>JAJKFI010000005.1:26349506-26395150 GCA_029204185.1 Lerista edwardsae
TATGCTAAAGCCTTTGATTGTGTGGATCACAACAAACTGTGGCAAGTTCTTGAAGAGATGGGAGTTCCAGACCACCTGATCTGCCTTCTGAGAAACCTTTATGCGGGTCAGGAAGCAACAGTTAGAACTGGACATGGAACAACCGACTGGTTTAAAATTGGGAAAGGAGTACGACAAGGCTGTATACTGTCACCCTGCTTATTTAACTTATACGCAGAGTACATCATGAGGAAGGCAGGGCTGGATGACTCACAAGCTGGAATCAAGATTGCTGGGAGAAACATCAACAATCTCAGATATGCAGACGATACCACTCTACTGGCAGAAAGTGAGGAAGACCTAAAGAACCTTTTGATGAGGGTGAAAGAGGAAAGTGCCAAAATTGGTTTGAAGCTCAACATTAAAAAGACTAAGATCATGGCAACCACTCCCATCACTTCCAGGCAAATAGGAGGGGAAGAAATGGAAGCAGTGACAGACTTTATTTTCCTGGGCTCCAAGATCACCGCAGATGGTGACTGCAGCCATGAAATTAAAAGACGTTTACTTCTTGGGAAGAAAGCTATGGTGAACCTAGATAGCTTAATCAAAAGCCGAGACATCACCCTGCCAACAAAGGTTCGCATAGTCAAAGCGATGGTTTTCCCAGTAGCCATGTATGGCTGTGAGAGCTGGACCATAAGAAAGGCAGAGCGTCGAAGAATCGATGCTTTTGAATTATGGTGTTGGAGAAGACTCTTGAGAGTCCCCTGGACTGCAAAGAGATCCAATCGGTCAATTCTCCAGGAAGTCAAGCCTGATTGCTCCCTGGAAGGACAAATGCTGAAGCTGAAGCTCCAATACTTTGGCCACCTGATGAGAAGAGAGGACTCTTTAGAAAAGACCCTCATGCTGGGAAAGATTGAAGGCAAAAGGAGAAGGGGGCGACAGAGGATGAGATGGTTAGATAGTGTCACCGAAGCAATGAATATGAAATTGGGCGAACTCCGGAAGCTAGTGGAGGACAGGGAGGCCTGGCGTGCTGTGGTCCATGGGGTCGCGAAGAGTCGGACACGACTTAGCGACTGAACAACAACAACAACAACAACCTATGGATTCTATAGGTCAGTGTGTTTGTCGTCAGGATTCCACTGCTCCCCTGGCTGGTTTCCATGGCTCCTTACAGTTTAGGTACCAATGCATTAAATTATTCTCCCTTTACAATGGGTCATGATTGCTGCCATCAGGACTTCCTGGCTGACAGCTAAGCCAATCAGTGATGCAAATACAAGTGTTTCATAGCATCTCAGCCAATGCATTATTTTTTATTTTTTATTTTTGCATCATGGCTGTATGTATGGATACAGCCTTGTAATTTGTGTTTTATAACTACTACATTGTGTGGATTGATAATCATGGCCCTTAGAGTGCAGTAGGCACCTTTTTTACATTACCTTTTAAAGAAGGAAATAGCTTGTTTCTGTGGCAGAAAATTCCAACTGACGAGGTTTTGGAACAAATTACCACAAAACAATATGTTATTGGGGTCACATTGTAATATTTTTTCACGGTACAATGGTGTCTCTAGAATAGATTACCATTGTAAGGTGAGAGTCCACTGTAATGTGTCTGGTGCATGTCTGCATGTCCCTAAGACTAGTAAACTAGCTGGCTTGAGTGACAATATACAGTGGAATCTCAGTATTTGTGGGGGTCCTATTTCAGAACTAACCCACCCCATGGATACTGAAATCCGTGGATACTTGGGAGAAGGGTCATGTATCCCTTATCCAGACTTGGGATGGGAATGTGTCTGGATTTTGGATTTGTCTGGATTTTGGAATAATTGCATAAATACTTCCTCTTGCTCTTTTCACTGTTACCTGTTTGGTTGTCTGCTGGCCTCTTTGACCGTTTTCAATAATGGCACACACCACAGAGCAAATAATGGAACTTACAGCCTGTATGTGGGAATGAGCACAAGACCTTCTAGTGTTCACACTACAGAAAGTTAAAAAAAAAAATCTTGGACAAAAATGTTTGGATTGAGGAATAGTCCAGATCTTGGGTGCCTGGATAAGGGATCATCTACCTGCATGTGCTTATAAGTTTGGTTTAATTCAGCAGTTCTCCTCTTACACTGCAATATATGTCATATAAGGGTAAATGTGTTTCTTTGCACCCCACTTCCATTTTTGCAAAGCACCGACTGTCATTGGTAGAATTTTGAGTGAATTGAGCCATTTGTCCTGTGATTCCTATATTATTTAGTAGGAAAAGATCCCAGTGATAATTTGTTCACTCTCCATGAATGAGGGTGGGAAGGCGAGATAATCAACTGAGCTGTAACACTACTTGTGCTTGCTTCAACCTTCATCACGGGAGAGGCATTCATGGAAGTTAATTCAGGCTCGGGTTTGATGGGTTTTAATGTACTTCCCTGCTGATGACATGTCTGCTTGGAAAATATGCCCACACTAATTGCCTTCAGCAGAGAGAATAATGGGAGTTGCTTGTCTCCGCTAGGTCGGAAGAGAAGTACAGGACTCTTTATTACTGATTTAAGAGGCAGGAAAACTTACAAAGAGAAAGGAGCATTTTACTATCAATGCACTGAGTCTTTGCCACATGACTTGGCTTTCTTGGGTTGCCTTCCTCCATTCATTGGCATCACACCTAATTAATTTGACCAGTGGTGTTCCTAGAGAGGGGACAAAATGCTACATTTTGTGGGAGCCTGAGCTCCTATGTAAAGCGGGCCCTTCTTCTTGCCTTCAGCATTCGTGGCTCAGAGAGCAAAGCCAGAGATGGGGTGGGGAGTGGGTGGATGAGGCCCAGGAGTTGGGTGGATTTGGTGGTGACATGTGCTGAATCTCAACTCCCTTCCTGGACCTGGTCGGCATGCTGTCACTGGCACAGGTCCGAGTTGACCCATAGCAGCTGCTGGGGCTTATCCTGTTGCAAGAGGTTAAATGTCCCCTTACCCTATGGAGACCTCCAGCAGACAAAAATTCCCTGTGGGCTGCAGCGTAGCCCATGCCAGCACTGCTGCATTGCAGCGCAAGGATTTAGAGTGCAATCCTAACCTAGAGTTAGGCCAGCAAAGTTTGGTCAACACCAGGGCCACCATACAGTATGTTTGGACCACTTTTGAAGTCAGGGAGGATGGCGCACAACTGTGTGCTGGCCTCCCTGACTCCAAGAGTGGTCCAAACATACTTTACGGTGTCTCTTGTGCCGGCCAAACTTTGCTGGCCTAACTGTGTTGGCCATTGCGCTCTTAGTTAGGATTGGGCTGCCTGTCGCTAAAGGAATAACAAGGAATTTTAAATGTTGTAATATGATGTGTTACATGTAATATAAAGGTAAAGGTTTCCCCCCGACCAAATGGTCTGGTCGTGACCGACTGTAGGGGGAGGTGCTCATCTCCGTTTCTAAGCTGAAGACCCGGCGTTTGTAGATGGATATTACAAGAAGGATATTCTTGCAACAGAAGAAAAGAGATATCTTGGGGGAACAAGCAAATGGGGAACTTATTTTCCCCATTCCTTAACAAAATAGAGAAGTCCACGTGTAAGGTCAATGGAGGAAGAGGCTTCTCTTGCAAAACTGATACCATTGCAAAAAAGGCAAGCTGGCCAAAAAGATAGTGAAGCCACAAAATGGCCTGTCTTTGTCTAGGTCCAACCAAGACAATAATCCCAGTCAGTCCACCTGCTGGGCTTGGAATGCATCAGCTAAATGGACCTCCAATGGCACGCCTGACCAGGTTGGAGGGCAAGTAGGGAAGTTCAAGTGGTCATAAATTACCCAATTGGATGGAGCAATGACATCACTGGACCTACATTTCCTAAGGTCATGCCCAAGGCTGCTTGTGTGTGTCCTGCCTGGCTCCCACACTGGACATTTCTGAGTGTGATCAAGTTCTGAAGCAACTTCCTGGGGGGCAGAGAGGTGCAATGGTGTCTGGAGGACTCTGAGCAACAGGGCTGGCCTTAAACCAATGTGACCAATGTCATCATGTTGGGCTCCACACTTTGTGGGGCTCTGCACCAGGACACTGAGCATATCGTCTGCTGCTGCAGCCAAGTTATCTATGGGCTGTAAGTCACGGGGGCAAGCAGAGCAGCTCTGCCTTGGTCCCCCCCCCCACCTGCTCCTGCCTCTGAGCAGCCCCAAATGGGCCTCCTGGAAGCAGTTGGCTGTGACATCATCATGTTACCACCAATTATTTCCAGGTGCCATGCTTTGTGCATGGCACCACAAGCGTTGTTCTTGGTGTGTGGGGGGGGGGCCCGTAGGCTGGGTGGGGGCCCCAAGGGAATGCCCCACATTGGATGTCGCTACTCCTGGAGCTGAGCAAGTACTACTAAGGGCCACTGCGATAACCACCTTAGGTTATCTAATTGACTGTTGCAGCGTGGTTTGCCTGTGAGTGTTTGCTTGTACTTTTGCTAAGATCTGCACCTGGGCATTGCAAAAGCCCAAGTCTTTTCCAAAATTTGCTTGTTGGTTTCTTTCCTCCTTATGAAACCCTCTTTCTCTCCCTTTTGTAAACACTCCTGGTTTTGTGTGTTTTAATCCTTCTTTTGTTTAGTATGTGGTTGAACTCAGCCAGAGCTTTGCCCCAGTCCTCAGACTGGTCACATGCTTTAGCACGGGCTTCTGGGAATTCCCCATGTCACTGGGTGAGATCTCTCTCTCTCTCTCTCTCTCTCTCTCTGTCCTCATGGTGGCAGTGGAGTCTACTGATTTGGGGCCCTGGCATAAAGTAGCAAAAAGGAGGGAGGCTGTAACATCAGTCCCCCCACCCCAAATCACCCCAGTGTGAAAAGAGATGATTCCATGGATAGCCTTTTGAGTTTGTCAGGTTGTGAATTACATCAGTGAATATTATTAAAATGAACACAACACTCAGGCCAGTGAAACCCAACTGTCCCTTTCCAAGGTAAGTAATGGCCAGGGAAGGCTGTCAATCTGCCATTGTTGCTGGTAGGGCACGAAGAAGAGCACGGCCTAATGGGAGGAAGGCGGCCCATAGATCACAGAGGATAGCAGTGCAGTCTGACATGGGATGCCCTGGGGAGTCTTAACAAGGTGCTGCATCGCCTACCCCTCTCCCTGGAAATTGGACCGGTGATATTGCATGATGATCAGATCCTTCTGTCAGCCCAAGGCACTCCCATCCCAGGCTACAGTGGTGTCTCCTATTCCCAAATCTCTCTCCTTGATCTTCTCTGTGGCCAGCCGTTGAAGGCTGGGGGCTGGGGGGGGGGGATGGAGGAAAGGAAAAGCCGGCACTAAAACTGATAATCCAGCAGCCCTGATGATAGAGAGCTTAAGCCTTGTTATATGTTATGTCACTTCTTCCTGGCGCAGCAATCTTACGCCAGTGACAAATTGCAGTAAGGGAGGGGTGAGCCCGCGAAAGCCTGCAAATTAAAAACAAACCAGCGGTGCTTACTGCATTCCTGTCACTGATGGGTGATGGACCACCTCGGCTGCAGGCAAGGGTGTCAAGTGCAACAGAGGCAGCCAGCTTTCACATCAGATTAGTCCTGGCGAGGCAGGCTGCATCCATGCAGAGGAAATGGCATTGCCAGAAGCAAATGAAGAAACCGAGAGGTGCTCTCCAGGAGGAAGAAGTCTGAACCGATTAGATCAAGCCCTGCTCATATTAGTTCTGCCATCGTGGGTGGAATGCACTGGGGAGCTTTCTTAGCGGAGAGACTTATTCTGGCCAGTCCCAGGACTTTCTTCCCGCATCCTTTGCAGTGTTTTCCCACTGCACGAGGACAACACTCCCCTTCCTCCATCTTGGTTGAGAGCAGAGTTCTCAGGAGCGCTTCTGTTTCTGTTTCTGCTCATGGGTTTTGCACATGGCATGATGATTGTTTAGCAATTACAAGAGCTTATGTCCTAGGTATGCATGCCCAAAGCACATATCTTTTTGCTGGGGGGAAAAACACCAAGGAGTCCTGGGTTGATGGCATTACTCTTATTTATTAGACATAAAAAAGTAACCCTACCAAATTGCCTTAAAATTCATGGAGTTGTTTTTTTCTTTAAGGGTGGGTGAATTAGCAATTTATTTTTGAATGGTGTTCAAACTTTTTAGACTGAGACCCACTTTTTAGAATGGCACTTGTGTCGGGACCCACTGGAAGTGATGTCATTAACCTGGAAGGGATGTTGTAGCAGGAAGTGACATCATCAAGCAGGAAGTGCTGTCATTGAAACATAATAAAAAGACACTCCTGGAATGCAAATTGGCATTCTTGGACTGCAGCAATTGCACAACCATGAAACATCCCTGACAGAAAGCAAAATTAGGACAAAATATGATGTAAAAGCACTGAACTAAAAACAAAATTAAAAAAAAACCCTCACTTGAAAATTCAAACTGTTAACACTCACAAAAGGAATATAATAAGAGTAAGGGCTCCCAGCTTTCTGCAACCCACCTGACATCAGGTCGCGATCCACCAAGTGGGTCCTGACCCACAGTTTGAATAACACTTTTACAAACTTAACAGTTTGTTAAGAATGTTATCTCCAACCACTAAAACCATCCTCCTTGCTGGTCCACCATCAGGGTTTCATTTGAGTCTGGATTCAACTCTGGAACCTATTTTGAGTGCTGTGGCTGAACTCGGTGAAGGAATAACAGAGCCCTGCCCTGCAGCGTGTGTTTGCCTCTCCCAATGAGACCAGGGACAAGCTGATGGACTCAGAGGTTGTGCCTTCTAGGCAGGAAGTGAGTCACTGTATATCACTCTGTTGGAAGAACTTTCTATGGTGATCAGAGGAAATACTTTCTGATGATTCAAGAAAGCAAACTCTGGGCTAATGTAGGGTTGACTTCAAAAACATTGTCTGGCCCTGTGGTGGTGACAGCAGTGATAAATGGTATTCATGGGGACCATCAGATAAAAAAGAGTATTGCAGAGGGAGTCCCAATTTGGATTAGATTCCTCAATGGCTGCTAAAGAACAGGCCAATTGTATGCATGTCTACTAAGTTACATTATAGTCAATGAGACTTACTCCCAGGTAAGTGCAGATGGGATTTCAGCCTTAGACAGGAGTTACTTTGCAATAGGCATACATAGGATTGCAGTCTGAGGGCCCAATCCTATCCCAACTTTCCAGCACCAATGCAGCATTACCAGCGGGACATGCACTGCATCCTGCAGTGGTAGGGGCAGTCACAAAGGCCTTAAGGTAAGGGACCATTTGTTCCCTTACACTGGGCCTGCATTACAACTACATTGGTGCTGGAACGTTACATAAGAACATAAGAGCCCTGCTGGATCAGGCCAAAGGCCCATCTAGTCCAGCTTCTCACAGTGGCCCACCAGATGCCTCAAGGAGTACATAAGACAACAAGATGCTTGCATCCTGTTGCCACTCCTTTGCAACTGGCATTCTGAAGTAGCCTAATTCTAACAAAAGGAGGTTGCACCACTCATCATAGCCTATAGCCCACGATGGACTTTTCCTCCAGAAATCTGTCCAATCCCCTTTTAAAGGCACCCAGGCCAGATGCCATTACCACCTCCTGTGGCAAGGAGTTCCACAGCTTAATTACCCGCTGGGTAAAAAAAGCATTTCCATTTATCCATTCTAACTCTCCCAACACTCAATTTTAGTGGATGTCACCTGGATAGGATTGGGCCCTTAGTGTCCTGAGTTGTGAACTCTGTGGCTGTTGGAATGGAATCTAGATGTTGTTTGGGATATCCCAGTTAGGAAAGCAGTGTTGTCTGCGCTTCACATTCTAAAATGCTAACTTTTTTTTTTTTAAACCCTACATGTTTTTACCTTGCCAAGTGATTGCCACCACACAGACTATCAGTTTGATCCAGTCTTTCTTTGTACAGTATACACAAATCCCTTCATGTTCCTCTCTTCTTTGAGTGGATTTATGTCCTGAATAGACTTTTCTGTCCTAAGTAAGTACAGAATTGGAATGATACAAAATTACATTGCAACATTTACTTCTGCCTGCATCTAAAATGCATAGACTTTTACAGATCCATTGTTGCATGAGAGTAAATCTCATGAATGCTTTTGTGGACTCACATGAGAACATGCAAATCAGAGAAAAGATGAGAGGATGTCCCAGAGGGTAGGTGGGAGCCCTTCCAAGTTGCCTGTGATTCATTCCTGTCCTTAGGTTACTGGCAAGTGTGATTGGTGTCCCTCAGTGAGATGGGATCGGCCATCTCTGCACCTTTAATTTTGAGAAATTGATTCATTATACTGTATTTATTAAATCTGAGTTGGAGCAATGCCTCTTGAAGCCGAATACCCAGCACCTTGGCAGCATCTCCCTTCTCCCTTTCTCACCCCCCTTGGTCTTCCTTTCTGTGTACTATTCCTTACTTTCTGAGGACTCCTTCTGCCTATCCTTCCCAACCAAGAGGCAATGACTAGTATAGTCCCAGACCAGGTCAGTAGCAAGAAAACATAACGCAGTAAAATGAACAAACTCGGGCACTATGAAGCAACCCTGTTTATGATTGATTTAATTGGTTGGGAAGGATAGGCAGAAGGAGTCCTCAGAAAGTAAGGAATAGTACACAGAAAGGAAGACCAAGGGGGGTGAGAAAGGGAGAAGGGAGATGCTGCCAAGGTGCTGGGAGAGCGCAATTGCTGTGTTGGCTGCCCTTTCAGCAGCACATCCCAGAGCATTTCTCAACTGCTGAGCTGTGAAGTGACACATCGGCAGAAGCAGTGCTGCTGAAAGGGTTGCCCACTTGAAAATTGAGCTTTCCCATTTCTTGAAAATATGGTCAAGGTTCGCATATTTTCTCTTCTGTTGTTTGTAGCCAATGAATTCCTAAGAGAGAACAAAGAGCTTACTTTTGGTCATCACCTGCTTCATGATGTCACTTCCTGCTCCATGACATCACTTCCAGCCCTCAACAGGCACCATAAACGCTACTTGGCCCACTGTATGAAATGAGTTTGCCACCCCGGTGGAAGACCACGTGGTGGGAATGTGTAAAGTTTTGACATCTCTGGGGCTGGTGGAAGCACTAGCAGTGTGACGCCATCAGAAAGCATGCATGAGCTTTCTGCACCTCTCAACAGGCAGCCATTATAGTCACCACTGTTACTTTCCCAGAGGATAATTTTCTCATCCATCAGTAATAGATTTTATACATCCATGATGCTGTCTCCAATCAGAGACCGCACCAAAAGTCAATGCAATTCTCTTTTTAAGGATACTTGAATTTGCCCAGCTCCATCTGAAGTGAATCTGAAGCCACTTGATCCAAGTGCAGGTAATTGTGCCAGCTTACACAGGCTTTGCATTTGGCCTTAACACGTTGCTCATTCCTTGACTGTAACAGGCATTAGCTATAAGAAGAATACCCATGGAATGAAGCTTCACAAATAATCTACAATGATTTGGGCAGGAGTTTTTCAGGGTTTCTGTTTTGAAATCCTGTCTCAGAATGAGAGCAGGCAGTCTT
Source organism: Lerista edwardsae (assembly GCA_029204185.1). Classification (NCBI taxonomy): domain Eukaryota; kingdom Metazoa; phylum Chordata; class Lepidosauria; order Squamata; family Scincidae; genus Lerista; species Lerista edwardsae. The sequence continues at coordinate 26,358,970 of JAJKFI010000005.1, forward strand.
GGAATGCAACAAAACAAATGAATGGTCATTTGCAATTCAAAAGTCCATCTGCAGAATATCCCAAATCTTTCCATCCAATCCTATGCATGCCTACTCAGAAGTACACAATGGGACTTAGTTCCAGGGAAGTGTGCATAGGATTCTTTCTTTACACTGCTTGAATGAGTGTGTTCTTCTGGCAGTGTAAGGCCCTTTATAGATGTCACAAAATGCCAATCAGGATCACCTGGTCTCTTCTGCAAGTGGGTGTCCTCTGGCACCAGTGGTCAAAAAATGCCTGCCCGTGGGGAAATGCCTGTTGATTCTTGTGGCTTGCCTTGTTCATTAATATACTTAGCATGTGTGTGATCTGGTGTTTTTTTTTTTCTAATTTCCACCTGTCTGTTCCAGTGCAGGTGGGGCAGCCCATCACCTCCAGGATTCATAGGAGAGCTGCCAGCAGTGTGATCAGCACTCAGCTGGGCTAGCAGAGTTCATTGGCATCAGCTGGGTTGGGATTCATGGCATGTGCTGGGGCCGGCTGATTGGAAATCTTGCCATAGGCACCCTCCTCCCCATGTCCTATTATGGTGGAAATGAGATGACCTTGCAAAGAGGAATGAGCAGCCCTGATGCCAGTAGGGATTTTGGCATTATTGACATGTGGATCCCTGCAGTAGTCGTGCTGTGGTCTGATCTTCCCCATTGAAGGGTTTGGAGGGATGTTAGAGCTCCTGAGAAGAATGACAGGGCTTGGTGTAAGGTAAACCAGGCTTTGGAGAGAACAGTGGCTTCGCTGGTTGGGATTTTTATTCCTCAGCCTGAGATAGTGCACACTCTGCCTCTCCTATTTAGAGATGATCGTGTCAATTTGTCTATTTTGGGTACTGATTTGTTTCTGAGAGATCTGGAGCAGGGACTGCATGATTTTGTCAGTAAGTAGGGAATAGGGGCAGAGCCCATGCTACCCCCCTCCCCAATGTGGCAATGTGGCCAGTCTTGTGTGGGTATGAGGTTAAGGGTGCAATCCTAACTTAGAGTTAGGCCAGCAGTTCGGCCAGCAAAATTTGGCCAGCACAAGGGACACTGTAAAGTATGTCTGGACCACTCTTGGAGTCAGAGGGGCCAGCACACAGACGAGCACTAACTTCTCTGACTCTGAGAGTGGTCCAAACATGCTTTTACCGTGGCCCTTGTGCCAGTGAGTCAAACTAACTGTGCTGGCCTAACTCCAGATTTGGATTGCACCCTAAGGTTGGTATACACTTTGACGTTAGCCAATTGTTTAAAAGGGACCATGACTCATCCTTGGGCTGCTTAGGATCTTGTAGCTTTTTTTTTTTTTAACTCCCTCTCCCCTTGTTGTCTTGGGGGATAGAAAATAAGAAGCTGAGGATTGTAATTATGCAATCTGTGGTTTTGAGTCAAGGCGGAAACTTCCTACAGGGGGTATAGACAAGTGTTTGCTGTTTCCTCAATACATGGTGTGTGTGTGTGTGTGTGTGTGTGTGTGTGTGTGTGTGTGTGTGAGAGAGAGAGAGAGAGAGAGAGAGCGATTCACAGACAGTTTTTCAGTTATATAGTTCCCACTGCAGATCAATAAACTGATCTGCAGTGTGTTTATCAATAAAATGTGTTTTATTAAATGTGTTTATCAATAAACAGTGGCCCATTTTAACCCACAACACCTTATCTTGTGTTTCATTGGGGTGTGCAGGCAATTATTGTTGCTGTATCCCTCCAAGCCTGTATCTCATGTTTAAGAGCTGTAATGACAATTTCGGGGGTATGTGTGTATAGCCCCCAGTTAAGCATCCTTTTGTTGCGACTGCATCAAAACAAGCACCTGAAAAGTCCTGCAGTGAGTTCCATATTGGCCCTGGAATTCCTGAGCTCATTATGCTCAGCAGTCAGGTGTACAATTTTGCTCTCTCCTTTAAACTCTGTGGTCTGCATGTGGCGGCGGCAGTGGCGGTTGGCACTTCATTATGATCCTATATCAGTTGAGCATTACCTTTGATTATCTTCTTGCCTAGAATAAGCAAACACACTGATGGGAGACACTGAATAAAAGAGGCCTTTGCACAGGGTATGCTTTCAAGCTGATTGCACCCTTTCTCGCTCCTCATTGTACTTTGGTGTACACTTCTGTTGTATCTGCACACATGGGTCCTTTGTGGCTTCTCTCCAGCTTACTAGACAGGCAGTGGTAGGAGCAGAGGCCTCTGCAATGCTGGCTAATGCACACAAGACCCTTAAGGAGCACTTTGGATACTGGCTGTGATTATTTACTCCAGCTGCTGCAACTGTGGCAGGTAAATAGTGGCTGTAAAAACAGAAGTCCTTGTATTGATATGCACATTGCTAATTGTACAGGAGGACCTGATGAGCACTGCACACAGGTAAGGAAGTGCAGCCAGATGTGCATCCACATTAGCAATGATGAGCATCCTTCTTCTAGAATTGGAGTAATAATAGCGTATCTTGATGGTTTGTAGTAGATATACAGTGTAAACAACCCCACCCCTACATCTATAAAAAGTCATAGCTAGAGGTGTACTTTTTTGTGACAGCCTGAAATTTTTGCACTTCTAATTTTATGACAAAAAATGAAAAACCTGGAATTTGTGGGAAAACAATCATCTCTACATATTGGTCACTAAAGGCTGGCCGGGTTTGCTGGGGGTGGGTGCATGGATAATGTCTATTGCTGCTTTGGCTGACACTATTCCACCTATATCACCTGCCTAGTATCCTTTTCAATCAATTATAATTGATAAAAATGCACACTTGGAATAAAAACATAACTCTGCTTTCTGTGCTTTTTCTCCTTGGGGAAAAATGAAATCTGAAAAAAAGATTTGAAACTCCATATGTTGAAACTCCATAGCCAAATGAAGAGTGAGAAATGGTTTGTTCTGTCTGTTCCTTGTTGGCAAAAAGAAAAAGAGCAACTGACTTGTGGAAGGCCAAAGAGGGTCCTCTACATCACTCTCCCTTGACCCTAGGTTGTAGGAGAGGAGTAGCTAACCTTATACCCATTCATCTCTCTTTCTTGGCAAGCTCCTCACCAGGGGGTGAGACAGTCTGCTGCCTCTCATTTCTGACCCTTTCCTCTGTATGGCTGCACAGAGCACTGCACTCAGCACACGTATCTAGGCTCGTCCCCCCAAATCTTCAAGCATCCAGGTTCCCCAGAGATCAAACAGCATGTTTTGCAGTGTTTCTTCAGCCAAGCGTCTTTGCCAGCTGTGTGTGAGAGCAGTTAGGTTGCTCCTCCAGCAGACCCAAGCAGTGGTGTCATTCAAATGATTTAGGAACAGGAACTCACTTTTGATTGGCACTTGTCGGGAACCAGCCACAGAGCCCGTTAGGATCCGGAACGCCCGTTCTGGTCCGTTCCCCCTGAATGACATCACTGCCTTCGCCCCCCTAGGAATCTGGAGTTGCTCCCTTTAACCCTCTGAGTGCCGGCCAACCAAGAAGAAAAGCTCTTTGCAGAGGAATTGGGAGGGGGGAGAGTGAAGTGGGCGGAGTCAGCCCTAATTTTAACTAGTGGAACTGAGTTCCCCCGCCTTCCCCCTGCATGACATCACTGGACCCAAGGCTAACTACTGGGATTGATCTGCTGGGACAGGCAAGGACATCTCTAGGCAAGACTACTGAATAGTTCACTCTCCTGTGTTTTGCAGAAGCTGAGTTAGCTGATGCAAAGATGAGTGTGTGCAGATGCATTTTAGTGAACACAGTCATTTATCTAAGGATGATGATGGTATAGTAGTATCTTGTATCAATGATAAGGGGAAATTAACATTAACATCCCTTTTAAAGAGATCAGAGGGATTATGCCTACCTAGAGGGGTCGGGTGGGGGAAATGCCCCAGGGCTCCAGGTGGCAAAATTGCCTCCTCCTGCCCTTGGGTGCGCCCCCATTGCCAATCTACTCTGGGGGCCACCCTTTTGTAAAAAACGGTTGAGGAGGGTGGCTCCCAGAAGATCTTTTGAGAGCTTGGGAAGCTGCACATGGCCTCCCCAGTCCTCAGAAGACCTTCTGGAGGTCAAAACCCATCGCTTCCACTTTTCAGCTGCAAATGGGAAGTGATGTTTTCGACCCCAGAAGGCTGGGGAGGCATGCACAGCGTCTCTGACCCTCAGACCACCTCCAGGGGGTGGGGGTGGCACCCCTGCATGTGTGCCCCAGGACACCCCCCCCCAAACACCACTGAAGTGTCTCTTCTGTATTTTATAGACCGTATTGTATAGGAACAATGTACACAGATTACAGCCAGCTTTCAATGTTTACGGCATCTGGATCCACCGTTTCCATGTGTGTCAGACACTCCAGAAATTCTCCCAGCAAATTTAAATATCATGATCAAGTTGTCCACAGACGCATACATGTGTTGTAAAAGAGGACAAGCAGAAAATTAGATTTTCAGGGTAACTGTTCAGTGAAACTGCAGTGTAAATTCTATTATTATAATATAAAATTACGATATTGCCAGAAGATTAGCATGCACTAAAACACATAAATGAGGCTTCCCGGGTTTCCGGGTTTGTATCTCGTGTTGTAGAATTGATCAATTTTTATTTTATGTGACTAGTCTGTGCTGATTTCCTTTTATGACTAGGTATAGCGTCTGTGAAATACGACTGTTACTCACGGTTCAGATGCTAAGACCCAAATAATAAACCCAAGCTGGGAGAAGAAGGTTTAATTTATTAGAGTACATTTTCCCTGATACATTGAAATCAAAGTTCCATCTTTTAGAAGGTGATTACAAACACCATAAAAGAAACCCCACATTTCACCTCTCTCATCAACCAGTGTATTGTATGGCAAGCCAACTAAATAGAACTGCCAATCTTGGCTGTGTTGGGCAAGCTTTTGACTCTTGACGTGGGATTACAAGAGGGCTGAGAAGCCTGTCCTGATTCACTCAAATGAAATATTTTGGCAGCTCAGCTTTTCAGAGAGGTTCAGGCTGCAGGTTAAAAATAATAGCCCTTGTCACTTCACATAGCCTTGTTATTGGAGATATTTAGTGCTGAGGCTGGGCTATGGGGGTAATATCTAGGATGTGATAATGTTGCTTCCTGCATCAGTGAACACAATATTGATTGTGAGCTGTCATGGTCTGGGCGCACTTTATGGTACTCCAGTAAGCTGCCTTCCACAATGAATCATGCTACATCTCTTGCAAGTAATGCATCATATGAGACAGCCATGAGAGCAATGGGTGTCCTCTTCTAAGCCTTCTGAAATAAGGCAAGCGTTTGAGAAATGAGCTAGCAGAACCCTCGAATGTTGCTTGTCCAGGGCTGACACCTGATGTTCTTGTAAAAACCTTGTTGGATACAGTCTCTGACCAAGAGACAGAGAACCAGTCCCATACAACAGTGAATCTGAACTTCTGGTGGTGAAGTTCAGTTTTTTCACAAGATGCCATATGGAGTAAGAAAATGAGCAGTCCTACAACAGGAAATCTCACTTCTGAGCCTTTCTAGCCCATCCACCAATCTCTTTGAAAAGGTTACCTCCAAGAGCGTGACACCAGGAAACTCGCTTAGGAAATGGCACATACACTATAGCAAAGTGTTATAAAACCTTTAGATTGATCCCACCACAACGATGGACAAATCCTTCCCAGTACAGGTTGGGCATCTCTTATCCAAAGTGCTTGGGGCCAGAAGCATTTCGGATCTTGGATTTTTCCATGTTTTGGAATACTTGTGTATACCTAATGAGATATCTTGGGGATGGGGCCCAAGTATAAACAGAAAATTCACTTATGTTTCATAAACATCTTATACACATAGCCTAAAGATAAATTTATACGCTATTTTTAGTCATTTTGTATGTTTTGTGTGACCCATTACATGAGGTCCAGTGTGGAATTTTCCACTGGTGGCATCCTTTCAGTGCACAAAACGTGGTTTTTGGAATAATTTGGATTTCAGAATTCTGGATAAAGGCTGCCCAACCTGCAGTTCAAAAACATGTTAGTCACAGTCTTTCCAATACAATTAGCAACTTGGTGGATAAAATCATATTATAATTGAAACTGCAAAGTAATTCTTATAATGATACTGGTGACAAAAGTAGCCTAAAGCCCAGTGACAGGTACGATTGGTAGATCCTTGTCTAGAGATTGTGCCTTTAAGAGCCATAGGCATGCTTCAACTATGCAGCATCTTCTTATGTCCCTCTTGGGCACAATTACTATAGTTGACTCTATTATTTGTTATTCCTTCTGACTTGTCTTCTGCAGTGCAACGAGAACCCATAACTGTCCTCTGAGTTACGCCTTGGATTTCTGGAGGTCCATAGTTTTTCTGTCCCTGCCTGGCCACTTTGTTCCTGCTTTCCAACTCCTTGAAATTTGACATACTGGCGGACCAAAGGTTTACCCTGACCAGTTCTGCTGCCGTCAGATAAGACTGGGCAGTTTTGTTTGTGGCCAAAGAATGCAAGGTGATGCAGTATATCTGGATGGAAAGACCCCCAAGCACTGTGGAGAATGTGTTGGCCCTGAGAAGCAAGGAGAGGGGTGACTTTGACACAGATGATCTATACAGCTAGAAACACTCACCTCTGTATAAACTGCCTCTGATGAAACTGATGGCCTAGTCTGACATTAATGAGAACTTGCTTAACAAATTTTAATGTTAGATTGCTGTAAGCCAGCACACGGAAAGGAGCTGGGTTGTATGCACCAATGTCTAAGCACTGCCGTAGGTTAAACATGAAGGGAGATTCATGTTCTTTGATATCATGAATCTAGGCGTCTACATTCACATAGGAGTCAACCCTTTCCAGCCCGTATCCAAATATCCTCAGAGTCATCAAAGGATGGGTGCATAGTCCCTGAGTGTTCGTGTGTGTGCTAGGCTCACTGGAAGCCCCTTGAAAGGGAAAGGATGACGGGAAACTACCTGCAACCAGGGATACATGATGGAATACAGGTGAACGATTGGGGTAGTGGCAATAACCACAAGGATATAGTCCCGGAACGTGAGCCACACGACTCTGCTGTGAGCTTGCCAAGCGTAGTGGGGTTTCTAACTCTGTTATTCTGTTAGCAGCCCTGCACGCTATTTAAAAAACCACTTCTGAAACACTTGATGAGGGGAAAGCCGTTTGCATTAAGGGGAAAGATCTGAAACCCAATTTCACAGGCAAATCCTTTGCATCCATCAAAAGAGGCTTCCTGGATCACAACCACAAACATTCACCTCCGTCTCTGATCTCCCTGCACAAAGGCAGGGATCGCAAACCTTCAAATACCGGGCGCTGCTGACAAATGGTAAGTGACCATCACCTTTGCTAGCCCAGTTTTAAGGGTCTCTTGGGGCATCTGGTGGGCTGCTGTACTAGGTTAGCCTTTGATTCAGCAAAGTAAGCCCCGTCTCTAAAACCGGTCAGCTTTATTCTCTGCTCACAGGACAAACCCAAGACCAAAGTGAAGGAGGAAGTTATTAATCTAGAAGATGGTCCTGGTGAGAACAAGCCCTTTGAGTCCTCCAGTGGGTGATCTTGTCTCCACTGGTCAGGTTTCTTAGCATTTGGAAATTAGCAACTCCACGCCAGAGCATTTTGGAGACCATTTGACTTCTGACACCAGAGTGCAGGCTCTCTTTACAAGAAAAATAAGGGACGTTTTGTATGTGATTTTTTTTTTTTTAAAGAAAAACGATTCATTTACTCCTATTTTTCAACATTTCATTTTTTTAAAAAGAGGTTGCTCCTGAAAGCCATTGCTTGTAATAAATTTATAAGCCAGCATATTTTTTTGTTTTCCTATAATCATTCCTTTAAACAAGGCAAAAGTTTCTGACGTGGCCCTGTCTTGAGCAGTCTCACACACAGGGTGTTAAATAGTTTGACAATTAAAAGCTTGGTTCCAAATATTTGAAGACTTCCTCTTTCCCCCAGGACTTTTAAACCAACATCCCCCCCCGCCCCCAGATTCTGTGCAGCCTTGTGGCATTTTTGAGTCTCTTCAGAAAGCTGCAATCAGAATCTCATTGATGAGGTGTAAAAGTTGGTCAGCTGGCCCAGGAGAGGCTGGGTTTTCCATCATCTTTTACCAGTGGGTACATCTGGAATTTCTTGTGTGTTTCTGGCAACAGTCACAAGAGAAAATGCATAGCCCATTGATCTTCAGAGATCCACCTTCTCAGAGAAAGTACTGATTTGTATTTCGTGTATGATCTATTCTCTGATTTAATTTTCCTTTTAAATTTTTTGTTCTCCCCCAAACTGGTCAATTGTTCCAATAAAGGCGGGGCCTATAGTATCCTTGTAGTAGAACAGGACAGTTTACCATGCAAAGATGAAGAGCTAGTGTAGCTAATCTTCATACCGCAGTACCATGGACAACCTCTCTTGGAAAGCAGCCAGGCAATGATAGCAAATACATGTTGGTTTGGTTGGTTCTTGTTTGTTTTTCTTTTCAAATGCCATAAATTATAAACTCAGAATTCATCTTTCAAAAGGAAAAAAAACACACCAAATAAATAAGTTATACTTGAAAAATGCACAACTAAAAAAAAAAGGGAGAAAAACCACAAATACATTTTTAGGACATGCACGAGATTAAGAGAACAATTTTGAATTATCTTGGCCAAAGCAGGGAAACAAAAACAAAACAAAATACAGGACTTGTAGAAGAAAGCTCAGATTCATTTTGGTTTGCAAGAATTGTATTTTGGAAGCATTGTTTCCAAGGTATTTTGTATACCAGCAAAAGGCACCACAGGATCAACACAGCCAAATCTGAGGCAATTTGTGGGACACGATGAAAGAAAGTAACAGCCTTCAGTAGTATACATGGCTTTTTGTGAATGAGTTATCTAAGGCTGTTAATTCTATGCATAGTTACTTGGGAGTAAGCCTCTTGACTAGAGCGTGACTTACTTCTGAGTAAACATGTATAGGATTGGGCTGTAAATGTTCATACTGCAAAGCTTTCTTCTTCTTTTTTTTTCTGAGGATCTCTTCAGAAGCCCCAAAGGGGACTTTGTTTTCTGAATGCTAAAGTAACACTAGCCTGAATGCAGCACAAGTAGTGCAATATCCTGTTCACATGCACTGGAAGGGAAGGTGGCCTTGCTGCAAAGGGGGCATAGCAGAGGGAGCTGCATGGTCACTGTCCCCCTCTTGTAATAGAAAAGGGTAGATTTGTGCTCCTGTAATGGAACGGAATACTGGTCAGACTGGAATGAAAGGAAAAAAGAAGAGGAAAGATCATAAAATGTGTGTGAGTGGGTGGTGGTGGAGAAAGGGGATAGCCTGGCTTACTGGTGTTTGCCAGGTTTTTGGTTTTTAATGGAACGGGTTTACAAGGCTACATAATATGCTCTGGTTTAAGTGGTACAGGAGGAGGATTGGACAGGGAGCATCAACAGCCAAACACAAGCTCTTTTACATTCTGCCAATTTCAATGGAAGAGTTCCCATTGAAATCAACGTATCCTAAATTTAGTTAGTCATGCCTAAGGAAGTTAATCATTCATATATTTCCTTAGGCAGGACTAACTAAACTGAGCTTACAGCCCAATGGAGCTAAAAATGTTTTAACTTTGGCTAGTTCATGCTCTCAGGCACCCAAAAATTCACCGCATGGCCACAGTGGATGTCACTGGTCATACAGATGTCATACCATTAGGATCAAAAAAGCTTGTGGAATCATCCTATACACTGCACTTCAAAAACAAAAGGGATTTTTGACCTGGAAGGCTGGACTAAAATATTGTGGTTTTATAATAGGCATGTTAGTTGAGGTGCACAAAGACATTTGTACCTCTCACTGCTGCTGAGTTACAGCAGCACATTTATTGTGTAATAAACATGCGCAATAAATGAGCATCTGGGAGGGCCTTGAGCCAGCAGGCCTTAAGTTGATAAAAAGAGTATGGCAAATACAATGAGATGGTGGGCTGGGGGAAGACAACTGCAAGGAATGATCTGGCGAAGGAACCTGAATTCCTGTTTGATGGTGAGAAGAGGTGTAAAACAAAAGAATATCTCCAAAATCAAAACAGGACAGTTTAATCTTCAGATACAATACATCCTTGTTTTTATGGCCCTGACTGAATTTTTTTTGTGTAAATATATTACTATAATCTTACCATTATTATAAATTGGCAGATGCCTAAAACAAACGTCTTCAAAGAAACTAAAACTACTAGTGAGTAACTGGGGAAAAGAAAAGCATAAGTAACTCAAGCTTGCTGTTTGAATTAATGGTGTCACTTGGTAGTTCTCAACACAAAAGTCAAATATTTCTAATGGGCTTTACCAAGCCAATTTCTGAAGGTTTCAGAGAAAGCAACAGATACTGGAATCTGAGGGCTTACCTCTACATAATTAAAGTCTGCAGAGGAATAATTAAACAAACGAGGAGGAGGAAGAGGAGAAAACAGAAGAAACATTTAAAAACTTGTGTTTGCTAGTATTCAGTACATAAGATTCCTAAGGAATATCTTTTCTTCCTAGTTGACCTTGTCCTGAAATATATACAGGTTATTCGTTGCTGCCACTGCTATGATATTTTCTGAAGGATGCCAAGCTGTATGCAGGATCTTTTTGCTAAAGTCCAGGCTGTCCACGCTAATTTCATCTTTTCGCCGTTTGCCTCCCACACAGACTTTGCGGGGTTTCAGGATAGCGCGAGGTTTGCTGTTTTCCCTTGAGGCCTCCAGGGTCACATCCCGCTTGGTGTTGCGGTCAAACATTCGAAAGAAATTGTTGTAGGAGCCTGTCATGATGACGCTGGCAAAGCAAACAAGGAGACGGGATGAGAATCGGACCACGTATCATGGATGTCAAGTCAACCTGAAGAGTTACTTCATGGTGTCGTCCCCCCCCCCAGCATCTTATTTTCTCTCATGACCAATCAGCTGGAACTATACCTGCTTGCAAGATGGCCCCTGTCTACAGAAAATCTGCAGATGGAAAAGAGCTACCAGAAGATGGAGGGTCTGCAAGCATGGGGGAAGAGAACGGAATTTGCTGATCTTCGCACTTGCTGACTGGAGAGTCTAACCTCTTCTGTTACTGAAACTGGCCCTTCTACTTTGGAGGGTTTAGGGAAAGCAAGTACAGCGGCCACTGATAAAGCGTACAAAAGCTTAAGGAAGTGGCTGGAGGCTGCTGAAGCAATTCCTTGAATCCTGGCTTGCCAGCATCTTATACATGTCCTGTGGTCCAAGCAACCAGGAGTAATGCCCCCCCTTCAACATCAAAGAGATGATGAAGATGTTGAATTTTTTTTTGGCCCATACTGACCTACTTACTAGAAGTTTCTTCTGAGAAGTAATAGTATAGCTGCAACAATGAATAAGGGCTCTAAGAGCAATTTTAGAGGGAACGGGTGGGTGAGGCATACCGACTCTTTTAGCGCTTTCGGGCAGGGCACATGGGGCCTGTGTTAGTTCTCACGCTGATTACTAGTTTCAAACAAACCAGCAGTATCAGTACAGATGGCACATTAGCAGCGCAATCCTACCTTCCGCGCAGCGCCAGCACAACGGGGTTGAGCTGGCACTGCACGCTTAGCGCTAACACGGGCGCCGATCGGGTGCTCTGCATCGGCACTAAGGCCACAGGGCCGGCGCTGCTGGCAGTAATGCCCGCGCAGCACCTCCCTTGTGTCGGCTGAAGTCGGCCGGCGCAAGAGAGGCGCCATGACAGGGATTGGTGGGAGGAGGGCGGAACGTGGGCGGAACATGGGCACACACAGCCTCAGAGGTCACGCAGCCCCAATTCGGGCCGCGCGGTCTTCTCAGATCTACGCCCGCTCTTTAGCGGGTGCAGATCCGAGGAGTGCATAGGGGAGGCTGGAGCAACGTTATGATATGGCGCTGGCTGGTCAGCCTTGCTATTCCGGTGCTGGACTGGATTGCCCCCTCCATCCCACAGCTCTGCTCTAGGAAGCCTTTCTTCATCCAGATATTCCTTGTATTTTTCTGCCTTGGTGCCCTGCATGCTGGAGATCATCTGGAAGTACCTTAAGATTTAGATTTACGACATTTTCCTGACAATGCCAGTTATCTTGAGTTCCATGTTCAGCATCATGTTGTAAGTCCAACTAAAACCCACGCCACACCAAACAGCCAGAGAGGGGAGGGGGCAGTAAGTACTGCAGGTGCCACAATGCGCCATTTACACCCTCTGGCTATGCGACTGAAAAGATAAATAGGACAGAATAGGGGCCAAACGACCTGTTGCAAAGAACATACAGGTTTAGCTTGGGGTGTTTCGCTTTTTTGTTTAAATAGCACGTGGCACGGCATGGGTGAGAAACAGAGTGAGGAGTTAGGAATCCTAACGTAGGGCGGCACAGTTAGGCCAGCAAAATTTGGCTGGCACAAGGGACACCATGAAGTAAGTTTGGACCACTCTCGGAGTCAGGGGGGATGGCGCATGTCTATGTGCTGGTCTCTGACTCCTAGTGTGGTCCAAACTTACTTCATGGTGTCCCTTGTGCCAGCCAAACTCTGCTAGCCTAACTGTGCCGGCCTAACTCCAGGTTAGGATTGCGCCCTGAATTACACCGCAGTGGAAGGTTGGGAGAGCGAATGAATGTAGCCTTCTAGAGTTCCTACTGTGATTGTGCATACCTCCCCATTGTGTGCTATTTAAAGATTTTTTTAAGGAGCTTCAACTGGCTTTTAATTAAAGCGTATATTTTTAACACTATAAATAGCACACAATTGGGATAGGAACTATAGCAGGGATGTGTGTGAAAATATACCTACCTCCCCACTTCCATTGTGATTTCACTCTGTTTCGCCCCTGCTTATGAGTTCTTGAGACAACACACACCAGGCCAAACTCATGTATCTTCCATCGCATGTTGTTTGACCCTACCGAGTTTGGGAAATAGCCAAAGAAAACCCTTTGGGAACTACTGACGATGCTCCTTACCTGTCAGATCCATTCCATACGCATTCAAATTTATCAAAAATGCAATCATTCTCATAGAGGGAGCAGAGCTTGCTGCGGAGGTAATCATGAACCTAAGGATGCAAAGAATGGAAGTAAAACAATGTTGTTTGGAAACTGTATGCAAAAACCCGATTTTCTAAATCTCAAGAAAGCATAACTGCAGTTATTACCCTGTTCACATTGCACCTTGTTCACTGCAAGACAGCCTCTTACGGATCTCAGTCTTTGGTGTCAATAGATAATATTCACTACACTCTCTAAAATGTTACATGCTGGGGGGAGGGGAGGCCACCCAGGGGCACCAATGGATGCAGCATTATACAGCATTTTAGCATCCAAAACATTTTGCATACATTCCCTTGTTCATGCTTATCTCATTTATCCAGTAACCCCCAGTATGAAATACCTGGTATGTCTCAATAGGCCTGTTCTCCATATTCAGGTCCCACACTTTGACAGTAAGATAGTCCCTGGTCATGATGTATCTCCCACTGTGACTGAACTTAACATCAGAAATTGAAGAGATGATCTCAGAAAAAAAGGACCTGTTACTTGGGTCTTCAGGCTCTTCAAAAACTACAGGAAAACAAGCAACGTGAAGACATGGTTAAAGCAGAATTCTATAGGACTTCACCCCAGGTGGGAAATAAGTTAGGCAGTCATGCTTCCACTCTTCCAGTAGGGTGGAAATATTTAATGACCAATTTTTGATGTTTGGGATACGATTAGGATATAATAGATATTATTTCACAGAGAGGAAGGAGCCACAAACACTGTGGACAAAATCCTCTAGAAATCACAATTAAGTTGCATTGAACTATGTAGACCCCAAAACATACGAAGTTTACTCTTAGATTTCAGTAGGACTAAGGATGCACAAAGATACTATGTCGGGAGATCATTATGTAATCAGATTCTGTAAGCAGATTTCTTGCTGGTTTTAAAAAATCTAATAGCAACTGTGGGTGAAATGGGGCAGGGTAGGATCCAATTGAGGCTGTTAGGGTGGCTCAGAGTCTTTCTCCATGCCATTTTTCCTAAAGAAACTAATTTCTAGAAGCTGCAAGACAAAACATTCTCTCTCTCTCTCTCTCTCTCTCTCTCTCTCTCTCTCTCTCTGTGTGTGTGTGTGTGTGTGTGTGTGTGTGTGTGTTATACTGTGTATAATATGGTGCTTTAGTGGTACTCATTGGAAATGTATCCTCTGATCATCTCCATGGAAAGAAGAAAAGATAGAATTCTCCTTTTTAAAAAATGTAACTTGCAGCTTTGCAAAACATGTTGCTTTACTACAAAAATAGTACTCAATTTCAGATGCCACAGAGGAAGGACAATGATTCAAAAATAAGTTCTGTTTCATTTTAAGAGCTATAGAACTTTATGCAGCATACCCTAAAAGTTCTGAATTCAGTCTAAAACCTGCAAGTCTGACAATTAGGCTTGTTTGTAGGTGCAAACTCTCCCTCCAAAGTGTGGGTGGGAGGGTGGGAGTGGGGAACCCCCGTGGTGACACTGAAGTCTTAACAAGACCTTGTTTTCTAGTCCCTGAAGTATAATTGCCAGGGAGATGGCTCATGCTTTGTCTGCCTTTCAGTTCATTTGTCAGTTTCAAACTCCATCACACTACCTTTATTTGCATTTCAGTATTTCTATGCAAGGCACCTTGCGGTGTTCTTCACTACCATTAAAAAAAAAACAAAACCCCACACCCCTTGACTATAAAATTGAAATGCAACAGTCCAAAATGAACTTTCACCTGGGTTCTCAGGCACAGAAATCATTCTGAGAAGCCAGCAGGACACAGAGTACGGACAACATGTGCAAAGTAAACAGAACTATACTCGTGCCACTCTCAGATTTGTAAGTTCTCAAGGGACCAAACTGGGGTGGACAGAAGGCAAAGACCACAATCAGGCAGGCATCGTGGAAAGCCTGACAGCCCAATCCTATTCCGAGCTGGCGCAGAGGGGCTGCAGGGCCCATGCCATACCCAGCACTGAGAGCAAGCTGGTGGAAGTCTCCTTGTTCCCTTACCCCTTGTGGAGCCCCAGTCTGCCCAATGGGACAACTCGGATCCGCACCAGCAAAATTGCAAATCCGAGAAACTCCATGTATGTTTGAGATGGGGTTAGGATATGGAGGAAGCCTCCTCTGCCAGTCGCACCCCGCTCCCAGGCCTGATCTGCCCCCCCATCCTGTCCCAGATATGAGCCAGAGGGGGGCTCTGCAGGGTCACTTTGTTTACTGTTTGGCTGTCTTTGGGTCCAGCAGCCTCCTGTGCTCTCCAGGGATCATATTTTCACTTCTCTCTGGTGAGACTATGAAGCTACTAATGGAGATAATCCTGGGGCAGGCCATCACATTTAATGCAGTGCGATAGCCAGAAGGTTGGGGTGTGTGTGACATGATGTCATTATGTTGCCCCTCAACTTCTGGGTCACTGAGCTGCAGAAGGTAAGCCATGTCCCGGGTGGTGGTCTTGATCAGGACACCTCTGCCTGGGCTTCCATACATTATTCTTTCCATCTTCCAAGTCTCTTCTTTTCTCCTCCCCCTGCCCCAGATGCTCATCCCCTGCCTTTACCTGCAAAACTATGGAATTGGTATCAGCCATATCAAGATGACCTGGGCGCAGTTATCTGGATTCTTATCTTTTCCACGGGTTCTTAACCAGATTTGGGATTTTAAGGATTAAAACGTATATGCTCATCTGAAGGCTTGGTAGGGAATGGGAAATTATTTCAGTTACTAGGACAAAAAGCACTTGTATCAACTCTGAAACTAGTCTGAAATATTTAAAACACAATGGGCCAATCAATATGTGAAGTTAGGCAATGGAAGTCAAGTCAATGCAGATATTTTACCCTTCTTCACAGAATTGTTTTTGATGTTGCACATCCTTGGGTGTGTTCCATTTATAGCATACTTTTGTGTATGACAGCTGATCAAGCCCTCTCTAGTCTTGTGCCCATACACAAAGTCCTAAACACCCACTGGATATTACTTCTAAAAAGAGAGAAGAGGCTGGAAATAGCCATATCTTTGCACTAACCTCTTTCTGCGGCTGGGACTAAAAATGTTAAGTGTGACTAAAGGGAGAGGAGTGGTAGAAAGACATTTGGCAGACATACTGGGATTTCTTTTGAGCTGTAAAATAGTCTGAAGTTGAGTTGGAACAGCTGTAATCCTTCACACTTGCCCTCTTGAAAGTACCCTTGAAAGTATGAGACTGGTAGTCAGACACCTGCTAGATCAAACTGGGGGGGGGGGATCTTATCAGCACAGAATTTCATATTTGGCAAAAAATGCCTTATTACTCCCTAACTAACTGAATGCTGAGCTGTGAATTCCTGAATTTTGGAATACAGTGTGTGCTTTGAGGGTGGGGGTGGGGGGTGAAATCTGAAGTGTCAGGATAAATGATCTTTCTACAAATCTGAAATGACATTGCTCACAGCAGTTTCCAGCTTGAGGTCCTTTAGAAGCCAGCAGGGTACCTGATGACTTGTGGGTTTTTCAGAAACAAAATAAAAACATCAACAATGGGAAAAAAACCTCAAGATCTGAGCTGGTTTGTGCAAAGCATCTAACTTCCATGAGAGCTTGTCACGGCTGGAATAATGATAGGCTCGGGCACCCCAGGGGGTGTGTGGATTTGGGAAGAATTTTTAACAGCTGCCTCTTTTCTACTAATTCTGTACTGTATGAGTATGAATCAAGTCTGGCAAGGCTGACGTGACAGCAGCACTGTAGAGTGGAAGATTGCTGATGGTGCAGAAAGAGAAAACTTGCAGCTACCATTAAAATACAAACTCCAAAGCACATGGAGAAACTTTCAGCCATTTAGCAGGCACCATGCAAGACCTTCTTTGTTTTTATTTTTTATGTTAGTCTGGGACAGTCAAGCTCCGAATTGGACTGAAGTAGAAGCACTGGGGGGGATGGGGCAGGATTAACCGCCCCACACACTGGATAGGGCCCAATCCTATACAACTTTCCAGCACCAATGCAGCCATGCCAACTGGGTGCACATTGCATTTTTGTGGTGGTGGGACAGTCACAGAGGCCTCCTCAATGTAAGGGAATGTTGCTTCCCGTACCTCAAGGCTACATTGCGGCTGCATCAGCACTGGAAAGTTGGACAGGACCCTTAATTTTCCTGATCTACAGCTACAAAGTTTGAGGCCTTTTAGTATAGACAAAACATGACTAAGGAGAATCATGACCAAGGCGTATAACATTTTTGTGGAAAAGGTGGATCTCTCTCTCTCTCTCTCTCTCATGCATGCACACACAAACCAGGGATCATTCAATGAAACTGGCTGATTATAAAACAAAGCACTTTTTCATAAGACATACTGTATAATTCATATATAGAATTCACTACAATTATACAATGGTGGTCACTCGCTTAGACATCTTTAAAAGAGAATTAGACACATTCATGAAGGATTGGTACTGTATATCTGAGGCAACTAGTTATAAGGCAACTAGTTATGCTCTGAATACAGGCTGTAGGGGAGCAATGCTCTTATCTGAGGCATCTGGTGGACCACTGTGACATACAGGAAGTTGGATCAGTAATGGGCCCTTGGCCAGATCCAGTGGGGCTGTTCTTATGTTCTTAATGGTATAAGAGGATAGCTTCATTTCTTGTTTGTGGGCCTTCCAGAAGCAGCTGGTGGCCCCCCATGAGAAACAGGATTCTGGACTCAGTGGGTTCTTGCCTAGATCCAACAGGGCTATTTTGATGTTCTTTTCCAAATCCCTTCCAATATGTTCTGTCAAAGCCACTTTAAAACAAAGCCTGCTTTGTGCTTCATTCATCAAAAGACTGACATAAAAGACCTTCCTTCCCACATTTTCTACCTTCATTAGCTGCAATTACTACCAACGCAAAGTGAAAATTGGAAATATAGAAATCTGTGAATTGTCTTGTTATTGAAGAACAGATGGTGCTTCTTCACTCACTCTTACAAATCGGTCTCTTGATGGTACCATGACAACTGGTACTTCCTCTGTGATTCCTCCACCACCTAGTAATGGTCAAATATTAGTCCTTATCCAACTGAGGGGTCTTTCGTCCTAGCTCCCCCTCTCCGAGGCACCAAGAACTAAAGTAGGACAACAAACTCCAAGTGCTCTTCCACTTAGCCAAACCCTATCCTGCAAATGGCCTTCTATTAAAGTCCATTTCCTGAAAATCTAAGATCATTGGGTAGGAGAAATGGGAGAGGTTTTGAGCGCTTGCCATCCTTTAGTGGTGGCGACAATGGAGCCCCTGAACTAGGTCACTGTTGCTAGTTGAAACCTATTCTGGAAAAAAGGGGGTTGTTTCTTCATTTCATATCTGAGGAAAATGCCAACTTGGTTAGCACGTATAAGGGAATGAAGCAGTCACACACACAAAGAAACTGACTCTAGTAAAGAGTTTTACCAGAACACAGAGAGAACTGAAGTCATTGCTACACAGATACAAAAGAAGAAGACTGGAAAAGAACCCAGATGTGAAGTCCAGTTAACAGTAGGAGAGACCAAACAACAAATGGCCCTTTCTGCTGTAGGCCAATGTTAACGCACTTGCTGTCTCCATGCACTGGGTGGCTCTGCTCACATGCGGTCCTCCCGCTAACAATCTTTGCCCGAAGCAAGACATGCAGCTTCAGCACAAAGTAAACTGCTTTCACTCACCAGGGAACTATTTGTTTGAGACCCAAGTCATCTGATAACACAAGCGTCTATCTTTCAACAATGCATTATTCCGTCTTTCTCTACAAAGAGCAAATTTAGCTCTATGTATTTTCTAATTTGTTTTGTTTTGTTTGAGGTCTCATATCAAAAGGCACAAAAACTTGTCCTTCAAGTTCCTTTCCAGAAGTATATAAGGAGTGGGAATCAAATAGAAGAATGGCTAATCTCTCTTTTATATTGTTATCCTCCTGTTCCCCTTCATAATGAAACTGAAGGCAGCCTCCCATCCCATCCCCAGATGCAGACAGCTTAGCTTCAGCAAGGTGGCTACCATGTGCCCTCCTTAGAGCAAGCCCTTGAACTATTCCTGAACTGTTCTGGTGCTTTCTGCCATTCTTATGCTTCCTTGGGAGTAGGCTATGCTTCCTTGGGAGTAGGGTGGTGGTCGTGGTGGTGGCTGCTGCTAGGCCCAAACAAACAGCAGTCACATGGAATCCCTATTTGGAAAACTTTCTTCTGAGGACTGACCCCCCACCCCCACCGCCACCCCAAAAGGGCTGCTATTATCTCCCAAGTCATGACTGAATATCAACTGGCTGACAGCTCATCATTTGGACAAAATGAAGACCAGGACTCCTTTGGACTCCAATGGAAATGATTATCCAAAGCTTAAATGAAGCCTTGGGGTTGCTACGAATTTAGGTTTGGCCAGAATTAAAAAAAATTCTGGCCTTCCAAGGCTCTAGAAAAGTGCTCAAAATAGGCTGTAAATTCTCCTACTTGAAAGGGGGGGGGAGAGAATGTTGGAACACTTCTAAGAATCTTATTACTAACTGTAATAACTGTAATTACTGTACTGTTAGTAATCGTTCTTACTAACTGGCCATTTGAAATCCACTTTCATAGCCGACTTCTGAGCATATGCAGAGTGCTTTTCTCTCATCCATGAGGAGCCATCATTCTTGCCCACACCCATCTAAAATAGACCTGGCTTTCTAGAACATGTGACACCCCCCCCCCTCTAGAACTAGTCCCCAAGTCTTCAAAGCAACCCAGGGCATAGATAAGAAAGAATGAGCTAACTCATCTTGTGAATACTTCGAAGTTGTCCTTCAGGAGCCAAATCTCAAGTGAGGTTTGAAAAACAAAGGAAAGAGAGACAGGATTATCTGAGATGTTGGGGAGGGCTCCTCTGTTATCCCAACTCCTCTTAAGTACAAAATATTCTCCTGTAGCCATGGAGGCGGACTGTGAAATGGGAGCTGTTCAGATCCGCTGTAGCTGGGGGGGGGAGAAGGGAGCATCCAGTGACATCACTAGGCGGGGGGGGGGGCAGACAGCGCCAGGAGACACCCTCATTGAGGCTGGAACCACTTTTGGCCAAAAATTGTGGAAACCTTTTTGGAAAATTTCTATTTCTAAGGGTGCAACCGTAACCAACTTTTCAGCACTGACCTAGCTGTGCCAGTGGAGTGTGTGCTGCATCTTGCAATTGGGGGGGGGGCAGTCACGGAAGCCCCCTCAAAGTAAGGGAATATTTGTTCCCTGACCTCGGAGCAGCATTGTCCTTACCTCGGTGCTGGAAAGTTGGTTAGAATTACGTCCTGAATTATACCATTTAAAAAAAAAAAAAAAACTTTGCAAGAAAATCATTAGCCGGAATGCTAACGTGGTATGAGGTCATCTTCAGATCATCAAATTAAAATGCCACATTTTCTGATTTTCTCCAGTTATTGGTGTGCTGTAGAACACATGTACCCATTTAGCCTCTTGTCTTGCCTGGAAGTCCCTAACTGTACACTTTGCTCTCCAGGTCAGCTTTCTGGCTGTCCTGGAATGGCTGTCTGTAGGGACAGTCCGTAGGGAATTTCTAGGGCTGAGCTGTCTCCGGCTGCCTTGTGAGAGGGGGAGTGTGCCGGGTCAGCTGCTTCTCTGGTGGGATCAGGGAAGATGCTTATCAGCCAGCAGAAAACAAACGGGTGGCCAGAAAGAAGACTAAATCCAGAAAGATCCATCTGTATGTGTTGTAGTTCTTGTAAGATAGAACGTTTCTGTAAATTGTAAAAACCCTTTGGGTTTATGAATACAGTCTGCCTATGTAAACCGCCTTGACTTAGAGTCATTAGAGAAATCTAGTGACCTAAGAAAGGCGGTATATAAATACAAGTATTATTATTATTATTATTATTATTATTATTATTATTATTATTATTACTATTCCTGCTCTGTACACAGAGATATGACCTTGATGCTGCTTGAATCTCATAGAACAGGAAACCTGGTTATACTTTTAATGTCATCACTCTCTCCACAATGCCAAAAATGAAATAGTTCTCCTGGCTATACTTTTTATGTCATCACTCTTTCCACAATGGCCCCCTGCCAAGAATGAAATAGTTCTCCTATCCAAAGAGTGACTTTTCTCTAGGGGGTACCACCAGAACAGCATGGGGCAGGGAAGGCTGTGTAATGGGATTATTTGCAATTCATTAGTAGTAGATTTATTTTAGCTATGTTTTGCGATTGAGCTAGCCATCAAATCTAGAGTGGCATGGAGAGGTTCAGTTTAACACTGCCATAACTTTGGAACATGGGAATAACAAGATTTGAAGGAAAAGGTACTTCTTCTTTGGCACAAAAAAGCAGCATCCATCTTCCCTGCTGTCAATGAAATGAAAGAGCTCTTGTGCTTTCAGTCTAAGGCTACTTTATTGAAAGTTTATTCCAGGCAACTGTGTTACACCCGTATCCACCTGGGATGCTTAGGAGACATGAGTGACATGTGCTGCAATATCATCTACATTTTTATTTAAATGATGATGATGATTAAATATCCCCTTTGGATAATTCACCTCTAAAGGCCAACACTGCTTTTCTTGGAGGATTCTGATGAACTGACTCAATTCTGGCTTGCATGCCTGCTGAACTGCAATTGACTGAGGGCCGATGCTTCAGAGGCATAGGGAAAAATCGATATCAGACGTCAAGGGAGAGGTCAAATTGAACTGGTTTTCACAGCTGACATGTATGCTGAGCGCTAAAGGACAGTGCAGCAACAGAACAAAGGAACAAGCTACGCCAAGCTCTCCGGTACTGGAAAGTCAAGGAAATTAATCTGGCTTGTTGTTTTTTTTTAAAAAAAAAACCTATGTAATGAATCTGAATTGTGCTCTAAAATGCACTAGTTAAGAGACTGGTAGGAAAGCATGAAAAAAATAGTTGCAGCAGTAATCATATATATCAGATCAGTTGTCAGATATCAGCAGTTCATATATTGGAACAGGAAAGTAGCACCTAACTACTAGTAAACTAGATCCAGTAAATCTATTAGGTTTACATCAATGTACCCTATGCCATTTCCCACTGAGTGGAAAAAGCCTGAAGAGGTCATTTTTAAAACCTGGTTATGATGCGGGGGGGGGGGGCTAGGTTTTGTTCAGTAGCAGAAAGCCAACACAAGCTACTGTAGCATCCTGGAATGTGGCAACAGATGTACTTTTATGTATGTATTTATTTTTTGAAAAATATGGCACTTTTCAGTCTCATTCAAGGGACCATCAATGGTTCCTTGGACCATATTTACACAAATAAATAATGGATCAAACCCAGTGTAACTGCTTCAGTGAATGTAAGTGCGCTCCAAAAATGGAAGCAACCTTCAGCTTGCACAAAGAGTCCTTGGACAAACAGAAGGGGCCCTTTGTGAGCAGAACACTCTGACTGTTCTTGGAGATAACTTGTGTTCACTGAGTGCGCTTCCATTCCCAGAATTGTTACTCTGCATGCAACCCTAACCCTAAACAATATACCTTTTTCAAGAAAGTCATCAGCTTTAGTTCTTAAACCTTTTAAGAACTATATTTCCAAATTTCAGTTTAACAAACAAGTCCAGAAGAGAGTGTTCTGCCCTCAATCAGCAGTGAATATCAGGAAACAAATAAAATAAGGTGAATAACATGACAAGTCATAAAAAGAGAAGAAAAATGGAATTTGCATAGAAGGCCGAAACTTTCAGGCCCAGCAATAGCAGCATGAGCATACCACCTGCGCTGGTGTGGCGAAGGTGCTGTAAGGCACCTCCAACGCTGGCGGTTAGGCATTGCTGCCACGGCAGGCCCAGCACCAGGCTTGAGTGCCCAGGGACAGCCATGCTGAGTTGGGGCTGGTACGTGAAACCAGCCCAGGCAGTGTGGTGTGGTGGGAAGGGAAGAGTGGGTGGGTGGGAAGGGCAGAACTGGGTGGGGGAATGGGTAGAGCAGAGGAGCAACCAGCAGTGGCCTCCACCGCCAGGTCCTAACCTCTGTGTCGGGCCATGTGGCCCAACAAGGAACCCTCAAGTCTGAGTGGGCAAAAAGTGAGCCGGTGCAGACTTGAGCAGACCCATAGGCAGGCCTTTATCCTTACCCAGGGAAAGGGGACAAATATCCCCTTCCTCCAAGGAGTATCCTTTGGCTGCCATAGTGCCCATAGGATGCAGCAATAGCTGTTTGGCCCAAGTACCACAGGATTGGGCTGTGAGTCATAATCAAAATTTGATCAGTATTTGGGTGTGTAACTTGTTCTGAAAATCACCTGAAAGTTCTTTCTTTTCACCCAAAAGCTGAGGAAGGAGCCATTTGGCTATACCACTACAATAAATTTTCTTAGGTCAGGTGGTAATCATCTCTCTAAAACACATGGCTTGTTTATCAGAAAAAAAGCCATTCTGATTAAAACAAACTGGGCTGGCTCGTTGAGGTTACCCTCCCCCAAAGTCTTGGTTCAGGTTTAAGAACAATTACTCTGTTTTATTAATCCTGAGCCAAATAAAACTAGATACAAATTACTTCCTGAAGTAATTATTTGCACAACAATCTAATCTGGATTACATCATCCATTTAATTTAAACTAGATAAAAATAGTGAAGGATTACATTCACTGTACATCAGAATTGCTCAGCGTGAAAACATTTTCTTATGAACTATTTCTCTTAAATCATTACAGGATTCATTTTTGTACCCTCCCTGAAAAATATAGATATGGCTACTATACATGGAACTCTTTCATTTGTGTACAATGGCACTTCCTTTCATCCTGCAGGCAGTTCACACAAACAAAATGATTGTCCCGTTTCCTATATTGGAAACCCCGCTGTAATTTTAATAAATTAGCATCGGAATCCTTAACTACACTCTAGCTTTCTACAAAGCTAATCTTTTTAAAATTAGATTATTTTTGCTAATTTTAACCGGTTCTTGATAAAATGAAATGAAAATTATGCTGAGTGCTCATAGCCACCATTGTACACCTATTCTTTATCACTTGCAATAAACAAAAACAATACTGTGATAAAGTATCTCATGCATTGCAACAGTTGTCCATCACATTCTTGCGTCATTCCCTACCCTCACTCTTTCAATTGGCAGAAATTTCCCCACATTCTATGATCAGTGTGACATCTAGATGATATCTGAGAATTCAGTGAACCAGAAATTAAGAGGTGCTCAGTCCAGCAGGATGGTAAAGTTTGGTTTTACAGACATAGCGATATATTTGGCAAAGATAGAAGTTTTTCCACATGTTGGATAGGAAATTGGAAAGGTGTTTCAGTATATGACTGACAAAGCATAGTGGAGAAAAGATGTATTTTATTAATTTCTGCATCTTGTACCAGGAAAATTCTAGATGACTGATCACTAAAGCACTGTCTGCCTTTCCTTTTTCCAGTCAAGCACACGCCTGAATGGAAAAATGAAAGATATACTTCAGTGATCAGTCATCTAGAGGTGTCTGTTTTTTTGTTGATAACTAAATAAAACTACAAAATCAATCAGTCAATCTATCAAACAGTATTTATATACCGCTTTTCAACACAAGTTCACGAAATGGTTTACCAGTAAATAATAACAATAAATTTAAATGGCTCCCTGTCCCAAAAGGGCTCACAATCTAAAAATAATGCAGACCACCACCAGCAATAGCCACTAGAAAGACACTGTGCAGGGGTGAAGAGGGACAATTGCTCTCCCCTGCTAAATATAAGAGGAACACCACTTGAAAAAGTGCCTCTTGCCCAGTTAGCAGGGGATAGCATGTGACATGTTAGCATATTAGCAGTTAGCATGTGACAAAATGTCACATTTTGCACTGTAATAAAAACAAAACACCCCATTTTTCAAACAACTCTAACTAGGTGATGAGTAAGGAACACTGGAATCATGTATCCAGTTGTGAATAAAAAACATTACATTTTTGCATTTTAATTCAACACATTTTCATCAGCATCAACAATACCATTTTCAAACACCTCAAAGTTCCATTGTTCCCATTATTCCTTCCAAGTCTTTTAACAACACATGTCAGGATCAGGGAATACTTACATTTGGAGTGCTTGTCACACAGGGCGGATGCTCGCATATCACACAACCTTATCGTCCCCTTGCTGCTGCTGTAGACAAAGGTGTTGCAGTGGTGCGGATGAAACTCTGCAGCTGTGATCACTTCTGTCAGCTCCTCCATGTTTGCTGGTTTTATATCTACAATATCTGGCACAAGTGAATCAAGGCAAATACCACAGTATAGGGCTCTTGCCACTGTGATCCAAGAACGGTAGAAAGGACAGAGGAGCCGGGGGTGGATGGGTGGGAAAAGACACAACTAGGGGGACCTGGGTTGACATTTCCACTTGTCAATAAAGGTAATGTTGGACCAATTAATCTCTCTCAGATTATCCTATACCACAAGGGTGTGATGAGAATAGCTGGAATAACCTCATGTGTGCTCACGGACACATAGCATGTTTTCATTCGCCATCAAAGCCTAGCTTGGCAAAGGATTTCAAACCAGTGCTAGCATCCCTTTTCAGAAAGTTCAACTGCTTGCTGGAAAACAGATTTGGATTTGAAATGGAAATATTTTTGCACCTTTCCCCTGATTATTGCAACAGAATAATTGTCAATGATGGGGAGACAAAAGCATTGACCTGGTCCAAGGATAACCCATCAATAAAGGCTTGAATAGAAATTCTTAGCATTCCCACTCCCAGCATCTTTTGTTTGGAGGGCCCTGATCCCTTTTCCTGTCCAAAGCAAAGAACTGTGTTTCCCATATTGGCCCCATCCCTCCAACAGCGCTCCCTCAGCTACTCTGCAGAATCCTCATGCAAATCCCTGATTTCATATTCATGTTCAGTTAATGCACAGCAGCTACTTTTTCTTTTAACTTTTAACACGCCTTTATTCCGCTTTTGCTCACAGTCATGGTAGTAAAAGGATTTTAGAAAGGAAAGGTTTTCCAACCTTATGTTTCCTAGGAGTGGGATAGGCGGGAATAACTCTTCTGATTTAATTTAAATAGAATACTTAAGATGTGAACTTCTGCATCGGGCAGAGTTCTGCAGCAATGTGGGCGTATCTGAATCTTTCCCTCTCATCCAATCCCTTTCGAGCCCTAACAGTTTCAGCTGAAACGCCTTGAACACCTTGCCTCTAGCCCTGTAAACTCCACACTCTTCTTCATGCTTTATCATCTAGCTAGCCACAAGGCTGGTTCACACTAGGTCCGCCACTTTGTCATCAACTATGCACAAGACATTGACTCAACATTACTCCCATCTCATTAGTCAACTAGGTTGTCCCTGCAAGCTAGTCAGATGCAATGAAACAGAGAGGGAAAACCAGAGAACAAGCAGAGGCGTACCAGCGCGAAACCGCACCCATGGCACGTGACGTCATGACATTGTGGGGTGTGGCTTCTGCCGCTGCCACCCCGCTTCTCCCCCCCTCCACATTCAAATCTGTGCCTGGCGCTTCAGGGACTTACCGGATGGGGCTTGTGCTTTTTAGGGCAGAGTTCTGGGAAAGCGAATCTTCATGTGCAAAATGGGAAGTTTGAGTTCTGCACTTCCAGCCGGCTACATTCCACTCAGTTAGAAGATAGAAGCGATCTCGCTTTTTAGCTCGCGCGCACGCGCGCAGGCACACGCACACACACACACACACACACACACACACGGCAGAGAAACAGGGCGGAGGGGGGAGGAAAGAAGGGGGGAGCAAAAGCCCTCGCAAGATCTATTGGAATAAAGACAAAGTAATGTCCCTGTTGCAGCTGCAAACACCAGCACGGGGGAGGGGGGAGGAGAGCGGAGGAAATCCCGGTAACTCAGCGTTCCAAACACGAAGAGGAAACGGAGGTTTGCAGCTTTCTGGCTACTCACTACTACACGTACTTAACTGGCTGCGGGGGGGGGGGGAGCATTTACATTGTCCAGAGGCTGACTTTCAAGTTTCTGACTCTCCCCTTCCAGCCCCCCCTTCCCGCTCTGAGGTGAGTTTACAAGCCTGCCGCTGCCCACCCGCCCCAAGACACAACGACTGGCTCTGGATCTCCAGATAGTGGCTTTGAGGCGAGTGGCCGCTGCTCTCTTCCAGGGGCACCAGGCGCTCCTTCCCTCCCGCCTCCTGTTTCTCTTTTGTTTGTTGGCTCCTGGAAGATCCCTGACATCACAAGGGCCTCCTGAGAGGCCATCACTGGCCAGCCTCACAAACCCTCTCATTCAACGGAACTCCCCCCCCCCCCACGGCAGGCCACATTTTTGCCGCAGCACGCCTCCCGGTTTGCAGAGTGGGGGGGTGTGGTGTGGTGCGCCACGGCTTGCCGACTTTTCCTGCCTCCCGCTGGCACTGTCCACTCTGCAAACCGGGAGGCGCTCCACGGCTTTTCCTACCTCCCGCTGGCCTTACAGTGCCAGCGGGAGGCAGGAAAAGCCGGCAAGCCGCGGTGTGCCTCCCAGTTTGCAGAGTGGGGGGGCGCTGCGCTGCAGCTTGCCGGCTTTTCCTGGCTCCCGCTGGCCAGCGGGAGGCAGGAAAAGATGGCAAGCCTCAGGGTTGGGGGGGCGCGCGGCGGCGCGCAATGCTGTGGGGGCAGGGCCCCCCAAAGAATGGCGCCCATGGCTCATGCCATGGGCTGCCACAGGCTATTTTCGCCTCTGAGAACAAGTGGTCACTTTCCCTTGTGAAAGTGAAAAATTGATGCAATTCTTCCTCCCTCCCTTGCCCCTGAAGCATCAGGAAGAACTTTCCATTTTCAGATGGATCTATAGGCTAGAATTTCAATATATATCTACTGGGCAGAATTCTGCAACCTGTACAAATTCCGCTGAACACAGTCTAAATAGCTCAGCATGTCCAAGCCCTATGAGTTAACCTACACCTCTCTATAATACTGCAATTACTATGTAGCCTTCATGATGTCAATCATTCAGCAGAGAAGCACGTTACCAATTTCTCTGTTTCATTAAGAGTCTCCTTTCTTTGCCTCTTCTCCAAAATCTGGCATCCATCCATCCATCCATTATTTCCCCTATTGTTAAGACACTTTGGACCCAAAGAATCAGGAGATTCCTTGAATTTGGTTCACCAAAGTTAATGCATCACCTGCATACAGTTTTGTACTGTGTTTTTACAGCCCAATCCTATGTTGGGCTGGAGCAGGCTGGCTGGTGGGCCTGCGGCAAATCCAGTGCAACTTGGGAGGCCTGAGGAGCTTTCCCGGCACAAGGGCACGAACGCGTACAAGCACACCAAGACAAGCCTATAGTAAGGCTAATTTCCTTTGCAGCCACAAACACTGAGAAGTGCCAGATTAATGGGGAATCCTCTTTCCTAGCCAAAATGAAGCTTCCAAGATGGTGGTGCTCAGCTTTTAAAGATGGCTGCCCCAAGATTTTCAACCACCACCTATCTGCTGGGGCCCCTTGTAGTACGAGTGGTAGCTTTGGATTACAGTGGACATGAGGCCTGCTCTCAAAAAGCACTTCCCATGCTCTCTGACTCCCCCATCCCAAATAAAGCTTTGCTAGTGAAAAAGGTGTGTGAAGCCCATGCCCCGATGATGGCTCTTGAGACCACTGCCACGCTTGTCCAATGGCACTGGTCCTGGGAATAGTGTGCCACGCAGTGCAGAATCCTTCCTATGCAGAAATACACAGAAGAGGACAACCACTTAAGAAGGGCGCAATCCTATTACGGATGCTACTAGGAGTAGCATCGACCCAAGAGTGCTGGCAGAGAGCTGCCCTTGTGCCAGCTGAATTCAGCTGGCACAGGGGTGGTTCTGGGAGAGCAGGTGGGCAGCCTGAGGAGGGGGTTGCGAAGCGGCCATTAGGCTGCCTCCAAGGCCACGTCCCCAGGCTGTGTGGCTTCCTCAGACCTGCGCCCACAATTTCGAGGAACCCATAGGGGAGGCTGGAGCCTTCCCTGGTGCCCTTGCGCTGGGGAGGCTCCAGCAGCCTCCCAAGCTGTGCTGGATACAGCCCAGGCCCACCGGCCTGCCTGTTCCACTGCAGCTTAGGATTGCACCCTGGAGGATATATACTAACTTTCATTCCATTACCGCCCAGTCCCATGGTCCACCATTGACACCAATGCAGCTGTGCACTCTGCATCCAATGAGGGGGGCGTGATCAAGAGCCCACCCAGAAGTAACTATTTTTTTTTTATTTTAGTAGGCCCCCCAGAGGCAGATCTAAGGGAGGGCAAATCTCTAAGTTTTGCAAGAAGCCTTACCTTGCAGTGGAAATCACTCCTCTCCTGCACTGTTTTAGCCAATCCTCACAGGGAAAAGCAACATCTTGGCGTTGCTTACTGGCTACAGCAGCAAGGGAGAGGAGGGATTTACATGACAGGGTGAGGCTTCTTGCAACACTTAGAGCTTTGCCCTCTCTGTAGATCCGCCTCTGAGGCCCCCTGATGGCATACAGGTCAACCCACACTAGTTATACAGCTGGTGCAAGTCCAAGGAGAGAAAGGGAGTGGCATGGGCCAAAAATGGTGGACAGGACCTGGCATGTGTGTTTGCTGCAGAGATCTTCCCCCTCTGGCCTGCTCCATGCTCCCTGTGACTTGGAATGCCCCCAATATCCTCCCTCCCTGCCCCCAAATTTCCCCCTGTGGAAAAATTTGCTAGACTCTCCCTAGAAAGGGAGTTCAAGGACATTTCCCCCAAACCTTTACAGTCATTACAGGGTGCACAGAAGGCTGAACTGGAGAGCAAGATGTATAGTTAGGGACTTCCAGGCCAGACAAAAGGCTGAAACTGGGTTCACAGGTGATCTATGGTACACCAACAATTACTAGAGAAAACTGGAAAAAGTGACATTTTAATTTGGGGCATGAACATTACGTCATACGTCATAGGTTAGCATTCCAGCTAACAATTTTCTTCTGCAAACTGACAATGGTACTTGCAAAGTTGTTTTTAAAAAAATGTTTCAAAAACTTTTTGCAGCCCACCAACAATCAGCTCGTGACCCATAGGTGGGTTCCAGCCCACAGTTTGGGAAACAGTGTCCTGGACTAGCTGTTGCCAAACCCGTGACCACTGTGCAGCCAAAAAGCAGTCCCATTCGGACCAGCGCTTACTGTTCTGCCACGCTGCTCACAAGCAGTCCGCCCGATCTCTACAGGGTGGGATCATGCCTGCAGCCCACTTCTTCAGCAGGCTTTGCAACCTGATTTCCAGGGAAACCTGAAGGGTTGTGCTGTGTAGATTGAGTGGGCTGCTTGTGAGCAGTGTGGGGGAACGGTAAGCACAGCTCATAATGGGGAGGGCTTCAGCATTGCGCTGGATCTGGGCCACGGGCCGTAGTTTGGTAGACGCTGCCCTAGACCATCCTCCACGCATTGTCTTTTGTTTCATTCCCCTCTTCCTTTTTGAATCAAGGCAGCAGGAGGAGTAACAATAGGCAGACAGAGGTGGATGCCCCCCATCTGCTACCCAAGGCAATGGCCCCATGGATGAACAGCCCTGCACTTGTCCCTCCTTTTCACACCCAAATTTGGCTGTCTAACTCTAAAGGAGATCTAAGATGATCTAAAAAAAATGGATCTACAGACCTGGGAAGATTAAGTGCAATTTTTCAGCACCAATGGCAGAAAAGGCATGACAGATACAATGGGAGCAGGAGGGCTAACAACCACACAATCATAAGAAACGACAGCAGCAGTGGGTATCATTTCTGCAACTCATCTGCATTTTATCTGCTGAGGTCCTGTATCTATCTCTTTTTAAGACAGACTCGTCATTCAGACAGAGGATAGAAATTCCATGATAATGTTAAGATTCCAAGGCAAACTATTCCAAATGAAAACAAAATGGCCAAGACACAAGATGGCATTTCCAGACCATATTATTTCCAAGCAAAATAAATATACTAGAACAAGAAATATGCCTGGGTGTTTTGTTGTTGTTGTTGTTGTTGTTGTTTAATGTCTCACAGGGATGTTTGTGTCCATACCAATTAAATCTCAGCCTGGGCTTCTTTATTGATTTTAGTACAAGGAAAGCCAGCAGTTAAAATCATAGCATGTGAAGAGAAAAATCTCATCATTTGCTGTATTATCTGCTTACTTCCAGATTGCACATGATTACACAGTAGCGCAGTATGATACCCACTTTCATTCCAGATGGAAGAGCTGTGATTTTTTTTTCTTTTGGGACAAAATAATACAATTAAAAGAAATAGCCAACGTATAATGCTAGAAGAAATTTCCAATTTAAAGCTTTTTTTTTCAAATTTTGGTTTCAAGTCAGAGGTAGTAAGATTTAGAGTGTGTTTACTGGTATTTTTAGTTGGCCTTACCATTGAGATTAATAATTCCAATTAGTGTAGATGATCTTTTGATTATTAACTCCCTCAGTCATACTCAGAGATGGTTCAGGCCATAAGTGTCAAGCAGTGTTAGATTTCACACTGCAAAAAAAAACACAGCATAGGGCAATTCTGTTGGCTCTGTGAGGCTTTAGTCTGGGGAAAGCAGGAGGCGAGAATAGCATGCCCCAGATGGAAAACAAATTAAGTCCCTGCTGTTAACAGGAGCAAAGGGGAGGGTGGGAACATTCTACTCCTGCAGGGATTACTGAGGAAAAGTGACTACGTGAAAAATATTGTCCTTAATATATTGCACTTTGATGGGGAAACTGAATTGTTGGATGTGGCTCTATCCTCATCTTCTCGTGAATCAAAACTCTAGGAATTCAATTCACTGGGCATGTCCCTTGCATGAGATCTATTGGAACTAGCATATGCAATTGCTATAGATGGTATCATTCAGGTTCTTGCAGTAAAGGGCTTACTATAATGATTAGCACCTTATGTATCGACAGAATTTGCTGTCACAAAAAATGATGATATTAGATCAGATTAGAAGAGGGTAAGACATTTGTTCCCTTACCTTGGAGCTGAATTTACCCTTACCCCGCTGCTGGAAATTTGGTTAGGATCGTGTCCTCAATATAAGGCTGCTTTATAAGGTCCACTGGTTCCCAAAACTTTTAGTATTGGGACCCACTTTTTAAAACAACACTCTATTGCAGTGGTTCCCAATATTTTTAGCAACTGGGCTTACTTTTTAGGTACAACAAACTGTACTCAAGACAGGAAGTGATGTCATTAAGCAGGAAGTGACATCACTGTGCCCATACAAACATGTATGTAGACTAAGATTTAGCCGAGAGGGTTAATGCAGAAGATTTAGCCGAGAGGGTTAATGCCTCCGTTTGCCCGAAGATAACACCTGAAGATCTCAAGGTCGTGAGCTCGGGACTGCAGGAAGTCTCTGAGAGCGGCAGACCTTGCAGCTGCGGCTGATTAGAAGCTGAGCTTCAGCTGCCTCGTGGGAGGAGGAGTGTGCTGAAGGTCAGCTGCGTCTCTGGTGTGAGCAGGGAAGCATCAGCCAGCAGAAGACAGACGGGTGGCTAAAGAAAGAAGGCTAAATCCAGAAAGGAAGATCTGAATGTGTGTAGTTCTTGAAAGACAGAACATTTCTGTAAATTGTAAAAACCTTCGGGTTTATGAAAAGTCTGCCTATGTAAACCGCCTTGAGTTGTAATCACTAGAGAAATCTAGTGATCTTAAGAAAGGCGGTATATAAATACATGTATTATTATTATTATTATTATTGTTGTTGTTGTTGTTGTTGTTACCAAAAGCAACAGTTGTTTTCAGGTATGTGGCAACACCTTGGTTTTTTTTCCAAAAACATTTCTCCAGGAAATGTTGCAAAAATGCAACTGTTTAAATGTTCTGCAAATGCATCTATGGTAGTACATGGGGGGTCCTGACTCACAGACTGGGACCCACTGGACCCACCTAGCTTTACAGGCTAAATAAAAACAAAGTTTCACATTACCAGCCACTCAAACTTCTCTTTTTACCCTTTTTACTATGGTCTGGGGAACACCTTCAGGAGCGGTGGGCTCCACATTCATAGACTGAGGCCATTCTGGTGGCACTGCACTCCCCTTGGCCTGTCCTTTGAAGTGGATGAAGGCAGAGCTGCCTACTCATGAGTAAAAGCACTCTGCGGCTCCATTTCAGTTTCCACAGGGCTCAATACATTTCCCTTGTCAGCAATCAGCTTGTCAGTTTTGCGCCCCACCAAAAATCAGGTCATGACCCATAGTTTGAGAGCTGCTGGTATAGTCCCTGGTTCAGATCTCATCAAAGCAAACTCACATGTTGGCCTTAAGCAAGTCACTACCTTTCAGCCCCCAGCTATAGAATTTGGACTGTGGTTTGAGTACTGAGCTAGTGCTTTGAACACTCAGAAAACACTGGAACCTATCTAAAATAGCCTCTGTAGGGGCGACCGCTGCCTTTACTTGGTGCAGAAACTTCACCCAATGCTGGCAATAGCCATCTTTCAAGTACAGTACAGTCCTGGCCAAAAGCTTTGAGAATGACACAAAGATTACTTCACATAAGGTCTGCTGCTCCAATGTGGAAGATGGCAATGTGCATATACTCCAGGATGTTATGAAGAGTGATCAGATCAAATGCAATTAATTGCAAAGTCCGTCTTTGCCATGAAAATGAACTTAATCCCCAAAAAACATTTCCACTGCATTTCAGCCCTGCCCAGAGGCAGATCTAAGGGAGGGCAGAGCTCTAAGTTTTGCAAGAAGCCTTACCTTGCAGTGGAAATCACTCCTCTCCTGCACCGTTTTAGCCAATCCTCACAGGGAAAAGCAACATCTTGGCGTTGCTTACTGGCTACAGCAGCAAGGGAGAGGAGGGATTTACATGGCAGGGTAAGGCTTCTTGCAACACTTAGAGCTTTGCCCTCCCTGTAGATCCGCCTCTGGCCCTGCCACAACAGGAGCAGCTGACATCATGTCAGTGATGCCCTCGTTAACACAGGTGTCAGTGTTGACCAGGACAAGGCTGGAGACCACTCTGTCATGCTGACTGAGTTAGACTAACAGACTGGAAGCTTTAAAAGGAGGGTGGTGTTTGACATCATTGTTCTTCCTCTGTTCACCACTGTCACCTGCAAGGAAACACCTGCAGCCATCATTGCTTTGCACAAAAAGGGATTCACAGGCGAGGATAGTGCTGCTACTAAGACTGCACCTACATCAACCATTTATCAGATCATCAAGAACTTCAAGGAGAGAGGTTCAATTGTTGTGAAGAGGGCGTCAGGGCGCCCAAGAAAGTCCAGCAAGTGCCAGGACTGTCTTCTAAAGGTGATTCAGCTGTGAGATCGGGGCACCACCAGTGTAGAGCTTGCTCAGGGATGGCAGCAGGCAGGTGTTAGTGGAGGATGGCCTGTTATCAAGAAGAGCAGCAAAGAAGCCACTTCTCTGCAGGAAAAACATCAGGGACAGACTGGCATTCTGCAAAAGGTACAGGGATTGGACTGCTGAGGACTGGGGTAGTGTCATTTTCTCTGATGAATCCCTTTTCCAATTGTTTGGGGTATCTGGAACAAACCTTGACTATAGAAGAAAAGGTGAATGCTATCATCAGTCCTGTGTCATGCCAACAGTAAAGAATCCTGAGACCATTCATGTGTGGGGTTGCTTCTCAGCCAAGGGAGTGGGCTCACTCACAATTTTGCCTAAGAACACAGCCATGAATAAAGAATGGTCCTACAACATCCTCCAAGAGCACCTTCTCCCAATCATCCAGGAACCATTTGGTGACAAACAATGCCTTTTCCAGCATGATGGAGCACCTTGCCATAAGACAAAAGTGATAACTAAGTGGCTTGGGGACCAAAAATCGAGATTTTGGGTCCATGGTCAGGAAATTTCCCAGACCTTAATCCCATTGAGGACTTGTGGTCAATCCTCAAGAGGCGGGTGAACAAACAAAAGCCCATGAATTCTGACAATCTCCAAGCATTGATTATGCAAGAATGGGCTGCCATCAGTCAGGATGTGGCCCAGAAGTTGATTGACAGCATGCCAGGGCGAATTGCAGAGGTCTTGAAAAAGAAGGGTCAACACTGCAAATATTGACTCTGCATAAAACTTAATGTAATTGTCAATAAAGGCCTATGACACTTATTCAAATGCTTGTACTTATACTTCAGTATACCATCATAACATCTGCACGAAGATCTTCCAACACTGGAGCAGCAAACTTTGTGAGAATTAATCTTTGTGTCATTCACAAAGATTTTGACCAGGTCTGCAGGAGGGAAATAATGTATAACTCATGAATAGCATGGGCAAATAGTGAGCAGGTTAACCAGAGATCCCAACCTTGCCAATATATTTCAAATCCATGCCTTGGTTGCCAGTCCTCTTATCAGAGGGGAAGTAAAAACCAATTAAATTGCAACTTTAATAACCAGTCTAGCAAAGCATCACCTTGCTTATATTATCTACATTGCCAGAAGATGTACAGAGTCATTTATTCTATAAATTGCTTCCATAAAATAATTTTTCATCGGTACTTCCAACCCCCACAGGCAAAGGTTTCTAAAATGAGATCAAGAAAGCAAGTTTGCACATTACATATGAAGTCAAAGGCACAGCTAAAGAGTTAGTGGAAATGCTCCAATATCTAGGTTAAAATTCTGTCGGAATATATACTTTGGTTTCATGTCCCAAGTGATGTAGTCTAAGGCAGCTTCATTAATCAGTTCAGTGTGAGTATGGTAAGGAAGGGAGGTTAGTGGGCCACAGTGCCAGCTTTTGCAGTGTTTAAATGAGATCTGATTTACCTGTGGTTTTAGACCAAAAGAAGCTCCAGAAGTCATCATTAATTATTAGAAATTATTATTGTTAGTAGGCAGGAGGATAGCCAGGGGTTAAGCCTGAGCAAGAGAGCTGGAGGGGTTGAGAATCACCCCTCCAATCAGGAGCCCTGAACTATATGAATCCTGACAAGTGGGAAAACTGGGAGTAGAATTAATATATACAGGGGCTGGGCAGTTGCCCTTCAGCTCAGTTCAAACTGTTTCCTGTTGCAATAAACATTCAAGTTGTAACCAGCCTTGTCTGAGTTTCTATAGCATGGAACCCAATATATAATTATTATGGAATTGCACCATCTTGCTGACTTGTACTGATTTACTAAGCAATTTGACTGCAAATCATATGAAATCATTTGGTGTGACATGCACCAAATCTGAATTAGGATTGTAACAAAAACATCCAGTAATCACAACCAACATGTTGGTTGGTCTCCGGGTGTCAGTGAATTTTGTTGTGTAATACAATGACAATAAATACACAATAATAATAATAATAATAATAATAATAATAATAATAATAATAATAA
>JAJKFI010000005.1:26395160-26429467 GCA_029204185.1 Lerista edwardsae
AATAATAATAATAATAATAATAATAATAATAATAATAATAATAATAATCCAGCATTATTTTCACTTCCGATTTAAGTTGGATTTGAGCCTGGGTCTCAGAGGAGTGTAAAAAAGCAGGTTCATTAATTCACTGCATGCTTCTGTTCCCTGGGATATTTAGAATTTGTTCAACAGATTGCACTAAACCTGGAAGGAGTTGGCTGCACCCGATGCAGTCCTGAGACAGAAATCTAAACTCATTGGCTTCAGTGGGACTGACTGGAAGTCAGTGGTTTCGTAACTGCCACTCTGCCAAGTGTAAAATCTGGAAAGACTGATTATATATATGGCGAATTAAATTGCTGTGCCACTATCAGAGGAGTGCACTAGTGGAGCTAGAGGAACATCCCATCTCTGTTCTATTCTAATTGTGTATAAAGCAAGGAATGAAAATCTCAATTTCAAACACCAGCAGAACACATAGGTAGGGTCGTTTGAAAATGGTGTTATTTTAAGTTCTCATTCCAAGTTCTCATTTTTATTTCTTTTAAATGCTTTAAAAGTGTACTAGATACATAATAGAAGAGTGGTTCCCAAACTGTGGGTCGGGACCCACCAGTGAGTCGCGAGTCAGTTTCAGGTGGGTTGCAAAGCACTTAGAGCAGCCATATTGAAAATATGGGGAGATGGGATTCTAGAAAGGGGGAGGGCCGTGTGGTTGTTTTGCTTGTGTCAAGATTGTAAATAGGCTTTTTTCTTTCACATTCTCTTTGCTATTTGGAAAATGTCTGAGAGCGCAATCCTGTATCTGCGTTGCGCCAGCGCTCCGCTCTTGCGCCGGTCCAGCGCTGTTGCAAACGTGCCATCAAGCACATCTGTGCCGGCTAGTTGGGCGCTGGACCGGTTCAAGCAGCAGCGTCAGCACACAGGCGCCACTGCGCCCGTCAGCAGTGCTGGCCGTGTGCTGGTTGAGCGTCGGCAGTGCTCGAGCAGCACAGGACCTTGCTGAGGGCTTGCCAGGGACGTAACGGGGCAGCGCAGTGGGCGGCGAAGGGGGCAGGCCGTAGTGCCAAATCCTAAACCCCGTTCCCAGCCTCAGTGGTCCCAATTTGGGCCACTGCTGTGCACGTGCACCTGTGCCTGCAAAACAGCGGGTGCAGATGCGAACAGCCCCATAGGGCTGGCTGGGGCTTACCCAGGCGCAAGGGGAAAACTTCCACCATACAGATTTTGTGGGCACATATTGTTTTAACAGAGTGCTTAATGAATTAAGCAATTCACAGTAATCACAACAATGATTACAGAATTAGAAGCTGTGTACTTATTTCTGGCTACTTTGGTCAACCACAGAGCATGTATGCCCCCACTTAAGCTCCTCAGAGGCATGTCTGGTCACTGCTGGGGACTGCAGCATTAGATTGGACCCTTAGTCTAAACCTGGCACATGCAATTCTTATTGATGCTAATTTGCACATTGTATTTGGGGGAGGACACATTGATTCTTCCCCCTCTCAATTTCTTAACTGATGGTTGGCCATATGAACAAATTCACCACTTTGTTTTAGACTGTGAGCCCCCTGGAGACAGGACAGTTAACATGGGGGGGAGAGAAAGAGAGAGAGAGACTCTGAGCCCAGGGTATAGAGCAGGATACATGGTGAATGTGCAACCCCCCCCCCCGATAGTTAAAGACTTATTACTTATAGCGTGTAAATAGTTAAAATGCCAGTTTGGGAACTTCTTCCACATAGCCACTGATGGACACAGCAAATATTTATTCACCTGGGTTGGGCAGCAACCAGCAATTCCGTGCATGATCAGTGCATACACTGATTATCAAAAGACTGGGAATCTGGTTTGATAGAAATCTGCAGGCAACTGCTGTGCTAGAAAGACATTAAAAGTATACATCAGTTTTGCAAAACTTATGTTCTACCAGCCAAACACAACCCACTGGGCTTGATAAATGCGCTTTTGATTTACTGAAAACACACAAGGGAGTTGTCAAGCACCTGGAAAGCTGCAATGCATGGTTGGTGGGCTGTGCTGTCTTATGGTAGGGCACCAGGTCTGACCGCAAGGTCTGCCCTCAAGTATGAATCTACCCAAACATTCCAGAAGCTGCAATTGTGCATCCTGAGCTACAATTGGTTAGGATAGATGCGAGCATCAATTTTTACATGTTTACTGTGGCAAACAATGGAATATCCATGCAAGGACACTGCTGTATAAATTGGCCCTAATATGCAGATAGATAGGGGGAGGCGGGAAGGATACAAGTAGGATGGCGGAAGGAAGAATAATCTCTCCAGTGTAAGCTATTTCTAGATTTAACACACATTATGTTTCTCTTAGAAATTAAAAAAACCCCTAAAATTAAAGGTTTGAAACTTAAACCATTTGAAGCCTCAATACAAATGTTTCAAGGAGGACTGCGTTCTGTACTCAACAAAAGCACAAGGTCCACAATCCTAATAAAGGAGAAATTTTTGGACATATGCATACTATTGTTTTATATACTGACCATTAATTATTATGCTATTATAATAATACTATTTTTTAGGTTACTGGATCTTACCCCAAATCTCACCATGTGCTATATAAATGTGAATTTACTGATATCTGGTACTATTGAATGTACTATACTCTGGCTGGATTGCACATGAAATTCATTATAGCTTTTTCCTTCCAGGGAGATGTACATTTCAATTCTGCAACTGACCATTGTCCCTTCAATCTCTGGAATTCAACTAGGCATCTATACACTCAGCCTGCTCTAGCCAGAAAGCCACTTTCCAAATGGGATAGAATTTGTCACATGCTGACATGTTCCATCTATGACTCACTGATAGACCAGAAGTTCTCTTTCCTTCAGAATATGCCAGACTGACAAAAGATGGGCTGTTAGAAATCTTCAGCAAGAAAGAAATGCTGCAGAGACACTGCAAGCCTGGGCTACACCACCGGACCCACATTTTTCCCAGTACAGAGCCTTTGGTCTGAATGGATACAGAGGGCCAAAACAGATCACACTTAGTTCTGACAGAATTGTCAAGGGCAAAGTAAGGAACCAATGATACGCAATAAGGAACTGAGAATGCAATCCAGCGTCTCATGTAGCACCCACGCAACATTGTCACTTCGGCGCTACGTCATTAGCGCTGATGCGGGGCTCTGAGCAGCACCCCTACGTCGATGGGCAGAGAGCTGCCCTTGCGCCAGCTGAACTTGGCTGGCGCAGGGGCAGTTCTGGGAGGGCGGAACTGGGGGGGGGGGGGGGGCCCCTGGGAGGGTGGCGGTTTTGGGATGTGGCCTCATCCCCAGGCTGCACGGCCCCGATGTATTTGTATGTCCTTTAAGATCTCTCATTATCTCTTTGTAGCACTGCTGAACATTCCTTCCTTTGTTTGATGTGGCCAATCAAAGGCTGAGGCTGAGTTTCTGCAACAACCGTTTGTGTAAGTGCAGTCCAAGAAAGAACTAGGAAGTGTGCGAGACTTGGGAAATTCAACGGTGCCATTTACAGTTGCCATATTGCTTAAGCCACCGCATACACCACATATTGCAACAACATCGCTGCAATCTTCCACTGCACGCTTCAAACAAAAGTGCCTCTGATATTACATGGTGAAAAAAATGACACACTGAAGCATTCCTAACAAGCTGCTTCACTGAATACAAACATCCCTACTATTTACATTCCCAGATGGTTTCATGGTTATTGAAACTGAACCTTCTATCCCAGAATAAGTTAGCAAGATGTCTTCTAGGTCTTCATTTGTTACTTTGCTTGGACAGCACTTCTTGGCAGCAACCATTTTGTTCCTCCAGCCTCTTCACTCAACTAACCACCTCATGTTCTCCTAATGGATACCCTTGCCTGACAAGGAAATGAGGACCCCTATCATATCAACTGTTGCATAAACCAAACTACCCACCGCACTGCCTGAGAGAGAAGAAAAAAAGCACATGCTTTCTCATAACTAGGTAAGCACTTATGAACCCCGCCAGCACCCACGTTCATTAAGACCTTCATCTTTATCTTCAGTGGTCCATAAAACAGACCCACATTTATCTCTGTACCCAGAGCAACATTGCTTGAGAGCCATAACTAGTATTCCAGCAATGGCTTGGGCATGCTTTATATGTACAACTGAATATTGTCATGGGTCCTATTATTATTCCTGATGTAGCTTCATAAAAGTGACTGGCATGGTCTCATTTGCATACAGGTTTCTGGCAGGCTGTCACACATCTGTAGCATAAAATGAAAACCACCTATTAATATTTCCTCTCCACATGCTCTCCAAAGACACCTGTCTTCTAAATTACACCTTTCAATTGCTCCCCCACCCCCTTCTCCTCTGCTCATCCTCGAAGCAAAATCCAGCATCCTGCGATAAGGACCTGCTGAACTGCATTCAGACTTCTGGCTAGAGCTAACTCTGGGCAAGAGAGAAGTCATGCAAATTTGAAAAAAATATATATATTATAATCATCATCATCATTATCAGCAATGTTTTAAATGCAGGATCTCTTTTAAAGATTAAAGGGAGTAAAGGTTTTTAGCTATCACAGTTCAAGTCTTTAATTCTAATTTCACCTATAATCCTATAATAAACCAGAGCAGTAGTTCTCAAACTTTTTAGCATCGGGACCCACCTAAAAAGCAGTTTCACTTTACCAGCTGCTCAAGCCTCTGTGGCTATAATGGTGAGTGGGCAGCAGTGCTCCCCCACCCCAAGTAGCAGGTTGTTTAACCCTGGATGAACACTGACAAGGAAAATTAGGCTGCTTTGCAACCCACCAAAAATTGAGTCATGACCCACTGGTGGGCCACAGATCCATAGTTTGAGAACAACTCCACTAGACGCCTTCAGCAAACCTTTTGACAGATATATACTTATGTTTTTATATGTATGCACAGCAGTATCTACCATATCCCCAGGATCATGGAAGAAAGCCCTCTCCCATTCTGCCTGTTGCCTATCTTTGTTTCTCCTACACAATTTCACGGTTCCAATACACTTTCCTTTCCTAAATCCTGTTTTTTTCCCCTTTAAGACCCTTTCCCCCTCCTCTCATCCTGTCTCTCCTCATTCTAGAAGGATGGTTAAATAATAGTTAAGATGCTGGCAAACAAGATACCCCTCTCCTCCTTTGCACTGAGAGGCAGCATGCGCAGGTTTTGCTTTCATGTGAAGAATAAACTGTGATATCCTGGTTTCTTCTAACTCTAGTTAGTTAAACCACATTTATTCTAATAGTAGTTATTTAAGAGAGGACAGCTGACCAAGGTCATATGGAATGCAGAATTGCAGTTTGTCCTTCAAGTGAAAACAAAAGCTTTCACTCTCCTTTCCTCATACATAGAAGAGGAAAAGAAAGGAGGGGAACCATGCAAGTCTGAAGTTTACTATGGCTCCTTCACATTCTTTTCAGCCATGGTCTAAAGCAACAGTTCCCTAACTGAAGGTGGGCATGGCACCCTCCTTCCCCAGCCCCTCTCCTCCAGCCCCCCCCAGGCGCTGCCATCTTGGATCTTGCATGAAAAAAAAAAATTGCTGCGGGCCGAATAAAACCTTGTGGCGAGCAAGCTTTGGCCCCCCAGGCCATAGTTTGGAGACCCCTGCTCTAGATTTTTTTCACAGTAACGTTGATATCATCCTGATGACAAATCTCCCAATCTTTTTATCCTTGTATGTCTTATTGAAAGGGTTGAAATGCAAAGCAAATAAACTAGTGACAACC
This sequence comes from Lerista edwardsae, assembly GCA_029204185.1. Lineage (NCBI taxonomy): Eukaryota > Metazoa > Chordata > Lepidosauria > Squamata > Scincidae > Lerista > Lerista edwardsae. The sequence continues at coordinate 26,400,891 of JAJKFI010000005.1, forward strand.
TCCATGTAGATTACACAGAGAATCACCTACAAATGCCTGGTTCTCAGCAAAAGTATCATCTCTTGGTACTATTTTCTTATGGAACAAACATACTTGGCTCCAGAGGAGAACAGCTGACTACGCAGTGTTCATCATAGTCTATGACAAAACATGACAAGAAAAAAAGATGGTAAGCAATGGCCATATGGAATTTGTTGAAGGGCCTCAAACTTTGCCGCACCAGATAAATTCTTGCTTACAAGGTAAAAGTAGATGGGAAGGAGGGAACAGGCAAAAATATAAAATGCATTTTATAAACGTAACAAACCAGCCATTCAAGAGATGCAAACTTGGAGGTTCAAACAAGCTGCTTCTTGCCAAATCAAGGTTCTTCCGACTGGATGATAATTCCATTGAGATTCAAGAAGCAAAGGATACTAAAACTTTGATTGGTTATTTCAAAGTTCCATAAGTTTATCCTCAAGTCATCGGCTGACATGTAGGTTTCATAGTCACTGTTCACAGATATGGAATTGATGTGATATGTGTGTGCATTTGCAAAAACTCTTCTGGGAGTTGCCTCCACCATTAAGTCCATGGGCCTGAGCACAGGTACCTGGCAAGACAAGAAACAAAAGAATTCAGTCAGTCAGACAATTCTACTGTCAAAGAAAATATCACATTCTTGAACTATTCTTCTTGAATCACCTATACAGGAAGTATAAAATGCCTATATATGGACAATAATATGAACCATGGGGTCCACTGATTTGCTATACTTGCACATTTCCGCTCTCTCTGTGTGCATGCGTGCACATATAAGAATTCTATACTTCTTTAAAAAGCCCCCCTTCTTTCCCCAGATGAGCTGAACTGGGAAAAGAGTAGGCTTTCTCTGAACTTGTTCATTTCCTAATGTATTTCTGATCTTTTGGTATACTCAGTACACTGGCTTACATGCTTTTTGCATTCGCTATTAGGAACATTGTTTTATTTGGTAGGATTGTTGTGGTGACCAGAGAACTCTATTAAAAATCTCTTTCTATACATTTCAAATCTTTCTTTCAGCTTCTTAAATTACAGGTTTTTGCTGACACTGGTTTTCACCATGTCTGTCTGACCCTGCTGAAATCAGTGGACCCCCCGGGATAGTTGTTAAGATGCAAGGGGGTAAGCAACCCTCACCAGCTACCCACACATTAACTCCCCAAATTTAGCCTGATGGTAAGTGTACTGCTGTGTACATTTGCCTCTAAACTACCGGAATACTTTCAGTCAAACCAGAAGTGCTCTGTGGTTTAGGTTAAATGGTCATGGGGACTTACTGTAGTTTACCCTTGAGTTATTATCTATTACTTCATCACCATTGTAACTGGCGAAAAATGCTTCTGATCTTGTTTTTGAAACCTTGCCATGAGTTGATTCATGAAATGAGAATTTGGAACAAACATTTGCTTCACCAAGTAAATTAATATGGTCATGGGGCCTTACCCCTAGTTACTATAAACCTTGTTCAACGGAGCTCTGTTCTACACATTACATACCACATCATCCCTAAAAACGGGAAAAAAAAATATCTTGGGGAGAAGTTGATTTTGAGCAGACAAAGGATAGAGGACATTTTCTGAGCATGCTATTCTTCTGCAACAATTACTCCCCACCCCACCCCAATGGTTCAAAACTTGTGTTTATTCGTATTTTGAACTCTGCAAAGGAAAAGCAACTGAAGGAGGAAATTTTGCGAAAGAAATGGTGAACAGGCAAAGGATTAAGCACCCCTCTTTTGCTACTTTCTACTCAAAACCACTCTCCCACAGATTTTTTTTTAATATAGGGCCTATTATCACATGTGCATTCATAATGCACACTGTAAACCCCTTTTTGTCTCTTTTTTTTGAGGAAGAGATATCCTCAGAAAAGAAAACATAACATAAAAAATACACTCAATACTGAGTGATGTGGCATAATGAGATGTATTTTATATTATAAAAATAAATCAAAAGCTGCAGGAAAAACCAACACAGCAGGAAAAAAACACACAGCTTTTAGCATAGTAGTGGTAAACAATACTGAAGAATCTGCTTTAAAATTGCATCTGATTATTGGCTCTGTGCCGTCGACATTGACTGTCAATAGCTCTCCAAGGTCTCAGGACTCTCATGCTACCAGGGAGTCCTTAAATCAAAGATAGCAGACTTGAGCACAGATGCGCCTGCGTTCACTTCAAGTCTTCCAACACCCACTATTGCAATCATAAGGAAGTGAAGGCCCAAGTGTATAGGTGATTGCTATCCAGCTTTTCAATGCTGATGCAGCTGTGCCAATGGGGTCTGTGCTGCATCCTGTAGTTGGGGAGGGGGCAGTCACAGAGGCCTCCTCCCTAATCATTGGGCTGCATTGGCACTGGAAAGTTGGATAGGATTGGGTCTTTAGTCAACCTTAAGACCTCTTACAACAAAATCAGGATGAGTGAATGCACACAGAGGAGGAAGTGGGTCACAATGGTAGGTCCTGCCCCTGATCTATGCACATTCACTTGAATACCTGGAGTGGAGTCAAAGCACATATACAACCATATGTGCACAGGGCTCAGATCACATGACTGGGAACTCTGGAAAACCAGCATTCCAAATCACAGGAAGAACACTTCATTGGTCTACAGTTTTATATGTGTTGACCCCAAAAAGATATTCAAGTGAGCGTGTGAAGACTTCCCCTTTACACATTCACTTGCCTTGCATGTGAGAATAGGCTTTACTTGGCTATTTCTGGCTCTTGGCTTTTCTGTTTTAGTTCACAGATACTATGTCTACTATGTTCACAGATTACTATGTCTGTACAGGCCCCGTTCATTGTGGGGATCTGTGCATATGCAATTTATTAACAGTAATTTTCAAATTGTTTTTAAGACAAGCAGATATTACTACAAAGCACACATTATATGGAAAGGGAGAGAAATAAAAGGCTGCAGATCCTTTCACAGACTACTGAAGTGATCTTGGTTAAGAGATTTGTTCACTAATTGTTATCAGAAGGATACTTTATGGAGTATATAAATGAACATGAGTCTCACATGAACATGTCCCCAACCATCACTGCAAGAACTAGGACGCCAAGAAGGGAAGACCAGAACAGGGGGTGGGAATTACACAGTCCTAAGGTTCCTGCAATTTCCCTTTGCTGCTTATTAAGGATAATCCAATAAGCCAGCAGTCAGTGAACAGGTATGGCCAATGAATGTCAAGCAGATGTGAATAGAGCATAAGCAATACCTTCAAATATATAACACCATAAGGCTACTTAATAACCGAAAGGTGTCAGCCAGTGGTGGCCAATGCCAGTGAAGTGCTTCCTCCAGCTACTTCATTACAGTGCATCATTATCTGCAGGCTGCCCAGAGAGATTTCCCATGGCTGGGGAGGTGGAGATGGGAGTATGACAGCCAGGATCAAGTGACACTAGAACATAGGAACTGCCAGCTCAAAGTCTGAGATTAATGTGATGAGCCTGCTTTCTAATCTGGCCTGACATATTCAATGATGCATCATTTGCTGTTGAAGGGCTTGGTGCAGGCATCTGGGGACACGGCCTAGCATTTTGCCCAGAGACTGCAGGGAGCAGGCACTAATTCAGACTATCAGAAACTATGGTTTTTCAGGAGGTAAAAGGTTCAATGGTCATACCAGATTTCCCTAGAAACAGGCAGACAAACACACAAAATTGAAGTCTTTGGCATAAGATTTCACTCAATGTAGGAAAGACACGATGAAAGCGACTTCCCATTTCTTCTAGCCAAATGTTTGCTCAAAACTAGTCGGGGACAATTACTGAGATGCAGTCAACGGGAAGGAGGAAAACTGGCTTGAGAGTGGCACATATGGGGCCAACTAAGCTAGTCCACATCTACCTTATATACTGGATATGGGCTTTGCCAAATCTTTATATGGCAAACGTATCATGACTCTGCACATAAATATTTAAATTTTGACCAGAATCTAAATGGCCAGAAAGGCCAAATTCTATAAACAGAAAACCCAAATGATGGAACAGGTATAGTGTGAAAGTTTGCTCTGTGCTGGCGACATAGACAGAAATTTTTGACGAGGTGAGAGGGTGGAGATGGTCTCAGCAATATTGTCAAGGCGTTATCAGGCAGGAAGAAAGGGCCTCCTGGATCCTGCAGCGAAGGTCCCACCCCTAACTCCACCCCTCTCCCTGCCCAGTTCCGCCCTCCCCACCTGTGCAGAGAATGCGCGGCACTGGCAAGAGTAAAGCTTCCGCCTGCCAGCTCTGCACAGGTGGCTCCAGGCACACGTAGACTGTGCTGCCACAGCGCAGGCAATAAGACCTTATCGTCTGTGCTGGATGTGCCTTACAGCATGTTTGCAATACCAGCAGGAGATACGCTTGTACCGCCCGCACTGGAGGCCTGAATGTCATTTGCCAACTGTGACAGAGGTAAAGCAGGCATCCTAAAGTAAGACGCTATGGAGATGAAGAGAGCTCTCATTATTGTTACTCTTGGAGGAAGAAGGCATATCGCTGCACAATGCTAGTGGCAAGAAAAAGCTTAAGAAGAATTTATTTCCACATCTATTTATGAAAATGGACTCTGGAATCATAGCTATTCTGAAGATACACCAGTATGCCTTCTTAAATAAAAGATCAGAAGTTTCCTTCTGAGTTTGCCACCAGTAAATAGTTCAGGTGATCTGAAGACACCTAAAGGCCCTGTCTGCCTTGGGCTTTCTCTTTGGGTTACTTGCATTGGGCTTTTAGCTACAGCTTACATATTACAGAGTAATATGTCAACCACTGACTCCTCTACTCCCATGAAAGCATGAGACAAGAGGGCCAACTTTGACATGATGGAGACAACCACCTATTGCAGTAGTTCCCAAACTTTTTCGCATTGGGACCACTTAAAAAAAAGTTTCACTTTACCAGCTGCTGAAACCTCTGTGGCTATGATGTGATTGAGCAGCAGTGCTCCCCACAAGTAGCAGGTTGTTTAACCCTTGACACATATTAGCCTAATCTGCTTTGTCACTTTTGCAACTAACCAAAAATTGGGTCAAGACTCACAGTTTGGGAACCACTGATTTAACTTATTCACATCCCTGCCTGTTCCCATGTACAGCCTAAGATGTGTGCATCCTTACAACAAAGTATGTGCATTGGTGAGGCAACCCAGCCCCAACATCATCCTCTATCTTGCTTTGCTTCTCTCCTTTGCGTTAAGCACTTTTCTCCCCATCCAGTTCACTTCAGATACTGCACTTGAGATACAGATGGGGAGGAAAAAATGCCTGCAGTAATGGAACATTACAGCTCATATACCTAATATGTGATTATATGAGCTTACTTCTGCAGTATCTATGAAGTTGTCTCCTGAGTCAGAGTACTGGTTCTGACAGCTCAGTATTATGTAGATCGATTAACAACAGCTCTTCACTGTTTTCAGACAGGGACTGTCCCAGGTCTATTTGGGGACTGAGCTATGGTCCCAACTTCTGTGATAGCCCCCTCCCCTTCAGCATGTTCTATTTATGGTAAAAAGTAGAACCCAAATCCCACTTTTGACACATACAGGGTGAAGAACAGTTCTACCTCTAGAGGGGAATAGGTGTGTTGGGAAATATATGCAAACTGTAATGTGTAATGTGTAATGTGTGAAGCATAGTTTTTCCACTTTGCATACTTGGATCAATGACACATTTTAATCCTCATTCATTCACTCATCAATCAATCAATCACTAGTATTTATATACCGCTTTTCAACTCAAAGTTCACAAAGCGGTTTTCAGGCAAATAATAACATTAAAGTTAAATGGCTCCCTGTCCCAAAAGGGCTCACAATCTAAAAGAATGGAGAACACCACCAGCAACAGCCACGGGAAAGACACTGTGTTGGGGTGAAGAGGGACGCTTTCTCCTCTTCTTGTTTTGCATTGTGCTGGCATCTGAGGTGGTCTCAGAGCCACAGTGTGTTGCACCTATCCAGGAACCATCACAAGCAAACGTGAAGCTTATTGGTTATCAATTAACTCCGCATACAGCTCTTTTGATCACTGGGCTTCTGTTTAGCCCTTCTATTACTAGCTTTGTCACGACAATCTTAACCAATCCAGACAGCTCCTTAAATGCATTCGTTATTCAATTACAACAGTAACCTGGGGACAATATTTGGTATTCTATATGCCTATTATTAAAAGGTAATTCACTGTAACAAACCAAATCAAGAACCTACATAGACTGTCAAATAAAATAAACCAACTAACAAATTATATTATTTTGTGTTTTCAGGAGGGGGAGAAAATTCCTGTCATATTTTTTCATGTTTCAATACATGTCTTCCTTTAAAAAACAACAACCCAGCAACCAAAGCATCATATACACGGGGGTGGGGTGGGGTGGGGGGGGGTGGGGGAGGAGAATCCCTTCTCACACATTTGCCTGAAGGCATCTCATGCCTCCAGTGCACATACAGTTTTAAATCCCTTTCTCTTCTTCTAGTGAGGATTTCCCCCTTTTCCAAAGTTAATGAAGCACTAATCCACTTTGAGCTGTAAAATTCATTTCCCCCCCCCCCCACGGTTCATTGGTGGCAATGGTTCAGAAAGCAAGACAGGCAGCTTTCCTGGGTCTCACTGCAACCACCAGAATTGCATTTCTTCACTGAAATACTTCCAAGAAAACAACAACAATTCCGTTAATCTGAAAGAAGTAACTGCTGCTGTCTCATTACTTTTGGTCTGTGTTGTACATCAGCTTCCTTTAGCAAATTTACATACATTTCCTCATTTGAACAAAAGCTTAATCAGACATGCTTTGTCCTTGTACTATGAGGATGGAAGACCTGCTCTCACCGTTTCACAGTAGTCTTCTCACACCACTGCAGCATCAGTGTGTCAAAAGGAAGGAGATCAGGCTGATACCTGGGCTGCACTGAGCAGCTCACTCCCAAGATTTACGTTGCTACCTCCCAATAAGCACGCAAGACTTGGGATGATTATCGTTTATTGAATAAAATCACAATAAACTTAACCTGCAGCTGGGAAAACTTCACTAGGGAACCAATCCCTAGTGTGCTGGCAGCTCCTTGGTTGCTCCATACCCCAATGGGCATGACAAACTGGCTCCAGGCACCACCCAATCCAGGGTTGGGTTAACCTATCCCAGCCAACACCGAAGGGTCGAGGCAGCTGGCCAGCACAGACCTACCCAGGCAAAGCCTTGGGATTGCCTTTGCATGAACCAGCCAAGGGACTCACCAGCCAACATCTCAACCCAGACAGGTGTTGTCAGACTGGTCCTGGCTCACCCCCTGACCTCAGCCAGCATGTACGCCATACCTCAGCATGTATGCCAACCCCCAACCTGGCTACCCAGCCAGCATGCTACCTGCCAAACTAAAGGAAACCCCTTCCCAAACGATCTCTAATCACCACACTCGCATGCCAGTCCGGGGTAGGCGGAAAAACCAGTAACCCTGGCCAATCAGGTTACTGAAAAGAATTCCAACCCGGCCCCCAAAATGAGCAACCAACTAATCTCAGACTGCACATAGGGTGGATGGATGAGGCTTGCATGATCAGCGCGGACTGCAGTTAGTTGCTCACAGAAATCCCGACAACAGCCGCACCATGCCCCCTGTGAAACTTGCAGCCAATCGTCTGCGTGCATTCTCCTGCCTCTGCCAAGCTTTGCAGAGGGGAGCCACACGAGTGCTGCCAGGGCTCTAAGGCCTTAGCAGTATTCGGGCATCATGTTGGACTGTCATTTCATGCCTGTGGCTCAAGTTTACTATTTGAGACACAGCACTTCTTTGCTGTATGTGGCATCGTGGGAAGAATGTGCAAGTTTTGTTTGCCAAAATACCGCATTACAGGTTTTGAAATCAAAGTGATGAAGGCTCAGGGCTTGCAAAACTTGCCTAAACAGTAAATCTGTTTACCGGAGAGGAAAAATGCTGGGAGATACTGAGTTCCAACTTCAGATGGAGGACTTGGTTCAGAGGCTCTATTTTCTGTCTTTCTGTTTCCAGAAGGAAACAGAAACTTTCTGTTTCTATTTTCTGTCTTTCTGTTTCTGTGCTGTTAACGGCAGGAATAACTGGCCAGTGCTCCCACAGGATTAATATTTTGCAGACAGAATATTCATCAAAGACTATTACCATGGTAGGCTTACAATTTCACGCTCTCGGTGCCTCTGCCTCATTGGCCATTCCTATGAAGTGAGAGGAGACACCTTCCTGCATAAAGATAAACTTGCAATCTAATTACAAGTCCCTGGTTTCCCTAGGCATTCTTTCTTGCTTCTGAATTCACACATTCACTCAACTGTTATTTCTTCTGTTATTTGTTGCTGGAGGTTGCCTGGTATAAGGCTCCCACTTTAGAATTGTTATGCCATAGGATACCGCAAATCTGTTGTTGCCGTCAAACCAAAGTGCAGCCATCTTAAGACTTTTGTCTAAAGTCTCTTGTTTAAAGTTGCTGACGTATGTAACTTGTTTCTCATTCTTTGCTCTTTGTTCTCACTGAATTGCCCCCCCCCCGTAACTTTCTCTATCCAGTGGTGCTAATTCTCACAATAGATAGAGAACTGGTTCAGGCTAGCAGAGCCTTATCAGAATGGTCACAGTATATTCTCAAGGCCCAATTAGCTCAGAGCATCTTGTGTCCCAGCCCCTATGTTGTAATTTTCCACCAGGCAGGAACTTGGAGGAAGAAGAGGGGGGCGTAAAAAAATGCTTGTAATCTATATTTTTTTGTCTTTTTCCCTGCCTTTCAAGGGAGACTGACCTGCCTGCGCAGGTGTAATAAACATGATCCTCATACTCTCTCGTTTGGTTGTTTGCCTTTTTAAATGCATTCAACCCGACAGAAACTATTCTAGGCCGATTTTCGGCTACACTGTGATGAGTTTTTTTTTAGGCTATTGCAGATTTTTCTGGCGAGTCCTCACTATCTAACCGTTGCCAAGGCACACAAGAAGATTTTTGGTCCAATCCTATACAACTTCCCGGCACTGATGCAGATGTGCCAATGGGGCATGTGCTGCATCCTGCAGTGGGGGGGGGGGGCAGGCACGGAGGTCTCCACAAAGTAAGATAATGTTTGTTCCCTTATCTGGGGGATGCATTGGCACTGGAAAATTGGATAGGATTGGGCCCTTAGTGAGGAAGACTCATCTGAATGGCCCACCTGCAAAATTCCCAATTCAAACATTACTGGACGAGAATCAGCTTAGGAAGAAGTCATTGCTGGCTGCACTTGTGAATGGATCCATCACATGACAGTTTGGAAGTTGGGATGCTGACAAAATCCTCAGAATTGCTCTCCAGACTTTGGAATTTGAAATTAGCCAGTCTTGTCTGTGGAACAACCTCAATGTCTCAGGGATCGGTGCTTCTTTCATTTGGATTGCCAGGTTGTGTAAAAATTGCTACATATCCCAAGGCCAGACCATCTGCAAGGCTGACAGAGGTGGTAGCATCAAGTGATTTTCTGCACTGGGATGCTAGTCATGTGTCCATCTCTACCATTCCTTCTACTTCTGCTTCCAAGATTCCAAAAGTGAAAGTATGGAAGTGAGGACAGTGATGGGCTGGAGCATCTCCCCACTACTCTACTATCCTCCACACTTCCTCTCCCACTTTTTTGAATCCAAAGCGTTGGAGGAAGAAGAGCAGTGGAAGCCTTGGGCCAGCCCTGACACATAAGCAATTCCTCACAATTTTGTTTCCTTCCAATCGTAATTGTCTGTTTCCCTTTCTTTCTTATTGATCAACCCAAGCACTTGCGCAAATTTACAAAAACGCTGCGCATCCAATCATAGAGGCAGGCTTTCCTTGATTATCCTTGTGCACATCAGTATGGTAGGGGGTGAGAAATAAAAAACCAAGCAGAAGGAAATGAAAGCTGTGGCAAACTCACAGGGACTGCTCAAAGAAATGATTTTAGAAAGTCTGTGTGTTAAATTTGAAGGAACATATGAAGCTGTCTTCTGCAGAGCCAGACTAATCTATCTTGCTCAGTATTACCTACACACTGATTGGCAGGAGCTCTCCAGGGTCTCCAGCTACAATCCTATACACACTTGACTGAGAGCAAACCCCTACTGAACACAATGGAACTTACTTCTGAGTAGGCCTGCATAGGATTGTGCTATCAGGCAGGAGGGTTTCCAGCCATACATGTAGATGCCAGAGATGGAAACGGAGACTTTCTGCATCCAAAGCTCTTACCATGAAGCAGTGACTCTGTATGGTAGGATGGAATGAGCAAAGCCTTAGAATAATGGAACAGAAGCAGGGAAGTTATTTGTCCCTGTTCGGAAGCCAGGAAAACTGATACTGTAATTTGGTGAACTGGCTACTTAAGTGCTCATCATTAGCCAGCGTGCCTTTGTTGAAGCAAGCAGATTTTTAGAACTCCTTGCAGTATAGGAGAGCATTTAGTTGACTTCAAAACATATCAGCCTTCCTTTAACTCACATTTTACCAGGCCAAAATGGTTTGGGGCATCTTCAGCTCACATTCATTTCCCCTGTTTTACCATATTTTCCCCAAACAGAGAAGAAGAAAACATCTGTTTACCATAGTTAGATTAACAGCACAATCCAAGTGCTGCTTCGGGCCGACGCAAGTGGGTTGCATTGGCCCAACGCTGCAGCATCAACACGAGCCACTTGTGTGGTCACTGCAGCACCGGCACAAGCTACCAGCAGACCACTCTTGCGCCGGGTTCCTGGGTGGGGGGGGAAGGCAGGAGGGAAGGCGTTTCTGGGCGGGGAGTGGGCAGGCCAGGAGGTGTGCCGGCCCAGATCCGGGGGTGGAGCTTGGATGCAGCTATTAGGCCACATCCAAGCCTCTATCCCCAGGCTGCGTGGCTTGCTCAGACCTGCGCCTGCTATACAGAGGGTGCAAATCCGAGCAAGCCCATTGGGATGGCTGGCACCTACCTGGGGGCAAGGGCGCAAACGTGCCCTTGCCGCATGGAGGCTCCAACGCAGTACCAACTAACGTTGGATACCGTGCAGGCCCTTCGGCCTGTGCTGTTCCAACACAGGTTAGGATTGCACCCTAAATTGGGTTATGGGGTGATAACACAATACAATATTTCATTCTGCCCTGTAAGGACTAGCCTCTTTGTGGCTAAAGAGAGAGGGAGAACAAGGGAGAAAAAATGGGGGTTAAAACCAGAACTAAGTACGGCATACGCGCATCAAGGGAGAGGAGAGGTGTGCATCGCTTATGTTTTTATGAAACCAGCCACCTGAGGCTGCTTGATGGATTGAGTCTTCCGAGATGCCCTTTTCAGGTTGCAGCCACTGAGCACACAATAAGGACGATAAAGCCGAGCAGAAGAGGGAGCGTTGTTTGCGCTAATGAATGTGCTTAACCGTTCTTGACAGACCTACCAGCAGGAGTCCTGTTGAGCTTTTCAATTACCATTTCACTACAGAGCATGCTCCTGGCACACTGAAATGCTCCAGCACCAGAGCACATGCAGGTATTCAGAGCACACCCACAGCTAATAAAATATGAACCAACTGGGAAGGAGGGGAAACACACACACACAGATTGGCACAACTCTTGCTTTCGATTGTTTGGCTACATGCAAGTGACAGCTTCACCCGTTTGTGGTCACTCCTGGTGCTTATGTTGCAGCTGCAGGTTAGGATCATGGCAAGCTTTCTAAACTATGCACTCTTTGAAATGATTTCTAGGAAAATAAGGTGCCTAATGAACTATGTTCTATTTTTTGATATCACTGCACTTTAACAGTTTACATGAACAATGGAAGCAGACACTGCAGCCCAGGGCTACAAGAATGAAAGATTTTTCTAAAACAAACTTCCGGATGCAGTCAATGACTGGTAGATATACCCCCCTTTTTAAAAAAAAAAATCTGGTTCGGAAAACTGGCACTCTTTATTGAAATGGAGGTTCCTGGTTGTTGTTGTTGTTATTGATTAGATTACTGGGAACAAAACCACAGGAGATGCTGATATAGTGGTGGATAACAATGGATATTCAAGATACAGACTAGTGACCTTCTTACAGTGCTGGCGTCAGGTTGCTGGAGGCCCTGATTCTAAATTAATTAATCCAAAATAAAGTGTAAACTTATTTAGGCAGCACCAACATTATAGTCAGCCATCTCAGTAGTGGGTTATATCTGGCAGATGACAGCTGCTGTCACCACCCCACTGGCACACCACACCACTAAGTCTGAGAAGAAGAGAAAGTGTGGGGAAGAGAAGGTGGGCTTTCCATTACCCTCAATTTCTTGTCTTCTGCAATTCCTCTTCCACTCTGGTCTCCTTCTTCAAATACAGTGTGACACGCTGAGGAGGAATCGGAGCAGCTCTTTGGGCAGCCAAGTCAGACTGGTAGCATTTGAAATCCTGACTTAGCTCCTGAAAGTCTTGGGCTGGCCTGCATTAAAGTTCCTTCGCGTGCAATCCAAAGGTTGGGCTAGGCTTCCCCAAGACCCCTTGTTCATCACTACTATAGAGCAGGCTAGGTCCGCATTTGATGCCAGACATCGATTCCATGCCTGGACTGGGTAGGTTTCTGCTAGTCTGGGCAGGCTGGTGCAGAGGGTGTGAGAGGGTGGCGGGAGGGTGCACCGGAGGCAGGGAGCATTTTCCTTGGGTGGGTGAGAGTGGGCCAGGAGGCAGATGAGGCCTGGGAGGGGAAGGGCCCAGATACTAACCAACATCCCCAGCCCAAGCAGCCTTACACAGGCTGTTTGGATTTGTGCCATCAAAATCACTGGCGCAGATCTCTGTAGAGCCATAGGGGTGACTGAGGCATGACTTAGAGAGCAATCCTAACCTGGAGTTAGACCAGCACAAGTTAGGCCAGCAAAGTTTGGCTGGCTCAAGGGCCACCGTAAAGAATGTTTGGACCACTCAGGAAGTCAGAGAGGCCAGCACACAGATGTGCGCCATCCTCCCTAACTCCGAGAATGGTCCAAGTGTGTTTTATAGTGGCCCTTGTACTGGCCAAGCTTTGCTGGCACAACTTGTGCCGGCCTAACTCCATGTTAGGATTGCATTCTCAGGGCAAGGGGGGAAAAAACCCCCTTACCCCAAGTTGCCATCCAGCCTGCAGCTACATTGCACTGCATATAGTGCAGGCCACTCAGCCTGGCCGTTCCAGCGCAAGGTAGGATTGGGCTGCTCGTCATTTTATACAGAGGCCTAAGCAATGAGCAGCTCTGAGAGCAGATTCCAGAGGGACTGGGGCACACTGGTCTCTCTTGCAACTGTACCACCAGAGAGAGAGAGTTTGCATATCAGGAAGAAGGGAAAGCATTCAGTGCACATAGGGAAGGCATTCAATCAAGCAATCCCCCCACATGCATTCTGATGTGGTAAAAGTAATGTGGAACCCACCGCTGAGGCAGCCCCATCCCATTAGTCACTGGGCTGGCCCATAGTCCTCTTTGAGGCATGGAGAGTATCTGTACCTCCATATTCAAGAGAATCTTGCATTCAGATTCCATTTTCCACAGACCCGATACTGCAAGCAATTACAGCACAGGCATTGTACTTCGCTTCTTTGACCCCTGCAGTGTTTCAGAGCCTCTCAAACATCAACTGAAGTCCTCGTGTTTCCTGAAGAGGAGCTTTCACTTAAAGCTCTTCACTGTCATGAATTTTCAAAAGGGTCCTTTCCCTTTGGTTTGATGTTCTTAGCCCCTTGTGTTTCCTTTTCTCTTTTGACGCCTCTGAAGCCTTCCCCCGCAGATGTTCAGGCACATAGGCTAATCTCCAAGCCCTGCCGTTCAGACCAACCAGCAACAACGTGGCTGAAGAAAGCACAATACAAACAGTACTGCCGACCATTAAAAATGTGAAGAGCTATCGTGTCTGTCCAACAAGCTTATCATAATTAAAAAGCAAGTTGAAATGGTTAACTATAAAAGATGACCCTAAAGTACCTTTGAGATAAATAAGGGCTTTGTGGTTGCTTAAAATGGTTCTAGAGAGAATAATGGTTGTATGTGTCTGGAGAGAGGGCATGTGTGCTTACTGCATGGTGGCAGAAGGGCACAAAAGAGTGCACAGCACATGGTGGCACCAGGGGAAAACTCAGGGCGCAATCCTAAACTTAGGCCAGCATAAGTTAAGCCAGTAAAGTCTGGCCAGCACAAGGGACACCATAAAGTATGTTTGGACCACTCTTGGAGTGAGAGAGGCCAGCACATAGATGTGTGCCATCCTCCCTGACTCTGAGAGTGGTCCAATCGCACTTTATGGTGGCCCTTGTGCTGGCCAAACTTTGCTGGTTTAGAGTATGCCGGCCTAAGTCAGTTTAGGATTGTGCTCTCAGTGACCTTTGGGACACTCCTAGGGTATTGAATTGTGACATTACATGCCTGACAGGGTTGTTGTACAAATGACCTCCTGACTAAACCCTTGGGAAGATGCTACCAATAAGTAGATCATACTGACTTAGATGGGCCAATGGTCTGCTTCAGTACAGAGAAACTTCATGCATTTGTATAGATCAAGGCAAAATAATTCTTTTAGACCAAAAACAACAAGTCTCCAGCACAAGTGGACCAAGGAAGTATGTAAATTGTGCTGAGCTTCTGCAAGACTGGAAAGGCAGGGAATGGGTTTTTCAAATAAATAAAACATAAATAGGACGACTGAATTGGAATCATCTTATCTGAAGCAGCTTCATGCAAGTGTGCCCTAACAATTCCACTTTAATTAAAATTGGAGTGTTATGTGTAACGTTTACTGTAACTTCTCACTTGTTAATAGTTCTAGGTACGTAGGAATTGAAGATCCTCTTTTTCCCCCAACAGTGATAGATTTATGGACTGTTTAGCAATACAGTCCTTTAAAAGGCATACTTCTTCCAAGTAACCTCACTGATACATTTCTGCTATCCAAAAAGAGCTAGCAGACAGGAATTCATATGCCAGATTGATAGTTTCCTCTGGTTTCACTAATCAGGAAGAATTATGCAAAAGCACAATTGTGTTATCAAATGCAAAGTCATAGCAATCTAATTCTACTTGATAATTCTGCTGGGCACATTGTTTTTACAGTATGCCTAGACACAGATACCGACAGTGTAATTGCTGTGGAAAATCAGATGAATAGGAGAAAAATTCCAGGTCAGTTCTGGTCATCAACGCTCCAAGCTGAGTTTACAAATATTAAATGGATGAATAATGAGCTTGTAGTGGAGAAAAGATCCAGCTCATGACCAGGGCAAGAGCAAATAAAAAATGCACAGAGGCAATAAAAAGCCTCTTTTTCTTCCTTCTTTTTTCTGAAAAAAGGATTTCACAGTCATAGCTCATATTCATACTGGCACAATATGCTTCTTTATTTTGCAAAAAGGAGCAAGTGCAGCTGGGAGCGAAATATTATCAGCATGTAAAATCATGCATCTAAAAAGAGTCAATCTCAGTGTTTCAGTTGCAAAACCATGTAGGGAGGTTTTCCCATAAATACGCAATGACATTAATTTTCTAGCTTACCATTGTGCTGAGAAATACTTGAAAATACAACTGTGGTGTACAGAAAGAGATCACAACCGACAGGGCCGGCTCTAGGAGCAGCAGGGCCCAATGTGGGACATTCCCATGGGGCCCCCTCCCCTCCCCGCAGGGCCCCCACTCACCAAGAAAAGCACTTCTGGTACCTGGAAATAGTTAGTGGTAACATGACAACATCACCACCATTTTCTTCCAGGAGGCCCATTTCGGGCAGTCTGCAGGCAGAGGCAGGTGGGAGGGCCCAAGGTAAAGATGCTCTGCTTGCCCCACTAACATACAGTTCATAGGGATCCCAACTGCAGCAGCAGGCGATATGCTCACTGCGCTGGTGTGGGGTCCCCCAAAGTGCGGGGCCCAATGTGACGACATTGGTCACATCGGCTTAAGGCCTGACAACCCATACGGCAAAACAAGTGCATCTCTAAAAAGTATTTAAAACCCTATCCTCATTCTCAGAGTTTGGCGGGGTGAAGGTGGGGCGCTGTC
Organism: Lerista edwardsae; assembly: GCA_029204185.1. Lineage (NCBI taxonomy): Eukaryota > Metazoa > Chordata > Lepidosauria > Squamata > Scincidae > Lerista > Lerista edwardsae. The sequence continues at coordinate 26,416,895 of JAJKFI010000005.1, forward strand.
AGTTTGTTAATAAAGAATTCCTATGTATAACATTTCCAGGAGGGTTTAGGCACTGAAATCAAATTTTTTTTTTTTTGTTATATAAAAGAGAGTCAACCTAGTCTTTTCTTTTTCTGCAATTCCTTCAATTTGAAGGCCAAAAACACGCAAGAAGCTATTTACATAGGTTTTGATTCTGGAAAAGGGGTAGTGGTGGTAATTATCAGGTTCCTGAGCCACATTATTTTGCATCCTGATCGTATGCCCCTGCCAAATGTGCTGAGTGGCACATAAAGTGATCCCCTTCTTATGTTTACCTGACTCTGTTCACTATGGAGAAAAAGTCTTTTCCAGTCACTGGAAAAAGGCTTTTTGCTAGTCACTAGCAGCAAGTGTGTTTTCTGCATGTGTTTTAGATTGTGAGCCCTTTTGGGCCAGAGCACCATTTATTTATTTACCTACATAAACCATTGTCTAAACTTTTTGCTATGTTGAACAACTGTACTGAGTCATGCCATTGTCCAACACCATAGCTAAATTTGTGGAAGATAATGGCTTCTTTATGGCTGCAATGGGGAGAGGGGAAATATGGCCTTCTGGGTTTTATGGAGGGCAAAACTGCACATGATGCCTTCTTTCACTTCCCAGGTTTCTTTTTCAAAATGCAGCCACTTAGGCTGCCGTCTGAAACTGAGCAGTGGCACAGAAGAAATAAGTCTCTCAAAATGCTTGAAAGCTTCACATCTCATGCGGTGGGGGGGGGGGAGAGGATACAGGTACCTGCATCATTCCCCCAGGAAATGAAAATAGTTTTGAGAGTGTGAATTTTAGTGAAAACACTGAGAAGAAAGAATTCAACAGCCCTACACCAGTATCCTGCTAAACACTGCAGCCTCCATGGTTGCATTTTGTAAAAGGAGAGACGAGAAAGAGTGTGCCTACCTGGGAAACGGAACTATATGCAGTTAAGCATCATGATCTGTTCACCCTTAAGTCCTATTTAGATCTTTTCAAATGGATCTAGATTACCAAGACTAACTTCATTTCTCTCTCAACAGAGGCCACACCTGTGTGGGTCACCTGTGTGGGTCCCCTCTCTCACTCTCCTCCTCCATCCATCGCCATGCACTTTCCTCCTGCTGGATGATGTGACTGCTGGGCTAGGTCACTCTTCAATGGAGACTGTTAGGCTGGCAGTTAGGCCAGCAACGTTTGGCTGGCTCCAGGGTCACTGTAAACATATCTGAACCACTCTCGGAGTCAGGGAGGATGTCGTGCGTCTGTGTGTTGGCCTCTCTGACTCCCTGTCCTGGAGACAGGGACAAACAGTGAGGTGGCCAAGTTTGCAGATGACACAAAACTTTTCTGGGTGGTGAAGACCAGAAGGGATTGTGAAGAGCTCCAGAAGGATCTCTCCATGTTGGGGGAATAGGCAGCAAAACGGCAGATGCTATTCAACATAGACAAGTGTAAAGTGATGCACATTGGGGCAAAAAACCAAAACTTCACCTATAGGCTTGTGGGTTCTGAGCTGTCTGTGACAGCTCCAGAGAGAGATCTTGGGGTGCTGGTGGATAATTCGATGAAGGTATCGACCCAGTGTGCGGCAGCAATTAAGAAAGCCAATTCCATGCTTGGGGTCATTAAAAAAGGGGGTTGAGAATAAAACAGCCAATATTATCATGCCATTGTACAAATCGATGGTAAGGCCGCACCTGGAATATTGTGTGCAGTTCTGGTCGCCGCGCCTCAAAAAGGACATAGTGGAGCTGGAAAAGGTGCAGAAGAGAGCGACAAAAATGATTACGGGGCTGGGGCACCTCCCTTATGAAGAAAGACTGCAACGTTTGGGGCTCTTCAGCCTAGAACAAAGGCGCCTGAGGGGGGACATGATTGAGACATACAAAATTATGCACGGAAGGGATAGAGTCGAGAGAAGGATGTTCTTTTCCCTCTCTCAAAACACCAGAACCAGGGGGCATCCGCTAAAACTGAGGGTTGGGAGAGTTAAAACAGATAAAAGGAAGTACTTTTTTACCCAGCGGGTGGTTAGTCTGTGGATCTCTTTGCCACAGGAGGTGGTGATGGCATCTGGTCTAGATGCCTTTAAGAGGGGTTTGGACGGATTTCTGGAAGAAAAGTCCATTGTGGGCTATAGGCCATTATGGATTGTGCAACCTCCTTACATTGGTAAGGCTACTTCAGAGTATGGGTGCAAGGGAGTGGCAACAAGATGCAAGTGTCTTGTGCCTCCCTGGGGCACCTGAGGGGCCGCTGTGAGATACAGGAAGCTGGACTAGATGGGCCTTTGGTCTGATCCAGCAGGGCTTTTCTTATGTTCTTATAAAAGTGGTCCAAACATATGTTATGGTATCCCTTGTGCCGGCCAAACTTTGCTAGCCTAACTCCAGGTTAGGATTGCACTATGACTGATGTAGCCCTGGCACCTGAGATACCTGCTCTAAAAATTTTCCTTAGCTGCAATATCTAGGCAGTTTTCCTCGATGCACAGGTTAAGACCTCCAGTTTGTTCTTCCTAGCCATGTACCTGGAACTCTGCACCCCGATTTATTTATTTTTTTACAGCTTCCATAGAGGCAGCAAAAAAAACAAAAAACCCGAGCAAAGTCTTGCAATTCCTTAAAGTGGAACATATTAATTGTTGCCATTTAACAATACATGTGTTCATCTTTAAGGTGTCAGTACTGTAGATTCTTTGCAGTCTTTTTGTCGACAAGGTATTATGAGCTGCACCAAACCCTTCCCAAAGCTTGAGTCTGGATCACCATGACTTACCCTGGCACCAGCATGTCCCAAAAGCAGATCTCTTTGCTGCCAATTGTGTCCCCTCAACAAAAGCCCAGAAAGATGGGTCTCCAAAATCCTCCAGAAAGCTTGAAAAATAAGTATGGAGGTGAGGATTGGCAGGGGGGGGGGGAGAGGAAACTGCTCACTGCTGCCTCATAGAATATGTCTTTTATACTACTGATTTACAAAAGTACTTGAAATATCACATTCTTGGAAGGGTCCCTGCTTGTGCATGTTGTTCTTCAGAGGCATCGCTCCAAGTCCTGCCCCCCCCAGGGAACTTCAAATAACAGAAAATTAACCCAAATTTACATCTTACTTTATCATTAGCCCTCTATGTATTTACGGTGTCTCAATTTCTCATATAAAACCAATGCATCTATTTATATCAGTGGTCTCTAAACTGGAGACCGCTGCACTATTAAAAATCATCCCTGACTTTTTCTGTCCCGCCTGGGATGATCGCAAAGACCCCAACTACAGACCCCAAGAGTCTTCACAACGAGCCTCATCTGGGGTCTGCCACCCCAGAGTTCCACACAGAAGCGGCTTGCCACGCAGGCCCCCTGTGGGCTGCAGTCGGGGTCTTTGTGATCGTCCTGCCCACGCAGGAACAGAAGAAGCTGTTCACTCAGGAAAAGGACAGGGTGGACACCGGATCGGGCCCACAGGGGGAGTTTGGTGACCCCTGATCTATATAATCAGCACAGATGTTCAAGAACTGAGAGATGAAGACGGGTGGTTATTTCCATTTGTATAGGTAACACTATATTTTGGGCAGTGTAAACGACAAGCAGGCCAGGGTCACCATATTGCAGATATTAACACAGGTCTGACTTAGACCAGCAAAGCCAAAGTACATATGCACACAAAGAATGAATTTTGAGACGAAACCAGTTGAGCATGCAAATGGTACTCACTGAACTCTTTTACAACGATTTTAAGTGCCTATTGCAAATGGAGGAAACCCTTTTTCCCCCTTTTAATTAGTTCTGTCGCAATGGTTTGACGATGATCTGATAATTCAAAATTGATTAGTTCTGCCACATGAGTTTTATGGCACTTCATTCTTTTTTTTTTTTAATAAAAAAAAGCCAAATGCTTCAAATTACTCTATTTGTCATTAAAATGATAATGTTACTGAGAATCTTGGACAGGGAGGGAAAAAGGGGGGGGAAAATTTCTGCATTGCAGAACAAATGCTTATCCGAAGGACAAAGCCACAATTTTTGCAGCGTAACAATTTTTATTCTTGGCATCCTCTGTGGTGAACAGAGATTACCTGTATTTATTTCCCCAAGTATGCAAAAAGCAGTGGATGCAAGTTTTATTGTGTGCGATCAGGAGTGAGGAAAAACTATGAAGCCATTCTTTGATAAGCAAGTAGAAGCAAAGACATGGACAGTACGATGGCTACTAAAGGATTCAGAAGAAAAGATAATATATATAAAAAAGATGTATGAATTTCTTTTGAAAATGAGAATGGAGGATGAAACGGTAAAAGATGTAATGGTACAGTGGGCTGGAAATTTAGAAATATAGAAATAGATGAATGGAAAAAGATTTGGGTAACAAATATTAGACTAACCAAAGCAGCAAATTAGAAAGAAAATTTTTATAAGATGTTTTATAGATGGTATTTAGCACCTGAGAAGTTAGCAAAAATGTATCCAGGTACACCAAATAAATGCTGGAAATGCAAAGATAAAGAAGGAACATTTTATCATACTGTATCTGGTGGACTTGTGAAAAGGCAAAACAATATTTGGCATTTAGTATACAATATGTTACAAGAAATGTTGAAATGTGAGATACAAGCCAAACCAGAATTATTTCTTCTCAATATGGTGGGTAATATCCAAGGGAAAAAAGCACCTTAATCTACATTTAAATACTGCAGCGAGTTTATTTTTATGCACAGAAATGGAAAAATGAGGGAATTCCAAATGTGGACCAATTAATCAAGAAACTATATGAAATTGCTGAAATGGACGTTTTAACTGAAAGAATGAAAGAAGGTGATACAAATAAGATTCAAAAATATTGGAAAATGTTTTATGAATGGATAGAAAAGTTGAAATAAAGACTAGAAGTTACTGTACCAATGTATAGCAGTTTGTTGACAATTATGTAAATAAGAATGAAGAATAAGAGTTAGTAAAATTTGTATACATGACAATCAAGATATGATAAATGATAACACAGATTGTATGCAAACAGTAATTAAGTGAAGACAATTAAGCTGTAATCAATGTGTACCTTTTGTGTGAACCGTTGTATCCCTTCCCTATGTCTGTACCTTACCTATAAAAGGTAAAGGTTTCCTCACGACCAAATGGTCTAATCGTGACCGACTGTAGGGGGCGGTGGTCATCTCTGTTTCAAAGCCTGTAGAGCCGGCGTTTGTCCGAGGAGAAGCTTCCGTGGTCATGTGGCGGCATGACTCTACGCTATAGCGCACGGAACACCTTCCCACCGAAGTGGTCCCTATTTATCTACTCACATTTTCACGTGCTTTCGAACTGCTAGGTTGGCAGGAGCTGGGACAAGCAACGGGAGCTCACTCCGTCGCACAGTCTTGAACTCCCAACCTTGCGGTCAGAAAGCCCAGCAGCAGCGGTTTAACCCGCGGCGCCATCACATCCCACTGTACCTTACCTATACCTATCTATATCTATACCTTACCTATATATAAAATAAAAAAAATTATATATAAAAAAAGGATTCAGAAGATAAGTCAGCCCCCAGTCAGACAATCTCTCAGCAACAAGTAGCTTCCAGGAACGGCAAACTAAGGCACATGTGCCCTGCGCATGGCCCAGCTTAGCTGGGTTGCTAAAGCTGGCTCACCGAGCTTGCCTTGTTCACAAGTTGGAACACACACTAGACTCACTTTCAATAGCCAATAGAGTTTACAAACCTGCTCTGGCTTGCTCTGGTTGAAAGGGACATGCATTCAATTTCCTAGGGCGCTCCCATCCTTGCACAAGACACGATGTGGAGGTTGTTTGCCCTCTCCCTTGCTTATGTGAAACCTGAGCTCCCAAGCAGACTGAGGTCGCCCTGCCCTGGCTGGCACTTCACAAGCCCTTCCTTTTACAGCCTCCTCAACTATCCTTTGGACTGTGCTACGGGAAGTGGAGGCCAATTGTCGACAATGACAGCTAGGAAATAAGTCACTTTTTCCCAGGTAACATTACAAAAATGAGGAAGGGGGACAGGCTGACTACTACTATTATTGTAGTAGTACTGTTTATTCTTTGCATTTCTCTAACTACAAATAGATCTGGGTTACAGATCCATAACACAAAGCTAATACAATATCACTAAAACAATGAAACAGTACATAAGAACTACCGCATAGGCCACTGCACATTTTAAAAACATTGTGCTGCTCCAAATGCCTTCCAAAGCCAGAAGAAATCTACACCATCTTTCAGAAGATAATGAAGGCGTGGACAGCTGTGAAGCCTCAACAGAAAACACCTGAATCCTGGAGCCACGAAGGGCAGAAGCCTAACCAACTTTCCAGCACCAGGGTAAGGGCAATGCAGCTTCGAGGTAAGGGAACAAACATTCCCTAGCTTTGAAGAGGCCTATGTGACTGACACCCAACTAAAGAATGCAGTGCATGTCCCATTGGCACAGCTAGGTCAGTGCTGGAAAGGTGGTTAGGACTGCATCCTAACTTGATGAGCCAAGATGATGAGCTGTGCAGCAGACTTCTCCAGAAGACGCAAGGACATTCATATGGAGGCGGATGCTTGGAATGCTCTGGACAAGGTGGTCTCTGCCATGCATACCTGTTTTGGCGTGTTTTTTAAAATTGATGATAATGTTTTCATTCTAATGTTTTCCGTTGGTATTTAATCTTTTGTGTTTGTTTTGATTTTTAGCCAACATGGTTTCCTCTTTTTCGGTTGTTCTGTAGTTTTGTTGTTGTTGTTAACAACCAGAGAGTGCTTTAGCCTTGTAGTACTCTCAACAGAATTTTATTAATGAAGAACGGTTTTAAAATTTAATACCTACTTGCTTAAAATACAGTACTTGAGAAACTTGCAACTTCACCAAGACCAGAGACAATGGAAGAAACAAGGAGTGTATATATATATCACAAGCAATGACAGTTCTGCGTGCCTCCTTTCCCCTCACCAGCTCTGAAAATCATTCTTTACACAGCCTGTGCAAACTATGAATGCCGTGTTTGTGAACAATGAAGTGGAACCCTCCACTACCTGACCAATATATAGCAGACTACTGACAATGGCAGAACAAAGGCCACAAATCCTGTGCATGCTTCCCTGAAAGAAAGCCCCACTGAGACACACCGGCAGGTAAATAGGACTGCATGGATTTTCTTAGCTCAGAACGAAAGTGACAGAAAAGAGTTTAGGATCTTTCCTATTGGCAAGGGAATCACTTTCTCTTGTGCTTAGGCCCAGCAGGCAACAGTTCTCTTCTATTACAAGGAAAATCTATTCCTTGCTCACTCATCTGATACATCTGTCCAGATTACTTTGTGTTGTATTTTCACTGCATTACTATAGCCTACTTTTCATTTCTTTCCTGTTTCCCAGAGGAGCCCACTGGCAGGAGGATAACTTTCTGGCATATTTTAAAGGCAAGGACAGCCAAGCACAATGACAAGCAGAGGAAAAAGCACAAGCTCCCTTAACATGATCTTTGTATAGTTGCACTGGTGTGGTCATCTGTTAAGAGAGCCACTGTCTGGGCACAAGGAGACGTGAATATGAATGTGCTCTCCTCTCTCCTGGAGTTTGGAATCAAAATGGAAGCTGACAGATTCAGGCTGCAGGAGTCATATCTACTGCCATCACTGCAGATACAGTAGCCTCATAGGGACAATGCACTGTGCAGTGAGGGACAAGAAAAGATGCAGCTGTGCCTGCTTTTCTTCAGTGCCTGATAGTTCTATGGCGCAGACCACTCAAACAGCTTTTTATATTGCTCTCTTTTGGAAGACAGTCCTGAATTAAGGCCAACATGATGGAATATAATATATCCTTAGCCAGGCCCCACTAAAAGCACTGAATCTATGCGAAATATCACATGGGGCAGTGGTTCCCAAATTGTGGGTCGGGACTCGGGATCCATTTTGGGGTGGGGGTGGGGGTCACAAAACTAACAAGGAAAATGTATTGAGCCCTATGAAAATAGAAAGATGCAGCATGTGTGTGCTTACTCATGAGTAGGCATGTTTGCTTTCTTCCTTATCCTCCCCTTTGCTCCATTTGTCACCTTGCCCTGGTGTAAGCCCCAGAAGTTGCTATGGGTTTACTCAGACCCATGCTAGCTCAACTGCTGGCGCAAATCTGCACTGACCACAGAAGGCAGATCAGGATTTGGTGTGTGCTGCCAAACCGGCCCCCCTCCTGGGCCTGCTCTACCATCCACGCTGGCCTCTCTTTGCCCCTTTCCACCCCTTGCATGGCCTTACTTATTCAGGTGGGTCTTCAGCCATCTGCTGGAATGGGGGAGGATGCTTCAGCTTCCCCACAAGCAGGCCTGCACTGCGCACCAGTGGAGGCTACTTTGCAACTGCCATAAAGCTGCTAGTACAACACTGGCAGCCATGGGGGACAGGATTGGAACATCAGAGAATCTCTCCTTTAAGCTGTTGGTTCTACTACTTCTGTCAGTCAAGGCAGTGTCAGGTATAGAAATGTGTGGAAATATTTTGAGTCATCACCCACGTCCAAAGCCTTAGGGGCTGGTCTACAGGACTGCTTTCTCTACAGATAAGAAAAACTTTGTCCTCATTGCATGGCATTAGGTCTTCTAAATAAACACACATTTTACACAGCCAATGGAACAAACACTGGGAATGCCCGAAGATGGGGAAGTGAATAGTGACTGTGCATTAGGCCTGACAAGGCTGTATCCTGTCACCCTGCTTATTTAACTTATATGCAGAGTACATCATGAGGAAGGCAGGGCTGGATGATTCACAAGCTGGAATCAAGATCGCTGGGAGAAATATCAACAACCTCAGATATGCAGACGACACCACTCTAATGGCAGAAAGTGAGGAAGACTTAAAGAACCTGCTGATGAGGGTGAAAGAGGAAAGTGCCAAAATTGGCTTGAAGCTCAACATTAAAAAAACTAAGATCATGGCCACCACTCCCATCACTTCCTGGCAAATAGAAGGGGAAGAAATGGAAGCAGTGACAGACTTTATCTTCCTGGGCTCCAAGATCACCGCAGATGGTGACTGCAGCCATGAAATTAAAAGACGTTTACTTCTTGGGAGGAAAGCTATGGCGAACTTAGACAACTTAATCAAAAGCCGAGACATCACCCTGCCAACAAAGGTTCGCATAGTCAAAGCTATGGTTTTCCCAGTAGCTATGTATGGCTGTGAGAGCTGGACCATAAGAAAGGCAGAGCGCCGAAGAATAGATGCTTTCGAATTATGGTGCTGGAGAAGACTCTTGAGAGTCCCCTGGACTGCAAAGAGGTCCAATCAGTCCATCCTACAGGAAGTCAAGCCTGATTGCTCCCTGGAAGGACAAATCCTGAAGCTGAAGCTCCAATACTTTGGCCACCTCATGAGAAGAGAGGACTCTTTAGAAAAGACCCTCATGCTGGGAAAGATGGAAGGCAAAAGGAGAAGGGGGCGGCAGAGGATGAGATGGTTAGATAGTGTCACCGAAGCGATGAACATGAAATTGGGTGAACTCCGGAAGCTAGTGGAGGACAGGGAGGCCTGGCGTGCTGTGGTCCATGGGGTCGCGAAGAGTCGGACACGACTTAGCGACTGAACAACAACAACAACAACAACAATTAGGCCTGTTCTGTTCATCAGACCATTTTCTGCATTGCTCTCCACAGTAAGGACAAATGGGGCAACGAGGGGGGGAAGTTGTATGAAGCCATTCTTACGTTCTCTCGGCCTTTTCATAGAGTAACCCCCTTTCACAAACGTGTTCCAAATTTTTGGATTTTTTAAAATCGGCATCAATATATATATATGCAAATCTGACGCCACTTTCAGCAAAGATAGATATGCCCTACTGTGCAAAAGGCTGTAGAACCCCATTATCCAATAATTTTAAATGCAGAAAGCTGTAGTTTTCTCTAGTACACCATCAAAGGCCATCCAGAGCTGGGGAAATGGCATATTCCTACAATGGAAGACCCACCCTGGGAAAAGTCCCCATCCCTAATGCAAAACACAAACATGCAAAGCATGTGTAAGCTGTGCAGCCACCATACATTTTGCAGAGGGTTTTGGCACATGAGCCAGAGAATCCAAAGAATCATCTAAGAAGAATTCTAGGTAGTACAGCCCTTTTGTTTGATACTGTACTGGTTTAGCTGTGCTGGTCAGCCATTCGCATCCAGCCTTGGCTATTAGTAAATGTCACAGAAACAAACAGTCCAGAAATCAAATTTACGGACATTCATCTTAGTCTTCCTACTGGACAGCAAGCTCTATTCCTTTCTGCTTCAATAACGGACAAAACCCCTGTTTAAAAGTGAAACTGAAGACTTTTTAATAAGGTTACACTCTACTAGGCAACCTCAGCAATGTCTTTTTTTTGTCTTGGCTTTGCACAGAAAATTGAGATGATGATTTATATGTTGCAAGCCCCTCTGACATGTGTATTGCTTCTTGAGCTTCTGGAAGACTGGGGAACTAATCAGAAGCTTATCTCTCCCTTTGTGTAATGGCCAGCTGTCAGCTTCCAAGGTTTTTCAAACAATTCAATAAAGTGACAACAATGTTCACCTTGGGCCCCCACAACATCTTGATGTCCCATGCGCTCAGAGAAAGTCAGTGCCCACCAGAGCCACATGGTGACATGCGACTGATGGGTGTAGTTGTTCGACTGATTGGATGACATTTGTTTCATTAAATTTAAAGGCTGGCTACAATTTGTGCAACTGTACACTAAGCTAGGCTATAGGCATAGAAGGGAGAATTCTGCCTGGGGATAGGTAAATGAGAACTGTTACCATTAATTGGCAGGAATGGAAAATGCTAGACAACATTTTTTGTTTCCTTAGAGAACTAGCTCCTAAATATACGTTTAATTTTTCTAGCCCCAAGTGCTGTACCAATCTTTTGTTATACACACCGAATTCTGATGGACCAGGTCCTAACAGAACACCTTTGATCTCTAACTTATCCTCTAGGTCTGGGTTCCGCCCCCTCTTTTATTTGTGCCTCACTCACATCTGCAGTTACTGATCATGTCTTTACCTTTTGTTAAAGATTTTCATTAGAAGGCTTGCAATTTGGACAACGTTTTTCCACTGATGCTCCAGTGAGACAGTAACTGTACCAGCACAGCTAATATCCTGTCTCTGCTTTCAGTGTTATGTATTTAAGGTTTTTTTTAAAAGATCAGTCTTACTGATAGCAATGCTCACATGAGCTACTGATTAGGATGTATACCAAAAACTCTCCTTCTCTAAAATGCTATGAAAATGACAACAGAACATCACCCTGCACTTAAAGTACAGGTTGGCAAACCTTGGGTGAAATCCTGGTCAACTGTAAGAGACTGCTTTCAAATGGTTCTACCAGATTAGTGCTAGCTAGCTAGCTTTCTGCCAAGTGCATGCTATGTCAAGAACAAAGAATGGAGGATGTTTCAGAGTAGATGTTTTGCAGGTACAAAGAGTTTCAAGTTCCACCCCTGGCATTTCCAGTTAAGAAGTTCAGGTAGCAGAGCTACATAAGATAATGTGACACAGAGTGCAATCCTAACCTGAAGTTAGGTCGGCATAGTTAGGCCAGCCAAGTTTGGCTGGCACAAGGGACACCCTAAAGCGGATTTGGACCATTCTCGGAGGCAAGGGGATGGCGTGCATCTGGGTGCTGGTCCATCCGCCTCAGAGGGTGGTCCAAACATACTTTACGGTGTGCCGGCCAAACTTTGCTGGCTTAACTGTGCCGGCCTCACTCCAGGTTAGGATTGCGCCTACAGCCACCCAGCTAAAGCTATGTAGCAGAAGGGAGACCACAATGGAAGAAAGGCAAGATATAAGGTGGGGAGAATAAATACAAGTCTCCTATAAGAGATATTGGAAAGCTGCTGTCAGTCAGAACAGACAATGTTTCGCTAGGCATATCTATTTTTTCCACACATCTTCTCTAATTAACCAACGCATTTTAAATCAGTGTCTCTTCCTGTGTTGGCTCTTTTTCCTCTTGTGTGTTTAGACTGTAAGTCTGTGATTAGAGCACGTTTTAATTCTAAATTCTTTTTAATTTTAAAAAAAATATTTTACATTTTTCTCTTCAAGATTCTTAATAAATAATTTTGATTTTATTCACAGACTAATAATCCTACTGAGTATAAGGTAATGTCATATGTGTGAGACTTTAACATTCGCTAGTACGTCCAGTATGCATACTTCTCTCGATGCCTTGGGTTTGTTTTGCCATATCATATTGAGCTGGGGAGTACCCTACTCTGTGCCGTAGCCAGATCCAGAGGCTCTCCTGCACCCTGGCAACAGGTTGCCATTATCTGTGCCTCTTGTGGGATCCATGCTGCACATTGGCCAACCATGGTCAAGCCATACCAATCAGTTCTGGATGAGATCTCAACAAGCAAGAGACAGAACCAACACGAGGAAGAGTTGAGGAGGGAGATTACAGGATTGCCTATAAACCATGTTCACATCAACAGCTGCAATCTCTCTCTCTCTCTCTCTCTCTCTCTCTCTCTCTCTCTCTCTCTCTGTGTGTGTGTGTGTGTGTGTGTGAGTGAGTGAGTGAGTGAGTGAGTGAGTGAGTGAGTGAGTGAG
>JAJKFI010000005.1:26431404-26459714 GCA_029204185.1 Lerista edwardsae
CACACACACACACACACACACACACACACACACACACACACACACACACACATATATCCCCGCATGCTATTGCTCAGTTTTCTTCCATCTCTTTGACCTTCACAGATCCAAAAACTCCAGATAATGTAATGGCTGTTGAAGGAGGTTAAGAAAAGAAAAATACAAGAAGAAATGAAAGCATGCCATGGCATATGTGCACGAGTGGAGGGGGCCAGCTAGAAAAAAAGCGATTACATCTCTCCCTTTGTTGCTCCCCTGCAACTGGTATCGAGAGGCATACTCAATCAGAACCTGGAGGTGGCACATAGCCATCACGACTAGTAATCAACCACAGACATCCTCTGTCAGGGCTGAAGATCCCCTTGCCCTCTCAGCACCTCTTTGGGGCACTGCCGGGGCTAGGTTGGTCCTTTCTCCCAAAGGCAGGGGCAGGGAGGGGGTCTCATGAACACCTACTTTCTCCTGAAGGAAGCCCACAAGCTGGAGATGAAGCCAGGGCTGGGCTGTTTTGCCTCCCAGGTTTGCTAACTAAGCCCCAGTCAGTTCTCATCTTCTGCCAGCGCATCCAACTGTCCTTCTTGTCATCCACCAGGCCTGGGGCCTTTATTTCCTGATGCTATGTGGTTCCTTACTCTTATACTGCCTTTGGCTGAAAGGTGGAGTCCTGTGTGGCCTCCTGTTACAAGCTGCCTGCAGGATTGGATGGTGCCTCCTTGCTGGGCACAGTCACTCCTGGACATCCTCCATGAGTTTGTCTTATCCCCTTTTAGCCCCTTGAATGTAAGGGATGATTATGATGATTCTCTACTCTCAAGACAAGGCAAAAGGACTCGTATTCTTATAGTCTTTTCCAGAGGAAGAAAGTTGGTAACTTAAAAGGCCCACATGTCAGAATATAACTAACTTGATATGAAAGAACTGGGAGTGTGTGTCATGCAACTATTTGGGGGGAGGGGTGGAATTTGGTGGTGGGGGGTTGGGGCAGCTGTCAAATAGGAAACATTCAAAACAATTCGTGTGCATAAGCAGATAGTGTGCGCCTCTGGGCAATGGCCCATGTTTATTCCTGAGCTAGCTGAAGACACAGTGAAACTTGCTAAAAAATACTCCAGTTGTAATCCTGAACATATTTACCAGGGAGTATGCTCCATTGAACGTAAGTGGTAAATACAATGCTGCTAAGGAAATATGCACAGGAGTTAAGTATTATTTTATGTCCCAAATTTAGACTTATCCGTTTGGGAAAACAGAAGAGACAGAAACAAGATAAAAAAAAATAGGCTGGCTTAGAGGAATCCAATGGCTATTTGAAACCACAGCAGGCAAATACAATCAGATAAATGACAGTAATCAATAGCAAGAAGATAAGCACTATTATTATTTATTTGCTTCAAAACAATATAGTAGATGCTTCCCACTGGGGCTCCCAAGACATCATTACAATGATTGCCTACAGCATTTTCTAGACCACAATTGGTCAACAGCCGTTGTTGGCATTTGCAAACCAGATAGCAAAGCTGGTGTGAGAGGGAGGAAATTTGAGAGGCGCCCAAGATAGCGAATCAACAACATTAACCTTAGTGCTCTCTGTGTGGTACTGAGATCTCAAAAATATATTAGTCTTAATTGTGGTTTTGTTTTTTTTAAAAATTGCATCACTATTTGTAAGAAATGCAATAAGGAATGAGTGATAGGCAAACTAATTGGCTATTAACCTCAATGGTACAAAAAAAAATTGTAAATATGACCCCAAGATCCAAATTGGGTGCTGGATCAGTGTGCAGCTTTGTTCTTCCTATGGGTAGTCAGTTTTCCTGGAGAAGGCAACAACTGCATATGACAGCTCAATAGGTGACACGTTTTAGGATTGACAGGGAATAGACTATATAACAGCTGCTTAAATTATGTGCCTGTAAACCTAGAATTGATTTTAATGTGATATAAAGATCTTCATTTGTGCCTGCAATTGAATGCTCTCACACCTGCAATGAATGTCACACAGTAGACAGCAGTCATATAACAGCATTTTTTAAATGCAGCTTTTGAGGACATTGTATGGATTCATATCTCTTAACCCCTTATAAGCACTCTGCTATTTTCAGTCAAATGGCTAATGGGATGGCAAAATGGTGGAAAGTCTTTCAAGTACTTAAGAGGCAGCAACCTCTACTTTGACCTTTCCTCCCTCATTTTTATTTTATGTTACACATATTTTATGCACTTCCATGGCTTTCATGGTACACGCCCACATCTCTAAGTTAACACAGACACCTATTTTATTGAGCATGCTACTGCATTTGCAACCAATGTGCGCTAAAATCCTTCTTACCACTTTGCAGAGTGAACGAGAGCCTGAGCCTATTGGGCTTGCTGCAAGCGGTGAGTGTACGACCCATGTCTCTGTCATGAAGGCATCTTAAAGTGCCTTCAGCACCAGTGGTAGGGTCTCAGGAAGGCCTTTCGGCCGGCACCAGGCCAGTGCCAGCCCTGTACCACCTGGAGGAAGCAACGTAAGCTAGCAAGCAGTAAGTGTAGCCGTCGATGGCATTGTGTGCCTTCCAGATGGGGGGGGAGGGCATTCCTGGGGGGGGGGAGCTGGGTGGGACTGGCGGCAACCTTCGCCATTGGGTCCTGACCTCCGAGACTGGCCACACGGCCCAACATACAGGCCCCTTGCCACTGACCCATTGCCTGCCCTGTGCCCTTAACCCAGGGGAAGAGGACCACTGGTGTAGCCCAGTGCAGATGTCCCAGAAGTGGCGTCACAACAGGAAGTGACATCACAGTTGTATTTGCATTTTCTTGGTTCCCCCCCCTTTAGCCATAATTTTTGATATAATATAGATATTCCAACATGTTTTGTTTCATTGCATTCAGCATTAAATTACCTTTCCAATGCCTTTCCATAATGTTATTATGCTTTCTAATACTTTTCCATAATGATCTTAGTCATGATCTTAGTCACACCTACCAAGGTTTTCACAATTTGGACCACTAGTGTCAAGCTCAGCTTGTTGCCCCCTCCCCTAAAACTTGTTGCTCAGTGCAACTGCACCCCCTGCACTTCTTTAACTGCACCTCTGAAAGGGACAAATGTCCCCTTCCTCCAAGGAGCCTCCAGCACCTGCCTGGCGCTGGTAGGATGCAACAGTAGCTGCTTGGACAGGCGCACTGGCAGCTCAGGATTGGGCTACCTGTTGCCCAAACTACTCCTCTCTAAGGTCACTCTATGACAATCTGGGCTGTTTATACATAACCTACCCATTTTCTAATTGTCAAATTCATTCACCTCCCTCTGATTTTCACCCTCTTCAGCTTCCGTTTTCAAAGCATTTCACTGTTTTTTCTATTTCAATACCAAGATTTTCAAACACTCTTCCAGGGAAATCTACCTGGGTCTTGTTTGGGAGGTCGCCAGGATCTAGCTATTTCAATGGGCATTTTTGGGTGCTGTATTTTAAACTGAGATCTGCCTGTTGCTGTTTTGAAATATGATTGTTCAGGATTTTTGAGCTATTAAAAGATAGATTTTCTTTTTTTCCTGTGTAATAACTATTCTATCTTCCCTCTCAATGATTTTGCTTGCTGATAAGTGTTCTACAAAGGTGAGAGATATAATTACTTGCATTAAATAAATGCAAGACAAGTTCTGAGTATATGAAAATCTCCAAAATCCAGCTTCCTCTGTCCATATGATACTCCTTCCTAGGCAAATTATGCCCAAGATTTACCATCAACGCACCTACAATCCTCCCAAAGACTACATCACTCTACATGCTGACTGATACCAACTCAAATGGTTTGCTGTATCAGCAAACCAATCATTGCGCAAGATCAACAACATTGGCCTCATACTCTCACACTACTTTGTACATCCGCTTTCAGATTATTCTCATTTTAACACTGCTTTTGTGTGGGGAAGCTGTCATCTGGGATGCGCCTTTAATATGAGGAAACTGATGAGATGTTGGTGAAGCAGTGTTGGCTGATCTACATTGCCAAAATATTTAGGAGCTAAATTCATTAATAACTGAGTTTTAAAGGCAAGAACATACACGTCAGTACGTAGGGTGAGTTTCAACACTCCTGCCCATGGTGAGGATAAAATATTTCAGGATCTGGAAACTAAACTCACTCTTCCAGGATTATTTTTCCCTTGCAAGTTCCTAGGTATGTTTTTTTCCCCAAAGGAAAGCAGTCTTTCAAGACACTGAAAATGTACAAATAGTCCAGCACCAGCTGAATATAAAGGCAAAAGCTCACAATGAAACCACAAAAACAAAAAACAAAAGCTCAAGTATGTAGAAAGAGAACACAATATATGTAATTTTATACAAGAGAGCAACAGCACAATTGTTACATATGTAATACATATTCATAATAATGGTATTAAAACACACACACAAAGACAATCCAAATACCGTATTTCAAAGGTGCTTCACTAAAATATGCCTATTTTACATAAGCTCGACAGACCTGGAATTCAGCATTCCCAAATGTCCAGCGAGAATACTGCCATGCATCCAGAAACGCTTGGCTGCCATTAGGGCTGGTAGAATGGGCTCAAATCACTACCTGTCAAGGGGTACCTCACCTTGATTATAGTATGGCCAGATGTCTTCACTATATCCAGTGGATACAGTGGGCCAACCAAGACTTCCATCTAAATTTTCTAATTCGGCAAACACTCAAAATTGGGAAGAAGATAAAATACCAAACTACCCAAGACGATCAGCATAGTACAATAATGCTTTAGAGACATTTGTAACCTGTTCAATGCGCAGGCACTTACAACCTGTTCAATGTGCAGGCGCTCACAACAACTTCCAACATTTTGGAAACACAGTTAAAATGAAAAACAATCAAATGAAAAAATGGAATGTCATTAACAAAATGCCTGCTGCACAAATGTAAAAGGGTTTTGATTCCCTTTGCAGCTACGTGCTTATGTGCATTTTCTAAGAAGCGAATACCACTGTATTCAATGGGATTTACTCCCATGTAAGTGTGCATAGGCCTGCACCCTAACAATTAACTGGTTTCTAGGAGGTGCTCATCACTGATGTAGCTACTCTGACCTGGGCAAGTCAGAGTAGCTACATCAGTACCATCTGGCGCAAACAGGGACATCTCCATATAGAAAAATCTCCACTTGGTTTTAGGTGAAATAAAGATGCTAGCTCCGTGCTGCAAGGTTGCCTTTTACACACCAAATTTCTCTAATGACACAGAGAAAAACAATCTTGGGCAATACCCTTTTGATATTGCTTTTAAGAAAAATAAAAGCAAACAAGAGTACAACAATGGTTGGCCCAGCTCTGCACATGTAGAGCAGCAGACCGGCCCAGACATCCAAGATCTCGGAGCAATTCTTTTAATAGGCTTCCTGAATGACAGCAGAAAAAAAAAATGCAGCCTTCGAAATGCCATATTCAGAATGACAGCAAATGCACACATAGTCAAGTAGAAATGGTGCCTCGGTCCTGAATAAATGTGCCAGCCAGAAAGTATGAACAATGCAATATGGAAACGATTTGTTTCTCCGTGAGAATTAATTAGCTGTCTGGAGTTATTAAATGACCTTGCTGGCCTGGGAGGCAATGAAACCACAAGCTATAAAGGTGAGTCAGAGCAATCACAGCACTGCATATAAAAACCGTTTGGAATTCATATTGTGCAACCATATTAATAAATGCTAAGCTAAAGGCAAATACCAAACAGTCATTTTATACAATAGGAGGCAATGGAACTAAATAGGCAATATGTCTCCAACAGTCTGAAAAATGTGAACTTCGTTGTTTTTTAAATCCATCTTGCACTTTCAAGCTCAGTTTCATTTGCCTGTGCTGATCAGAGGGAGAACTAAAAAATCTGGGATTTTCTGAATAGGACTTAGGGTGTCATCCTAAGGCACCCATTGTGTCGATGCTACGTGACAGCGTCGGCGCGACACATGTAGAGCCGATGTGGGGGTGCCGATCAGCACCCCGCGTCGGTGCTCGAGCAATGGTCCCATTGCACCCGTGCTAAGCCTCCTTCACGTCGGCCAAAACCAGCCAGCACAAGGGAGGCTCCATGTCCAAGCGGACAAGGGATTGGAGGGGAGGGAGGGGGGTCCGGACATGGGCAGGCTCCAGATTCGGCCATAAGGTCCTAAGCTTGTCCAGGATCCTAAGCTTGCCCAGGAGGCTGCATGGCCCTGATTCGGGATGCACAGTCTCCTGGGATCTGCGCCTGCTGTTTAGCAGGCACAGATCCAAGTAGCGCATTGGGAGGCTGGGGCCTCCCCAACGGTAAGAGCGTGAACATGCCCTTGCCACAAGGAGCCTCCAGCCTCCCCTACCCAGCTTAGGATATGGCCTCGCCATTCCAATGTTGGGTAGGATTGTGCTGTTATTGTCAGTACAGAAACCTATATATCACAATTAGATCACACAACACACAAACACGTGCACGTATTCACCAACAATCCTGTCCTTTAGCCAAAGCGCTCCTTCCAGAGAAGTTTAATAAAGCAATAGATTTTACTAGCCAACTTTGAAAAAGAACAATAACAAAATACACATCCAAGAGTGCACACCTCAATTCAATACTCTGAAATAAAGCAACAAAGACAACGTGTGAGATGCTAATGATTTTGCAGAATACGTAAACAGCGGTTAGAGTGATCTGAATGAGCCTGACCACTAACATCACCAACATAAGCCAGAGGAACCAAAATAAGATTTCCTTAACCCAAGTGAATGTTTCACTATGCATCTCTTCTCTATGTTGCTTGAGGAAAAGAAGGAAATGCAAAGATCTTAACATGCTACAGAAATGTATGCTGCACTAACTTTTTAAGAATATAAATGGAAAAGCAACACAAACCCTTGCCCCAAAAGTCCTACCTTGTCCCTTCACTAAAATGTGGCATAGAAGAACCAATTTGATTTGATTTGATTTATTGGCAAAACATGTATAATTTATAGAAAAGTTAACAGTGCATCAATCTAAGAAAGATGCTGCACCTTGGCGAGTACAAAATCTTGCAAATTTCTTCCTCCAACCTAAACTGTTGGCACAGGATAGCAGCACAATCCTATGCAAGTCTATGTTCAATGGGGCTTATTCTCAGGAAAAGTGTGTATAGGAGTGTGTCCTAAGGCCACCAAATTAGGTGAGGAAGAGAGAAACTAGAACAAGAAACCCACCTTTTGGTGGGGTGTTGGTACTACAATAACCAGATGCTCCATCCCTCTG
Organism: Lerista edwardsae; assembly: GCA_029204185.1. Taxonomy (NCBI): domain Eukaryota; kingdom Metazoa; phylum Chordata; class Lepidosauria; order Squamata; family Scincidae; genus Lerista; species Lerista edwardsae. Next base: position 26,438,647 of record JAJKFI010000005.1, read on the forward strand.
TTCCGATGAGTCAGTACACAATTTGCTATTCACACATGATTAAGTACCAGAAAACATGAGTGGAAATTGCAGTAGTTTTTGCTCCATGAGCGCAAGGATCAGGCAGCTGATGCATGGAAGAAACTAATGTATGACATCATCACCAAGCCAGCCTGGGATGACTATAGAGTCTCAGTATTTCTGATGAGCTGAACACTAGCTGAAGGCCTAGTAGGTAGGTCCCAGCAGCTCGAATGCAAGATTAAAGTTGGGAATCCAGCCACATTTCCTTGTGGGTTTCTGATGCCTCAAGCAATAGCAAAGCTACAGTCTTCCTTAGAGGATAAAGGTAAAGGTTTCCCCACGACCGAATGGTCTAGTCGTGACCGACTGTAGGGGGCGGTGCTCATCTCCGTTTCAAAGCCTGTGAGCCAGCGTTTTTGTCCGATCATGGTGGCCAGCATGATTCTACGCCGTAGCGCACGGAACGCCGTTACCTTCCCACCAAAGTGGTTCCTATTTATCTACTTGCATTTTAGGTGCTTTCGAACTGCTAGGATGGCAGGTTATCCTTAGAGGATAACCAAACACTATTTTATAATTGTGATATGAATAAGTCTCCTGGAGTTTTATCATTCTACTTATCTACACCATATAGAACTGAGAATGTACTTCAGACAGGAGTGTTGTTTTCTGTGCAGAGCTAATACACAATACAGGCATGCCCCAGTATTTGCTGGGGTTCTGTTTCAGTCCCTCCCATGGATACCTGAAACTGTAGTTACTGGGGACACCTTTTTAAAGAAAGGGAAACGTAAGTGGTTCTACGTCAACAAGGTTAAAAAAAAAGGATTTGTTGAATGTTCCCTTACTTTTTAATAGGCGTCCCAGTATCCATGGTATCTGTGAATAACTGAAACCACGGATACTGGGCACACCTGTATGTACTACTAAAAATAAAATGGAAAATGTCAGTCCTTTCCATTAAAAAAGTGGAAGGAAGTCCCACATTAGCCTTACCCGTAGTGTTGTAATTGTGGAGGGGTCTCGGAGCCGTCCATCTTCATCTTTGAGATTGTAGCCCTCTGGTCTCTTGTCTCTTTCACTAACTTTCCATAGTTTCACAGTTTTATCTGGAAGAGAATGAAACGTTTCAGTCTAACGTTTTCTAAGATTAATTATTCAGTAGCATCTAAATTCAATACTAAATAAGGTTTAAAGCTTGTGACTTACATAGCGCAATAAATATGCAGAATGTTTTGTTATATTAGAGTCATGGGATTTTATTCAGCATTCTACAGTCTGAAAACTCAATTCCTTTTTTTTTTTTTCCTTCTGGAGGAGGCTAGTTCTCCTATGAATGCAGAATTTGGAGTTCAATATTCATCTGGTAATAGATGTAATGAGAGAAAATTTGAGGAAAGTATGGTAAAGAATTGCAGTTGGCCCAGAACTTAGGAGCAACTGAGTACTGCAAATTCAAGTATGCGTACTTGGCTCCTCCCGACAAAAAGACAGAGATAAACAGCAGCATTAATAATGCAGGCAATGTTGCTGGCCATTCCACTACAGAACTTGCTATGGCTTCAAGTTAACTGGCTTTCCCTTGCCCTTTTTCTCTCACACACAGGCATAGAGTTCACACACACACACACACACACACACACACACACACACACACCCTGTCAAATGGTGGAAATGCCAATGGTATTAAAGTTACCTTAAAATGATTATGGATCTCTGAAATAGTGCAATAATCAGGGTATTCCAAACTTTTCAGAAATATTGACAGAAAGTCTTAAAAGTGAAAACCTTCACTTAACAAAAAACAAACCAAATTGATATTATTCATCCCTTACACATCTTTTTTCCACTATTAAAAATAATGCAAATGCAGATCTTTTTTAAAAAAAAAATTCTTATTTTTTTTTAAAACACACCCACAGCTGAAATTGAGGTTTTTTAGTACTGCTATGCCCTGATCCAACAATGGGGACCAGAAGACACTGCACATATGGCACATATTTCCAGGTAAGTGTCATAATGGCCTGAGGCATTTGGTCTTATTTCAATGTGAATATTAAAAATGGCAAATACAAGGAATTCATCTCTAGCCTCCTGCAGAACCTCATGACATATGGTAAGAGAAAGAACAGTGTCCCCAATTGTTCAGTCTACCTAGAGCAGTGATTTTCAACTACTGGGATGCAGCACATTAGGGTGCTGTAGATGGCCCCCTGGTGTGTGGCTGGAATTTGGGGAGGGTCATTTATTAGTAGGGTCACTGGGGGATGTGAGACCCTTTCCAGGAGCATGGTGTGCGAGGACAACTTTAGCACCAGGTCAGTGTGCCATGAGATGAAAATGGTTGGGGGGGAAAAATTGCTGACCTCGAGAGTCAACCAGCTTCTAAAATGGTGAACCACAGAGCTAGATTCCTGTGTATGTCTATAAAAGGTCGCTGATTGTAATCTTCTGGATGCTAAAATTGAACAAGCTGCACATTGCATATGTCAGGCTAAATGAAATTTATTTTGGTCCAGGATGAGAGAACAGCTCAGACAAGAAAACTAGCACATGCAATATCCCATAAAAACAATTTAGAGTTACAAGGGAGCTAACTACTTTAGCCAAGTGTTGATTGCGACAGATTACATTGCAAGTGCAAAGTACAACCCAGAAAGGAGCCCAATCATGTCTGTAATTTACTCAAAAGTCAGCAGTAACTGCCTTCTCCCTGTGAAATGGATAGAACCTGACGTTTTATCATTGACAGTGAATCCATGCTAAATTCCACAATTGCCAGCTTGCCTGGCAGGTGGATATTTCCATTGGCTTCATCATTTTGCTGTCATCCCATTTATCGTGTGCCATGAAGTCCTTTAGGGAAAGTGCCTTGCGAACATGCGGCTTTTATTCTGAATAATAGTGTTTTCTTTTCCCCTTCCTGGCGGGTGTTCTATCAGCACTTTGTCATTGCTCCCACTAGCTTTTGAAGACAATCTGATTCATCTTCATTTTTTGCCCTTATGTGGGGATTCGAGTCAACTCCTGTTAATTGTGTTTGCATTAACTCATTTTGATATAAGGGGACCTTCCACATATTATGCTATTTTGGGAATATTTGGGGAGAATGGAAGTAGGAAATCGGAATCATTTTGCAGTTTTTCTAGCACATGAAAAAACTTATGAATAGAAAGATAATATCCCCTGTTAATAAAAAAAAAAACTATTTAAAAACTCAATTAACAGAACATTAGGCTACATAATTAATCTTCATTGTGTTTCAACGAGTCTTCTCCCCAAATGAGTTTAATAACTCTCAGAATTTTATTACAATGATCAATAGGGTAAATTCTGTAACACAAAGTAAGTTGACTATGAAAGATAATTAGACCCCTCCTTTTTCCCCTGTAGTAATTAAGTCACATCCATCTTAAGGCTTCATTCATCCTAGTAACATTACTGGATCCCCCAGATATTTATCTGAACATAACATGAAGCAAAAGCTTAGCACAACTAAAAACTGAAACAAATTAGGCTGGCTTCTTTCTATCTTCCCTCTATTGTAAGTGCAATTCTGCTTTAGTCTCCCTAGCTCCATACCCTCCCAGTTATGAGGGTAAAGAACCTTGATGATTTTAAAACTACAATATGGTATTTTATAATACACTGCATGGTGTCTTTTTAACCTCGTCTACCAGTGGTGCCATTTAATAATCAGGATAAATGAATGAATGGGTATTTCTGCCCCTGCTAACTGGACTAAGAGGCACTTCTGAAGTGGTGGTTTGTTTATATGTAGAGGGATAGGGAGAGTTTTGGATCTTGTTCACTCCAGCATATAGTATCTCCGCCAGTGATTGCTTGCTGGTCTCTAGTGGTGTAGCTATAGAGGTGCACCAGGTAGCAGTTGCACCAGGCTACAGGTTGTCAGCTGCTGGGGGAGGGCCACAGTCTGGCCAGCCACCATGCACTACTTGCATTCAGAGCAACCAGACTGGCTTATTGTTGGATGCTCTGCATCACTGCTGCCTCTTGGTTCAGGGGCTTGGGGTAAGACTGGGGGCAAGGCTTGGGGAACAGCAAGAGGTGGCTGGGGCTGAGGGGAGGTGGCAGAGAAAGTGGCAGCAGTAGCAAGAAACTGTTTGCCACTGGCGTATCTTGCAAGGAGTCAGTTTTTTTTCCTTAAACAGGCAGCAGCAGTGAACACAGTTGTTTGTCGCTTCTTAGCTCAGGGTTTGGGGGTAAGACAGGGGCTTGGAGCCGTAGCAGGGGGCTGGGGGGAGGCAGCAGAGCAAAAGGTGATGAGTGGCTGTGTTCGCTGCTGCCACCTCTTGCAACAAGCCCAGGGGTTTCTTTCCTCTTAAAGAGGGAGCAGCAGCGAGCACTGCCTCTCGTCACCTCTGCTGACAGGGCCTGGGTGTGACAGGAACAAGCAGGCGGGCGGAGGAACAAGGAGATGGCGGAGTGAGTGGGCAGCAAGCTGCTGCGGGGAGGAGGTTTTCCCCCTTTTCACTTTTTTAAAAAAAGCCCAGGCATGATGTCACAACTGGAAGTTACATCACTTCCGGGACATCATTTTGAGCTCAGCACCAGGCCACACAATGATCAGCTACACCACTGCTGGGGATTCTTCTGTATTCTTTTTAGACACCAACCCTCCAAGACAGGGAATGATCTTATTTGTTTCACTTTGTAAACAGTGTTGTGAACTTTTTGATTAGAAATAAATATATAAATATGTAATTATCCTTGCTTCAGCATCTGAGACAATGGAGATGCTTTGCCTCCAGTTGTTGTCCTAGGAGAGAATGGATTTGTCCTGGAGAGAGAAAGCATCTGGTTCTGCAGCTAGTTTTATTCTCAAGCTTATGATTTTGTGGTCTTCAGACAAGACTGGCAGGTCAACCAGAAGTTTTTCTTCTCATCCTGTAATGGGTATGAACATCTCAGTATGTTTTATTGAACTTCTTCCTTATCTTGAAATAAGTTCTGTTGATCTCTTCCATTTTTTCTTTATACAATCCCATCTTTTAAGGATGCTGGTTAAGGTGTGTGCCATGTCTCAGCAGAAGTCCTTTACAACGTTGTGGTCCTTCAGAGACACAAGGACATTGCTATCAAGCCACAGTGCTAAGACTGCAAGAAAAACAGCGCTTAGCAGATGGCAGACCTAGACTTTCACTCATATTTGGAACTATTTAACATTGTTTTGAGTATTTTGTTGTTGTTGCCGCCAAAGTGCAATTAAACAAATTATAAGACCTCTTCCCACTCCTCCCACTTTCCAGGCAAGGCACCCAGATTTTATTTCAGCATGATTCTAGAGCTAGAATGGGACCAGCCCAAGTGATACAATAGTTCAATTTTCAAATACCAGACTTGCTGCAGGAGAACCGTATATCTGCTGCTTAAAAAAATGAAATTGTCCCACACTGGGGAGAGATGGAGACAGTGTGCACAAGCTACAAAGAACTAAAGGAAAATAAACAGAGGGTAAAATGCAAATTGTCACAATTTTCAAGCAGCAGCTATGCGGCTTCATCCCCTTCAAATCCCCACTTCTCCACTTATACAGAACAATTTCTATATGGAAGAAATCCATATAGCTGGCACGGCTTGCAAAACAACTTTCACAGCTTCTTGAACCTGTTTTAAACAATTTCCCTGCTAACATCTCAGAAGTATTTATCCACTGGGGTTATACAGCGAATATTTTTCTGACATAATAATACAGCTCCATTTTCCAATACTTATGAAGACTGTAGAAGCATTATGCAGAATAATTGCAAAATGGGTCTTGTTTTTAACTGTCAAAAATCCTATGAAGTAAACTTTTTAAGGATAAGGCTCTTCCAGTACACTAATCATCACTGACAACATCTGTTTTTAACTTCCAAGTCTGAATAAAAAAATAACAGATTCCATAGAGTTTGGGGGCGGGGGAGAGAGAAGGAGAAAGAAAGAACCTGATATGAAATATAATGATTATTTTAATTTAATTATTTTTATTCAGAAGGGCTAGACCAAAACTGCCCTATGACAAATGTCATTGATCTACACTAGTGGCTAGCCATCTCCTAAAAAAGGAGCTCACTGGCCATAGTCTTTACGACTTGTAGAACCACCGGAACTAGAATTTTAGAGGCTATGAAGAAAATGATCATGCAAAACTCTTTACTGTGTTCTTTCATATCTATCCCTTTTGCTGCTGTGAGGCAGCATTCTGCACTTCTGTGCATCTAAAATTAGCTCCCAGTGGCACCCACCACCCCTTTTCAGATTTCCAAAGGAAGCATTTCTCCTTGCTCCGGAGTCAGTACCAGCTAGGCTATTCAGCAAGTGCACGTCCAAGCGCCCTGCCACAGACTGGATTGGGCCCATGCGGCCCAGGGACAGGGCTTTGGATCCGGCATAACTGCAGGATCCCAGCTCCCCCCCCCCCCCCGGCCCCCCCCCCCCCCCCATGGGAAAACCCTCTCTCCCCCCTTCCCCTCACCGAGAAATGGCCTTGCACTGGCCAAACGTGGTCGGCATGGGTCCAACGTACCTGCTGGTCCTGTCAACATTGTTCTCTGTGTCAGCCCAGCAATTCTTGTGCTGATGCGAATGTGCTTTACGGCACGTTTGCGACAGTGCTGGGCCAAAGCAAGTGGCTTGCGTCAGCCCAAGGGGGTGGGGGGGATAGATACCACTGTCATTGTCTGGCAAATGACAGCCAATGATGTACAGCAGGTGCAATGAAATACATAGTATGAAGATAACAATTATACTTTACTCCATTTTGCAGAGGGAAAGGGGGAGGACTCAACCAGGGACTGCCAATCCCTGGCAGACCTATATTTCTTGTACTGTGTAGTTCTATCTTGAGATGCTGGTGTCCTCAGAAGTGCCCAGTAAGATCCAGTGGACTTCCATCCTAGAAAGGGGCAATTTCAGCTATTGTTGCTGCCTCATGTTCTTACAAAGCTGGCCTGCCCCCATTTCTCCATGTGTACGACAGATACAGCAATACTTACCTGTCTTGCAGAGGGATTACAGGTGTTAATTATTTCTAGCCACCGAACTACTGGATGTTTATTAGGCTGGAAAACAAAGAATTACCTGTCATGACCACAACATACCATTGGTGGAGAGAAGGAAGTAGGCTGCATTTTGTTGCGGGAGCCATCGTATTTTATTGATCTTCTCTTCTATCTCTAAGCTCTTCAGGTAATCGAACTCTGGTTCATGGCTCTGGAATGTGCTGTAAACATTATATTCTCCCCTGCGATGGGGCTGATTTTTGCTCTGTGGGAGTGGGAAAGAAACAATAAAGGGATCCTTAAAAAGGCCGCAAGCACATTTTCCATTGATTATTTTGTTCACAGAGGATTGTTAAAAGACAGGGAAATGTCTGATTATAGTGACACACTGCAGTTTAGATATCAAACCCGACACAAGAGATCTTTCTCCACAATGCATTCCCCTTGTGTGTCAGTTCTCTGCACACTGCTGATAGGAGGCAGGAAGAGCACCTTTGTTTAGTTTTGTTTCAGGAATGAATGAAAGTCTCCCTATCGTTTATCTCCAAGACAAATTGGCAAGGTGAAATAATGCCTCAAATCAAGGGACAAATACTACTTGGCTTAAACACAGAATCAGTTACACACACACACACACACCCAAACACACACCCCCAAACACACACACACACTCACCCAATAAAAGGTGGACAGATTTTGACTGACCTACCAATCTTTAGTAGAAAAAAAGAATAACCCACACCTGAATGAGACATGTACAAAATAGCTGCCTTCATCCTGAAAGATGATAAACACTGTTGTGAAACGTTTCTGAGAGCACAATCCTAACCTGGAGTTAGGCCGGCACAATTAGGCTAGCAAGGTTTGGCTGGCACAAGGGACACTGTAAAGTATGTTTACATTGTAAAGGACCACTCTCTGAGTCAGAGAGGCCAACACAGAGACATACACTATCCTCCCTGACTCCGAGAGTGGTCCAAATGCACTTTACGATGTCCCTTTTGCCAGCCAAACTTTGCTGACCTAACTGTGCCAGCCTAACTCCAGGTTAGATTGTGCCCTGAATGGCAGTACCCAGCAGGTACTATTCATAGGTTCGCACATGAGAACTGGTTGTTCATTGCCTCTACCAATTCTGTCCCATGTATGGAATTACACAGATGCACCTCAGTGTGAATTGGGATGTACACTGCTATAGCAGCCAGTAAACAGTTACACAATTACAGCAACATGGTTTTTTTCCCCAGAAATGGTCACTGGTTCACAGTGGGATATGTTCCATGTGACATGGGAAAGATCAGAAAGACGTGAGCAGCTTATCTGTGCAAACAGACCCACCGCACTCTATATAGTTTCAGGCTTCAGCAATGCTTTTGTTCAGCAACACTTCCACTTAGGATTGCTCAAAGTACTTCATAAACATAATCGTGTCAATGCTTTAGGCAGGAAACTGTCTTATATTGAGTCAGACAATTTATTATCCAGCCTAGTACTATCTACCATGACAGGCAGTGACTTCTCAAAGTTCCAGACAGAGCAAGACCTGTTACCTCAGAACAGTGATGGCGAACCTATGACACGCGTGTCAAAGGTGACACACCACAACATTTGGGGTGACACACCGGCATTCACCAACACCTGACAAAAACTGAGTTTGTTTTACTCGTTTTTCATTTTTGTAATTATTTGAAGTTTCTTTATATAATACATAAAGGAAGGGGAGGATTGGGCACATGATTGGACTCTATTTCTTCTTCAAATAAATGATTATAAAGAATTTTCTCTTTTGTTTGGGATCAGGGGTTGACACACCAGCAAACTCAAGTTAAGCATTTTCCGAAGTTTTGACATACCGAGCCCAAAAGGTTCGCCATCACTGCCCTAGAACATTTCAACAAGAATTCTAAAGAACAACTCTGCAGGGTTGGTCAGTGTTGTTATCCTCAAGTGGTACATGAAGGAAGGGGGAGACAGGTCTTTTTCTACGGCTATTTAGTAGCTGAGAGACATTTGTATTGAGGACTTTTACACTCTTAGTAACTATGCTAGATCAGCTGAGTGTAAGGATTAACATTTTTCAGACACATTTTTCCCCATTTGTCATATTGAGACAAATACTCTATAGCCACAAAGGTAAAACTGGTACAAAAGGAAAATACTATAACACAAAACTATTCAGCATACTGCAAGACCAAATCCAAATGGGCATAAATCAAAAATATCACCAATGGTGTTCAGGGCTATGCATCAGCATATATACCATAATGTAAATTATGCAAACATAAAACAAAGCGAACCCAGAAAAAGAATAAGAAGTGTCCTGCTGATGATTAAACAAACCAGATCTTAAAAGCATTGTGCGGAATTGAAAACAAGGCAGTTGGGTCTCTCTGAATTTAAGATGCTTCAGCGGAATTCAGTTTACATTAGATTCTCATCCTGCAATGACTGTTAAAGGAAGCAAAAGGATGCAGAAAATACAACATTTGCAGGGTGCTTCATGAGACAGAAACTGGCCTATTGATGTTAATGGCCTTTTTTGCAATTTTTAGTTTGCGAGGAGAGAAGCAGGGAGAAGAGTGACACGCAAAGATTAGAAAGCAGCAGGAAGCTTCTTTTAAGAGGATAAAAATGGGCATTTTTGCATTCACCAGCACTTACCTCCTGCTCACGTTGAAATATTACAACGCGACCCCCCTTGTCCCCTGTCGCTAGCAATTCTCCTGTGTGGTTGAATTCTACTGTAGAGATAATGTCAGCTGAAAAGAAAGAAAGACAAAGGCAATTTAAGTTAACTGCAGACTGGCTTTGCGCAGGCATCTAACGGCCTCATTGCCTATATGTTACATGGCCAACTACTGCCAGGGCTCTCCCCCCCCCCCCCCACACACACACAAAATGAAATTTCTATGGAGCACTTACATTTGCTATTGTACTTGCGTATCATTAAGGGAACTCAGAGAGATTAGCAGCAAGGAACTGTCAAGATTTAAAATTCCATATGAGCATCTTAAATAGTTGGACATTACAATCTCTCTTTTGTTACTGGAATAAATGTCTGAACTGTTTGCACTGGTCCCAGTGGGAGTGGGTTTTTTTTGCAAGTCGCAGCTTGCAGAGACCGAACTGAGATCAGGACAATGGCATTGGGGAGGGTTAAAGCCCCCTATGCTTTGTCATAGTCACTATGGTACATAATCACACCTGAACATTCTAAAGTAAAATTGAACAAAATACCAATGTAAACAGGTTCTTAGGCACAGAATGGTCCACTTTTATTAGAGTGGGCGTAAGAAGTGTTTGTACTGCAACGTAGGCAGGTTATCTGCTGGGCAAGGGACTAACAGGGTTATTCTTATAAAACAAGTCACTTCCCTTTCTCCCCTCTCTATTTTTAGTAATTGCCGGCAAAGTACTGACGGGGGGGGGAACACTTTTAACATCCATTTCCGCTGTGCAAGAGACTTGTAGTATTATAGTTTGTCTTCAGTTCTGACAGACAGCCCAATTCTGAGCTGCCCGGCCGCCCAAGCGAGCAGTGGTAGCCAGGAGACAACCAGACAGCCATGGGATGCGCCGCGGGAGAAGAGGATGTTTGTTGCCTTTCCCTGCAGTAAGGGCCTGGGTAAGGGTAAGAGTGGGAAAGTGATCTACTTGCCTCTGCGTTGGCTATTTAGCTGTGCAGAGGTGAGGGCCTCCATGTAGGTCCGTGTAGCCCAACACAGAGGTCAGGATTGGCGGCAAAGCTCACTGTCGGTCCCACGCCCACTCCACCCCATCCGCCCCACCAAAAAAAGGCTGCAACGGCAGTGAGACGTGGACTCACTGCTCGCCAGCTTGTGGTCCTGCCTCTGGGTGGCATGGGATGGGCGTTGGCTCATTGGCCTTACAGCACCCTTTGCAACACTAATGAGGATGGTATGCTCATACCACCCATGCTAAGGCCTACAGGATTGGGCCCTTAGATATACATTCTCAGTTTTCTTACAAGCTTTCAGTATTGCTGTTATATCACATGTGCGTGAGAGAAGAAAGGGAGAAGTTTAAGTAGCTGCTGAAGCAGTGCCAATACCATGGTTGCTAGGGGTCCTGGGGCAGAGCTCTGCACAGGTGCCCCGTGAGAGGCCCCTGCATGCCCCATGTCGGCACGCTGGGCACAACCACTGCACTGGTAATAAGCGTTTAGGAATCTCCCTGTCCAGGCAGGCCCTGTAATTCGCACAGACCCTCGGCCAGTGCTCCACCTGGCCAACCTATGATGCCAGCCCTGTGTTGAAATGTTGACATGGACTGGACTACATTCTTAATGTTGCACTCCACAACGGCTATTTGGGGGAGGATGAGAAAGTAGCAGAAAACCCATACCCTAAACATTTCAGACTGCGTATGATTATTTGTGAGGAGAAACTATATTTATTTATTTTTATTTATTTAGGAGATTTGTATCCCGCCTTATTTGCCTAAAGGCGCTCAAGGCGGCTTGACAAAGTATAAAAACTAACATTAAAAACACTTTAAAAACAATATAAAAAACAATACAATAAAACAATTAAAACCAACAACAGTACAATTTAAAAGCAACAAAAAACCAGTGGATCATAAAATATAATAAACCAGCCAGCCCGCCAGACCTGTCAACTAAAAGCTTTTTGAAATAAAAAGGTCTTCAGCCCCCGCCGGAATGTTAACAGAGAGGGAGCAGTTCTCAATTCTAAGGGGAGGGTATTCCAAAGTTGGGGGGCCACCACCGAGAAGGCCCTCTTCCTGGCCGCCACCCCTCTCACTTCTCCTGGTGGCGGCACAGTCAAAAGGGCCCCTCCAGATGATCTAAGAGTACGGGTTGGATTGTATGGAAGGAGGCGGTCCCTCAAATACCCCGGACCCGAGCCGTAAAGGGCTTTAAAAGTCAAAACTAGCACTTTGAATTGGGCCCGGAACAGAACCGGCAGCCAGTGCAGTCGCCGAAGCAGCGGCTCGACAGAGTCAAACCGACGTGCCCCAGCAACCACCCGAGCCGCCGCGTTCTGAACTAGTTGTAGTTTCCGGACCGTCTTCAAAGGCAGCCCCACGTAGAGCCCATTGCAATAATCTAATCTAGATGTCACTAGGGCATGGGTCACTGTGGCCAGGTCCGCACAGCTCAGGTACGGCCGCAGCTGGCGAATCAGCCGAAGCTGAGCAAAGGCTCCCCTGGTCACAGCCGCCACCTGGGACTCCAGATGTAGCTGTGGATCCAGGAGAACCCCCAAGCTGCGAACCTGCTCCTTCAGAGGAAGTGCAACCCCATTCAGAGCAGGGCGATAGTCCAGTACCCGAGCTGTGGATTTCCGGACCAGGAGCACCTCTGTCTTATCCGGATTTAATTTCAGCTTGTTCGCCCGCATCCAGCCCCCAACTGCCTCCAGACAGCGATCCAGGACCTCAACTGCCTCCTCAGAATCAGGGGGAAAGGAGAGATAAAGTTGGGTGTCATCAGCATATTGATGGCACCCCACTCCAAACCCCCGGATGACCTCTCCCAGTGGTTTCATGTAGATGTTAAATAGCATATATGTCATATAGATTCCACTCAATGGATATAATCAACTAATGGAGAGTCTTCCATAGCAGGCCAGACATAGACCAAAATAAATCAGGCTACATAGCACAGAGACTTTCACAGCGCAATCCTAACCAGGAGTTAGGCCAGCAGTTTGGCCATCACAAGGGCAACCATAAAGCGCACTTGGACCACTCCCTGAGTTAGGGAGGATGGTGCACATCTGTGTGTTGGCAGAGAGGTCAAGAGTGGCAGTGACTCCAAGAGTGGACCAAACATACTTTATGGTGTCCCTTGTGCCAGCCAAACTTTGCTGGACTAACTCCAGGTTAGGATTGCGTTCTCAATCTCATATAGCAGTGCTTCTCAAACATATTAGCATCAGGACCCACTGTTTAGAATGACCGTCTCTCTGGAACCCACTAGAAGTAATGTCATGGCTGAAAGTACCATCCATATGACACCAGAGCCTGCTGCTCTCCTGAGAATGCTGCAATAAGTTGGGCTATTCCTCAGCTATTTTCTAATAGCAAAGAGAATCCAAAAGGAAAAAAAGCCTATTTACAACCTTGACACAAGCAAATCAACCACACAGCCCTCCCACTTTCCAGTGTCCCATCTTCCTATATTTTCAGAGATGGCTGAGCTAGGTGCTACATGACCCACATTTTGAGAAACACTGTTGTATAGCAATATCTACCAATAGGAAGCAAATTAAAGCAGGATACTATTTCATCCAGCTATTTGAATTTCTTGTAAGTCACAGTGACCTAGTTTAATGTTCTATTTTCAAGAAATAAGAATGAACTTCTCCCCCCACCCCTATTTAGCTCATCATTCAGCTCTACTATCAGCTGGCTATGTTCCCAACACTATACAGGGTCATTTCCAATCTATCTAAAATCACTTCCTAGCATTCTTTCTGTAGGTCACTAAAAAAAAGAGGCAAGTTCATGCGTGCCCAAACTGGGTCCAATTCAAAAGGCACAAACTGCTCGGCTTTAAACAAATTGAGACTCTGTCATGTGATTATCACTCCAGCATAATCACAACCAATATTCTTTAAGATACGCTGCAACAAACGAAAGGAAAAACCAGCAATTCAACACTGGTTTTGAAAGCCATGGTTGAAAAGGAAGTCTGTCGACAACAAAACACCAACACTAGTGCTTTCCCAACCAAGTTGCCCTCCTCCCCGAGTTGCTTTGCCTTAACAGAAGCCGCCATCAGGTTTTGTTAAAGATACAAATATGCAATATGGAGATATGAGGCTGCTGCATTCCAGCATTTACTTCCCTTTCTTCTTCTTAGGGCACAATCCTAACCAACATTCCAGCACTGATACAGCTATGGCAATGGTGCATGTGCTGCATCCTGCAGTGGAGTAGTAATCACAGAGGCTCCTCAAGGTACGGGAATGTTTGTTCCCTTACCTTGGAGCCGCATTGCCCTTACCCAGGTGCTAGAAGGTTGGCTGGGATTGTGCCCTTGATGGCTAGCAGTGAGCACACTGACATTGCACTGCACCACTCTCGCCTCACAGGTGTGAGAAGTAGAAGGGAATCAATTATGTGCAGGACAACGTTGTCATTAATTTTCATGCACTGCAGATTAATACCAAGAAGAGGAAAGACAGTGGCATGGGGCAGCTATGTCTGTCGTAAGGTCTACTTCTGTTCTCAGAACTCTGGAGAAACCAAGAATCAGACATACATTTCTCTTGTACCTGGCCAAACAATACAGATTACTGGCTTTTTACATGGCTACATGCTACCATAACAAATTACAGTTGGTGAGGGGTAATTTGTGTTCATCCCTAATGTGTCCAGATGTCCATAGGTTTTCTGCTTTTAATGATGCATTCTGATGCACTCTTTATAAGCCACTCTCTATGGATCCATCCACACGCTATGCAGGAAGCCTGCTCCTAACTTGCGTCCCCCCACCCAATGTCTGCTGGGCCATGAACATCCAGATGGCAGCAGGCAGGTGAATAATGAGCTCCATGCTGCCTCTATTAATATTTGCACAATTTTTCTCCATATTGCACTGTCTCTTCAGCACTAAGCATATTTACCAAGACACGAATGCTTTCCGAAGTTTGTCTTAACTAATTTATAGGTGTTTGCTTGCTGTGAATACATTTAGGAAGACAATTTTGGATAATTTCATAGTAGACAGGACTGGGACAACAGCTGAGATACCCATGAGGGTTGCAGTAGGATTTATGCACATTTATATAAATGCACAGAAAGGGGACCTGCTAGACTGGAAAGTTGTCTGGTGAGAAAATACTTGAGCATTTCATTGCATGGAAGATCACCATTTCTTCAAGGTTTCATAAAACTAGATCTGCTACGTTTTACCTGGTTTAGCAGCAGATGGTTAAAAGAGATTAAAGGGCTGCATTCTAGTCTAATTTTCAGTAGTATAAAACTAGTTCATATTAGCTATACTTTTGTTTACAAAACCTATAAGCATTACACAAAAATGCCCTTTTAGGTTATGGAAATATTTGTGAGTGAATCATCAAGATAGACTCATTTGCTTTATCTTCTATTTCGGCAAAATATTAGCAGACACGGGATATTTGCAGACTTTTAGATTCACAAACTAGTATTAGGCCCCTATTAAATATTTAGTCAATGAAACTACCTACAGGATTATTCTTGTATAACAAACTTGTCAACAACCTACAGAATCTACAAAAGTGGTTTAAACAGAAATCGGACGCAAGCCAAACATTCTGCAAAAGCATGTGCTACAGTTCTTTGGGTGCTGTAGAATGCTGTAGAACAGTTTTTATTTACAGAATGGTTATTATAATAGTCAAGAACTCAACAATTCTGTATGACAAAACTCAAGTTTGCTATCAATTGTGCAGTCTACAGAAAAACACTCAATTTTTCTACCAGGTAGAAACTAATTTTTACCAGGAGTGTAATGCGAGAATAGGGCTTGCAACATGGCCATGCTCACAGAGCTCATCTAGACAAATAAGCCTTCAGACTACATTTTCTCCAAGTGGTATAGTGTTGCTTACATATTTGAAAGGAGGAGAAAGGGATACACAGTTGAAATTTCAGGCACCAAGTTAACTTTTAAAATAAAAGCACCATAGGTGTATATGGCTGGGTGTGGTTGTGCGCATCCCAGGGTGTGGTTGAAAGCTCCCTATACAGGATGTGGGGGGGGTTGTTTCTAATTTTCAGTGCACAGAAGACAAGAAGAAAAATAAGAAAAGATTTTAGTCTACTCCACTCTTTCTTCAGTGCCACTCTCCTATGTCTTATTGTGAGAGGATGGCTGTCACATTCCCAACTCTGAAAGACCCAATCTGTAAAAGAAAAAAAAAGACGAAAGAGAAGACAAGGTAAAGGATGGGAGTTCCCTTGACACAGAGCTTTGATAACCTCATCTCCACTGAAAATACCTACAGATAGGAACCTTCAGAAGCCAAGGCTAACACTCCATCCTCAATCAGATGACGCTTGCTTCACCTTCTTCTTAGAGGACTCTATAAAACAGTCTACAAAGATCCCTCATGCTGCCAGAGTCATAGGCTTGTAAAAAATTCGGAAAGAACCAACCACCTGGACTAGATACAGGCTCTAGACCAGTATTCTCAAACTTTTGATCTCTACACACTAAATTAAGTCTCAGGGAGCCTCGCCAGCGCATGTGCAGTCTTGGGGAGCCGCAGAGTGCCGGCACGTGTGCAGTGTGGTACAGCACTGAGCATGTGGCAGCTACTTATGGTATGGCATCAGGGAGCCGCTGAGCTCCCAAGAGCACATTTGGAGAAATGCTGCTCTAAGATCTTCGCCAGAGCAACAACCAGCTCTGTTGCAAGGATTATTCCCTTGGAGCTGTCCAACGTTCTGATTCCCAGCTTTTGATTCCCTGCTCTACCCCTACCTCATTCAGAGCTGTCCAAGATCCAAATTCTTGTTTCTGTTCAGACTCTTGCTTTGGTGAGAATGCCAGCTTGGTCAACAATCCCAGCTGGAACAAGGCAACAGAGGAGAGTGACCAACCGACTGATTTCATTTCTCCCGTTGGAGGTTGGCAGCCTACTCCAAAGCCCAGCTGTTGGCAGGCTACCCCAAACACAGGCAGAGACAGCCTGTTTACTATTTAGACCTATCCTCCCCTGGTTAGTTTGCGAAAGTATCTTCTTTTCTTCTCAGCACTATAGGAGTGTGATTAAAATTCATACAACCACAGCCAAGCCTTTGCCATTTTAACTTATGGCTCTCTGACATCGCCTAGTCTGATCCCTCGTTGCCTCCTATTTCATACCCACCTTCATTTAAAAGCCAGTGCAGTGTAATATTAATTTGAATTCAAACACATTTCTATTTGCATGATCCATAATTTATGACTTCTTCTTTACAAGATTCCAGGAGGCGCTTTTGTGGCAACAGAGAGAAGAAATTTCTTCTTTTCACAGCCCCTCCCCTTTTACTTGCTTTCCTACACATTCAGTGCCTGGAGTGCATGGAATTCAACGAAAACAGTTTCCATGGTGATTCTTCCTTCGCCAAGTGGCAGACGATACCAGCCTGCAGTTCTCGCCCTTTCTGAAGTGAATTAAGGTTCTTTATTGCTTTCATGCTAAATATATTGAATATTGGATGTGATTTCCTCAGCAGTGATGCATTTTTACTAGAAAAAGAAAGTAGTAAATAGTCTCAGAACTCGGTATGAAAAATGTTTTGTCTTTTTTAAAAAAAATTTGAGGGAGACACACTCCAAAGACAATTCACTTGCAGAGTGTCCGGGGTTGGAAGTCTAGGCTCCATATGCCCCAGAGAGAACTTAGCTGTGAAAAAGTCACCCATTCTTTTTTCCTTTCTCCTCAAATAGCACTGAGCTTAAATGAAGAGTGCATCTTATGAATATTTTTGTCTCTGTGAAAAGCTGGGAGATGCTCAAAAGAGAATAAACAAGTGTTCGCAATGCTGATGCTCCCCCTACCTCAGTAACTACTCAGATAATGCTACCGTTCCATGCCAGCTACCCATTCAAATGGGGAGGTTGCACACTCCCCACCCTGGCACCATTCAGACAACAAGACTGGTCTGAGGGAGGACAACAAGATGCAGGAAACACTGTCGCTCGGAATTAGTTTGGTTCACCTTCAGTGAGGAGGTCACATATTCATTCCTTCATTGCAAGAATTTATAGGTTATACTCCAGCATTATTGCTATCACAATAATATTTGGGCATCCCAATCCTATGATCCCATTGTAGCAGAGGTGCCAAAATGGCTTCTGCTGTACCCTGTGGGGGCCATGGCAGCGGTAGGAGTCACCTTGGGAGAAAGGGTCATTCGTTCCCTTCCCCTGGGTAAGGATGCAGACCCGCCAATGGGCCTCCTCAAGTCCATGCCATCTATTTTGTCGGCATAGACTCGAGAGCCTCCTTGCCTGGCCGTGCAACCTGACATGGAGGATAGGATCCAGCTTCTAGCAAGATGTTAGTCCAAAAAGTTTCCCTCTTTTCCCCCTTATACTGTATGCCAAAAGCAAGGATTCTAAATCCTCAAATGATAAGGGAAGTATCAGGAAAAAAAAAACACATCAGCAAATTGGGTTGCCAAACGATGAAGGATCCGAATCATTTAAATCCCAAGCTAGAAATCGCCAAATCCAGTTTAATGCTGATAAGTGTGGGATGATAGCTTACTGCAAATAACACCCCCTTCCTGCTAAGCTCACCAAACAGAAAATGGACCACGAAGGATTTATGGAAGAAATAGGGATGCTACATACTGACCGGCCTGAGTTATTGTACAATAATCCCCAAATGTTTCCAGCCTACTATATAGCTGTAATAAAGGCAACCAAGGGAATGCTGCAGGGTTCCCACAACGGCAAAATGTAATCTAAATTGAAGAAAGTCTTCACAATGTTACAGTGGATGGAGGTAAAGGAGGAATTACAGGGATTGAGGGGGTGACAAGAACACTGGGGGCTGCTGAACCTTTGGCACTGATCTTCACAATGAACAGATGCGCCATCTATGCTGTACTTTTGTTCCTCGATTATCATCTCCAAGTTTGTAGGAGGTTGTAGAATAAGAAAAGAATATAAAAGACAACCAATCCTTGAAGTTTCTGTTTCAGTGATGGGTGGTTCAAATGCCAGAGTAGGACAGTTCTTCTTCAAGAAAAAAATGTCCAAGAGAAGCCTAAGAGTCTGTTCTGAACTCACAAAACTGCCATTTAAAATGCCAATAACATTGGTGCGCAAAAGAACTCGTATATGACTGGCACTGCAAAATGCTTTTTGAAATCTGAAGTATGCACAATGCCGCAAAAGGGAACAAAGACTGTGTGTCAAAAGCATTTGAAACCAGCGTTCATGTTTCTGTAGAGAGATCATGAAACGAATAATGCAGCATTTTACTGATCTGCTGACTTGATCTTCATAAAAGCCTCAGACATAAATTTTAAAGTACAGGCACTGCTCTGAACTACAGACAAGTTTTCCACATGAGGTCCTCTACACATGTAATCAAGCGTGGGTAGAAGCACTTTTCAAAAAAGTCGCCCCCCTTTTTTTCTTACACTGCGATTCCCCACAAACAAGCGGTGGTTATTTCAAGAAGAATCGCATGAACAATCAGCCTGGTGAAACTTGCTACAATGAATGAGCACATGTAAAACATAACAAAATATGACACTATCTCAATATCCTTAGCTGGTGAGACAAACATTTCCAGGGCTGGACATACAAGACCTCGTAGAGTATGGCAGCTATGAGACTGAGCTGCAAATCAATTCTTTTCCTGGTTCAACCATCAACTCTGCCATGAATTCACTGAGTGGGTGGTATAAGGCAAGTTGCTCCTTCTCATCTCAACTACAGGTGATCATAATTACCTACCTTATAGGGTTGTTGCAAGGACTTCATCAAAAGAATACAAGTAAGACCCTTGTAATGCTAGACAAATGCAAAATATTCTTACAAGCAATCAAAGCAGATCAAGGCAGACTCTTCATGTGTTAGCAAGGCAGGTCTAGGAATTATTTTTCAAAGGCTCAAGGCATCATACAGAAAAGGGAGCAAAAACAGAGTAATTCTCGACCCAGGATCAAAGGAAAGGTATCTGTTCAGGAAAAGGGGGAGGGAAGAACATGCAAAAAGCAGGACCAGTGAGGCTGAGGAGGTCTTGATTTGGTGATGTCGACAGCATTTATAGCCAGGTCAGACAAGACCTCTCTCCAGGGTTGGGGAGGAAGGGTAAAGTCTACCCCCCCCCAAAAGCCTGAAAAGGACAACGTGGTTGCTTTTGCCTCCACACTTAAGCTATGAATAGTTCACCACAAAGGGAACTAGTAAGCAAAGCAGAAAACATTCAGCAGAACATGGAGAAAATTATGTTGCCCTGCAAATTTCAACAGAACAGTTACTCTCTAGAGGCTCGTCAAGGAAAGCAATAGCTTCTCTCCAGTGTGAAATCATAAATTCAGAAGTTAAAGTTACTGTTAGTATTAGAAGGAAATCCCTTAAACATTTCACCTTCATCCACTTTGGGAATATGGAATACTTCCATTTACACTAACACTTGAGAACCTAACTATTCTCCAAATAAAACTATTTCAATACAGATCCACATTAAAAATACGCACTGTCATGTTCCATTCCTTTTGACTCGTACTGTTAAAGAAACCACAGATGTATTACTTGGAAAGACAAATTTATTTGCTATTTTTAGATACAAGCTAGGATAAAAGGGGCACTTTTAAAATGCTTTTCACCAAATTTGACCTTGAAAAAAGAGGTGGTGGTGCTTTGGTGTGGCCTGCATGGCAGCTGCTCCTTGCAGACTGCCTGGCCCCTGCTATTCAGACCAATTAACAGTGAAAAACCTTCATTAAAATTTAACCCTTGCTGATTTTCCATGGTCATCAAAAAGTGATCTCCAAGGTCATGATGGGGGAAAAAAAAACCTGTGTTTTACATATGTTGGCTCAAGTTCCTACAGGTCAAGGCTGGTCAAATTAACCACTTGCTATACAAAAGTTCATTTGGCAAATTTTACTGCCAGGTTAATAAACTGAGCAGTGAAGGTGTGATTTCTCTCCACAACTTTGTTGTTCAGAAGTTGTTCAGAAGTAGAATGACGAAGTTTCAAGACCCACATTTTTAGTTAGGGCTTGAGTTTGTTGTTGTTGTTTTTAAATGCCTAAGGAAAGGAGAGAATGACTCCTGATGTTTCAATGGAAGGGTCATGCCCAGATTATTTGAAGCAATCAATCTTCTTTCAAACTGTGTGGTCCACAGTAGGGGAGGGGGGCTTCAGAGGTTAAACCAGGATCTAATGGCATGCAGAAATCACTCATGATTGATCTGTATTGATTTTCCCCTGCTGAGGGGAATGATAGGCTAGCAAATAGAAATCAATTCCACTGCATTAAACCCAGTACGCATCTGGTCTCATCAGCAAAACATTATTGCCCAATCAGAGAGAGAGAGAGAGAGAGAGAGAGAGAGAGAGAGAGAGAGAGAGA
>JAJKFI010000005.1:26467168-26487820 GCA_029204185.1 Lerista edwardsae
TTCCTTCCTTCCTTCCTTCCTTCCTTCCTTCCTTCCTTCCTTCCTTCCTTCCTTCCTGTTGCAGAAAACTCCCATGGCAAAGACTCTGCTCTGCTTTTCGCAAGAGAACTAAGTGCCATCTTGGTAGCACATACCTCAATTAATAAATGACTCTAGAGCACTGGTTCCCAACTCCTGCAAGGGAGTTGAGAACCAGGTAAGTGCTTGAGTGGGCAGGGAGGGGTCCAGTGATAGCTCCACAGCCATCACAGCACTGCTATTGCTAAGGGGCTTCTTTTTTTTTTTAACCTCAGGGCAATGCTGGCCTCCTACAGGGTCTTGTAGGCTTGCAGCCCCTTCTAATCTCTTCTACAGCTGCTGTAAATAGCCAATCAACAGTTACATCCTGTTTCCCTGCAAACTGGAAGTAGCTGTTGATCAGAGATAGGCTATTTATAGCAGCCATGGAGGAGATAAGAGGAGCTTTTAGCCAAGAATCTGCAGGAGGCCAACACTGCCCCCCAGGTAAGAAGACAAGCCCTGGGGCAGTAGCAGCACTGCTATCTCTGCAGCATCGGATCAGGGTCACTCCCCTTAACGGGGAATGCCCTATTTCTGGTTCCCCTGGCGAGTCGTGACCCACCAGTTTGGGAACAGCTGCTCTGGAGATTCACAAATTCCGCAGAATTATAAATATTCTAACTGTGTCAATGGGTGTTGTATGAAAGCACTCTATCCTTTAGATTGGTTTGATTTCAGGACAGTTTTGCATCCCTCTACTGTGAGACGGAATCATGGCAACATCTTGACCCACATTATTCCTCTTTGGAAAGGTTCTGGTTGAGAGGGGATCCAGCTGTGAGAGAGAAGCTTCTTCAAGAGTGCTCTTAGAAACCTTGCATGTGTCCTTGCTCCGTGGGTGTATGGATACAATTGGAGACAATATGCTGGAACGGCCATGGAAGGCCATTCCAACAAAGGCATCACTTTTGCATCAAAGGGATGCAAAACTTCTTGCTTTCGTCCCTTCAGCCACAGAGCTAAAGTGGCAGAGAAGAGAATTTGGCTTTATTCTTGAAACCCAATTTCCACCCATTCCCAGGAATACTTGAAAGATGCAAGGAGAAGTTGCTTTAGATACTATTTCAACCACTGGCCCCTCTTCCTAAATTTGTGCTGTGAGTGCATCATAAGTGCACATTCTCTGCCTACTTCCTGGCACTCTAGGACTGTTCAATTTAATTGGGTTAAGTTCATGTGAGTCATACCTTTGCACTGGTAATACTACTTGGTATTAGCACCATGTGCAAAGGGGCAGTTCAGACAACACCCATCCTACAAAAACCCTGCATGCCAAGAAATAAGGAGAGCATGAATCAGGTCACTCACAGCGTAAAGCATGAGGAGAAAGACTAATGGACAAAGTATCATTTGAACTGGATCAAGAACTTCTCTCACAAACCACTGTGACGATCTGGGGAAAGAACTGACACCAGAAGACAACATGGAAGCCACAGGGTATGTGTAAGCTCCATTTCCCTCCCCTAGCAACAAGATTCTTCAAATTGCAAAAGGGATGGTCTCTTCACAGTTTAATGGATGATGGAGGCAGGGAATAATTGACCTTGGTGGATCGCCATTATCTCCCCATTACAGACTCCTTTAAGGTGAGGAAAATGACTCTTTCCCAGTTGACAGGGGAGGACTTAGGGTGGGTTACATACGTATATTCCATCAATAGCACTCTGTTCCAAAAGGGTTCATAATAAAAGAATTGCCACCGGTTCCACCTCCCGCTCCGCTTCTCCTCACGGCCAGGAACGCCGTCCCACCCTGCCCGAAAAGGGAGTGATGCTGGCTCATGTTGCCCCTTCCAGGTGATGTGGGACGGACACTAGCTGGGCCGTTGCCCAAAGCCGGCAGCAAGGGCTTGCTGCCGGTGCCTTATGGCACCTTTTGCGACACAGGTGTGGGAATTAAGCTCGTACCTCCCGCACTATGCCTGATAGGATCAGATCCTCAGATAGCTACAACAAGCAGTTCAACAGAGTGACAAGCGGAGTAACGTTTTTCAAATTTCTGTCTGCCTTACAGCTATCAGAGACATCTGTGCTGTCTTAAATCCTGGATATTTGCAAAGACATATAAATGGGGCATGGGTTTGTCCTCTGAAGTCCTCAGTAAAATGCTGGAAAATGGCAAGGAGCCAGAGGAAAAACAGGAAAGAAAACACTGAATTAGTGATAATGGGTCAGTTCAGATCATATCATCTGAGCCAGCCAGCCTAAGGCAAGATTTTAAAAGGGTAAAGGTTTCCCCAGGACTGAATGGTCTGGTTGTGACCGACTGTAGGGGGCGGTGCTCATCTCCATTTCTAAGACAGCGTTTGTCCTGAGGACAAGTTTCTGTGGTCATGTGGCCGGCATGACTATATGCCAAGGTGCACGGAACGCCGTTACCTTCCCACCAAAGTGCTACCTATTTATCTACTCACATTTTTACAGGCTTCCAAACTACTAGGTTGGCAGGAGCTGGGACAAGCTACCAGAGCTCACTCTGTTGAGCAGTCTTGAACTGCCAACCTTCCGGTCAGCAAGTTCAGCAACAGCGGTTTAACCGGCAGTGCCACCATGTCCCACAGGGCAAGATTAGAGATGTGTAAATTGTGGATATCCTGGTACCCCTCCTGGTGTCCATTCCTGTTCTAATTCTATGGTTCTTCAAACCATCCCTTCATATCCAATTTAAATACTACTTTAAAGTATTACAAGCCCACACAATTTGAAGGAAGACATGCAGTGAGGGGAGGAGGATGTGTACAGACACCATCCCTAATCATGTAGTAGACTGGCCAGCTCCACCATATAAATCTGAACTGCCCAAAATGCATCTAAGAGAAAATTTTGTCATCGTGTACATTGAAACAAATAAAAAGGGACATATGGAATTTGATGGTGGAATGACAAATCCTTTTTGTTATACAGGTAACAGTTGAGTCATCACAATAATCTATTTCAAAATAATGCCAATATTTGTAAGATTGTGTTTAATGCCACAAATCTACTTTTTAAGGGTAAGTCAGTCTGAAGCTACATCCAGCCAGTCTTTGGTTTTTGCTGCCTAGATTTGAATTTAATCTGCTAAAGGCAGCTTAACCAACTTCTGGAACAACATCAAGTGGGAGAATATTCAAAAAAGAGATTTTTTTTATTTTTGGCCTAAATCTCTGTGATTTAAATGGCATCTGGAGAGTACCTTAAAGCTGAAGAAACCTTATTTTAGTGTGCATTTGTCAAACAAACCAGTTCACAGAGGATGTATCAGAGTCTTCAACTGAAAAAAAAAAATCTAGCCATAAGCCAAAAAACTAAGATCAGCAAAAAATTTAAAACATTTAAGAAGAGCCTCTAGCAATTGAACTGTTTGGACCCCACTTATGTCAGGGTTTTACTGTATTTTACTCTGGAGAACTGCCAAAATACATAGTTCTTCAGCTAGGCAAAAATCACACTACATAGCAACTAGTTAGCCATACTGGATATAATACATGTAGAAGTCCTTAACAGGACAACTATGTAATTACCCATTTTCTGAAAAGTGAGAGACAAATACACAGAGAACAGTCCTCCTCACAGACAATTGAAATCTAGTAAATTATGAACATTAAACCTCTAACCTCAAAGACTTTTTTCCAAAAGTCTATGCAAACAAGGACACCTTTCCCATTCTAAACAAACATTAAAAAAGTAGAATTTTATTCTAGAAGTCCCAAGAACAGTCCCATGTTTATTTGTGTCAAACTATCTGAAAATAAAAGGACAAATCTGTGCTTCTATTTTCAATCTAGATAAAATGCTAATACAGCTTTAATATGCAATCCTCCATGTTTATCCAGACAGAAAATCACATACTGTGCATCTTGATTCAGACATCTCTCATACAAAAAGTCATGGGTCATGCAGTTATTGGGAACTGCCAACTATGATAACAGAAACACATCTTAAATCAACCAGGAAATTCCAATACACATTTGCCTAACAAACAACTACAGCAAGTGGACCAGATTTACTCCCTAACATTGCTGATTTTCAACATTGTCTTAAAAGGAAAAAAAGAACACTACCAAGCACACTAGGCAGAAAAATTCAATAACTCAGACATGGTTCTCCGTTGGCTGTGGCAAAGCTTTGTGATAGTCAAAGCACTGTTATTTCACTTCATCCTCTCATACAATTTCTATCCAAGGATATATTACAGCCTTGTAAACAATCACTCTTCCAAGATACCTGTGAGAAGCAGTGATGTCATCCGAGCGCGCCAGGTACCGGAACGCTCGGATGATTGACAGCCCTCCGCCCCTATGGCGGAGGGCTGCCACGCCCCCCCAAGCCTCACCGCGCCGGAATCGCTCCATTTTAGAGCGATTCCAAGCGCAAGGGAGGGCGGGCGGGCCCAGCAGCAGCTCGCCCGTCCTCCGAGGCAGCGGAGCGGCCCGGGACCTCCGCGGAGGAAACGGAACGGAGTTCCGGGCCGTTCCGGCTGAATGACACCACTGGTGAGAAGTGATATTCACCTCCAGGCACCAAAGCATTTACAGAAAGAGAGCTGCCTACCTTTCCCTTTCCTTTATAATGTGAATGGACTGGGAGGCTAATAAATATTGTGGGTTAGTAACCTTTGCATATTTGTAAAGTTGATAAAGGACTTCCATTTATTCAGTCTTTGGTTTTTCTACCTGGTATTCTGGCCAGCCACAGTCTCTAAAGGATACTGAGGGTGCAATCCTAACCTGGAGTTAGGCGGGCACAGTTAGGCCAGCAAAGTTTGGCCGGCACAAGGGCCACCATAAAGTATGTTTAGACTACTCTCGGAGTCACAGAAGCCAGCACAGAAATGTGCACCATCCTCCCTGACTCAGAGAGTGGTCCAAGCGTGCTTTATGGTGGCCTTTGCGCCAGCCAAACTTTGCTGGCCTAACTGTGCGCGCCTAACTCCAGGATAGGATTGCGCTCTAGAAGGCTGCAAGGTTCAACCTGAAGCCTATGAAACAATGGTGTGCAAAACCTGATGAACGCGTTCTGCCTCTAGGCTGAAAGATTGCAGAGAACCTTCTATTCTTCAGTCAGCATTTAATTGCCTGAGACCTGCTTCAGATGTTCCACAGTAGCCGCCAGAGAGGAAGCAAGTGTGACTTGCACTTCCTTCTCCCCCTGACACTTTCCTACATTAAGGAAGGATGTGCATTTACACACACATACACCAACATCTTTGGATGACATTCAGAAGCATGAAAAGAAGAAGCAGAGATCATTCAAGGTCTCTTCTTGATCCTAAAACTTAAAGGAGCATTTCTCCGGATAGCACCAAGGGAAAGTACCACGGGGAAACCTTGCTTACAAAAGCCACAGCAAAGGCAGCTGAGAAGGACTCCATCACTGAGCAAGACATAAGGGAACAGAAAAATATCTCCTGTTAGAGGTACTCGAGCAGGATTTCCTGCTACAGGCAGGGGGTTGGACTAGATGACCTTGTAGGCACCTTCCAACTTTATTATTCTGTCTCCACTGAGACTTGCTGTTCAGTCTCATAGAAGTTGCATCACACCTGACTCCTGAATTTTAGAAGTACTTCTGACATGCAAGAATTTTCTTTCCAATGTAGGGTGTGTGTGTGTGTTTGTGTTATTCATTTTGACAAATACCTTTGGACACGGGTGTTACCTACCATGCTTTTAAACACACAACAGAAAGAGCCATTAAATACGTATTAATTTCTTGTCCCTTGAGTTAACTGCTAGAGGCACTGTTCTTTAATCTTTCTCACGCGACCAGCTGCATGATGACCTACATTCTATTTGACTGGGGTAAGGTGTTTATGCTATTTTAACATATGCAGTACCTCAGCACCCCCCCCCCCCGATCTTAAGCTGCCAATCCTACAAATCTAAACTGTTCATTTGCATTCCATTTTTAGCTAATCTCAGTCCTATGGATTATGTACGTGAATCCCACCCACTCATGCCGAGGCTTGATCTTCCTTGAAAAAGGACGGCAGAAGAAAAAGAAGAAAATGACAGAAGAGCAAGGAAAAGTAATTGAGCAATTCTTTGCCTTACTGAAGAAAAAGCAATAGCATTTAGTGTAGAATCAATTTCTAAATTTAGACTTGCACACTCATTACTTTTTTTTTTTTTAAGTCAGAGGGGATTTTATTAAGTTCATTCTGGCAAGGAATTAAAAGAGCTTTGCTGGAAGCTTCATGGCTGGGCGGGGGAGGATGTTGCTCTGAATCTAAACATAGCCTCCTCCTTTTATACTATCAGTATAAAAGCACTGGGGCAAAATTGCTAGGCAAACCTAAGCTGGTCCTCGTTTGCTGACCACACAACAGGAATTTACCACCAGCATAGCAAGGATGCCTCTGGTGTGAAAACCACAAAGTTAATTAGAATGTACTGGGGAAAAATGCATTAGGTATTCTAACATTTTTTAATTCGGGGGTCGGGGTGGAAGTGGAGGGAAGAGAAAAATCAGAGAACAATGCCATGGCATTGAGTGACTACAGTTGCCATGTAGGTCTAATGCAAGCTTGCCAGCAGGTTTTAAATAGATGCTTTAAAAATAGCAGCAGGTAACAATGTGCAGCTAAACAAAGATGTATTCTGTATATATAAAATGAAACGTTTAACAGCAAAACTGGCTCCAAAGATTGCATGCATTTGAATGAAAACAATTATGTTTAGCAGAAACCTGATGCTTATTGGTGAATTTAAAGGAGGAAGGGGAATGTTTTTAATCCCCATTACTCATGTTGCACCTGCTGACAGATATGAACATTGGATCTCCCTCTCACACACCTCTTTTGTGCAGTTATGGTCTTCTCCAACATAATGATGCATGGCCACAAAATGGGATGCATACATAGAACCAAAACTAGGCATGCTGTGCTCATGCAGGACAAAGGAAGTCGAAAGCAAGCATGTGTGGACTGCATTCATAGTAACCAACTGGGTAGATTGGCTGGATGAATGGAATGACCCAAGGTTTGGAAATGCACCACTGCTTGGAGGTTTGCCACTTCACCAGATCAGCTCATTTCCTTGGAGACTAGCACTTCTATAACAGTGTTCAAGAAGAGGGAGGCTGCACCAGATTTCTGCTACAAAAGGATATATGGAGCAAGCTCTTTGATTCTGGAAGTTTCCTGAAGACCTGTTAAAATATCCATTACCAATAGAATTTTTACAAGGAGGTGTAACCCTTGGAGAGTTACTATTTGCTTCTAGTCTGTCAAAATGATTCATTGTTAGTTACTGTTGGGAAAAGAGGGTGTATATTTTCCTGTTGATATGCAGAGAACTGTCATTCTTTCTGCTCCCAAAACAGGCAGATGCGGAAACTTGTTCTGAACTAGTCTCATCAGAACATCATTCAGCAGAGATTAATCTCAAACAATTGTAGATCACTCCTGTCCAACTTTCCTTCTCACCCCTTTTCTTCCTAGTATTTTTTTTGGGTGGGGGAGGAAAGGGAGGAATCCTCCATAGACCACCATCCGAAGTTAAATGTGTCATATTTTCTTTTTAAATTTTCTAATCTCATTTTCCTCTCATCTTGTTTGGTACTATTGAATATCCCATGTCAGCAGTGGATTTGTTTCTTATACATTATACCTTCAAAACCTTACCAATCATTTTTCTATGCTTCCTGTTACAAAGGAGATAGTCTGAATAAAATAGAAGACCAGTAGATTAATCTACTGATAATATCAGCTGGTAAAGTGAGTGACAGTGACTAAAAGGTTTGTCTCACATCTCAAACCTTAAAACCCTCATTGCTAGTTTTACCAGGAAAAAAAAGGCTTAATCCAATAGACTGGACTTCATCAATGAATAAGAAGATTGAAAACTGCAACTGAAATGCTCATTTGATACTCATTCATGGCTTTCTGCACCAGCAGAGTATGAGTGGGCACATCTCAAAGGTTATGATTAAATGCCTTGACAACCTGGAAGTTGATGATAAGGTATTTTCCTCTGCTGGCAGAAGCACAATGAATCCTCTTGAAAGGTGGCAGTAAGTTTCTTAGAATGTGCAGCTTATTCCTGGCTTCATTTAATGTCAGTTGCATTCTGACACCTTAACTCTCTGGAGCGCATTACCAAGATATCACTGATCAGATAAAAAAAAGAATTAAAAACATCAGCAATACACCCACATAGCTGATTGGATTCACCGGAAGGACGTGCGCACAATATAGTGCCTTCTTCCTAGATATATAATCCATCAGGTACCAGATTTTGAAACTTTGAGCCAACTATTTTCTTCCAACTTCCAGCACTAAATCTTTAAAGTAACCCAACAATTACCACCACCACCCCCAAAATTGGAGGGGACTCCCTCTTATTGGAACGTCCTTGAAGGACAAAATTCAATGTTATCTTTGAATAATCACTTTCATGCTGCAGGAACACAGCTCAGCACTCAACAAAAAGCCTTTGTGCGTGGAAATGAATTCCATCTTGAATAGAGAAAGGGCTGATTTTTCTTATTAAGAAGCTTGCCAAAAGTAACATATTTTCAAGAAGGAGAGAAAGAAGTAACCTACCATGAACTACTACGCAATAAATCTTTCTGTTTTAAACTAAAGTTCATTGCAGGGGAAGAGATGTCAGAATCTCCTTTTAATCTACATCTCAAAGCCAAACGTAAGAGGAGTCTAGGATAAGGCAAAAGGTGGGAACAATGAATCCTGCTGTGCAGGAAATTCTTATGCAATATCACAACTGTCCCAGTTTCAACCCGCCCCCTTCCCTTTGGTGTGCTTTGATCTCACTGTACAGCACAGATTCCAAAGAATGAGAGAGAATGCAAAACACACACACAAGGCTTTCTTTACATGCCAGTATCCGTGAGTTTAAAGAGACTTCTTTAATGTCTACTACAACTCTGCTCCTATGACCTTTCCTCAGTAAATTCTAACGATTTCAAAAATAGCTTAAACATACAAAAGAGACAAGAATA
The DNA here is from genome assembly GCA_029204185.1 of Lerista edwardsae. Lineage (NCBI taxonomy): Eukaryota > Metazoa > Chordata > Lepidosauria > Squamata > Scincidae > Lerista > Lerista edwardsae. Next base: position 26,476,171 of record JAJKFI010000005.1, read on the forward strand.
GAAACAGCAATATTGTGCAGCTTTTTAGTGAAACTGGGAGCCTACTAAGAACACAGGAAGAGCCCTGCTGGATCAGGCCAAAGGCCCATCTAATCCACCTTCCTGTATCTCACAGTGGCCCACCAGGTGCCCCAGGGAGGCATGAGACAACAAGATGCTTGGATCCTGTTGCCACTCCCTTGCACCTGGTACTCTGAAGTAGCCCACTAGATGCCATCACCACCTCCTGTGGCAAAGAGTTCCACAGATTAACTACCCGCTGGGTAAAAAAGTATTTCCTTTTATCTGTTTTAACTCTCCCAACCCTCAGTTTCAGTGGATCCCCCTTGGTTCTGGTGTTTTAAGAGAGGGAAAAGAACATCCCTCTATCGACTCTATCCCTTCCACGCATAATTTTCTTGCCTCAATCATGTCCCCACCTCAGGCGCCTTTTTTCTAGGCTGAACAGCCCCAAACACAGCCGTCTTTCTTCATAAGGGAGGTACCCCAGCCCCGTAATCATTTCCGTCGCTCTCTTCTGCACCTTTTCCAGCTCCACTATGTCCTTTTTGAGGTGCGGCGACCAGAACTGGACACAATATTCCAGGTGTGGCCTTACCATCATTTGTGCAATGGCATGATAATATTGGCTGTTTTACAGTCTCAACCCCTTTTTTAATGACCCCAAGCATGGAATTGGCCTTCTTAATTGCTGCCGCACACTGGGTCGATACCTTCATCGAATTGTCCACCAGCACCCCAAGATCTCTCCCTTGAGCTGTCACAGACAGCTCAACACGCATAAGCCTATAGGTGAAGTTTTGGTTTTTTGCCCCAATGTGCATCACATCACTTTACACTTGTCTACGTTGAAACGCATCTGCCATTTGGCCGCCCATTCCCCCAACATGGAGAGATCCTTCTGGAGCTCTTCACAATCCCTTCTGGTCTTCACCACCCAGAAAAGTTTTGTGTCATCCGCAAACTTGGCCACCTCGCTGCCTATCCCTGTCTCCAGGTCTGCAGTATACTGCAGTATAACACAGCAAACAGAGGTTATTTGCCCACTGACAAGAGAAGATCACGAGCCTAATTTGGGTTAGATGCGCTCCTAATGGTCTGCTAAACATTTTATCATGTTTCCTTTCCACTGACTTTCCTTTCCAGTGACCTAATGCCTTTCCACTGACCATTTCTATACATCAGTGACAAACTTTTTCAACTGGCAGCTCCCTTGACCTACTGGGCCATTGGCCACAGCTTCCCAATAAGGCTACAATCCTATACATTGTACAGGGCGGTGGATTTTTTGCATAATTCCGCAGCTCGCCTGGCTGGTTTCTGCAACTCCCTGGGGAGCCACAGCTCACAGTTTGGGGACCACTGCTATACATCCTGACTGTGCCCCTTTAAATACACCTACCATAAGAGATACTGTATACTTCTTTTACTATTTAAACTAAATTATAGCATTGCCAGCATCCTTTTTACAAAGCTCTCACTCATCCACCAAAGAACTGCAGCTCCACCCTTGATTGTCAAACCCTATCTCCCACATAAGCTGGACTAAAAAAAATAAAGATGGGGATGGGTTGAATTTCAGGCAATGGGAGTGCACACCAGGCACTCACAGAGGTCTACCAGGCTCCTTACCAACCGAGGCAAACCCCACATGCTTCAACAAGATCTTAAGCCGAGGTCTCTTATTTGGCCATAGCACCAAGATAACATTATAGCATCCTTCCAAAAAATTTCCCCAGTTGAATTTCTGAATGTGGAATTACCTGGTTTTATTTCCAAAGTAGAGATGACTCATTCAAAACTCTGCTGTTCCATGTTTAATTTGCCAGTTTGGTACATAACACTGTACATATGAGGTTAGATGCAGCTGTTTCCGTTTCCTTCCTATCTGATTTTCCTTTCTACATCATCTATACAAATGTGAGCATTGATTTTTTGCAGTGTTTTGTCAGCTGCAGTCAGATCGTACATTTAGTGCACACTTCTGCATTTGTGTACACTGGTAAACCAAAAGCAGCATACATGATTCGTACAAATAGTTGTCTCAAGATTTTTTTGTGTACATTGGTTTTTCCAATGTACCAAAAAACATTGGAAACATTGGTTTTTCCACCAATATGTGGAAGTAGACATACACAGCAGTATAACTTTGCACAAGAAGATGCTTGCAGTAGTTCTATTTTATGATATCAAACAGCGTTTTATCAATGCATGCACTTGTATCATTGATGGGGGAGGAAATTGCAAATGAACTGAAGGAACATGAAGTTGCAGCCAACTGTGCATCCTCCAGTTTCAGAATTTTAGAAATTTAGTGGAACAGAAATTTAAGAGGAATGGAACGTTGAGTAGAGGGAATGCATAAAAAAAAATACAGGAATGGAATGGGGGGAATCCTCTTGTCCTTATCAAAAGCAAAGTGACTTTCTCTCAAAATCATCTTTCAACAGATTGCTTAAACATCCTCGAGTGCTCCGCTGTCAGTTGCAAGCTGCCACCTTGTTTCTTGTTGGCAACCTCAACCACGGCCGCAGCCAGCTTTCTGGGTCTCCTTCTGAAATCTCTCTCTCCTAAGGAGGTAACATATTATTGCCTGGCCTCAGCCACAGACACAGTATGCGCTTCAAAAGAGTGTTCCTGGAGCTCTTCCTCCAGAAGCTGAGGCTCAATTCCAAAATCACATGTAAAATGCAGCAATTTAGTCTCATTCCAACAGGAATGGTTAGAAAGGGGAATTCAAAAAAAGAAAAGAAAAAGAAATGCAATTGCCTTTTAGCAAAATACGAGGGGAGGGGAAGAAGAGGGTGCTGCATGTATGCACCGAGGCCCACCCTCACCCCATGACAGTAGAGCCTGGGACATATTTTTCCATCATCATCATCATCATCTCCAAGCGCGGCACTTTGACGGCCATCCACGTAGGATTCCTGCTAAGCAGAAAGTGGCACCTTTCAAAATGGAGACTCATATCTCGCCGGGAAACATAAAACTGCTCCTATACATTCCATGATAGCATCTCTTTCAGTGATTGTGTCTCCCTTTAGACTCCGGTCCCCTTTGGGACAGGAAGCTATTTTCTCACTCATTTGTAATGGAAATCACTTTAAGAATGTTTGTTGCTGCTGCTAACAAGTGATATATCAATATCCAACACCACTGAAGTAGGGAACCAAACTTATCAATGGTCCTAGATGACTCCAATGTCACATGCATTGATATTGGTCTCCCCACCCCATGAATCACAGTTCCCGATGCAATATATTTCATTTGTCTCATAGGATACAACTGGCACTAGTGAGACAAATGACAGAAATCACATACACTTCCATTGAAGACAATTGAGGTGGTGGTGGTGAAACCTGCCCTACCTGCCCCCTCCCCTTGTACTAAAGTCATTGCTTGTACTTGTACTAAAGTAACTGCAAAGCAATTTAACAAAAGTAGTATGAGAATTCAAATTTAGGGTATTAATCAATTTGTGGCCAGGCCTGATATTTTGATCAACCATTTCTAGAATTGTGCCTCTGGCAGACCCATCCCCTCTTCCCAAGGTAGAACCCCTATGTCAAATGGGGTGGGAGGTAGGATATGGTGGAAGTTATCTTAGACCACAAGATCACACTCAGTTGGATCATTTCTTGCATGAAAGGGGTTTATTCAGTCTTGTACAATTGAGGACCTTTACAGCCAGCTGCTGTGCCCAACCATTGCTGTTCTCACCCCCTAGTTATTCTCACCCCTTCAGCTCTTACCTCACTTTTTTGGTTTAGGGTGGGGATGCTGCCAGGCAAGGCGGCCCAGCGGGGAATACCTGTCAAACTTGACAAAATGGATGTTGTCCCCTTGTTTTGCTCACTGGGCATAAGGACTACATGCTTCAACCCTTGTGCTCCTGAAGTTGCGACCTTGACCCACAAGTCACCAGGAGTCCCCCTGCTTTCCCTTCTCTTCTGATCCCTGTGCCTTCCTTCCCCTGTTCCTCTTACCCCAAACTGTCACTTTCTTTCCTCCAAAGACCCTGTTTCTTCACTCCTATTGTCCCTCTGATCCTTTGCTCCCCTCCTTCCACCTTCCTTTGTCCTGTTCTCCTACCACGTCTCAGTTTGTTCCTTTTCCTCCAGTTTCTCCTTCTCTTAGCCATTCCACCTCCTTTTCTCCTCTCATCTCTCCATCTTCTCATTCATATCATCCTCCCTTCTCATGCTTGCCCTTGCTCCTTTTGAGAACAACTGGCTCTCAAGGCTCCACTGTTTCCCATTCAACTGGCCTGGGTGAGGCTGTCCCAGCCTCCATCAGTTCTAAGACACCTAGCAATGACATCATCACTGGTCATGTCAGAATTGCCCACATGGCAAGACCTGCTACACACGTATTTCCCAACTCCATGGAGCAGGATAAGGTGTCACAAGGACAAATATTAATTCGGTCAACACTAAGAGATATTATTCAACCTCTCACGAAGTTAAAGTCTGAATCAAGAAGCGACATGCTTTGTACCTTAGTGGGGTCTATGAATTCAGAAAACCCAGAAAAGTTATTTATATACCACCACACATATTAAAGAACATGAGGAGGGAATAATGAATATGAATAGATTTTCCAACAAGCACAGTTTAGCAAATGGGGGTACTGCTCAAAAGCTAAAAATTCCATTTAAAAATCTGGAGCTACAGCATGTTTGTTAAGACATATAATAGTATGTATCTAAAAATGAAATAATCCAGGATGAATTTCTTGTATCCAAAGGGAATGACTAGTGGATTTTTTTTTTAATGTTAAATTTTATATTTGCATGTTGTAATGCCGCCTTGGGTGCCTTCGGGCAAAAAGGCGGGAGAAATCCAATAAAATAAATAATAATAACAATAACAATAACAACAACAACATTTTCACACACACACACACACACACACACACACACACACACACAGATACACACACACACACAGAGTACCAGCAGAATCTATGTAAACATTTGCCACTGACTCTACTAACATGCACTTTTCACTGAAAGGTCCTTTGCAGATATTACCCGTTTGGCTTACCACTGTGTTCTTTTTTTTATAGCATTCACTTTTCAGCAAATGGACTGCCCTAACTCCTGCAAGACCCCTGTAATAGCAAAGATAAAGCTAATCCAGTAATATTTTTTACCAGAGTAAACCCCAGAACAGAAACACATTACTTTCCCCTGATGGAATTTTAAATCAACTAAGGGATTAAACAGTATTACTGGGCTGATGACAGTGACTTGGAAAAAAACACAATGGATTGTGGGTAATGACCATTACTTGCCCTTGTATTTGTATTCTGGGAATGGTGCTTAACTCTCAGGTATGAGTTGTGATGTCATCAATGAGAGTACTATGAATGGATTGTACTAAGTAAAGGTTAGCAGGACAGACACTGATGGCACTGCACACAGTTTGTAATACTCTGTTTCACTCTTAATCCCTATGATCTATTTAAATGCGTGTGCTAGACAATCAAATCTATATGCTGCTCCTTGAATAATACATTATTGAGCCATCATTGTAAACAGGATTTGGTTCAACCTATGTTGTTTTCTGTGGAACAGGACTGGCTATGCAAAATAACTCACAAAAATACTGATCAGCAAAGGCACTCTAAAAGGCTTGCTACACTGTCACCATGACAGCTATTGACAATGCTAGTGATTCAGAGCCCCAAGAGGCTAGTGAAATCAGCTTGCACTTTCAACACCCTTGTAGCGGAGCACCTTGGATCCCAAAGACCTTCTCAAACTCTCAGAAAATCCCACTGCCAAACTGTTATGGACGGAGAGTGACAGTTGAGTCATAAATCTGTGCAAAAATTTACTGATCTGATAGTAATTGAGGTAGCAGAGTAACAAGACGGCTTATGGAGAAGCTATTGTACCCAGTCGTGATTCCATGCTCCCCTGGCTGGTTTCAGTGGCTCCCTGGGGAACTATGACCCACGGTTTGGGAACCACCGGTATAAGCCAGTGTGACAAATTATAACATCAGCCCTCTCAGATGCTGGCCCAATTATCTCCACAGCCATATACATGCATGAGTGTAACTTGCAGTAGTATTACTGGCAGCAACTCTATTCAGTCACACATTAGGATAGAGGAGCGTTTCTCCGAAATTAACTTCACTAGCAGCAAAACCACAACTTGATCAGGCAAACTGGTTCAGTGGGTGAGCAGCTATGTAAATGGGCCTTTTGTATTACTGTCTGACTAGAAGCAGAGCTTGCGCCCGTCCTCCCAAATGCTTCACTCCATTAAATCTACTCACCCAGAACTTCTTGAGAGTCTGCAAATGTCAGAGTGCATCAGCTGCATTTGTGCCAGCTTCTTGTGTGACCTAGAAAAGGAGATGTTTCTGGCACTTCCCATCCACGCACCAAGCGCAGGGACAGACACCAGGACATGAATTATGAAGGAGTTATGTGAAGCTCCACCATTTCAAGAGTATGCAGTTATCTCATCTCATTACTTACAGTGTCTGATCTGAAAAGAATGGCCAAGGCGCTTGGTATTTTATCACTGTGTATGTTATTTATATACCATGTGCAATTTGCAAGTGCTTTGTGTGCAAGCTCTCTGAAGTAGGCTCTTATTCTCATTTAACGAGTGGGGAACTGAAGTTTTAAAAGAGACAGGCACAGCTGACCAGTGAGTGAGACTTCAGTTGCTTAACTGTGGAACAATTAAACTATCAGGAGTGATGTGTACTTCTTGGCTAGGATTTGAGGAATCACATCCATTCATGCAGAGGGCATCCACCGTTTTCTTTGATCAGCCAATTCAAGCTGCTTTTGAGGCGCCTCTCATTTGAAAAGTAATTTGCTGTAGGGAATATGGGGTGGGGTGTATACGTAGGACATATATAAAAGAACAGAAAGTCTGTACTTTCATACAGAGCAGTAACCAATGAAAACTGCGCCTGGGGCCAGGAACTATTTGGCACCCCCTCCCGCCAGGATTGGCTCACTGAGATGAACTGGGTACAGAGACATTCCCAAGTGTGCTTTGGTGGAGTTGGATGCCAACAGACCTACTACTTAAATTGAGGGGGAACTCTAGTCTATTGAAGAGCCGACTTATCTGTTGTGGCTCTGAGGGCAAGACTAGAATCAATAAACTGAAATTGCAGGGAAGTAGATTTAAATGAGACATGAAGAAGAATACCCTAGTGAAAGAGCTCCAGCACTGAAACAAGAAGTGGGATCTATCATTGGATGTTTTCAAGCAAATGCTAGAAGCCATGCATCAATGGTGCTATAATAGTTGCCTGGCTGAGTCAGGGATTGGGCTCAATCTCTTAGACCAGTGTTATTCAAACTGTGAGTCCGGATCCACTTGGTGGGTCACGACCTGAAGACAGGTGGGTCGCTGAAAGCTGGGAGCAGGCACCTTGGAAACTGAAGACCTTACTCTTGTTATATTCCTTTTGTGAGTGTTTGAATTTTCAAACTTGAACAGTTTGAATTTTCAAGTGAGGGTTTTAAAAAAATTGTTTTTAGTTCAGTTCTTTTACATATTTTGTCCTTGTCTTGCTTTCTGTCAGGGATGTTTCATGGTTATATAATTGCTGCAGTACAAGAATACCAATTTGCATTTCAGGGGTGTCATTTTATTATCTTAGAATGACAGCACTTCCTGCTTGTTGATGTCACTTCCTGCCACAACATCACTTCCAGTGGGTCCCAACACAAGTGCCATTCTAAAAAGTGGGTCTTGGTTTAAGAAATTTGAATACCACCGTCTTAGACCCCTTCCAATTTTAACTTGTACGACTCCACATAAAAGTGGTTTGAACTCATTCTTGCATAATGATTTTCTGATTCACTGTAGGTTATATGCAGTGGCATTATTCACCCGGTACGCTGGGTGGGACTTACTTTTGAGCAGCAGTCCACCCATTGCGTTCCGCCGCGTTCCGCCGCTTTCCCTTACTCAAAGGTAAGTCTTGCCCAGCGTACCGGGTGAATAACACCACTGGTTATATGTCTGATGCTCTCAGAGTTCCCCCCAAGCTAATTATGGATTAATGTATCAATCCACATTCTAAATTATTCTTAGTTTTCTTTCTACTTAGATCTAAAACCTTAGGATCCAAATAAATCATTTATGGATAGGATAGGACTGACAGTGAAACATTCTATTGGCATTTACAGAAACCTTGACATCTTCCATCAGTACATTATGATATCTGTCAAACAAAGGATCTTATTAAAAGATTGCTTGGCCTACAATAAGCACCCAATTATTACACTGCATGATTTCCTTGGGTCTGAAGAGTCATACGGGTGGCACTCAAGCATTCAGGAGAGGAGATAAAATTTAATTAATAATTTTGACAGCTAGGCCAACTGCCTATTAAATGGCTGTTCCTTGCTGTTTTCCACCATGACCTTATGGCTTGTAAACATTACAGACCTTGACTGGTCATGAGCTCATCCCGAGCTTTAATTTATGGCACAGGTTGCAAGTCATAATTAGCTAGACTTAAATGGAAGCTTTTCCAGGGTTTCCACTGAAAGCCTCATATGCTTTGCATAAAGAGATTCTCTTTTTGCTATGCACTGTGCACAGAATATAAAATGTAATTTCCCCAAGGGTTAAGGCCATGTCACAGAAGAAAGGTAGACAAGTATTTTCTCTGTATTTCCAAAGATTATAATTTGTTCCAATAAAGCACTGGTCAGTGGCAACTAATGATAGGAATCAAAAGCATGTAGGGCATTGCAAAGCTTGCCTCATTATTCCTGGTTTCTCAATGAAGGAAAGATTTATTCTGAAGACACAGAATAGTAATGGAAATACAATTATTGAAAATATACAGCTTCATTAGATGTTTGAAAGAGTTAGAAAAATCACTTGTGCTGCAATGTTAATATACCTATTTCACTGGCATTTCAGAGGACTTCTTTCTAAAGTAATGTACTTAGTAAAGTAACCAATTTTATCACAAAGCTGCTCTCATGCCTAGGAAACCAAGGTGCAATGTTGATGCAGCACATGAGCTTGGGTCATTTAAAAAAAAAAATCCTCTTCCCCCAAATACAAACAGTACTTCACATTTGAGAAGCACTTTAGTACTCACATATATTACCTTGATGAAGCTTTCACAAATATGCCTGAAAGTAAATATTGTAGCATTTTACAGCTGAAGGAATGTGGTTAGATCTTGTAAATATCTTGTAAATCATGCCAGAGTTGAGATTCCAGTTATAGAAATCTCCAATTCCCATCACATTGCTTTCCACAGGTGAGGACACCGTGCGGGTGTGTGTCTCAACAGGCAATGGCCACTCATTGGTTCCAAATGCACCTCCTTCAACTCTTGTTCAGTTTATTCTGGCCACTAGCATTGGGGCTGGGCAGATGTGATGATTGGCACCTTGGAAGTTGCACCAATGTCACTCTGATGCCACACCAACACAGTGTTGCCTGGAGGGGATTAAGACATTACTGACATCACACCAGCATGCCACTGGTGCAACTTACAAATAAGATTGGGTCATTGGGTAGATAGAGAATTTTGATTTTGCATACTCATGTTTTACATTGTGCAGCCAGAGAATTGGAAACGTCTCACTTCAGACAGAAAAGCCGCAAAGAATTTTTACAAGGCCAAGTTAAAGAAATATTTCTGGATACCTTTTTCTGAAACATGTGCAGCTGGTCCATGGACCAGCTACTGTGGCAAATGACAACTGAACTGTGGTATTTCTAGAATGAATAAAAGGCTCCTGAGATGGTGCACATGTGTTTTAAACAGTCTCATTATTCTGGAACACTAGCGCTTCAAGGGCAAGATCAGCCAATTTGTATAGATGGCTACAATGCAATGGAATCATGCAGTGCCCATTGAAATTGTTTGGACTGGGATCCAGATGAGCAATTTACAAGTAAGAGAATTACAAATGCAGCGAAAGCTTCCTTTGCAGATTTCCCTGCAGCAGCTTCCAAAGAAGGAAGCTGCTGTTCACTTGCAAAGTGACTGGCTCATAAATGATTTATTTGGATGGTGACCCTGGAGTTTTAGGGCAATTCATGCATGGCAAGCAGCTATGAGAACTTTATTGCACGGCAATATACAAATATTTTTCAAAAAATTCTGTAAGAAGGTTCTGTCACTCAAATGGCACTTAACGTTTTTCCAGATGCTTACGCTATTAAGGCTGCAATCCTAAATGGACATATTGCTGAAACCAGATAAATTTAGTTCTGAAGAATATGTGCAGTATTGAGCTGGAGGCAGCAGCATTGCAAGGAACAGCAGCATCAGGTGTGGAGACAAAATCATCATGTGACATGTCATCATGTGACATCATTATGACCCTTCTGTCTCCTTTAGAACTCTGGAGTGCTTGCTGGCAGACACTTGAGTAAAGAGTCTCCACCAAGCAACTGCCAGTAAGCAATACATCCATGTATGTGCTACAGCATTTTAAAGAGTCTCCAGTAAGCAAGCAAAAGAACTTTAGAACTCCAGAGTGCACGCGTGGCTACACTGCAGCCATGCAGCTCCTCCTTCTGGCCTAGTACCCAGGGCGGACACACACACCCGCTGCTTGCTACACCACCTGCCGGAGGGCTGCATTCATATTAGGGAGTCCCATTCATTTCTTTGGTTATTACACTTGAGGAAACAAGTTCAGGGCTGCAATGTATCACAGGGCGCAATCCTAATCTGTAGTTATGCTGGCACAGTTAGGCTACCAAAGTTTGGCTGGCACCAGGGCCATTGTAAAGTGCATTTGGACCACTCTCGGAGTCAGGGAGGATGGCACACATCTGTGTGCTGGTCTCTCTGACTCAGAGAGTGGTCCAAATATAGTTTACGGTGGCCCTTGTAAAACTTTGCTGGCCTAACTCCAGAATAGGATTGCAGGCACAAACTATGTACAATAAAACGTGGTCTGCAGTAAATTGGTTTAAGACCGCAGCCCAAGTCATTCATAGAGCAATGTATTCCTGTGAGACAGGAAATAGGATTCCCATTTTATAAAGGTAAAGTGTGTGTGGAACGACATGGAACTGGACTTTTTTGAAAATGTAGCCAGAAAAGCAGATCCACCAATTATACACAACTCGTCAGTGTCTGCCATTCCTCTGGCCGTTGCTTCCTGCCACCTGTCAGTAATCCATCAGACACCAGATGTAGTAAGATGGCAAAAGATCAATTTTTCCCCTCCTATTCTCTTCCCTGGTTTGGATAGCAAATGAGGAACATGACTGAACACAGCTATTTCCAGGAGGCAAGCCAAACCCCCCTGCCCCTTCTGCCTCAGGCAGTTCTGTGGAACATTCAAGTTGCCTCAGGTGCTGTCAAGTGGATAATCAAGCTCTTGGATTTATGTGGGGGTGGGGGAGAAATTTGATATTCCAAGGAGCCCAATAGCCACTCTCAACAGACATCAGCACTATTCGGAATGCAAACCCCATCATTTTCCAAAAGCATGAGAGAAATACTGTAGTTTAACAATATATCAACACAGTGTTTAAGAAGCAATGGCCAAAGTGAACTGGGCTCCATTCTGCTGCTGAATGCATGGACATTTTGCAGATATACCCAAGGGAAGAATGAGAATGAGAGAGAGAGAGAGAGAGAGAGAGAGAGAGAGAGAGAGAGAGAGAGAGAGAGAG
>JAJKFI010000005.1:26496116-26514912 GCA_029204185.1 Lerista edwardsae
ACACCCAAAAAAGATGTCCTTCTCATCATAGGGGATTGGAATGCTAAAGTAGGCAGTCAAGAGGTAATAGGAGTAACAGGCAAGTTTGGTCTTGGAGTACAGAATGAAGCAGGGCAAAGACTGATAGAGTTTTGTCAGGAGAACACATTAGTCATAGCAAATACCCTTTTCCAGCAACACAAACGGCGACTGTACACATGGACTTCACCAGATGGTCTACATCGAAATCAGATTGATTACATTCTTTGCAGCCAAAGATGGAAAAGTTCCATACAGGCAGTCAAAACAAGACCTGGAGCTGACTGTGGCTCAGATCATCAGCTTCTTCTTGCCAAATTCAGGCTTAAACTGAAAAAAGTAGGGAAAACCGCTAGGCCCTCCACGTATGACCTAAATCAGATCCCCTACGAATATACAGTGGAGGTGACAAATAGATTTAGGGGCTTAGATTTGGTAGACAGAGTGCCTGAAGAACTTTGGACGGAGGTCTGTAACATTGTACAGGAGGCAGCAACTAAAACCATCCCAAAGAGGAAGAAATGCAAGAAGGCAAAGTGGCTGTCTGACGAGGCTTTACAAATAGCTGAGGAAAGGAGAGAAGCCAAAGCAAGGGAGAAAGGAAAAGATATACCCAACTGAATGCAGATTTCCAGAGAACAGCAAGGAGAGATAGGAAGGCCTTTCTAAATGAGCAATGCAAAGAAATAGAGGAAAACAACAGAATGGGGAGGACTAGAGAACTTTTCAAGAAAATTGGAGATGTCAAAGGACAATTTCATGCTAAGGTAGGCACAATAAAGGACAAAAATGGCAAGGACCTAACAGAAGCAGATGAGATTCAGAAGAGGTGGCAAGAATACACAGAGGAACTCTATAAGGCCGATCTAAATGTTCCTGATAACCACAGTGGTACAGTCACTGAGCTCGAACCTGACATCCTGGAGAGTGAAGTCAAGTGGGCTTTAGAAAGCCTCACTAACAACAAAGCTAGTGGAGGTGACAGCATTCCAGCGGAATTACTCAAAATCTTAAAAGAGGATGCTGTCCAAGTGCTGCTCTCCATATGCCAGCAAATTTGGAAAACCCAACAGTGGCCACAAGACTGGAAAAGATCAGTTTACATTCTCGAATTACCGCACCATTGCACTCATTTCACATGCTAGCAAGGTAATGCTCAAAATCCTACAAGCTCGGCTTCAGCAGTATGTGAATCGAGAACTACCAGATGTACAAGCTGGTTTCCGAAGAGGCAGAGGAACTAGAGATCAAATTGCCAACCTTCGCTGGATCATGGAGAAAGCAAGAGAGTTCCAGAAAAACATCTACCTCTGCTTCATTGATTATGCTAAAGCCTTTGATTGTGTGGATCACAACAAACTGTGGCAAGTTCTTGAAGAGATGGGAGTTCCAGACCACCTGATCTGCCTTCTGAGAAACCTTTATGCGGGTCAGGAAGCAACAGTTAGAACTGGACATGGAACAACCGACTGGTTTAAAATTGGGAAAGGAGTACGACAAGGCTGTATATTGTCACCCTGCTTATTTAACTTATACGCAGAGTACATCATGAGGAAGGCAGGGCTGGATGACTCACAAGCTGGAATCAAGATTGCTGGGAGAAACATCAACAACCTCCGATATGCAGACGATACCACTCTACTGGCAGAAAGTGAGGAAGACCTAAAGAACCTTTTGATGAGGGTGAAAGAGGAAAGTGCCAAAATTGGCTTGAAGCTCAACATTAAAAAGACTAAGATCATGGCAACCACTCCCATCACTTCCTGGCAAATAGGAGGGGAAGAAATGGAAGCAGTGACAGACTTTATTTTCCTGGGCTCCAAGATCACCGCAGATGGTGACTGCAGCCATGAAATTAAAAGACGTTTACTTCTTGGGAAGAAAGCTATGGTGAACCTAGATAGCTTAATCAAAAGCCGAGACATCACCCTGCCAACCAAGGTTCGCATAGTCAAAGCGATGGTTTTCCCAGTAGCCATGTATGGCTGTGAGAGCTGGACCATAAGAAAGGCAGAGCGTCGAAGAATCGATGCTTTTGAATTATGGTGTTGGAGAAGACTCTTGAGAGTCCCCTGGACTGCAAAGAGATCCAATCGGTCAATTCTCCAGGAAGTCAAGCCTGATTGCTCCCTGGAAGGACAAATGCTGAAGCTGAAGCTCCAATACTTTGGCCACCTGATGAGAAGAGAGGACTCTTTAGAAAAGACCCTCATGCTGGGAAAGATTGAAGGCAAAAGGAGAAGGGGGCGACAGAGGATGAGATGGTTAGATAGTGTCACCGAAGCAATGAATATGAAATTGGGTGAACTCAGGAAGCTAGTGGAGGACAGGGAGGCCTGGCGTGCTGTGGTCCATGGGGTCGCGAAGAGTCGGACACGACTTAGCGACTGAACAACAACAATACTTAGAGGGCAAGCCTGTGCATCTTACTCCTCAGAAATAAGCCCTACCAATTACAATGGAACTTTCTCCCTGGTAAGAGTGCATAAGACTGAAGCCATACTGACCTTACAGGGTTTGCCTTTACGTATACGTCTTTATCAATACATGTGAAGTGCTTGGCACAATCAGAAAGCATTATTTATAAAGGCATTGTACATCTCTAATCAATATGGCCTTAGTTTCATGAGCATTTGAAATGTCAAGAACTATAGCTGCCCCATGAAAGACGAAGGGCCCAATCCTACACTCACCAGCGCAGATGGTACAAGCGTACCACCAGTGCTGGTGTTGCAAACGTGCCATAAGGCACCTCCAGCAGTGGTAGTAAGTCCTACTGCTGGGGCTGACCCAGCACTAGAGCAAATGACAAAGGTAAGAACTCTTGCAACTGGCAAGCAAGTTACAACTGTTTATACAGCATTTTCCTACAATGTAAAATAAGGTGATTTGTGGCCAGAATTGTGAGAAACTCTTATTTTCATGTCCAGATTTCCAGTTTTCTTTGCTGCTCTGAGTAGGCACACATGATTTAAAGTTTGCAAACACTCTGAGTGGCTTGCCTTATTATAATTTGTTGCACATACATAATTAAAATTAGGACAAGGGGTATGGGGGGGGGAGTTAGAGACCAAGCAAAACCACAGTAAGAAGAATAAATTATGCAGAAATCATTTGCACTCGGAATTTCAATAGCCTCAGGTGCTGCAAACAGGCATTTCTGAACCTTTCCTGAAGCTATGGGACCAAAGCATATGGTTGGGATGAGTTACCAGGAGAAAGCTTAAATTCCAAAGCCAGCAAAGATTTGATCAATGAGCTTACATAAACATGAAGGAAAGTATCAAGAGATTCCCTATATTTTCACTCTCAAAGTATAAAATTAGGCTGTGACAATTCTGCTGCTAAAAACCCCCAAACAATGCTGTCAGTGCTAGTTTATTGATACAAAGACATTAGTTACCTTTTTCCAAATTGTCTGCATTTTTTTCAAATTTAATATACCCATTCCAGCTTTCAGAAGAACGTTTTAAAATGGATTAATGGAGAAGAAAGTGAGCAGCATTGTTCTGAGAATACATTCAATGTAATATTATTGAAAACTGTGCAGTCCCCTGATGAACAACAGAACAATATCAAGCCTTGAAGCCATGTGTTTCCTGTTTTTGTTTTTAAAAGGACAGCAAAAAAAGGTTGACAAATTAAATATTGCTTTAGATTTTCAACTATTTTTGCCTTGTATGCAGTTGGTTTTCCATCTGCGTATTTGTAAGCAACTGCAATAGGTTGGTAAATATCCCAAGACACAGGCTTCTCTAGCATTTCATGCCAGCATGTAGCATATATTTGGAATCTTGGGCAATGAACTGGAACAGCGGTTCCCACCCTTTAGTAACCCAAGGACTAGTGAGGCAAAAATTGGAATCTTCGTGGACCACATGCAACCCCTCCACCCTCCTGCACACACAAAAATACAGTTTAATTTTGCAGTTTATGGGAGAGTACTTGGCAAAACACTGGAACTGCCAGCTGCAGGCTGTCCATTCTTCTCTGATGGTCCATGAGGAAGCATCTCCAAGGGAGCGCTCCCCCAGAGAATACCAAAGAGAGTGGCGAACGGAGCACCTACAGCCGCAGTCGACACTTCAGCTGATACTTGGCAAGATACTGGAAGTGATCAGAGGCAATCTTTTCTGAGACCTCGTGGACCACTTCTCAGGGTCTCACAAACCACCTGTGGTCTGTGGATCATAGGTTGGGAACCACTGAACTAGAATCACCACGCACGCACGCACTCCCTGTCCTGAGCAGCACTTACTGTTCCCTTGTCCCGCTGCTTCTCTTTTCACCCAATCTGGGTCGCGGCAGTCATGTCTCCTGCTCATCGTCCCAGAAGGGTTTGCACCAGGATTTCTGGGTAGATGAGACTGCCCAGCGTGTCCCTATGGCCAGACTGGATAAAAAGACAAGAGGCTGAAAGGTAAGCACTGCTCACCGAGGGAAAGGCTTTCACTGAACGCTGGATTTAGTACACAATCTGGTGAGCCCTTCTCCAGAGGGGAAAACATTCCAAAGATAAGAGGCCATCTAGTTTGAAAGTCTACCCGTAGGAGACATAAAGCATTCTTGAGAAAATCCTGCTCAATTCACGAAATGTTGAAATAGGCCAAGAGCCACGTTCTATGCTAAATAACAAAAAGTGAATTGTTAGCAAAACCAAGCCCCAACTTTAAAGGTGCTTACAGCCCAATCCAAGCAACTTTCCAGCATCAATGCAGTCCTGAGGTAAAGGAAGAAACATTCCTTTATCTTGAGTAAACAGTCATGACTGCCCACCACTACCACAAGATGAAACAAACACCTTGTTGGCACAGCTGCATCAGCCCTAGAAGGTTAGTTAGGGCTCTAACTCACCAAAGTCAGTGCAGGACTAACTCATTCTGAAATCATGAAACAAAAAGTCCACTTCATCACTCTGCACAAAACCAATTCCTTGCACAAATCATTAGTCTTGGATTTCCTTACCATTTACCCTAATTAAATGGATGCAAAGAGACCATTCCCTAGTCTTGTGGAAGGAGGTAAAGTTCAAAATTATGCATATTCCTGCCTTGATCTCTTGGTCACGGTGTCAGATCCAATGGATTCCAAATGCCATTCAGCTATCTCTGGATCTTCCAAAATTATGGCCAATTCATAAAGCGGATATTCTAGCCCCACCTATGTATGTGGTGGTTTACAGAGAGCAAGATTAAAAGTCTCTGCCCCAAATCAGAGAGGCCCGAGGCATATGCACTAGTCTCCAAGTTGTCACCATCAAAAGGTGTGGAAGGAAGATGAATGGTCTCTAGTCTAGAGACATGAGGATTTGTCACAGATAAGCGATCGGCAGCACACTGTCACATGTTTACACATGTGTCTCTGCTCCACACTCACCATAGCAAATGCATAAGGGGAATTGCTCTAAAATGCTTTCAACTGAAATCTCTGGCAGGAGGATAATTTCTTGCTGTAGAATGAGTATTAAAAGCAAAAAAAAGAGGGGGTAAATACAACACAAATAAGAAGTATAAGTCCCCAAGTGCCAACGTGTTCCACTAATGACAGATTTTAAACAATATACTTTCAGCAATTTGTGACCAAATGAGACACAAACCAAGGAGAGTCCATAAAACTAATTTGTTAAATAATGAATACAATTCCAGTAAGAATACAGAAGGAATCGTCTACCGAAATTTATAGAATATATTAGTACTTATGAATCATTTAGCAGACTTTACTGCAGAAGCCTTCATGCTGCTCAGCACTAAAATCACATCTGAAAAACGCACTCACTGCCAGGACTGCAGCCCAGTTCTTCTCGGCCAAAAGAGAAGTTTGTTCTGCTGCAGTATTTTGTGCAAAGCAAGCAGGGCTGAGCTGGGAAGCTCGGCATCCTTTGCCAGTGAAGGAAAAGCTCAGCCCTTTCTGCTGAAAACTCTGCTAACAGTATTGAGTCTCTTCAGTGAAGCGGAGACTGCATGGGTGTCACTTTGGATCCATTACAATGGACTACAGGCAGTTCTCCCTGCTCCCACTCTCCTCTCCCCCATTCTGCTCCAAGTCTCTGCCCCAGAAAAGTCCATTTCACTGCAAGTTTGGGCGCGAGTGCCAGCAGAAGGAACAGATTGTCCTTGAGACATGACACATACCCTTGGCTGTGCTTCACTGCGTGCTTGGCTGTGTTCCACTAGTTGTGTGCCTACAGCTTTACTGGATGTTGTCTCCTACAGCAAAGTACCAAGCACATATCCTTGTGAAGATGCAAGCAAAAACTGGATAATGCTTACAGAAAACAAGCTTGCAATTCTACATGCTGCAGAGTTTGCTTTGTCAAAGATTATAAAATACCGTATTTGAAGTCATCCAAAGCACTCCACACCTTTCAACTTCCGTATTTCTAATAGGCACAGACCTGGCCAACAACAACACCCAAAAACTAACTAGCAAACCCAGTTTGGACTCTGGATCACATTCACTGAACCTGGAATCATTTTCGCCTGGCTCATGCGAGTCACTCCGTTCAGTTCTGCAACTTACAAAATTACACAGAAAAATGCCGTTGTAAACCTATGCAAAATAATCTGTTTAGTGGTGAAAGAAGATGTTAATGTATAATGTTAAAGGCATATACTCTCATGGAATAAACTCATGTAGAACATAATCATGCAAGTCCATCCTAACCATGTCAGCAGAAGTTGCATATATTCCAGAAACAAACAGCAGCCACAGGACAGCAATTCCCATGCCACTTCAGATAACCTATGGAGAAGGCTTTCCTGCTTTTCCTTTTTAACCCCCCATTTCTCCCCCTTCCTTTCAAGAAGGTTCTCTAGTCATATTCCCCCTGAACCCACCCATCCCTCGCCCCCATCCTTTTTCCTCCCATTGTTTGCATCAGGATATGCCCCTTTATTTATCTCCTACCTACAAACCATTGATGCTTATAGTCTAGTTGTGCAAGTGATTACATTAAAATGTACTGCATTACATTTTATTTCAAATTTCCATTCCAAGATATTGTTTTCTCATCCTCCCAATAAAAGCTATCTGTTCCACTTGTAACCTTACCTTCCTCTTCATTTCATGTCAGTTTATTGAGTTGTGTCATGAGCCACTGGCAGTTGATTCCATATGTATCAACAGATCCCCCCCCATGTACACATGTTACATGTGTCATAGAGTAAGCCCAGTATCATAAATGTTTCACCATCAACCTATAAAATTGACTGAATGACATTTACCTGCCTCAAAAGCACTTGGGAGTTTAACCAGAAGCACTAAATCTGCTTCATCAGCACAAAATATTACAATTAATGTATCTGCAATGGAGGAAAGGGATTTGATTATATTAATTGCTTTTGGTGTCACATGAAACCACTGGACCTGAAATAGCAGCCCTATAAACAACTGCAATTCTTCCAGTTCAAGCTGTGGGTCAGCTTTTACGTGCACTAAGAAGATTAACTTTATTGCTAGTGAAGAATTTAATTACAGGAAGTGATTAGCCAAGTGCTCCTGATCAATGCAAGCTCAGAACAAAACTATGCTCAGTTTGCTGTTGTAGTAATTTGTTGTAAGATAAGAAGCTCAGGGAAAAATTGTTTTTCTATCTGAAGACATTTGGTACCAGCAAAACATCCAGTAGACAGGGCAAGCAGCCTCCATGAAAACTGGTAACAACCTGCTGACTCAACTATGGTTCAATAGTAGACAGAAAGAATAAAACTGATAAAAGTTCACTGGAGCTTGAAAGGTGGTTTCAAATGTATAGTGGAATAAGGTTAAAATGTTTTCCAATTACGATGTGTTTGCAGAATGTAGCAGTTTTTAAAAAGCCACAGAATTTTTCTTAAATTGAGGATTTAAAGATTTCTTTTTTAACAAAAGGTCAAGGATCACAAAAACAGGATTATATTAAACTTACATTCACTTTTTAGAAGAGTTCATATTTTTTAGCTACACCAAAAATGTGCCAGGTCAAAGATTTGCTCTTTCAAAAGCTGTGTCCGGTTTTCCCAAAAAATGACATCAATTTCTTTCCTTAAGAGACTATTTACAGAGAAACATATCTTTACATTCTACTACATTAGCTGTAGCTAGCAACAAAAGTTAATGAACCAAATCTTATCCATAGCATCTGCATTTGTACACAACACCCCTGAGTCTCAGGTAATGTGCATTTCTAGTTTCTAATTCAATGCAACTGACTCATCATTCATATTTAATCATCTTCTGCTTCAAACTGTTTTATTCCTGTACAGAACATACACAAACCAATTTTCAGCCTCTCTCCTCTCATGGCACACCACCAGTTTGACATCCAACAAGGCACATTGTGCTGCGGGAAGGGGGCTCACATCCCCCAAAGGCCCTACGAATAAATGATCCTACCCCAACTCTTGCAGCACACCTGCAGATCATTTGCAACATACCAATGCGCCTCAGCACTGTGGTTGAAAGTCACTGTCTTGGGCTCACCCCTTGCCTGTAGGCCTCAGTTCAGGATACAGATATCCACTTGTCTCCACAACCTTTCACCATAGCTTAATCCATCAGAACATCTCATTCAGGAGAGGTGAGGGGGATGGCGGCCAGGAATAGGGCCTCCTCGCTGGTGGCCCCCCAACTTTGGAATACTCTCCCCTTAGAATTGAGAACCGCTCCCTCTTTGGCAATATTTCGGCAGGGGCTGAAGACTTTTTTATTTACACAAGCCTTTAATGGTTGACAGGCAGGCTGGCATTTTACATTCTCTGCTTTACATTTTATGATCCGCGGGGCTTGCTGTTCTAAATTTTAAATTTTAACTGTTTTAGTATTGTTTTAATATTGTTTTTAATCGTTAACATTGTGGTTTTATTGTATTTGCAATGTTGTAAGCCACCTTGGGTACCCATAGGGGAGAAAGGTGGGATAGAAAATAAATAAATAATTCCCACTATTCTCCTTTTCCGTGCACCTCTAGCTCTACTTCCTGCCTCTAGGCTCCCCCAAGAACCCCATCTAATCTCCCTACATCACTTCCCCTGCCAGATTTTCTTCTTCTTCTTCACACTTTCCCTTCTCCTAATGAATTCCTTTCCTCCCTCTTCCTTATTTCTCCTCCTCCTAATCACTTCTCCATGGCTTCATCGTACAAAGCCATAGAATCTCCCCAATCTAGAGCAAGCAATATTGAGTCTTTTCAGTCAAGCCCAGTTTGAATCCCCTTTCTGGTTTTTGAACATGAAAATAAATTATCTTGCACTCTCACCACCTTTTCCCTTTCCCAACAAATGGAATAGCTGTGTCATCAGATCCCTGCACACAATTGTTTTCCCCCTGTGTGCATGTATTTAAAAAAAAACACAACACTGCTGAGAATACCTAATTTTGGTCAAGATACCTTTTAGCATTACTCTTTGCTATACACATAATGAGTAAGTGAGGCAGGAAGTTGTAAATGAAGAATTCAAGACCAGGGTACCAAAACTATGGCCTGCAGGCCAAATCCAGCCCACCAACATATTTTGACTAGCCACAGAATCCTTACATTATAGCTATATGCATTCCACCCCACTCCTCCATCTTTCCCACGCCCCATGCCTGGCTCACCACTAGGCACCTTCTTTCTCCTAACAAATGAAAAGTAAGTATATTCATTCCATATTCCATTACATTTCAGGATACAAGACTTTACACTGCAGATGTGACTATATTCCAACAATGCTTTAAATGAACAGTTCCCAAAAGCTACACACTCTTAAACAAGAGGACTGACAGTCAGTCCAAAACTGACTACCAAGCTGCATTTCTACCTTCAGGGGAAAGGGTACATATCCTTACCCCAGTTGATCATTAGCTGAAGATTTCATCCTCTCGCAGCTGTTTTTCATGCACTTTCAAAAATACTGAGATACGTAAGCTCAGCTGCCATGTAATTTCTAATTTGGATTTCATTCTCTCGAGACCGAGAACAAACCATTAAATAGATATATAAATAAATATAATGAGCATAGACGAATTTAGATGGCAGTGGCAGTCACCTATCTATGTAGCAATAATCTGATGAACTGCCCCTATTACATTAACCCAGAGAGGATTAGGGGACACCTGGAGAATCGCTGCATGTTAAGATCAATAAAATTAAAAGGAAGCTATAGATTTAAGCTCCAAGGCAGAATTACTATACTAATTAGTATGACTGGGTTCCAACCTGAGCAAAAAGGTGGGTGCAAACCTAACAGACTGAAATACACAAACTTGAATGTTTGCACTAAACTTAGAATAAGATTGCCAAACAAAAAACATCTACCCCTAGCAACATTTCTTGAATTCCTGGAACCCCAGCTAAGGAAAACTGCAGGTGTTCAAATCCACAGTTTGGGGGTGCCATCCTCCGAACCTGATCAGAGCTGTGCTCCAGTTGGGTCCAGACAGCCTCAGAATGCCAGAGTCACTGAAAACTTTTAAGTGCATTTAAGAGGCTCTGGACAATATGGGGGGCTTGGCAACCAGAAGAAGGTGCAGTCAACATGCTTGATAGGGTGTGGCTTTTTGGCTTTTTTCCTTCCTGTGCCAAACCTTTTTACTCTATACCAGATATACTGTACCTTTTTACTCCTTTTCCCCTTGGAAACTTGTACATGAATAACTTGTAATAATCACCAACTGGATAATAATGGGAACAAGACCAAGGATACCACTGCCATGTGACTTTAACAGAAATACAGTAAAATCAGCTATCATCACTCCTGAGTGATTAAAAACCAAGATGCTACATTCTTAAATAAATATTCACTGTATCAGTCCTGTAATGGGGATAGTGCTCTCCACCTTTTTTCTTTTTCAACCTACCAAAAGAAGCTGCGTAACTTGGATGCAATTTCCTTACTTTTAACAACAGGGAAAACAAAAAGGATTTCAACTAGGTTATCCTATGATTCTGTCAAGAACCAGTCATGCTATTTTTCATACCAGCCATGGATTATGCAAATATCTTTCCTATACCCACAGATGAAAACAGAGCACAGCAAGTTTGAGCATGGCTAGATCAAAATTCTTCCACTTCAATCCCCTTAACAAACAAACTGCATGGTTTGCTTGTGAAGTGCTATACTTATTCAAAAAGCTAGAGGACTGTAGCAAGCATCATTAATATGAAGATTTCTGATGTAAGGAAGCAGCAGTATTGAAGGGAACCAAGATGCAAACTAATCAGCATCATATTATCATGTACTTTTCTGCCTAAAACAGATCCTTTGCTCCCAAGAGTGTTCATATACTGGGTGGGTGCTATGGAAACATGTTGTCAAGGTTTTGTGGAAGACTGCTGTAAATTGATTTTTATAATTACTTCTAGCTGAGTTACAGAAACACTAATTGGAACAGCTATTTTCTCCCTCCAACATGGAAAAGTGCAGAGTATTTAAGAAGTCCAGCGTATGGAGAGCAAGTCTTTTTGAACTACACGCTGGACTTTCTCAGTATGGAGAAAGGGATAAAGAACTTCACCGCTTAAGATGGAAACTAGAAAATTCATGCAGACTCTTCAGGAGAGGGACCACCTGGGTTCTACCTGCTGGATTATCACTGGGCACCCATGATTTAACCCACAGGACTGGAAACAAATCTAAAAGTGAGCTCACAGTTGCACTGCAGGTCAAAATCAATCTAATGTGGGGCCCAATCTGGGTTCTTGCAATGATTCAGATAAATAAGGCACCAGTGTCCTTTCCATCCCATCTACAGAATAGTGCATCAGTAAGGGTGAATCAAAGAACTGATAGGCAAACAAAAAGAAGAGCTTCTTTTCACTCTGAAGTGCAGGGCATTTCTCACTATAAGGAGTCCCAGGTCTTCCTTGTCTCTGAGCAGGTCCAGTGTAATTTTTGGGACTGTTCTGAATGGGATTCCCTCATCGAGCATTCTTTCCCCGACCCCTCTGCACTGGCCTGCAGCCTTCTAAACAGGATTCTAATTCCTTTTGCCAGCATCTGCCAGCTGTTCTCCCTGCCCAATAAAAGGAGGAATGGGTTGACCCTTTTGAAGGTGAAGGACCTACTTTCCTTTCCTGCATGCCACAACTTCTTCATACCTCTTCGGCATTCTCTGCTGACTCCAGACTTCTAAGTGCAGGTGATGCGCCCTTGTTTAGCTGGGCAAAGTGAACACTTTGCAAAGTGAGCTTGGAATTAATAGATGCTAATGTAGAAGTCATTTCCCTCTAGTAAGCGCAGCGTTTAGCCATTTCTCAGCAGCACAGGAGTGGGATTATGTAAAGCAATGTTCTTCAGCCTTGGGGTTGGGACCCCAATAGCCTCAAAGCCTCAACAGCAAAGCCTCAGTGGACGAGAGAACCACCAGATAAAGGGGGAAGCATCTGGAGTACCCCTTCAGGTATCAGGAGATTGTGTCCCAGTCCTGCTCACATTCTTAGCAATTGTGCTAAAATAGCTTTCACTGGTGCTAGACTGCTTCAACAAGAATATCTGGCTACAGTGAACAGTGCTGGGAGGGCATAGCAGGGGTGGGGAGTGGGCAGTGATGGGGGTAAGCAGATATGGTCCCAGGTGAGGGGCAGAATTGATGGTGATCCCCAGTTTCATTATTTATTTATTGGAGTTCTGGTACAAAAAATGTTGAAGACCACTAATGTAAAACATTTGCTGCAGGACTAGTAGAGCTCCAACCACGCAGTTTAAAGGCTACATTAATATATTAAGCTAGTTGATCCAGGTAACTGCAATTCACCTGTGAAAGAAGACAGTTCTGGTACTGCGCCCTCTCTTTCAGGCTCATATCAGCACCTGGAGTCTTCAAGAAGACAGTGTTAGTAGTAGTAAAAGTCATGAATATGATTCATAAATATGATTCACTATGCAAGTCCAGTAAACTTGGCAGTGACACTTCACTGTCACAGGACAGTCAAAGTAAGTCGAGAGCACTTCTCTTTGGACAATGAATGCTTCTTCCATTCTGTAACAGAGGGTGTGCATGTGCATCACAGAATGGTCCTTCTCAGTGGCTTCTGCCCGAGAAGATCATAAGAAGTTATAGATCTATTTCCCTTTCTGCCATAGATCACCCGATTAGTCTGGTTCCAGTTGATTAGTTGATGCCTCTATCAAATATACAGTAAGTCTGCCCTGTATTCTACATGGGCCAGGAATTACAATAATCCGGCCGTCACTGAGCTGTCCATGGTGCTGGAACATGAGAGCTTCAAAGATTCAGTTTAAATGGATGAAGTCAATCTGAAATCTAGCAGTGCTCTTATCACAAAAGAAACTGGAGCAATAGGGATGCAAGTATACAGTAATATGCATACAGTTAAAAAACAACCCTAAACACCTATGGACCTATTTGTATGCTTCCAGCCTCAAGACCAATTGTATGCTGATTGGCTGGTCCCCATGGTAGAAATACTGCATACACAATAGAGTTCAGATCCATGCACTACTTGGCACATGCATATCTACAAAGATCCACCCATTCTACAAGGTGGAAAGATTATGGAAAAGGGTGTGGATATGGATACTTGCACTGTCATACATGGCGCAGCATCATTTGACCCTCTTATATGCACCATGTTTCCAACTCTATGAGAACTGGTCCACAGTTAGTTAAATGGCCACCCCAGTCTCAGGCTGCAATCCTATAAAAACATTCCCAAGAGTAAGCCCCACTGAACACAACAGAAATTAGTTCTGCATAGACAGGTTTAGGATTGTGCTATCAATTAGAATGTTATAACAGATGCTTTCTTCATTTTTACATCAGCATGAGGCCAATGTTATGTATGTGCATCGAAATAACCTCTGATGCTTTAACAAATATGAGCCACCCCAAGGTTCCTCCCATGTACAGGGTTACATGGAAAAACCTTAATGTGAACTGTGTTGTGCACAATGACTAGCAGCCATTTCCACCACCCATCACCTCATTCAATTGCAATGGTGGAAATTGCTGCTGTAGGTTGTGCTAGAGTCAGATTAACACTGGAGTCAGATTCACACTGGTATTTCCCCACGCAATCCCACACATGGGGAAGATGAAATGGAGAAAATAATGCTGGATTTGCATGTGCAAAGAAGTCCTAAATTTCATTGCTTGACATTTGGGAAGTGCAATAAAAAGGCTTCCTTGCTACACCTATTCTAAAGCAAGTCTCTAAGGGAAGGAATCCAGACAGTTTCCTCCCCTCAAAGAATGCTATAAAGTACAGCTGACTTAATTGAAATGCTTATTTCCCATGGGCAGCTATATGCCAAGAGGGAGCAGTTTATTTAGCAGGACCACTGTTTGGGATAGTAATTAGGCCTTGCAAGTCTACTGAAGAAATGGTGACTAGCTAGTTCAGACATACGCAAGGTCAACTGTTATTCTTATTTCTTAGGACCCAATTTAGATTTTACTTCTTGAAAAATTCCTGTATCCAACCATCTCCTTTTTGCAGAGAGGTTTCTCTTCGCCATTTTCTTTATCATAGTGGAATGCCTCCGCAGCCATCCAGGTAAACAGATTCTTATCACTCCACAATGATTTACAGCAGGTAGTAACAGAGCAACCACTACTCCCAGCACATTAATTTTCTGAGAAAAGCAATTGCAAATACAAAAGAGGAAGAAGGGAAGGCTGGATGGAAATATGGGAGATACACAGAGACCTCCCATTCTCCGTAATGGTTCGGAACACTCCATGTGTGTGGCAAAGGGAAGAAACAGTGCTTTGTTGAGTCCTAAAGGGATTGCCTCTTTTCACAGTTGCTGCACCAACATGAGGAAGGATCAGACTGATTTTATTTCATCATTTGTAATGGGTTTTTACTATTCTGAAGCTTCAAAAGCTCAGAATGCCATCTGTGAGAGCAGATTGTTGCAGGATTTAACTAATAATAGCTGCTGGTACATACTTCTTATTTCCAAATGAGGGACATCAGTGTGGCGTAGGCAAGCAGATGGATGGAAAATAATGCACTGAATGACTAGCTGCCAGTAAGATGATGCATCCCCAACCCATCATAAAACAGGAAACTAAACATACCAAATATTAATCTGAAGAATCAGTATTCCGGAACCAGTCACGCCTTCCAAACTATCAAGCATTTGCTTTTATAGTCTGAAGACATATTTGAGCCTTTAGATCCTAGCCAAGTACTGCCAACCATCTGGATGGACTTCAGAAGGTCAGATGATTCCTGTAGTTAGATATTAACGCATCCTAAACTGCCAACTCTTTACTGTGCTGGAAATCTACCAAGAAATTCAGCTGTTTAAATAAATGGAATTTTCATCAAAGCATTATTTTAGCTGGTTTAGTTTTAGTTTAAGCTAGTTTTAGTAATACTGTATATACTCAAGTATAAGTCAATCTCATGGATAAGTCGAAGGCAAGTTCTAAGCCAAAAATAATAGAATTTGCTATGACTCATAAGCTATGACTCCTGAGAATTTGCTATGAAACCCTCGACTTATGCATGAGGGTGAAACTTAGGGGGCGGGTATGAAATTCTTTGAAAATGCCTTACCAGTAATTGTTCTGAGGCAGCAACAGAAAGCCAACCAAAAAAGGAGCTATTTCACATTCTTCTGAGGCAGCACAGAAATGGAGCTATTCTCCAAACAAGAAGGGAGAGAGATGAAGGTGCTTATTGGAGTTGTAGGTTTTGTGAGGAATATAGCACACCACCTCCATAGCAGTAGTCATCATAATGACTACAGTTCCCAAAAGCACCTTCACCTCTCTGCCTGTTTGGAGAAGAAGGAAAATGGCTAGTGTTTTTTTGCTTGGAGGAAATATATAACTGGAGGCGGCATGCCTTAAGAAAGATATAGGAGCCAAGTGAAGCCAGGGCATGGGCTTAGCAGCCATGTTGGTACGTGCAAAACATTGCTCATTCCAAGATTTCAGATTGCTTTTCTCGTACTGTTTAGGACTGAATAAAAACAAAAACTTACGAAAATAAAAACATGTGATCGTGTAGAAACATCATTGGTAACCTAATTATGATTTAATATGCACTTACAAGGTTTAATTCCGCATAATTATATTACTGAACACACCGGATGAAATGCTGTCTATTTAAACTCAGATTGCACTATTTTGACAGACTTTATTTAAATCTACACAAGCAAAAATAAAGTGTGAACGGGAAGGAAAGAAAAAAAGGGGAGGGTGTGCAAAAATTAGATAAATATGTAGGAAAATTACATTAAAATCTCTCAATGTATAACACAAGTAGTTGTCAATATGAGAGTAATTCTTTTTTACTTCTAGGCTATTAAGGGGAAATATTTTTTTTTTACATCAACAGTGGGTGTCAGAAAATGGTGAATAAGACTGCTAGGAACAACAAGAAATTACACAACTTCACTGCACTGTTTCAGTGGACGGTAGTTTTATTGAGCCAATGTAATGTGAATACATGAATCTTTCCGTGGAAATTAAATCCCATTTTTCGTTCAGCGATTTGCACACCCGTATGCAGAACACGCAGGCATGCTTAAAGACGTTGATATTAACTTTTACACATGTGCAGGGAGATTTTTATTCGTGAATTCGCGGCAATCCTCCTCCTTCGCAGCAATGATCTGAGTCAGCCATTTTTGTAAGTCCTCGGCTTCAAAAAAATGACGTCATGTCGTCTCCAGTTATATATTTCCTCCAAGGTTTTTTGCTTGCTGTCTGTTGGTGCTTGAGAACAATTACTATACTATAGCCCATCCCCTATCCAAACTGCTGTTAAAAGCTTTATTAACTGTATTGACCCATGTATAAGTTGATCCACTGTTTTCAACGTCAATTTTCAGGCATAAATTTTTAGACTTATACATGAGTATATACAGTATATTTAGCTATTTTACTGACTAGAGGGGACAAACAAGGCAATGTGAAGTCTTTTAGTGGGATGAATTAATCAGTGAGAAGGCAAAAGCTTTCAAGCTAGTTTTAATACAGTGCCTTAAGCAAACAAAAATTTTTGCTACCCTATATACTCAGCCTATTTAGGCTGTAATCTTACACACTCTTACTTGGGAGTAATTCCCACTGAACATGATAGGGCTTACTCCTGGACAGGCACACTATTTCACTAAATAATGAAGAAAGGATGCCTCAGCATTAACCATCATTTTCAAGGAAAACAGACCGGGTAGCTAGTGACCAAAATCACTTTATCAATTTGTCAAGGCACAGTGTGTGCCACTGTACTCTTAATGAAATCATTATATCAAGTTGCCAAGCAACCCTATGTAACAACATCCATATCAAAGAAGACTGAGTTATATAGCAAATACACACTTGCCAATACAAGACAGAAGTTTTTCCCACCCATCCAGCCAAGCCCTGCAAATGATGGGAAGAAAGCCTAGGCCTCAGGAACCTATATAATATATACAATTACCAAGTGGGTGTTCACATGTAGTACAAGTAATTCACTCCATTCCCTCTTCACAGTGGGGTAGAATAATAATGAGTATTTGCATAAGCACACACTAGTTCATGAGTGATTTGTTTGTATAGAACTGAACACATGTGTTCTTAGGGCTTGGGCCGTCTCACTACCACAAACAAGATTTTACTGCCAAAATGAATGTACTATACCATAAGTGAGTAGGGACCAATCGTTGTTAGGCTGCATCTGATCTGGAACATTGAGGGCACAGTCCTAACCAACTTTCTAGCACTGGGGTAAGGGCAATGAAGCTCTAAGGTCAAACACTCCCTTACCTTGAGGAGGCCTCCATGACTACTACTCCACTGCAGGATGCAGCCCACGCCTCACTGGCACAGCTATGTCAGTGCAGGAAAGTTGGTTAGGGTTGCGCCCTGACACTCCTTCACAGTTTAAGGCAGGCCAACGTCTTCTTGAACTGCTCGAGAAATGACGCACCCAGATAGCATAAGCTTCAGGAACAGTCCTATATCAACATGAGAATGAGAACATGGGCTGCTATATACCAGCAGGTAGGGGGGGAATGGGTCAAACTACCTTAACATCTCCAGGTGACCCAACCTCACTCCATGTTCATGATCAATTTTCAATCAAAGTCTCAAAAAAAGTCCGATGGCGAAACAAAGCTCTGCCACAACCAAGTCGTCACACGACTGGGCACCTTTTCTTCAGCTTAATAATTCAAAACTTAAACATCTTCAGGAAAAATCAAGATTTTTGGGTCCCTACCAATGCAGCAAAAAGATGAATAAAAAGTAATGAGCGCCTGCCTGTTTTTGTCTTTGTAGCAGAACTGGGAAAGGAGGAAGGCAGATCAAATGAGGACAGAATATCCCTTCTGAGGGCGGCTAAAGATACAAAATGTATGTAGGTATAAATTACAGAGCATCATATTATACTAGGAAGGATGCCATTGATAATGAAGAAAAAAGGGACTTTAGTCCAGCGCACTTACCATATCAAATCAAAAGAATTCAAACGAAAGCCCTCTCAACTGGATTCGACAGTACTAGGTGTGCATATTGCCAGGATGAAACCCCGGGAAACTCCGAGTACCAGAAGTGGGCCATTTACAAGATGCCATTCTGAGAATAGGCCAAAATGCATTGAAAAGTCCTATACGTAAACTGCGCCAGTCCCAAGCTCGGACACAGTCCAACCACAGGTATGACTGCAGTTTTTCTCAGAGCTGGGTGTGCACATTGCAGGAAAGGCAGTCCGGGAACTTTGGAGTACCCGGGGTGGGCCATTTCCACCAGGTCCCAATCTGTAAATGGGCCAAAATGCATGCAAAATCCTAAAACCTCAGACTGGAACCTGGTGGAAATGGCCCACCCCGGGTACTCCAAAGTTCCCGGACTG
>JAJKFI010000005.1:26515012-26532751 GCA_029204185.1 Lerista edwardsae
ATTTGATATGGTAAGTGCGCTGGTAAGGAACTGGACTACTTACAAACTTGCTCAGCCCACAAAATAAAAGAACAAGCCCATCTGCCACAATTTAAAGCTGTAAAGAGGCAACACAATAATAGTATGAAACCTTTAAAAAAGCAAATTAGTTGAGCTGTTATAAGTTTTATATGCAAATGGACAAGTATGCTCTTAAATACTCATGTGATTTTATCATAATACTTATTTAAAGATACTTCTCTCCCACTATTGTGGCACAAAAATTTAAAAAAAATACAATGCAAAGACTCAAGAACTTAACATCCACTCCCTTAAATTATGGTGCTTAGAATCAATTGTACAATACAGTGAGGATCCAAAATACAGTCCTTGGCCATTTCAGATGGACATTTTTAACATGCACATGCCCTTTAAACACTAAATTCTAAAGAAATCATATTTTAGCCACCTTGAGGTTCTAAACTACCACTCACTTTCCTGATTAACACAGGCCAAAGCATGGAGGGAAATGGGAGGATGCTGACTAGCCACGCTTCCCGTATCAGCTTGTTTATTGGGCTTCCATGTACTTGGCACTCGTATGTAGAAGACAGCATCAAACACAGTAATATGGAGTTGAGCCTTCCCATGGTTGGTGCTGCCCTCTATATACTAGTACTGAACACATGGGGACTGGGGGTCAGTGAGCACATCAGCACAGGGTGTGGCTTGTTGCCATTTTCCATGTTTTCCTATTGTCAGTGAACATGGGGAGAGTAACTGAATAGGGCCTGTGAACCTGAGCTGCTGTAAAGACGAGGGGGGAAGATGCAACCAAGTGTCGATCTCAGCCTTTGGAGAGTCATTTTCAACTGTTGTTTATATTAAACTATCATCCACTGAACTCGAGCAAATCACTGAAGTTCCACACAAGTGGAAGCCTGATGTTCACTGATAGGAGCAGCTGAGCCTGCCTGTCCAAACGAAAAACAACAACAAGGCAAAGTTGAGACAATGAATGCTCGAGGCATTAAAAATGCATGGTGCATTTCAATGGCTAGCTGCTTTGCCCATTTGGGAAATCAGTGTGGAAGGCAACTTGCAGCATTTTTCTTCTTCTTCTTCACCATTCCATGCATTTGGTTTTTCAACTAAGGACCTGATTCTGCTGTCATTCTGTGGAAGGAATCCCCACTGGCAGTTAAAGTGAAACAGGGATGGTTAAAGGTCAGTTTTTACACTTCAGGTCAAAAGCAAGTTTATAAACAATAATACAACAGCAGTGCTCTCGTTCGCTCTCGCTCTCTCTCCCAATCCTAGCTTTAGTCAAACAGCAGTTGGCTACATCTGCAGGAAACAAGCAAGAATGCCACCTTAGTAAGGAATGCCACAAAAAGTAAGGAAAGCCCAATGTTTGAATGTTCCTACTACGTCAGGCCAAGTAGCCTGGGAAAGGTCAGCCCCACTAATCAGGTCACACCAGCATTTATACACAAATCCAGCTGAGTTGTGCCAGGCTCTACCAGCCAGTTCATAAAAATTCCATCCTCAATTGTTGAATTGCATGTTTCAAGGCACAACTTTCCCCATCTGAAGCAAGCACCAACCTCGGTACCATTTGTGATTTGTTCTACCTAGAGCCCCAGCTTAACGAGGAGACTCAGGGCACAATCCTAATGCGGAGTTATGCCAGCATAAGTTGGGAAGTTTCTTGTGCTGGCTTAGAAATGTCGCAAATATGCCATAAAGTACATTTGCACCACTCTCAAAGTCAAGGAGGTCAGCACATGGACATGCGCTGTCCTCCCTGACTCCAAGAGTGGTCCTAACGCACTTTTCCGTGCATTTGTGACACTCCTAGGCCAGCACAAAGGACTTGTGCCAGCCTAACTCCAGGTTAGGATTGTGCCTTCAAGATAGTAACCCACTTCCCAAGTTCAAGTGCTGGCCCTACTACCTCTCCACACAGGTATATGCCCAGGAGTCAGACACATATGCAAGTTCCATAGGACTACAGCCTTAATCTAACTTCTGTTCTATGGGCCACATAAAGTTCTTTTACTAGAATAAACTTAAAAACAAGCCATGCTGTCAATTTACACCAGCACAGCATGTCAAAGCCTTCTTGCCTGAAGCAGAAGACATTCAGCAACATTTCATTATTGGCACAAATGCTCACTCTTGTTCAATCAGCTGCATTAGAGCCATTTCTGGCAAAGTACAATTCTAAGGAGACGTTCATAATTCATTAGATTAGATTACTCCAAAAAGATTTTGCTGTTCTCAAATCAGCAAAACCCTTGGTGTGTGCATTATTTACATTCTCCAGCCGAGAGGGCTACTTCCAAATTGCATGCAACACCAAAGATAATCACGAGCAGACATCTGGCATCCCATTTTTTGCTAGCCAGGAATTTCCAGAAGGGAACAGGTCATAAAGAAGCATTGCTCTGTAATTAAGGTTCTGCCCGCTTATTGCATACTCTGGTAAGTCAAGTGCAGGACTATACAGAGCACTTTGGACTCAAATCATCCTGCGCTAAACTCTTCCCTATAGATACAGATGCAGAGTATAACCTTTGCTTCCACTGGACGCAAAAAGTATTCTATGTGGTGATTTAACACAGTTAAGTTTTACCACAGATATGTGCTGTAAGGTTTGATTGCTTTCACCCACCCACCCCAAAAATCTTTGAATTGTTTCTAGGAGTGTAGTTTACCTACTTTCCTACCTGTTCTATACTATGGTTTTAACATAAGTAATTGTTGGCTGTTCAAACATTACAGTTAAGTATATATGCACGCAACAGCAACTTTCTAGCTTTTATTCCTTGATCACTCTGGTTTTCCAATTGGTATGCTGTCCAGCACAATGGAAGGGCAAGCCCAATCAATGGTGTACCAAGGTCATTTGGCACCCAGGGCCCATAATTTTTCTGCACCCTGTGTCAAAATTTTTTTCCATAATAGTCATGACATGAAATTAGTAGCAATGGCCAGAGAAGACAGACAGACACACACAGACTTTCTTTTACTGAGCTTTGTGTACATTTGTATGTTTATAATGGTAATATAACTTTAACTCCATATATAAAATCATACCAATAACAAATGGAAAAATATGTTGAAAAGCAAAATGTTTTCTTCTTGGAAAAAGAAGTTAAATGTCTTGGGGCAGCCTCTTGGACACCTCTGTGCAGCCTGGCACCTAGGGTGAGGGACCCTCTCAGCCACCCTCTTCATATGCCTCTGAGACCAAGGGGTTATTGAACGCAACACGTCTTGGTGTATTCCACATGGACACCTCTTTCCCACAATTTTTAGCAACAACACAGTTGCTGTCACCACAGTTCAAGTGAGAAGAGGTGAGAAGGTCCTTGCTTTTCCTTATTTGTTGCTATGTGATGGACAAGCTATGTATAAGGGAGAAGTCACTGACACAATTCCTCCAGACTCCTTGTCAGCTTTTCTAGTTAAGAAGACGGACAAACAGTGCAGATATAGTGCAGTTGGGGCGGGGGGAAATCAGGCATGCATTCCTCTTGCAGATACAAGCTATCAACTGATCAACAATTTGCCAGTTAATAGCAAATGTGCTTAATCAATCACTGGTCGCTATCTTCTAACCCTCTACATTTTTAATTGGGGCTATTTACTTTGCACGAGTCCTAATTTTTTCCCCCTCTAATAAACTACCTAGTAGTATTTTTGTCAGCATCTTTCATTTCAATATTCTTCTACTATACCATCTTCCATGCATGGCAAAATATCCAGTTGGTTTATTTATTGCCAATGAGACACTCTGAAGTTGTCGGAACGGAATTAAACTAAAACTATCCTGTCTAGAAAATAAACACTAGCCAATTTGCAATGCTGGAATTATTCCTTCCTCACCTCCAGTCTGATAATCAATTTAGACCCTGAAAAGTATTATCAGCCCTCCCCTTATATTTTGTACCTAACCATGTGTGTGATGCATGATGTTACAATATTCAGTATAGTAGATTTATATTTTTCTGAGCTGTCCAAGCACATATAAATTCATGCACTTCCAATATTTGTAACTGTTATTTCAGTGACAAACTAGACATCAGGGAGAGAATAGTATTTATCTCCATTAACATTTTATTGTTATTCAGAGACTGCAGACAAGGACCGAACCAAGCGTACGAAAGTTGCAGTAATTTGTTCAAATATTCAGAAGACTCAGTTAATAGCTGTATTTTATGACTGTACAGGGGCCAACTCAAATGCCATAAAGCAAAGATCAGATTTGAAGGTTGTTGTCACTAAGGGTGAAATAATTATTTGGTTAGCTTTTTGTTGGACACAAAGAAGGCAAAGAAATGCCCACAACCTGTTATCTAAGCAGCCACTTTGTTATACCAGCAAAGAAAACAAAAAAATTATTAAAATCATACCATACAATCACACCAGTGAGTACTCCTTCACTAGAGCAAACCATGAAGGGCAACCCCCTCCCCAATACAGGCATAATCTTGGCTAGCTTGCAAAGAGAACAGCTTGGGAGCTTGTGAAACTGTTATGCAGGTACACAAAAGCTGTTAGGCACTATTTGTATAGCTGAATCCATCATGGTCCTCAGTTCCACATACCACATGTGCCACTAAAATCTTTACAAACATTAAGTCCTTTCTAACAGTAGAATAAAACGTGAGTCCCATAAATAACAGAGCCATGGGTGAAAATGAATTGTCAAAATGCACTCAGATATTTGTAACCACAATGCACAGTGTGCTCTTCCGCATTCACAATAATCAAGGATCTATATCTGAAGCTTTGGCCCCAGAGACAGAGGAAGTCTTGATATTGACTTGAAACTGAGGCATTATCAGTTCTCAATCTTTAGGGATGAAACACCAGGAAATGAAAACAATGCCTGGTTTTTCTTTCTTTTGACTTAAGGTAACTTAAGGTTGTGTGATTTCTGCAAATGCTAAGGAATTTCAATACTCAACACAAGCCAAGTCAGATCTCTCAGAGTTACACAAAGATGTTTAAAGCATTATTAGCCCCAACTTAATTTTGCTTTCATCAATACCAGTCAGATTAGTCTCCCACAGGCCAAAATTGTGTCAAGACTATCAAAGGCTTTCATTCCTGATTGGGACCATAATCCCAGAGAGGGGCGAGAGGGCTAAAACTCACAATTCATAAGGAAAACTTCATCTGCCTTCTAGTAAATAAAAACTAAGCCAGTGAGAACAAAATGCTTTAAAATATCACATGTAGCTTGGTCCTGAGGGGTTTGCTGAATATCTGAAGTGTCATTCACTTGTACTACTGCTGACAATGAGCACAAATTATTTTGTGCAATCAATCCTATATACATTTTCCTGGGAGTAAGTCCTATTGAATACAGTGGAAGGTTAAATTCTCAGTATTCATATTCCACACCAGATCTTTGATTCAGTGTTTTTACAATCAGTCTCCTCTCACATTTGGACACACATGGTTCTTCAATGTTTTGAAAGTTGAATATTTTCAAAGTTTTTTTTCTTGCTTATCACAAATCTATACAGCCCTCTTCTTCATATTTCATGTTATCCATGACTACAGCTATGCAATGAATGTGTCAGCTATGGCACAAAAAGAAGGGGGAGGTGGGAAGGGTATATACATATCATGTGAGCCATCAACCAGCCTTGCCCCTGCAGTTTGATCTTCTCCTTGAACCTGTGAGCTGTTACACTATTTGCATTGGTTTTCTGACATTTCCTCTGTAATGTTCGTTCTTCCTCATTTGGTTTAATGCAGAGCTTGACCTCTGCTCTAGGATACTGGGCTAGGAAAGCCTTCTGGGTGTTGCTATGGCAACAAACTAGTACCACAGGTTGTTGTCCATTGGAGGATGTTTGAAACAAATTACAGTGCTCACACACACACCAGCAGCTAGCCAACTGAAGTCTACAAATGCAAGGTTTCTATTAAAGAGACATGTACAGCTCAAAACAAAAACTGGTAAAAACCCCAAAGCATTGCAAAGCACTACTTTTTCCTCAGAGGCATCATATAAACTGATTTCAAAAGGCAGAAATTCACAGAAAGACTTCTTTGAGCATCCTTCCATGATACAGGACACTTCCTAAGATTAGACTCTTTTCTAGACTTTATACCCGGGGGTGTCAAACTCATTTCATGTAACAAAATAACATCCGTGGCTCTTGCTGTGGGGCCAGAAGTGACATCATTAAGTAGGAAATGATGTCATTAAGCAGATGACAGCCCAAAATAAGCATTTTATTCTCACATAAAAACTCATTTCTACAAATGACAGAAGATAAAATGTGCACATTTTGTTCATAATTTCAAGAAATGAGAGAGACCAATTATAATTGGGTTCTCCCAGCATGGGATAACAGGAGGTGGATAAGCTGCTTCTGAGGGCTGCATCTGGCCCTTAGGCCTTACAGTGTGTTTGACAACCCTGCTTGACACAGTACTAATCATTACATACATGTCCGCTACCCAAGACATTTTGCATAATTTTTGGAAAATTCATACTAAGCACTCAACATTTTGTAATGGTAGGGTTTTGCAGGCAGTGATGGGGGAAGCACTGGGCCCTTTGAGGGGCATGTGAATATTTGCAGCCACCTTCCCAAACTCCTTTTCCTCTTGGAGCCAAACACCACCCAACTGCATGTCACCCACTTCACCCTCCCCTCAACCTCTATTATTTGACTGGCTGTAAAGGCACTAAGCATTTGTGTCAACATTCCTAATACACTGTAAAACTAAGGCAACAGGATGTTATTCATTGCACATCAGTGCTGACCTTTCCCTATCCTCCTGGAGTGGCAGAACTGCAACAGTACTGAGGAGAACAAAACCTCTCAATCATGGGAATTACTGCTGCTTCGAAGTGTTTCCCCTCAAGAAATAAGCTCACCACACAAGGAAGGAAAACCCAACAGAATTGCTCAGATGGGGATACTAACCCTAATAGCTCTATTATGTCTGTATTAGAGAAGAAAACATTGACTTGAAAACAAATGAATTCATTTGTATTTTTATGGACTGGGGCATGGTGCAGAGCTTGAGCACTTCACCTCAGAGGCAAGTACGTATTTCTTGCAACAACTGAGTAAGTGAAAAACAGGCAGGCCCAAAAAGGCATATTGGATACCACCCAAGTTTCATGTCGGGGTCAATAACTTGGAGATTCCCCAATATGAACTGTGCCCAGAACCTTAGATTGCAACAGGATCTAATCTCTCAGGCTCACTGCATTCTAGCATTCTGGTAATACCAGATGAAAATGTCAAAGAGCACAGGTATGGAACCACTAATTAAAAGTGAACGCTTTTTTTTCTTTGTTTGATGGATGGCAAGTTTAGTTGTTCTACTTCAGTAGAAGTATCTATTACTTACTCCTGTTTAGTTTTGTCCATGCTTAAAGGAACAGAAATGCCCTTCAAGTCAGGACTCCAAGACATTATACCCACCATTAAATGTCCCTGGCTGAAAACTTTTCATTGACAGTTGCGTCTCTACAGGAAGGGCAGAGCTCTAAGTTTTGCAAGAAGCCTTACCTTGCAGTGGAAATCACTCCTTTCCTGCACCATTTTAGCCAATCCTCACAGGGAAAAGCAACATCTTGGCGTTGCTTACTGGCTACAGCAGCAAGGGAGAGGAGGGATTTACATGACAGGGTGAGGCTCCCTGCAAAACTTAGAGCTCTGCCCTCCCTGTAGAGACACCACTGTTCATTGAATAGGGGCATGCACAATTTTTCCTGTAAGCACCCTCAGCAGTGCATCCTCACCAACTCCCGCAGAGTTCCCCGGCTCCTCTGTACTGACGTACAGATCTTGTAAAAACTTCTCAGTCAAAAAGAAGTCAAATTTCAAGTCAGTGTAAGTTGTTCTCCATCCTTTGTTCACAGCTCCACTCCATAAAATGGGAACATGCCTCATTGGCATGTTGTAAGACTTGCTTAGATAAGGATATTATCTTCCACACCTTGAACAGAGGACAGAAATTTAAACTGGAAAGGGAAGCAAGCAAAAGGTGCAATATGGTATGAAGACTAGTTGTTTAAAATCCTTCAGGTCTCTTTTGTACCAAAATGCTTAATTTTTTTTCCAAAGCCAATTCATGACCAGGGCTGTATTTCTGAAGAGCCATG
This sequence comes from Lerista edwardsae, assembly GCA_029204185.1. Taxonomy (NCBI): domain Eukaryota; kingdom Metazoa; phylum Chordata; class Lepidosauria; order Squamata; family Scincidae; genus Lerista; species Lerista edwardsae. Next base: position 26,523,144 of record JAJKFI010000005.1, read on the forward strand.
TTATTCCCCTGCTAACTGGGCAAAAGGCACTTTTTCCAAGTAGTGTTTCTCTTATATTTAGCAGGGGGGAGAGTATTTGTCCCTCTTCACCACTGCGCAGTGTCTTGTCTAGTGGCTGTTGCTGGTGGGACAGGGAGCCATTTAACTTTATTATTATTACTTGCCTGTAAACCGCTTTGTGAATTTTGTGTTGAAAAGCGGTATATAAATATTGTTGGTTGGTTGTTCACATGCATTCCTGAACTTGTTTTTCCTTTAGAAATATCTATATTTCTAATCAATTTCTACAATTCTTTAGCTTCCAGCCAACCAGTACGTAGTTTGATACTGAAGGCTATTTCCACAGCTTAAACAGTAATGACGACTAAGCCATTTGAGAGGAAACACACCTCAAACACCCCCCAATTCCAGGCAGATTTGATACCACATTTCACCAAGTGTTGGGTTTTGATGACATCATTCAGTTGAATGAAACTCAATTCATTCAAGGATCCAAGGTGGCCTTCAGTCAATGCAAGGAGTGTAACTGTATCAAGCCTTTCATCCACCCACTACTCAGAACCCACAGCCAAGCTGTTTGATAAACATCTGTTTGACCCGATGCCAACAAGCTGTTTTCAAAAGGAAACAATGAACAGCTGAGTGACCTCTGTCTGCCCGACAATATCCAAGCCAGGCACTCTTGCCAGCACTGAGCCTTAGTTGTTCTGCTGCCTTCTCTCTGGCATGCAGATGGCAGAGTGGGAAGATAGGCATCACCGACATCTCTACAACAGCAGTCCTAATAGCCTGAACCTACCCATTCTCCACAGTCATGCAACAGAAGACAAGATTGCCAAGTATTTCTTCTGCCTTTCCCAGGAAGCATCTGGAAAAAAAAGGTTCATTTGTTTTGCTGAAAGTATTCCCCTGGTTCATGTTGGTGGAGCATGCATGTGCATTATTTCATTATCCCTTGGAAATTGTAGTTTCCAGCACCAGCTAAGGCAGACAGCTGCTTGGAACTTCAACCACCAACCAAAAGGGAACAAGACAGAATTTAAGATCCATTGGGGACAGCAGTTACGAAAGGCAGTTAAGAGTGCAATCCTAACCTACCCGGTGTTAGGTCAGCACAGTTAGGTCAGCAAAGTTTGGCTGGCACAAGGGACACTATAATGCACGTTTGGACCACTCTCGGAGTCCAGGGGGATGGCGCACGTCTGTGTGCTGGCCTCTCTGACTCTGAGAGTGGTCCAAATATATGTTACAATGTTCCTTTTGCAGGCCAAACTTTGCTGGCTTAACAGTGGCAGCCTAACTCCATGTTTGTTTGTTGACAGAACAAAGGCTGCTGGTTCACACGATCTGGTAACACTGAGCTATATCCCTAAATTTAGGTAGACATGACAAAGGAATTTATTTATTTATTTATTCAATTTTTATCCCGCCTTTCTGCCCGAAGGCACACAAGGCAGCTTACAAAATTAAAAAAGAATACAACCACGATGTATACAATAAAAACATATTAAAAACAATATTAAAACAGTTAAAATTTAAACAACAAGCCCCATGGATCCCATAATTAAAAATAGAGTGTAAAAAATGCCAGCCTGCCTGTCAACAGTTAAAGGCTTGCTTACATAAAAAAAGTCTTGAGCCCCCGGCGGAATGTTACCAAAGAGGGAGCAGTTCTTAATAATAAGGGGGGTATTCCAAAGTTGGGGGGCCACCACCGAGAAGGCCCTATTCCTGGCCGCCATCCCCCTCACCTCTCCTGGTGGCGGCACAGTCAAAAGCCCCCCCCCCGAGATGATCTAAGAGTATGGGTAGGATTATATGGAAGGAGGTGGTCCCTCAAATACCCCGGACCCGAGCCGTAAAGGGCTTTAAAGGTCAAAACCAGCACTTTGAATCGCGCCCGGAAAGGAACCAGCAGCCAGTGCAGCAGTGGCCCGACAGAGTCAAACCGACGAGCCCCAGCAACCACACGAGCAGCCGCATTCTGCACTAGTTGTAATTTCCAGACCGTCTTCAGAAGCAGCCCCACGCAGAACACATTGCAGTAATCTAATCTGGATGTCACTAGGGCGTGGGTCACCATGGCCAGGTCTGCGCAACTCAGGTATGGTCCCAGCTGGCAAATCAGCCGAAGCTGAGCAAAGGCTCCCCTGGCCACTGCCACCACCTGGGATTCCAGGAGCAGTTGTGGATCCAGGAGAACCCCCAAACTGCAAATGCTGATCGAGGCTGATCGAATACAAGGTGGGTCAAAAAAGAATGTCTGGAAGAGAAGGGGGCATGGGAAGCTCTAGGGCACCCCACCCTCTTTTATTCCAGTTGCTTTCTTTTTCATTCCCCATCAATTCTCAGCAGCTATAGGCATTTTCAGACTCAGTGAGTGTACCATGCAGAACTAGAAGAGTTCTTGGTAGAGTTTCCTTGTGGTGGAAGACACAAAAGTCAAAGGGAGAGGGTGCATGATTGACTGCATGTGTACACAGTCCTTTCTCGCTTTAAAAACTGGGGCAGTAAGCAGTCACCTGACCTCAGGCATGGGTTCAGATTGAGATGGAGCTGGTTATCAACAAGCAATGAAACAAGCAATGTAATCCCAAGCATAATAAACTGGTCAAATTTGTATTCTGACACAGAACTACAAACATCAACAACTTCATTGCCTGCCCTAAGACTTGCATGGATCATAATGGCAAATTACTACTTCGTATTTAAACAGAAGCTCTCTAAAGCACTCGATGCATTTCAAATATGTTTAATCAATAATCCTAACAAAAATTTTAGGATTCTGTTACAAACAGAAAACCAAGGCCATTGTGTAAAGCCACCCATTGGAGTCATTGCTGGACATGATTAAAACCAGGGACTCCAATTCAAAACTTGCATCCTTAACCACACTGCCATAACCAGAGCCATACTCGGCTTTGAGCCTGCTGGTGGCAGGGAGATGTCACTGCGCCCCCCCCCCCAGAAATGCTACCCCACCCACTACGTCACTCAGCCGCACCTCCCCGCACCTTAGGATCGATCCAAATGCAAGGGAGGGCAGAAAGCACATAGATTTTTCTGTGCCACTGCACCCCGCCGCAGCCAGTGCCTGCCTCACTCACCTCTCCCTGCGGCAAACCTCCCTATGCCTCTGCCAACAACTTAGGGTTAGACAATTCTTTTAAAAGGAAATTTAGTGCAGGGGCCCAATAAAAGGCAGGAGGGTATTTTGACTTTTGAAGTCTCTCCACTGCCATTTCATCCAAGACAATGATTTACAATCCATAAAATACAGTACATTAATATGAAAAAGTACATAATGCCATAAAAAAAATCAGGGCTAAAATCAACAAAATAAAATTCACTAAAAAGCCTGTTGAAATAAATAGGAAAGAGCTGTGAACAACTAAGACTGAAATGGAGCCAAGTCTTTCTTAGACCAGCTCTGTCTGCTGAGATTTCTCACTGAACTGTCTGGGCATTTTTTGAGCCTATTCGAGCCATATGTACTAGAAGCTTTCTTGAAACTGTTGAATTCTGAACCAAATACAGTACTGATGCATTACACAGTATTACTATGGTATACATATAGCCCTAGGCTTATCTGGGAGACACACTTATTATATGGATACATAAGTGAAATATGGGCTTTATGTACTTTGAGACTGTGCATGCTTTAAGATCCATCTTTAGGCCAAAAGAGGACTGAAATAGCTTCCTACATTTATATAATTATTTGGAAACTGCAGCAACACAGTTCTGTCCTTTAAGATCCAAAATATGTAAATGTGATAGCGAATACAAGACTTAGAGCGCAATCCTACCCAGCCCCAGAATGGCAAGGCTGGCGCCATATCCAATGCTGGGTTGGGGAGGCTGGAGCCTCTCTGTTCGTTCCCTTTCCGTAGGGGAGGCTCCAGCCTCCCCTATGCGCTCCTTGGATCTGCGCCCGCTAAATAGCGGGCACAGATCCAAGGAGACCACACAGCCTGAATCAGGGCTGCGCTGCCTTCCAAACGGGCTTAGGATGCGGCCGTATGGCAGCTCAAACGCCGACATGGGAGTGCCGATCGGCACCCCCGCATCGGCGCTCCGCCTCTTGCATCAACGCTATGACATAGCATCGTTGCAAGGGGTACAATAGGATTGCGCTGTTAACCAAGGACACCAGAGGCAGATTTCTTTAAATAAGTTGCTGCCATAGCCATACACAGAACATAAAAGTTGCAAAGCTTTTAGATTTCCAGTGCTGCAAAATTCACCCCCTCTAAGCAGACTAATCTTTTTAAAATTCTGTCAACATAAGGAAAAAGCATTAATTTGCTCCCTGCCAAACAGCCAACGATTGCCAGCAGCAGACAATTGCAAAGCCATGCAAGGCGACGGAATTGACAGCCAAAGTTTTTTGCTGGGCAATTCAGAGGGGTACATGTGGCACAATCAAACTGTTTCAGAGCCTAGTATCAATAAGAAGTGATATGTCTTTGAACCAATTATGCATAGATCACTTCATTTCCTCTCTGGGATCAAGTATCTGAAGCTGCCCTTTACAATACATGAGGGGATGATTGCGCCTCTGACAGGTTAAGGCTACCTTGAGCCACCATCAATGTGAGACAACTTCTAAGTACGTGCTTTAAAGGAAGCCCCAGGCATCTGATGAGAGGAGAGTCCGAAAGTAGAAAAAAAATCATTTCATGAAAGCATTCCTCTCAAAACTAGAACACTTAATCAGATCAGGAATGGTGCAGATACATGTCAGTGAGAAAATGAGGGACTGAGGGAGGAGAATGGGAGACTTAAACATAAAAAAAAAAGAGAAGATTCTGTAAACCAATTGCCAGAAAAGATAAACATTCAAGTGCAGAATATTTATCCAAACATAAAATTGGGGGAAGAAACAGAAGGGACGTCGGAATTCCTGTTCCTAAAATAGATTGTCTATATATCTATATATCTACTATATATCTAAAGTATTCCTGAGCAAGACCTTTCCACTCCAGACACCCCTTAAAATAGCCATGGGAGGAACATAAGCCCTGCTGGATCTGCCAAAAGCCCATCTAGTCCAGCTTGCTGTATCAGGCAATGCAATCGTGCCCCTTGTGTAGCCCTTTGGACAAGTAAAGCTGTCCAATATGTGTAAAACTCAGTGGCTTGGGTCCAAATTTGCATTTTTCGTTTTATGAAAGTGCTTTGAAAAGATTAGTTGTCAGGCGCTTACTAGAAATGCAGGTGAATTTTTCAGTCCAGCATCATTTTCCACATGTTTCTTCAGGAATCATTCCAAAACACCTCTCTTTCAGTGGAAACTAAGGCATATCAGACTCACCCCTTTGATTAGGAAACATTTGTTTTAAAATGTTCAAATTGGGAGATATCTACTGAGAATACATTCTAGAAGAATAATTTCTGGTATCCTTTATCTAGATTTTATTGTCTGAGCCCAATATTGGCAGACTCTAGTTTCCTCTGGCAGAGCCACCTAGTGGCTGCTTCCATTAAATTCAATCCGGATCACGTCTCATAATAGCTCCCCGCTCCCAGCACTGCAACATGTCAACCATATGTAGAATTGCTTCCAGGATAGCCTTACTCTACAATTTACTATTCATCTGCCAAGTGGTTCAGCATGCCATTTATTCCATGCAATTGTTTTGGCAAGGGCTTGCAGGTTAATTTGAAATACTTACTCTGGGAGGTTGCTTGGGAGTTGAACAGAAAACATTTATTGTTTCAGATATTTCTTGGCATTCACATACAGGGTAGCAACATGATATTGGACAGACTGTAAAATGTGCAGGTGACCACAAACCTTCCAGAACTTCATGCTTGGTTCCTATCCATTCCCAAATAATGAAGCCAACTCCTGACTTTGTGGCTCATTGCTATATTCTTCTGTCCTGTCCAACACTGGAACTGTGTGGCTCACGCTGCCTATTTTACTAATGAATCAGTGGAGCTGTCAAGTATGGCAAGGAAAGGATTCATGGTTGCTGAGTCCTGTGATCAGACATCCAACAGTCTGTTTCCCCACCTGCTCCGCAAAAATATAACCAAAGTACCTATGGGAAGCCTGGACTGCACAGGGTGCACTAAACTAGAAGATAACTATCTTCTATCCTCTGAATGCTTTTTCCCCCAGTTCAAATGCAGGCATCTGCAAGTTTCCTTTGGGCAAATAGCAGCAGAGGGGAACTATTTAAAAACCATCAAAATGGCAAGGGAGGGAAGTTAAAAAGCCCCTTCCAGCCCTTTCTCCCTGACTATTTTGATCTTTTGAAAATCCCACAAGACCTCTTAGCTAGAACTTATGGACATTTTAACCATTTCTTTAAGTAGGAATCTTTAATGTTTATAGTCAGCCATTTTCTCTGATGGATGGGCAGCGCTACTAAGTTGCAGTCTTTCCAAAATAGTATAGCTATACAGTGCAGCAACGCTAGTGAGAACAGGCTGGACTGGATGGTGGCAATTGCAAGCTAAGCCTGGTCAGGCTGTTTGTTCTGCTCCATGCTATGCCTAGCACTTCATGCCTCCAGTAATGTAGCTACCTATGAGGTGAGGGGTAGGGCGCTCCAGCTGCCACCCTTGGATGTGTGTGTGTTTCACCACCAAGAACCACGATTGCTAAAATTGCGGTTTTAAGGAATAATTATCACATTATATACCATTCGAGGAGGAAGTTCACAAGGAATGCAATGAAAATAACCAGAGTATAATATCTTTATTCTCTCAAAAGTTGTGGCCAAGAAACTAAAAATGGAAAATATAACTTCTTAAGTAAACATATCGGTTTGTTAAAATAGTGTTTTTTAGGAATATAAAACATCATGTTATATACCATTTGAGGTGGAATTTCATGAGGAATTCAATGAAAAAAAATCTTCATTCTATCAAACATTATGGCAAAAAACTCCACAAAAATACAACTGTTTTATGTAACATTATGTATGATGGCTATATTAAAATTCCCGATGCAGATATCAGTATGTCACTAAGTTCTACGTGCAGGGGAGCAATAGCAGGAGAGGGCACTGATGTTTGTCCATTGCTTGTGAGGAAATATTTACTGTACAATCCAATTTCTGACCGTTATTATTCTTTATTTCATGTCATGACTATTACTATCACACAGCCTCACTTACCTCACAGAGTTGTTGTGAGGACAAAAGAAGGGAAGGAAACATGCACACCACTCTGACTTCCTTGGAGGAAGGGTGTATAAAATATGACAAATTAATAATTTTGTCGTATGAGGGTATCAAAAATTTATGGGCTTCGGGTGTCAATTGACCTAGCTACACCATATCCACATTTCTTGGGCCACTTAGGTCATTTATGCTTGGACAATAGAACAGAGAGGTGAAGACCCATACAAAAACTGAGGGGGGGGGGAAATCAGGTTGTTTTTTTACCCCAGGGCAATTTTCCCAATGGAAAAAAATCAGAAATTTTAAGCAACATAATAAGGAAAACAATTTTTAAGGTTACATTTTACTCACTCAAAATGCCAGGAACTGTGTGAAATGAAGATTTCTTTGTAAGATCGTTTACAGCAGGGGTAATGGGCCAATGGGTCACAACCCAATTTTTGATGGGTCATGAAACTGACAATATAAGTTAGGATGCTTGTGTCAAGTATTAAACAACCTGCTACTCAAAGGGAGTACTGCTGCCTAATCACTATTATAGCCACAGAGGTTTGAGCAGCTGGTAAAGTGAAACTTTTTTTAGGTGGATCCTGATGCTAAGTAGTTAGGGAACCACTGGTCTACAGAAATAGAGAACAGCAGTTATTGTGCACACTGTATTCACAATAAAACATCTGAATTCAATAAATATTTCTTCACCTAGAGGATGCTGCCATCTCCATGAGAGGAGCAGACAATACGGATGGTGACTTGCCTTCTTCTGGTGACCTTTGTTCTACTTTGACGAGGAGTTAATGTTCCTGCATCTGTTATCCTGTGGACCTGGCCCCAGTCAGTCTTTCCCCCTATCCTTGCAAATGACTGTGTCACAGACACTTAATTACAAACTTGGGAACAGTCATCTTATTGACCAACCTTACTGGGGGATAAAAAAAGCCAGAAGGACATGGAGCAGAAGCTATATGGGACTGATGGGTATCAAACCTCAGAAGAATGATCTGAAAATTTGGGTGAGAGTTAACTTCTAATCCAGGGGTGTCAAACTCATTTCATACAGCGGACCAAATATCATTCATGGTGCCTACTAAGGGCTGGAAGTGACATTGTTAAGGAGGAAATAGTAACATTAAGCAGAGATGGCCAGAAATAAGCACTTTGTTTTCATTTAGGAACTCATTATCTACAAATGACAGAAGTGAAAATATGTTGATCCTGATCATATTTTCAAGGTACGGGAGAGGAGTTTGCATGTAGGTTGGCTTTTCAGCAGTACTGCTTTTGCCAAAGCAACACTTGCACCTGAGAGGTACTCTAAAAAGTGACACCCTGGCAGAAGTGGTGCTGAAACAGCAGCCCCCGTGTTAACTGGGCTTGCCCAGTGCCACAGCAGTGCCTCCCTCTCTCACACACTTCTTCCCAGGTAGCATTCCTTGCCTTTGAAGCCTCTTTCTGTCTCTCCTTCCCAGAGCCTCAGAAGAACCGGCACTGCTGCTGAAAGTGGCAAAATTTCCAGAAACTGTACATATCTACTATGGATGTTACACTAGACCAATGATGGCGAACCTACAACAAGCGTGTCAAAGGTGACACATTACAGTGACACACCAGCATGCACCAGTGCCAGACAAAAAACAGTGTTTCTCATTTTTTGTAATTACTTGATGTTTCTTTATAGAATATATAGCACCACACACGATTAAACTGTTTTTTTTTTTGTTTAAATAAATGAATATAAAGAATTGTTTCTCTCTTGTCTGGGAGGGGGGTTGACACACCAGCAGAGCCAAATTTCCTAAGTTTTGACACACCAAGCCCAAAAGGTTCGCCATCACTGCACTAGACCCTAGTGGCTAGATTCCCAGTCTTACCAATGCCGCGGCACCCATCATCCATGACACCTTGTTGCAGCAGTGCCACTGCATGTGACCTTGGCCAGTTGAGCCAGAAAAGGCCGTGCAGCACCCCTGTGAGGTGTACCATGGCGCAGTTTGGGTACCACTGTCCTAGTGCTTTGAATTGCGTGAATATATATGGCATTTGTAGTACTAGTAACACACCAGCTGCTAGTAACACACCAGCTCAGGAATAGAATTTTTTGAGCCCCCTCATAAAGGTTGACCTCCACTGAGAAAAGATACAGTTGCTTAGATAACAGTAGTGAATAGCCAAAGTCAAGTTTAATAAATGCCTCTTATTGTCTTGCCAAAAACTAGGAAAGACACGGGTGAATGATATGAACTCAGATTGTGTTTACAAAACAGTGAACCTAGGAAACTTCACTGATCGATCACACTGAGTAGTAGACCATTCTAAAATTATGGGGAAGGGAGCGGTTGGTTGTGATCAAACATTTCATGAACTCACATTTGCTCCATTACAGATTTTTTAAAAATATGCCAACAAGATCAGCAGCGTCATGCAGCCGGAACGCTGGGCGGGAGGAACGGGTGAGCGGCAGCCCGCCCGTTG
>JAJKFI010000005.1:26533151-26585223 GCA_029204185.1 Lerista edwardsae
GGAAGACGGCAAAACGGAGTGGTACGCAACGGGCGGGCTGCCGCTCACCCGTTCCTCCCGCCCAGCGTTCCGGCTGCATGACGCTGCTGAACAAGATATGTTTGAAAAGAAGCTATCCTTCACTGGAAAGTAATGGAAAAACTTATTTCTGAAGAGCAGAAATGTTAAATGGTCAACACAATTCTATGAACATCTTCATTGAAAAAAGACAACTTTCTTGCTTACTGTGTTTACATGGTTACCGAGAAACATGAATTGGCTAAAACTAGGGTGAGGAGAAATGGGGGTGGTAAGGACTTCATTAAGCCTCTGTTGTCCTCCTTCAACCAGTCTCCCCATAATTCAATCACTATCAAGATTGTGAGCCCTTTCATGTTTTTATACAGGAACAAAAGGCTAAGGCAGAGGTTTTCAACCTGGGGCATCGCAATGCCCCAACCAGAGAACCTCTGGCCCCGTGCCCTTAAGGGGCGGGGAGAAGGCAGCAGTGTGATCCCCAGGATCCCACTGCTGATTGGGGTGACAGGGGCTTCAATCTACTTGCTGATCAAAGCGTTGTCATCCTGGAGGTGGCAAGCCTCGGAAAATTAAAGATTTTGACACATTTCCGGGTTGCGGATGGCTCCACAGGGCTCCCCAAACCCCAGGACAACAGTACTTCGATCAACAAGTAGACTGAAGCCTGTCGCCCCAGGTAACAGCGTAATCCTGGGGATAATGCTGCTGCCTTAACTCCTTTCCCACAAGCGCTTATAATGCTTTTCAAACTCCGGGGGAGTCTAAAAACCCACTGGGCTAAGTCTTCTTCGCATAAAAGAGATGCGAAGAAAATTGAATCTGGCAAAGGCAACTGGAAGAGGTATAGCCAGTCAGGAGTGCAAAAACAAACAAAACCAAGGCCATGGTTTCTTTGAGCTTTGTCACCCAGAACTTCACACATAAAATGGGGGCAGCTCCTTCCAGTTCAGAGAGTGCAGAGCTAAAGCAACAGCAGGAACTACAGTTTTAAACTAATTATTGATACACTAATTGGAGACCGCTTCAGCAGCCAAAAGCATCCCTCAGCATTCTGCCAGGGAGTCTGTCTACAGCCACATCTACAGCCCCTTAGTATCACACCTGCCCAGCCACACCTGCCCAGAACTTCGGGCACGCAGCCTGCGGGGGCAACAGAATCAGGAAGCGGCTGGCCGTGGCGACACACAGAGGCTGTAATCATGGCTGTAGACATGCTGCTTGGTGGTAAGCATCAGTCAACTTGAAGAGGGCGTCAGTGGACACCAGATCTGGCCCATAGGCTGCTGCACTAAGGTGATGTCTTCACCATCATTCCCTGCAGTCCTGGCTCAATGAAGTAATCCAGAGGTTTTCAAAATGGGTAGTTGCTATGCTCCAGCCTGAAAAGACCTGTCTCGGGCCCAGTAAGGAATGGGGGAAGAAGGAAGCAACGTGATCGGGAAGATTGAGCAGCTGCTGGGGGTAAAGGGTCTTTTTTTTGTACTTGCCCCAAGCAGCACCGGCCTCCGGGGGTGGGGGAGCCTGCAGAAACCCATGCCTCCTAAAAAACAGGGGGAAACAGCTACTTCTGGTTTTGCAATGAAAACAGGAAGTGGACTTTTTTATTTTTTAACCGTTAGGAGGGTTGGGGAGCCCAGCAGAGGGGTATGCATTCTCCCCAGATGCCCCAGGAGGCCGGGGCTGCATGGGTATGTACTAAAAAAAGACTCTTTACCTCCAGTAGCAGCGCAATCTTTCCAATTGCACTGCTGCCTTCCCTCCTTCCCCGTAAGAACTTACAGTGGTTCTCAAATTCCAGAGGAATTATTCTCTGGTTATTCATTTGCAAACAACTCTTCCCACACAGAACCTCCATCATAAGGCTGTCACTGGGGGGGGGGGGAGAGAATCAGACATGACAGAAAATTTCCTAGATTTTTTTTCTTCTCTCCGTCAAAAAATCTGCTAACGTATCACACTGCCGCATTGTTCTACATTAGTAAAAAGGGGAAAAAAGAGGCATTTGTCAACATATACAGGCGTACACCAGCTGATATTGAGCCATTTGATAGTTCCATTTATGTAGATTTATTAAGAACTTATTGTAAATGGCTGGAACAGGCTATCAAACATTTATTTCTAGGGAACAGATGTGTGTTATTCTATTTCTCTCTTTCGGAATTCTAGGGCTTCCCCTGGGAGACGCTGTCAAGTACTAGTTGAAGGGGACAGCTTATCCAATTTGGATTATGCTTTCTTGGTATCCAAAACTGAATAATAAAATCACTAGTAAGATCACTTATTTAGATATGGCCTAGTTTAACTGAGACTTTTTAATTCACCTACATAAATAGCCCCCAAAGTATGTCAGGCATGCACCTTCCCAGCAGAAGCCTTCAGCCACCTAGGGCGCAACCCGAACCAACTTTCCAACACTGCAACACTGACATAGCTGTGCCAAAGAGACATGTGTTGCATCCTGCAGTGGAGTAGTAGTTATGGAGGCCTCTTCAAGGTGAGGGAATGTTTGTTCCCTTAGTTCAAAGCTGTATTGCCCTTATCCGGGGGCTGGAAAGTTGGTTAGGATTGTGCCCCTAGAAGGCTAAAAGTAGGCAAGGCTATAATCTTATTAACAAGTCCCAATTGAAGACAGCTGGGTTTACTCCCAACCTGTACAGGCACACACAAGTCTCCTGTATGTATATACTATAGCACAGTTACTTTCAACCACTGTGCCATGGCACATTGGTCTGCCATGAATGGTCTGCAGGCATGCTGCAGGAATTTGAAGGAAGGTCATTGGAAGATGCAAATCCCTCACCAGCAGTGCCATGTGCCTTGTCAATTGTCCAAAAACTAACGGTGTGCCTTGACAATTTTAGCACCTTGTGCTAAAATGCTGTAAGATGAAGAAGGTTGAAAATCAGTGCTATAGCCATTGCTTGCATTTCTCAAAGTCATCAACATTGCCTTGGAGTCCTTAAGAGTCTCACTCTCGCTCACTCACTCACACTCACTATTCTGTGGTTTGAAGGAGAAAGCGATGCAAGAGAGAATTCATATATAATAAAATAGTAGATGTTCAGTGAATGAACAACTGAAAAGATTCACAATTGCAACAGGATTAAAAAAGGACTCTAGATTAACAGAGTTGGAGCAAACTTCTGATCCTCTAAACTGGGGATTCTTAACTGGGAACAAAATGATGGGGGCGTAGGACTCAATCTCTGAACAAGTTAAAAAAAACCTGTTAGATTAGCTATAACCATTATCAATATGGATTGAGGCATTCTGTTCCTAGCTAACCATATGCAAAATAAAACTAAGCTACTGTATCTATATCTTTGGGTCATACTGATACCTATTGATCAAAACTGGTATTTATGTTTACTAAACAAGGATAGAGTCATTCACTCATCCAGAGTTTTATTCCAGGGATTTTACATCTATATATAATCTTTTTTACTGCGTACAATGATCCACAAGAAAATCTAGGCTGTAATCCTTCATATGAGGAACTGAAAAACTAGCCTCTTTTTCCATCTGGAAAAGAATTTTTCACTATTCTGAAATATTTCCCCCCCAAATTTAGCATATGTGGACATCAACTACCGCAATCTTGCTAATGCACTGAACGTTCCATTTGCATAATACATCAATGAAGATAATCTTGACTGATTAGTCAAGAGATACTTCATTGAACTTACTGCGAGGCAATGTAGTTAAGTTCTATAGAAGTTAACTGTTCTAACTGTTAACACTGTTAACTGTTAACTGTTCGGCACTGTTCAAACCCAACTGGCTCTTTCAGGGCTCCTGTGACATCTAAGCCCAGCCCCCAGCCAGAGATGTGGATTGAAGATAGGCCATGGTTACTCAGCTGTGAGGAATGCTTTCCACACATGCTCAAATGTGCTTCGTGAATACTACTGCTTATGTTCCAAAATTGGCAAATGGGTTTTTAGTCATGAGCAAGTCTCTGAATTAAGCTCTGTAAGTGTGGTTAAATCTCCAATGCTCTATTGCAAGGAAAAAATCACCACTTTCGTACCAGAAGCATTTTGGCCAGGCGTAAGTAGCAATTTTGTAATTTGTTTTGTTTCTTTTCTGCAATATCACAATAGCCATGTTCTTAACAGTCTGCAAAGCCAGCTGACTTTGTATCTGAAGCTGTGAATGCCGCCACTCCTCAGGTATAAAAAAATGGAACTATGGCTCTTTTGCCAATCATTCCTTCACCATAAACATTTGTTACGGCTGTCCCTATAGTGAAATGCAGGGTATAGTGGACAACAACATCACATTCTGTGGCACCACAGGACAGATCACACAGCCAATTTTCATACACCGCCTACAGATTCATAGCCTTCTCTGCATTTGAGAACCTTCTAGAAAAGCTGAAAAAAATTCAAATTCCCAGACTTCAGTTGTGTTAGGAGTTGGCCAGAGGTTTAGACTAGTGGTTCCCATTTTAGGCCAGTGGTTCCCAAACTGTGAGCCATGATTACACAGGGAGCCGCATAAACCAGCCAGGGAAGTTGCAAAATTCTCACAAAAAATGTATAGCATTACAGCCCTAATAGGGAGCCACAGCCAATTACCCAAATAGGTCAAATGAGCTGCCAGTTGAAAGTTTGGGAACCACTGATTTAGGCCCTAGATCAGCACAGGACAAAAAATGTTTCAAATATTCCTAGGTGACAGCTGAACTGCTTGGGAGCCCAAGTATTTTTGGCACCCAAGTATTTTTCCCTCCTCATTTTAAATATATTCCAAGCAGAAAAAAATGTAGCTTTTTGCTCCCTGATCCTCACCACAATTTCTTCTTTTTGCTCCAGATACACTCTAAGATCATCTGTCGAATTCAAAACATGACATGCTTATTGTTCATACAATAACGCCATATCCTCTAGGTAAGTCCTTTTACTATTTACAATGGTGAATTAATACACTTAAGCCCCCATATGGCACTTCAGCACCTAAAATGTTTTAGTCTTTGGAAGGCATTGTAGCTATTTTATCTCATCTTTCAAGTGCACTGTGCCCATTTCATGGATGGATGAGTGAAGCATTAAAAGTAAGCAGCTGGTCCAAGGCCATCAGGTGGAAATCAGAATCAAATTAGGGTGTTCTTTAGTCCGGCATAGCTACACATACCAGAAGATAATATGGAATAGACATGGTAGATCAAAATAGTTTATGTATTTAGTACTGCATTTGTTCCTATTAAAAGCAGCTCAAAGGCCCACCATCAACATGAAAATTTCAGCTACAGCCAATAAGTAGATGTCAAAATCAGTTCAAGGAAAAAACACTACCATTTTCTGTTTCTTTTAGGCATAGCAAGGTCCCATTTTCTGTTTCAGCCATGTGGCCCAGCAATAGGCTTAGGCAAACTAGATTTCTAAGGCCACAACTATGTGAGCAGGATACTGACTCCCTTGTGATGCTGACATTTGTGACTCCCTTGACCCCACTGGTTCTGGTACTTATTTGTAGATTATGCAAGCTACAGACATTTCACATGAAACCCAAATTTGATCATATTTCTGGAAATTTACATTTTATCCTCCCAAGTATCCTGATTCTATATTACACCTTCAAAGTCAAGACCAAAACGTACGTACGTACGTGTGTGTGTGTGTGTGTGTGTTCTTTCCTCGCTCATCACAGCCTCCAATCTATGGACAAGTGCAATTCCCCCAGTGATAAAAAGGGGGAAAGGAGCTCTTCCTTCCACCTAGTGTCTCCTGGTCCACCTACACCCAGCCTCTTTCCTTTCATGGCACCTCTCAGCAGCTTGCTTGTTCATTTGACTCCCCTCCTTTCATTTCCACTCCCAGTTGATTCAGCAGAATTGAAAGCTGCAGAATTATCATTGCATTCTTTTCCAAAGGCATGTCACCACCTGCCTTTAAGGCTCGCTTGCCATTTCATTGGACACAGCTTTGGTCTGTCATTGTCATAGTACATCCAAGGCTTTGGGTGGAGTGGAGGGGGGGGGGTCAGGGCTTGTTGCATTGCCCAAGATTCTTAGAGAATGTGCCACCCAGTAGAACTGGCATAAACCCTGCCTCATAAAGGAAACTGTAATTAATTTACATCTCCATGGATGCCCAATCCTATGCACATCTACTCAGAAGTAAGTCCCTTTATAATCAATGGGGCTTACTCCCAGGTAAGTGCAGATAGGATTGCAGCCTTAGTGACAGAAAGGTAACCAAGATAGCAAAAATGCTGATTGAAAGGGAAGCTGCCAACACCTGGGAAGCAGGATAGGTGAGGCTGCTGAGACATCCAGGTGTGAACAGGGCTCAAATGAATTGGAGCCGACATCAACGAGGGTGTGCTTTTACAGCCCCAGGGCCCTTCCATCCCGATCCACCTGCTGCTCAGGGCCTAAACCTTCCAGGCATCCCGGCATTATGGTGTGCCTTTTTCTGTACAAGATGCTTCTCTTAGCCCACCACCATCACCACTTCCCCGGGGTTCGATCACTACAAGGACAACGCCATTCTGCTGCCACCGGACCGGTGCCTGTGAGTTGAGCTTCGGAAAGGCGTCTCCCTCCCTGCAGTGGAACGGGGCTGCTTTATTTATTTATTTATTCCTAACCCGCTGGGCCATCCATTACCTTCTGTTGCATAGCTGTGATCGCGCAGGAAACTGTTGTTTATCTTGCGGGTATCAATGTCCTCCTCCATTGACAGCGGGCTTACTTGTGTGGGAAGTGAGAACAAGCAGGCAAGTATCCATCATCGCCCCACCACGACCGGGCTCAGCGGAGAGGAGGGAAGGAGAGCTGCATCGAGCCCAACATGCTCCTGCCCTGCAAGGAAAAATAAAAATAAAAAAAAAGGCAAGCAAGCAAGCTTTTCACCTCCTCCTCCTCCTGCCAGGGACGCGGCTGTGGCAAAGGTCCAGATCCCCTTCTCTTCCTGCCGTTGACGCAAAGGTGCAAATCTCCTTCGCCTCCACCCAGGGATAGGGATGCGCAAGGTCCAATTCCCCTTCGCTTGCTGCTGCTGCTGCTGCTGCCTCCGCTGCGGTTGCTGCTGCACAAGCTCCCGGCTTCCTCCTCCCAAGGCTGCCGCTGCCGCGCAGGATCCGATGCCCAGAGACGCTGCTGCAATCCCCAATTCTAAGGCGAAGTGCCGCAGCTGGGCGACTTCCCGATCGCGGCGCCCAACAGGTTCCCCTGGCGGCTGGCGAGCTCTCTTCCGCATGCAGCAGTGCCCGGGGCTGCCCAAGTCAGGAAGCCGCTAGCCACAAAATGGTGTCCCTTGCTGCAAAGATCACAGCTCCGGCGTCTATCCTCGCTCCCTCGCCCGTGTGCTTTTTTTCCTTTTAATTTCGATGGGGGGCGGGCTGCCTCGTGAAGCCTCGGCCCTAAGCGAGGTGGGGGTCTCCAGGGGGCTGGACTGGCGGCGCTGCGGCAGGCTAAGCGGGCGCCGCGGGCTTGGCTGAGCTCTGCTGCAAAGCGCCGCTGAGAGGCAGAGGCTGGCGACGAGAGAGGGAGAAAGCGGCGCTGCGGCAAGAAGCTGCTCTGGCTTGCGCGGTAAGGACGGCAGGCACGGCGGCGGCGGCGGCTTGCTGGAACCTTATGGTGCATTAGAGCGCAGGCTCCTCCCATACAGTTCGGCTGTGGCCAACCGCGGCGGCGGCTTGGGGAAACTCTCCCCCGGCAGCGGGAGCCGCTTTTTCTGCTGCAGTGGAGCTTCTGAGAACTTCCTCTGGAGGGACACACTCGAAGGGGCACAGAAGAACCAAGAGGCAGTGGCGGCCGTCAGGCCGGGGCGAGGGGCGTCAAGCAGGGCTCGCGCGCGCTGAGAGTCGCCTTTGCGCAGTAGTGGCGCTCCTGCGGACGGCCCGCAGGACGGGGTCCGCCGGCTGAAGGGATTCCCGCCCTTACTCTCACCCCAGTAGCATTGGCCCCTTGGAAGGCCAAAGGAAAGCACAGGGGGCTCCAACGCCTTGAGCTAAGGGGCGGATCGCTAAACAGTACAGGACGTCGACATGATTTTGTAGTTTGGCTGCAGAGGCTCTTCTTATAGGGTCTGTGTCATCATCATCCACCTCGCCGACAGGCCGTGGGATTTTAGCAGCCACGCATGCGTCTGGGCATGTCCGTTCGGAAGTAAAGCCCATTCACATTGAGTTCAATGGGACTTACTCCCAAGTGAATTTATATGGGGTTGCAGCGCAAGGTGTTGAATGCTATAAAGAAAGCTAGTGAAGGTGGATTATGATTGTATCTTATTTCTGCATGTTTGGAACGGCTTATCTTGGTTAGCAGGGCCAGCCCAGCTGCGAGGCCAGTTGAAACTTTTGCTTCAGGTGGTGGGCAATGAACTGTGGGGAGTGCCCCACACCCACCCACTATCTCTGCCACCTGCCTGGCAGCCCCTTCTCACATGCTCTCTGAGAGCACAAGGAGGATGGGGCAGCTTTGCCCTCTGGCAACACTGCTGTTTTTATGTAAAGTGCCTGGTGGAGAGGATGCTGGAAATATTCTGTTCCCAGCATTCCGATCACTATAGGAAGCAGCAGTGGAGCTGGAGCTTCAAGGAGATCAGTCTTCCTGCTCAAGAAGAGGATAGGGGCATTAAACAGACAGCTGGCATGCAAACACTATGCAGGCAAGGCTCACACCATCAACGGTGCATGCTGCCAGGGAGGGGCATGCTGTGTGGGTGTGCCCTGGTGGGACAGGGAAGGGACAGCTGAATTTGGGTTCAGGCAGTGGCTTGCTATTGAATCTGTTGTCAGATTCAATAGTTGTGTCTATGGAAAGAGCAATAAGCCTGGTGAAGCCACGTTTTATGCACTTGATATAAATTTCTGAATGCTAAGACAACTGCACACGCATTGCCAAATGGTGCCCATACTGACCAAGGGCTTGACTAGAAGGCTGAGGGTCCTGCAAATTGTTACACCCATTCAACTAACTGGAAGTTGTTACACCCATTCAACTAGGCTGCAAGGCAGTAGTGACTGTAGATATTTTCACTTCTAAGATGGGGAGGGGAAGGAGACTTCCCCTTTCTCATCTGTACCACATTTATTTTTTAAATGACAGGCTCAAAGTGGAGGAAGGAAAATAGCATCCAGCCTTGCATCTACTAATCCAAGCATGCTAGTCCTACTCATTGTGGCTTGCTTGCTTGGAAGCCCCTAATGGGAAGGCTCCAAAAAGCCCTGAGGGCATTCTGTTTGTGGGCAACCTTATGGACACAGGCACAGGAGCACAGTCCATACCACTCCATGGCAGACATAGAATTGCACCATAAGAGAAGGAAGTTTGTTCTGGAACAGGCTAGGAAAGGTTGTTTTTAGGAGTTTGGGCGGCTTGCATGCTGTTACTTTAGGACAAACATTGTCTGTGTGCCTGCCTGGTTCCCACCTGATTTACCTACATAATATGAAACATGACTGTTCCTTAGTACATTTGCCTCAAAAGGAATCTGGTTATCTGCATGTACTGGGGCTTTGCCATCATGCCATCTAAACTCTCTGCCCAAAGCATGAGCATTGTCATTGTTATTCTGTCAGCATTCCGGAAGCTGGCATGTGTTGCTCTTTCTGTGTTTTTCAATAGCTCCATTTAGATCAAAACAACCATGTGTCAGTCGCAAGTACAGGCATGCCCCAGTAACTGTTGGGGTTCCATTCCAGACTCCCCTGTGGATACCTGAAGCCGTGGATTGTGGGGACACCTTTTTAAAGATAGGGGAACATCAGTGGGTTTGCTGTAACAAGGTAATAAAAGAGATTTGTTTAATGTTCCCCTATCTTTTTAATGTTGTTGTTCAGTCACTAAGTCGTGTCCGACTCTTCGCAACCCCATGGACCACGGCATGCCAGGCCTCCCTGTCCTCCACTAGCTTCCAGAGTTCACTCAATTTCATGTTCATTGCTTCGGTGACACTATCTAACCATCTCATCCTCTGCCGCCCCCTTCTCCTTTTGCCTTCGATCTTTCCCAGCATGAGGGTCTTTTCTAAAGAGTCCTCGCTTCTCATGAGGTGGCCAAAGTACTTGAGCACCTTTGATCTTTTAATATAAAAAATTGATCTTTTTAATAGGAGGCCCAGTATCCATGATATCCGTGGATAACTGAAACCATGAATACCGAATCAGTGGATACAGGGACATGCCTGTAGTATCTGTATAAAGGGATCAGTACTACCTGAATAAAGGGTGTGCTGTGCCTATTGTATCACTAGAATGAGTCTTTTCAAAACATTTTGTATGAGGCCAAATCCAAACTTCTGAGCTTGTAATACTCAGTGGAGAATAGCAATACACATGAAAAGTGGAGTCAAGTTAGTCACTCAAATTTTGGACTTTGTTTTTTTAATGAACCAATAAGAACAAAGCATGAACATTGTGTCACAGCTACTTGTAACAATAGGACTGTTTCCCTGCAGTTTTGCAGCCTAATGGCCTAATACTGCCTTCTGAATACAGATGACATCCTTAGAGGTTTCAGGTGGGGTTCTGCTTATAATCAAATTGGAGGCTCTGACTTGAAGGTGTGAGGTGGGACTAAACATGGGGAGGGAGGCAGAGACAGCCCCAAGATGCAAGAGATTTAACCACTGAATACTGAGTGCTTATCTGCACCTATTTATTACTATTAACTGGATTTGAACTGAAAATTGAGAGGTTGACTATTTTACAAACTTTATTACTGCTTTGTAGGACTCTTTAAGGTCACAAAAAAGACCATAAACATATACTTAGGGTGCAATCCTAACCTGGAGTTAGACCAGCACAGTTAGGCCAGCAAAGTTTGGCCGGCACAAGGAACACCGTAAAGTATTTTTGGACCACTCTCGGAGTCAGAGAGGCCAGCACACCGATGTGCGCCATCCTCCTTGACTCCGAGAGTGGTCCAAACACGCTTTATGGTGTCCCTTGTGCCAGCCAAACTTTGCTGCCCTAACTGTGCCGGCCTAACTCCAGGTTAGGATTGCGCCTCAAATTAGAATTCTAATTAGAATTAGAATGCTATGGAGAATATTAGCATGGCCCCTGCACAAGAATAACAAGGATATCTGTGAAACATTCAGTATAGTTTGTTGAGGGGCAGATGACAGACAGCTCATGCTTTTCGGCATCTCCAAGAATCTCAGGTGCAAGAGCGGGACAAGATCTCTGCTTGGAGGCTTGGAGATCTTCTACCGTAGAAACACAGTAAATGGTCCAACTCAGTATCTTCATTCAGGATAATCATTAAGTTATGAGTCAGATATCTTATAACAAACACATATACCTTTCATGTTCCCTTCTGCTAGAAACTTCTATGTGATGTCTATGGATGTATCACCACAGACCAGGAATAACTATAACTGATTTTCTAACCAAGGGGGCAAAATTTGAACAGGCCTCTTTGCACTGTATTGATCACAGCCAAATCTTCCAGCATTGTACTTGGAGAGACTCTGAGAGAAATAGAAACAATATGATGAGAGTGGGAGGGGAATTACCCTCATCCACAGCTCCATTCCTTGAGAATTAAGGCGGCAGGAATCAGGATCAAATTGTGAAAGAAAACGAAAGGCAGACGGAGAGAAAGATGGTTTTCCAAAGAATAACAACTGTGCCAAATACCTGAAAATGGCAATAGGGCCCAGCAACAGAGTGAGGATCTGCCCTTCTTAGCCCAGAAAGGTAGGGTGGAGCAGACTGTTACCAAATTTCAGATGGAACTTCTATTGGTGGCTGTTCTGTAACAAGGATGCTGATGCAATCAGCACTTAAGAGCAGGGAACTGTTCCCAGAGACCCTGCAATCGATGGTGCTGAAAGCAGAGCAAAGAAGCTCTTGCTGAACTGCTGCTGATTAACCCTGGAGAGTAAAGAACGAAGAGATGTGAAGCTGTGGGGCACTCATGGCTTCTTCTATGACTTCTGTATCAAACCTAGTTCACACATACTGTACATAGTGTGGTGTGGCTCATGGAGGTTTCTCCAAGATGGCAAGCCGTTTGTTCTGAAGCAGCATGCCATCTGGGTTGAGTAATGTCCATCGCATTGCAAATTTCCAACAATATCAGCAAAAAGAAGTCTGTAGTGGCATGATGAAAATCGCCAGAGCCACATGGGAGCAGACTGTTTCCGCAACAGGTGCCTTGTTTTCTGAGAGATTTTGGCCAGTGGAAAACAAGAGGCGTATCCCAGCTATGATCCCGTAGTAGTGTAACGATCACTCTATGCAGCCACAATTTCAGCCCTTGTATTGCTGGTGTGGCAGGATGAAAAGAGCCAAAGCAAGACTATGGAGTCTGCTTGCCACACCTCTCTGTGGAACAGGATATGGTCAATGCAGACTGACATCATTGCACTTTCTTTAGAGGCATTGTTGCTAAATCATTGCAAACCTATGACACACACACACACACACACACACACACACCTCCTTCATCCTTCCTACAGACTGCACCCTGGTAGCAATCATTGCAAACATCAGGCAAAATGCCAACACAATGCAGTATTCATTTCCTTTTAATGGTTACTAAGTGGATAGCCAGTCTGCTAAGTGTCCCTGCTTCCATCCAAGCCAAGCATACGTGCCAAGGCCCCAGATGCCCATGCTGGAAAAATAACTTCCATAACTGGGCATCTGGACTATTCCTGCCAGCCAAAACAAACCCAGAAGGCTATGTATGTACCTGGACTCCAATACTCATTTGAGGAGATTGGGGATGGTGGGTGGAGTGCTTCACCCTTTTATTTCAATAAGGGAACTTGAGTAAATACTAAGTTAATATAGCAATCACTGCTTACAGGATTTGTCCTGAATATGCATTTGGCAAATTGCATCAGTGTTGGCAAAACATTATGGCTGCTTCACTTATGATGGTTTTCCAGATTCTCTCTCTCTCTCTCTCTCTCACCACTCAGAGAGAGGGGGGGAGGATAAACTCATCTCTTGTTAAGAGGAAGGGCCCAAACGTTCCAGCACTGATGCAGCTGCCATGCAGCAACAAATTAAGGGAACAAATGAGGATGAGGCCGCCATGATTTCGCCACAACCACAGAATGCAGCACACACCCTATTGGGATGGCTACATCAGTGCTGGAAAATTTGATAGGACTTGACCCTATACTAGCACAGGGTTGATTTTGCCATGTGCATGGATCAGATGCCTCTCCACTCATACAACTTTATGAGATGATGTAGCCCTTACAGGTACCAGTGCACCCACACTAGACTTTTTTTTGCGTAATTTTGTATGACTGACATGGACTGAGGAGAGTATCTCATCATCACTAATGAGGCACGGGGTGGTGGTGGTGCATTTATTTCAATCGAGGGTGAGTTCTCTTTCACTATTAACTTTCAGTTTCAAAAAGAAAAAATTATGGAAAAAAATTCCTGTTGATTTTGAAAAATGTCTGAGCATCTGTGTGGGCCTATAGGAATGACTCATTATAAGCATAAGACAAATCCAAACAATAAGGTAGGGACATCAACAGCACAGGCATGTTTACTCAGAAGGATTTACTGCCTAGTAAGTGGGGTTAGGATCCCAGGCTAAGGCTGCAATCCTATGCACACTTAGGGCCCAATGCTATGGGCCTTAGCGTGGGCAGTATGAGCATACCGCCCATGCTTCTGTTGCAAAGGGTGCTGGAAGTCACCATCAGGGCTGGCGATAAGCTGTTACCACTGGTGCTGGGCTAATGCCAGCCCAATGCCAGCCCCACACTACCCAGAGGCGGCAACGCTTTTTGTCGGGGCGGGGTGGGACAGGGGACAATCTTTGCTGCCAGATCCTATCTTCCGTCTCTGGCCACACAGTCTGACATGGAGGCCCTTGCCTTGGCAAAATAGCCAGTGCAGAGGTGAGTCAGAGGCGTACCAGGGTGAAACCGCGCCCATGGCATGCAATGTCATGACGTCACGTTGTGATGTCATGACGTTGCGGGGTGTGGCTTCTGTCCGCCATGTCAGTTAACATGGCAGGCAGAAGCCAAGCCCCCACCTCCTTGTTTTGCCACACCCCGCTGGGGACACACAGCATCTCCTGGCCACCGCTCGGGCAAAACCCGAGCCACGGCCAAGGGACGCTGCGAGCCTCTCTGGCTCTGCGAACTGGGGAGGCATGCGGCGTCTCCTGGCCACTGCTCAGGCCCAAGCAGCAGCCAGAAGACGCCACACACCTCCCCAGTTTGCAGAGCCGGGTGGCGCGGGGTTTCTCCTGGCTACTGCTCAGGCAAAACCCGAGCCGTGGCTGAGGGACGCCACGAACCTCTCCAGCTCTGTGAACCGGGGAGGTGTGCGGCGTCCCCTGGCCACAGCTCGGGCACTTTTGCCTGAGCAGCGGCCAGGAGATGCCGGCGCCTCCCTGGTTTGCAGAGCCAGGGGGCGCACGACGTCTCCTGGCTACCGCTCGGGCAGTTTTGCCTGAGTGGCAGCCAGGAGACGCCGGCGCCTCCCTGGTTCACAGAGCTGGGGGGGGCAGCGTCTCCTGGCCACCACTCGGGCAAAACCCAAGCCGCGGCCAAGGGAAGCCGCGCGCCTCCCCTCTGCGGCTCAGGCGTCTTCTTGGGCGCGAGGGGGGGGGGTTAAGGGCCATCAGCGCCCCCTGGCAAATGGCGCTCCTGGCTCTTGCCACCCCACACAATGCCCTAGATATGCCACTGAGGTGAGTAGACCTATTACCTGCCCTGCACGCCTTTTCCTGTGGAGACTCCTGGAAAATTTTCCTGTGGAGACTCCTGTGGCAGCCAGGCAGCTCAGGATTGGGCTGTGCCCTGGGAATAAGCTCTATTGACTATAATGAGACTAACATCTGAGTTGATATGCATAGGATTGGGCTGGAAGTCACTAACCTGGATGTTCAAGAAGACATATTCTGGGATCAGTGTCTTACTGAAAAGGGAAAAGCAAAATCAGAGTAAAAATAGGTCACTTGGAAACAAAGAGGAAGCTACCTTTATTTTGCTCAGTGACACAGGCTGGTAGCTGTTTTCCTGATTTCAGATTGCTGCTGCTGCTGCTTCCTACTTCAGAGATGGGCTGCAATCAATTTTCCACACAGCGCCTGCAAATTGTCATAGTTCCTTTCCAGTGACTTGGGGTCTGCAGCTGTGGGGGAGATGTGATATATGCTGTCCTTTTATGATAAGTTTGTTACTCCTCTTGGCCAAAGTGCAGCTGCTTTTAATTAAAAGAGTGCTAGAGCAAAAGGTGAGGTTTCAACTTGCCAGACCAGACCATCCTGTTTTTCTTCCATATCTATACTGTATAGATTTTTTTTAATCTGCTCTGTTCCTCTGAGTGAGGCAGACACTCTCCTCCAGACACTCCCTGCTCAAATGTAAATCATCCCCTATTAATAGGGTTACCAGATCCAAACTGGGACAGAGCACCTCTACCTTTAACCATTGTATAGCAGAGGGAATTTGGGCAGGTGCAGCTCATCATGGAAGGGTTTCAAAAGCTGCACCTGCCCAAATTCCCTCTGCTATACAATGGTTAAAGGTAGAGGCTCTCTGTCCCAGTTTGGATCAGGTAAACATGTCTATTACACAACTGCCCTTCCCCCCGTCAGACTCATCCTAGATCTTAAGTTTTTAAGCAAAATGCTCTGTATGGAGTCAAAAAAATATGAAGTAATGAGGTTACTACCACAACCTGAAACTATGAGATTCCCCCCCCCGCCCCTCT
Source organism: Lerista edwardsae (assembly GCA_029204185.1). Classification (NCBI taxonomy): domain Eukaryota; kingdom Metazoa; phylum Chordata; class Lepidosauria; order Squamata; family Scincidae; genus Lerista; species Lerista edwardsae. The sequence goes on from JAJKFI010000005.1 coordinate 26,548,830, forward strand.
TCCGCTGCTGCCCTGGGAGGTAAAATGTGAGGGATGTCTAATTGGAAGACAGTTTCCCAGATGTGAGTTAGAGATGCTCGATTTGCACTCCAGTTGAGAGGATGATGCCTGACAATGGAGTAGTAATTTCCTTTGAAACTATGGTAACAAAGGGCTGGTTCTTATGGAATCTTTAGCCACTTGGGGCTAATTCACACATTTCCTTAGGCGGCAAATATGTACATTTAACAGACAAGTGGTCTGTTGACATGAACAACATAACATAGGAGGAGTACACACACAATATTGCAGTTCATCTCTGCGAGTGGGGGTGCTTAAAAGGTGAATTTTCCTGCTCATGGAAGCTGACCTGCAGTATTGTGCAAGCCTGATCCCAATAAGGTGTGCTGCACACGTGAGTATGCTGCACACTTATTAAATGGTGAGCTGAAGAAAATAAGCTTTTACTGCCCTCAGATTCCATATAGTCCACCTCTAATTCTGAGATTTTTAAATGTTAGTTTGGTATTTTGTGTGTGTGTGCATTTTGTTTAATGCCTATGCCATGAAGAGTTAGGAATATATACAGTACATATACAGTACATTTTACTTTTCTCAGTTATATTTTATCATCTGCTCAATTTGTATCTACATGGGCCAAACATCATATTGAGGACCAAACTAGATAATACACAAGGGACATATACACATTTCCCATTTTTTTTAAGAAAAATGAAAAGCAACTGTGTGGGAAGCTGTCAGTTTGTTTTCAACAAAATAACAGGAAGAAGATTGATGAACATTTTCCATCCTCCACTGTCTACTCCAAAATGGCCTTCTAGGATAGGGGTCTCCAATTTTTTTAGCCACACATCAAATATCTAGTATGGTGTCGAGGACCAATAAATAAATAAATTTAAATAAATAAATTAGAGACGAAACTTGAATGAATGAATGAATGAATGAATGAATGAATGAATGAATGAATGAGCTCAAAGTTCCAGGACTCTTCCAAACACAAACACACACCACAAAAATATAAAACACACTTTAATGGACTCATTCCCCCATCCCATAAATGTGCTGGAGTAAATATCACAGAACCAATAGATCACAGGAAACACCCAGAGCATGTTCTGAGGATCAGAGGCCTCCAGAGGGCCTAAAAACCAATGGAGTAAAAAGTGTCCCCACTCTCCAAGATATGCCAAAGAAAGGGGCCTGGTGGACACCTGGGGGTGGGTAGGTTGGAGAATGGTGACAGTTACATGCTGACCTTTAGTGAATTTCAATCTGCAAATGCATTTGTGCTTGGGATTGCTAATCCTTTCAGTTATTGTCAAGGGTTGTTCCTTGATTTTAGAGAGCTGGGAATAAATGAACTTCACAAAGCAGTTCTATGCATACTGCATAACAATATGCATAACATACTGCATTCCAGGTCTTTGGAAAAACCGGGAAGTGATCGTTTTCAGTCATCCAAAGGCATTCTGAGGGCAAGGAAGGCTGCGCACAGAATACCCTCCACACACAACCAGAGCAAAGCTTAATGGGCACAGACTGTGCCAGCAAGGTCAGGAATCCCAGGGGCTCATGGGGGGACGACGACCAGAGGCTTGCCATGGGCCAGATAGAGGCTCTCTGAGACCGGAGAGAACAGTTTTAGGAGAACAGTGTTTCTTTGGGCCTGAAAATAAAAAAGAAAATGGAGGATTGGACAGACAAATAGCTGGAGGGGAAGATTAAGCAGATCTACCCTGGTTATCATTCTGGTCCTGAAAAGTAGCCTTGAAGGCTGCAGTCATTTTTTAAAACTTTCTTAAAAGACATAAATTATTTAAGTGTCTTCTACACAGATCTAGTTGTATCCTGAGAGGGCCACATAGTGTGTAATTAATGTCTGCTCCCAACAGCTCAACCACAAGATGAGCTATTTTTCTCTACTTTTTGTTCCTAGCAATCTCAGACAGTGCCACACAACCCCTGATGTGTGTTGCATACCAGGAAAAGCCTCGTTATGTCAACTGTTTACCTTCCTAGATCATGTTGTGCCCTAAGGTTAATTTCTCATGTAAGTTGTCTGTCTTCTCAACCCAGCATGCCCTGCTGCACCAGTGCTGAATAGGACTGGGCTGCCCATCTGTAAAGTCTTCGGAAACTTTGCACACCTGGGTTGACAATATGACACACCTTGTTCCTGACCATAATGTTATGGCTTGTAAAACTGCACCATGGATTTCTTTTAAATAGTAGTAATTGAAAGTCAGAATAATCAGTCTGACACAACCTTTTGATGGTGGATAATGTGTCATATATTCCTCTTTGCAGTTCCTTTAATTGGACATTATTTAACACAGTGCAGTATAACACTGTGTCCATTTCACCTTGACCCAGTAATGCAGTTACAGTCCAAGGAATTCATTACGTTATCGTTCCTAACACATTCAAGGGTTTTGTAATAAGAAAATTACTGCCATGACAAGCCATAACTATCCTTCTGGAGAAGTTCCACCTCATAAAGTCAGAGACAGAGATTTCACATGCCACAAAATCCATGTTAGATCATTGGTGAAATTCAGAAAGAATAGGTACAGAAAGCAAAGATTCTTGCACTTTGCGTATCCACGTATGCGGGAATAGATTCTGCTGACATTTACAATACAGTAAATTTAGAGTCATACTTGATTAGGTGTAAAAGTAGCCATATTAGCCCCCTAATATTTATTGGCCAAAGAAATGCCCCTGTGTTGCAGGGATTACATTTAGGGCTAACACTTAGGGTTCTGTATCTCTAAAAATTGCATAGCTGAAGGAACCTTGGGAAGCGCAGATTTCCTCATCCCTGAAGTACTGAGACATGACAAGCTGCAGTTGCTGAAATTCACACTCCTATACAATTATTAAACATATAGGAGCCCTGATTCTAACAGGGATATATATGGGTAATACAATCTAGTTTGTTCATTTACAAAATTGTGCATGAGGTCTTAGAGATGCAATGTGTGCGTACACAACTTGGATGAAGCCATGCTCCAATTGTTATGCAGTATGCATGGTACTGCTTTGTGAAGTTCATTTATTCTCAACTCTCTAAAATCAAGGAACAAGCCTTGACGATAACTGAAAGCATTAGCAATCCCAAGCACAAATGCATTTGCAGATTGAAATTCACGAAAGGTCAGCATGTAACTGTCACCATTCTCCAACCCCCCCAGGTGTCCACCATGTCCCTTTCTTTGGCATATCTTGGAGAGTGGGGGCACTTTTCACTCCATTGGTTTTTGCCTCCATTAGAGAAGCTTTAAAAACCCTTGAGCATTGCCTTGCATTGGACTCAAGGAGTGCAATAAAAATTATTATTATTACACTTCAATTCAAACTATGCAACAACAAAAAAAACTCAGCTTCAACCTTCTCAGCAAAACATACAGGATGAATTATGTCCTAACCTAATTCACCTTTTACTTTCTATATCTACTATTCATTTTTCCAACTGGTTGAATAAGTCAGTCTGAAATTAGAGAAGAATGGTTTTTTTTTTTCTTGTTACAAGCATACTGCTTTCATTGAATATTGTGCTTCTCATCTATTTCAGCATGCTAATTTCCACCATTTACAGAAGCAGTTTCCGTCTTCTGCATTGTGACAGCTTCTCACAACCTGCAGAAACCATTCGCTACATTATTTCATTTGCGTTGACATGGTAGCCAACATTAATTTTAAGAAGGGCTGTATTTAATCCAAGACATGTAACATAAGGTAGCATACTGTAACCTTTGCTAGAAAACTCAGCTAAGACGCAGACCCACAAAGCTGGAACAAACCTCATCTACTCTTACAACATCAATTCAAAGGAGCCTCCATTTCTATCTCTCAGAGTGCAATCCTATACCTGCGTTGTGCTGGCGCTACACTCTTGCGGCGGTCCAGTGCTGTCGCAAATGTGCCGTCAAGCGCATCAGCATCGGCAGTATAGCGCTGGACCGGCGGAAGCAGCAGTGCCGACACTCGGGTGCCAACGCAACCGTCAGCAGTGCCAGCCTTGCGCCGGTCGAGTGTTGGCAGCGCTCAGTTGGCACAGGGCCTCCACAAGGCCGTGCCAGAGGCGCTCCAGAGGCTGCTGGGGGCGTAGCTGGGTGGCAACAGGCAGTGACGGGGGCAGCGATGCAGGATGGCCATAGTGCCAAATCCTAAAGCCTGTCCCTGGCCAGGGTGGCCCCGATTCAGGCCGCTTCTGTGCACATTGACCTGCGCTTGCAAAACAGCAGGTGCAGATCCAAGCAGGCCCATAGAGATGACTGGGGCTTACGCGGGTGCAAGGGGAAAACCTCCCCTTGTCCTGCATGTTGCTGCTGCTGCTGCCTCCTAATGAGCTTTAGGATACAGCCAATGATGACATTCAGGGGGAACGGACCAGAACAGGCGTTCCGGATCCTAACGGGTTCCGTGGCTGGTTCCGGGTTCCCGACAAGTGCCAATCAAAAGTGAGTTCCTGTTCCTAAATCATTTGAATGACACCACTGGATGCAGCCCTGCTATGTCAGCCTTACTTAGGGTTGGGCTGCCCGTCGGGTTAAAGCATCATGGAGGAAAAGGAGAAACGTTTGCAAAAAGAAGTGCAAAGAATATGTTTGTTCCACATATTTCTAACAAAGACAATAAATGTTGGAGAGTATACCTTGAAAAATACTTGCCACATGCTGAAATGGGATCTGGGATCTAATGGTTCTGGGACCAGGGACCAGTGTCAACAGACCTGGAATCCAAAGGCAGTATCTGGCATTATTTCTATATGGCAAACCCAATATAGCAAACCCAGGTCCTATTTATGAAACCATGTGATTGATATGGCAGCTACTATAGCCCAAAGCCAAGAATGCCAGGTATAAAGCAGTTGAGAGCAGAGGATCTGATGAAATGGCAAAAAACCACGTAGAAATGAGAAGGCGGTCCACAATTGTGGAACCCACATCCCTCATCACCATCTTCTTGCTTTCATGTTTTATCTGGGGCTTGCTTGACTCATCTAAGAGGATGCAGTTGCACAAAGGAAAGCAAACACAGGGTACTGGAAAGGTGCTGAATCAACTATTCTTTTTTCAAGAATCAATGGTTGGACATCAAAACAGCCTGAATTAACGTATCATTACACAGGTCACTTGTAGCAGTATCCATGAGCATTGAACATGTTTACACAGGGTACAACCTAACTCTCTTCTTATTCAGGTCAGTAGCTAATACTTGCTGCATGAACAATCCCAACTTCTCGTGTATTACTATTTGACTATGAAAGAAGCAGCAGCACGGATGATGAAGATGCAGGTGGCACTGGCTAAACCATGTAAACATCACGGGGGCATGCAGATTGGTCCAACCAGCAGGCATTGACTATAGCAATGCAACCAATGAAACAAAGTGCCAATTTCCAATCCCATCCTTTGCAAGTGGGACGGAGCCGCTGGCTGATGGCTACACTGAGACTCTCGTGGGTGCTAGGATCCATAACGCCGACACTATGCTCAGTTATCCCAGTTCAGCAGTTCATAGGAGCATGAACCATAAATCAAATTAAGTGCAAATATACCAGCTGAAGTGGCTTGTAGTTAATCGTGTCCTGAGGCTTTAGGCAGCCTTTTTCTACTTCTGCGAACTAATATTATGTAAGTCGACATATCCTGTAGATCAGAGTAATTTCACCTAATTGTCTGTTCTCATTCCAGGAACATGTTAGTCTGAATGCCATTAGACTGGGTTACACATTATCTTTAAGGCGCATGACATATGGTGGTGAGCAGGTGCTATTGGAGAAGAAGGAATTAACGATGGATATATGAAATCACAACAGAAATAAATATTTAATTTTGAGTGTTGGGAAGTGAAGTAAGGTCTTTCTCACGATTGTGGACCCTAATGCATATGTAAATTAATTAGAGAATCCCAACATTCATTGCACCCATTATTATTTCATAAAGGAAGGCAATCATTTTAAACCAATATTGACATTTTTTTCCCCAAAATGAAACTGTAGCTCAGAAAATGTAGCAGAGAATGGAGAAGGCTTTCATCCAAGAAAAGAGAATTACAAAGTGCAGATGTTAATCACCTTAGTTTATATTAACCGTATTTTAATGAATCAAGAGTCACTGGAGCTCAAGGAATCGACCACATGTGCTTTAGAAACACAAGAAGTAGCATGACATGAGGATTACATAGATGGTTAACTGAATTGCGTACTTACTGAGACCTCCTTTTTAGCCTGGCTAAAGGTCAAGCTTATTACTAAAGTGCATACATTCCATACTACATTGTTGAGTTTGAGCATGGACACCTTTAAATATTATGCTTCCATTGTATTTCTCAAGTACATAGAAACTAATATGTTTGGACCACTCTCGGAGTCACAGAGACCAGCAAACAGACGTCCGCTATCCCCCCTGACTCCGCGAGTGCTCAAAACGCTTTACGGTGGCCCTAGTGCTGGGCAAACTTTGCGGGTCTAACTGTGCCGGCCTAATGCCAGGTTAGGATTGCGCCCTTAATGAAAACACTCTGACAGTGGTCTTCCCACCACCATCATCCATGCAAACAGACCCACAGGTTAAAAACCTGGTGCCATTGTCCATGGGGGAAAATTGAATACTCAGATGGAAGAAAATAGCAAAATATGCCAATATGCAAAGCATGGACAAAAAAAACCATATAAATCAGCCAGGCTGGGCGATTGCTTCCCTTCAAGCATTGCCCTGAAATGGTGTGTGAAGCAACACTGCAGCTCCTAGATCATTTGGGTAGCTTAACTGGACTTAACCCGCTAGCAGGTGGAATAGGTAAGAACGTTGGACTAGGCATTGGGAGTGCCATTCCTCCCATCATACTTAATTCTTCAAAGCATTTATCTAACTTTGCCTGTTCAAAGACGGCATTCCCTTAGATGCAAAAGGCTGCAAAGGGGAACTAAACAGAAATACGAAGTTTAAGAGTGCTGGGGGGATCGACAGGGATTTTTAAGATTTGATATGTATACATCATCCCAATCCTTTTGTTCAAGAACAAGATTCTTGAGTTTCTCCTGCAGTAGTGTTCCTGGGCAGGGGGCGGGGCAACATGCTAAGTTTTTCAGGATGGAATCCTAACCTGGAATTAGGCCGGCACAGTTCAGCCAGCAAAATTTGTGCACAGACGTGCTCCATCCTCCCTGATTCCGGGAGTGGTCCAAACTCACTTTACAGTGGCTCTTGTGCTGGCCAAACTTTGCTGGCCTAACTCCAGGTTAGAATTGTGCTCTCAGGTGCCTCAATGCGTCATGTAAGCGTCCCCTCACCCTCACCTTCAGAGCCATTCTGGCAGCAAGAGTAAAGCGGAGGAGATGCCACTGCGTTGGTCTCGCTGCCTGGACTGGCTCTGAAGGCAAGGGAAAGGGCTACTTACATGGTGCATTGAGCCACCTGCAAAACTTAGTGCATTTCCCCCTCCCTCTGGGATTGCTACTGTTCTTATATTTTCTTTATATTATGTGTCCTAGCATTTCTGTTTCAGAAGGTATACACTAGAAGCATGGAACATGACTTTACTAATGTCTTCATTATGAAGACTGGGAAAACTCATCTCTCGTTTTATGGAATCTGAAAAGCAAAAGGGTAGACATTTGGGAAACTGAAATCCCCTAGTAACAGGGACCAACAGCATGACTGATCGGCAGTGAGTGTTCAGGAATAGTTCACCATCTCATAATGTCAGGCACGAGGTTAAAATTAGGGAGTCCAGTCACACAAAAGGAGAGAGACGCAGCACTCCTCCTTCACGGATGAGAAGAAGAATGAGGGTCAAGACCTTCAAACAGCACAAGAAAAGAATCAGTTCATTGAATGCAAAGTAGGTACAGATTTTCTAGCTCCCAAAGGTCATATGATAAATAGAACAACTTCACAGTCACAGTGACAAGTTACTTATCATAAACAGTATCCTGTTAATGAACACTATTATGGACTCACCACTACTTTGGCACAGTCGAGACGTGGCTGTGGAGAGTTTATTTCCAACTTCAATTAGACTGATGATTGTTCTGTCACATTTTGTTCATGCCTTTCTCCATTTGTGCTCATCCATTGCAAGGAACCATTAAACCATTTCCTTACTCCTGACTAAATGCAAATGTGTAGCTCAGTGAGCTTTCCATAAGGTTCAATACATTTCTCAGCTTAGAAAGAGAGACTTCTTCTCTAGTGTTTTTCGGGCCTACTTTCATTAGATCAGGACCATTCTGGTGGTGTTGCACTCCTCTCGGCCTGCCCTTTCCAATGGACCAAGGCATAGTCGGCTACTCACAAGTGAACACACAGTGTGGTTCAGTTTCACTTTCCATAGGACTCCATGCATTTTCCTGGAACCTTCTGAGCATGCTCAGAAGACTCTACAGCCAGTTAGAGTTCCATGGCTTACAAGCACAGTCAGAAGCACTCAGAACAGCTAGGGCCTTGTTCTGCCCAAAATGTATAAGTAAATGTCAGGTTTTCTGGGCAATTTTTTGGCATATATTTTTTGACTTAGACCCAATTATTTATGATAATTGTGATGCAAAAAAGGAGCTCAGCCAACATATTTCTGCGAGCTGCACATTGTATATCAAAAAGCCACATGTGGCTTGTGAACTGCGGTTTGGCCAGCCCTGATCTATATCGTGCAGCACTTGTGGTGGTGATGCCTCTGACTCTGAATGCCTGAGTTTGTAGACTGCTCAGAATATTTGAGAATATTTGGCCACTCTAAGGGAACAACAAAGACCATAAAGCAGTAGGTTGTGTTAAGTTACCCACATTGATTAAACAAACTACCAATCCTTTGGCTGCAGGTTCCCTGTAAAGCAATCCATGTTTTATCATTAACCCACCCAGGAGGGTGGAAAAGTGCAAAGTTTGTGAAAAGGATTTAGGGTGCAATCCTAACCTGGAGTTAGGCTGGCATAGTTTGGCTGGCACAAGGGCCACTGGAAAGTATTTTTGGGATACTCTTGGAGTCAGGGAGGATGGCACACGACTGTGTGCTGGCCTCTCTGACTCCAAGATGGGTCCAAACGCACTTTACGGTGGCTCTTGTGCTGGCTAAACTTTGCCTAACTGTGTTGGACTAGCTCCAGGTTAGGATTGCATCCTCAGTCAAAGATAATACCTCATTATAAATTCAGAAGAGAAGTGAGAAATGTGCATATGATGACATCATCCTTTACAGATCAAATCTTATTACCAGTACAAAAAAGCCAACAAAGGAAATCCTCAGATTACTGAAATCATTATTATCGGTGGTTCTGAAATTTCTGAAAGGAAGATATCAAAAATGCATTTTTTAAAGGTGACAAGTATCCCTTTGCTCATGTGCTCTACAATCAGAGCATTTTAGCATGTTAGAAATTACTTCCCCCCGCCCCTTTTGCTGGGAAAATTCTGGTTCTCTGCTTTTTTCATAGCTCAGCTGCTAGCCAGTAGTCATTTTTAGTATCATATCATAGTTTTGAATATGAAACCTTTATAAAAAGGTTTCCAGAGTATATTTTATTGTCAAGTTGACACTTATTTTGATTTACTGCTTTTGCTGATATTTTATGGCTATGAAACTCATGGGTTTAATGACTTTTCCATGGATCATAATAGTGAGGGGGAAAATGATGAGCTGCCTTGGACAACCAACTGGATAAGTAGAACATAAATTACAGTACTAAAATATTTTATTATATTATCATACCACATTTCAACAGAAAATAACATAATGTTTTACTTTATCACAATAAGTACCATTGCCCATAACATGTTGGACACAAGATCAGTCACCCCAAGCCAGCAGGTAGCCTCATCACACAGAAAACATCTTGCCCATGTGGAACATCTGTTATACACACACACACACACACACACACACACACACACACAGAGAGAGAGAGAGAGAGAGAGAGAGAGAGAGAGAGAGAGAGAGAGGTTGCTACCATGCACAGAAAAGCTAACTGCAACAAACAAATTCCTGCATTCCTTCCTAGGCTATTTGGTTTGACGCAACTATGAATTCCTGAGGGAATGCACTTTTTTTTTTTTTTTTTTTTTTGGCTGGAGGCACTGGTGTAATTAATGAAAGCATAGCCTGGTGCAGAGGGCAAAATGATGCCCAGAAGTGATGTCACAACAGGAAGTGACATCACAGTTGTATTTTCATTTTCTTTCTTTCTTTTTTTGGCCATAACTTTTGAGAAAATGAGGCTATTACACTCCAATTTGGTTCACTACATTCTGCATTAAATTCGGCTTCGAATGGTACATAACATGATGGTATTATTCATACATACCAAGGTTTTCACAATTTTGGCCGCTAGTTTCAAGCTCAGCTTGTTGCCCACCCCCAAAGCTTGTTGCCTGGTACAACTGCACCCCTCTGCACTTCTTTAGCTACGCCCCTGGCTGGATGCTGAGATGCTAAATTTAGAGCCCTGGGTTCTGACTCTGCCTCAGTCCAATTCAGTTCACCATCTTTGAAGTGGGAATAATAGTGAATGAAAAACTTGTCCTGTATAATGATAGCAGTCATCAAACAGATTAAAACAGACGGCAACCAAACTAAACCTAATTAACCCTCCATTTCAAGCAAGCAATCTTATTTTACTACATTCCTAAATAGAAACCATAAAATTATGAATGCACATTGCCCATTAGGAATATAAACTTCAGGGAATAATAATGTATCCACGGGATGGCCGTAAGGCTTAATGAGATGAAGTACATAATAAGAACACTATATAAATGGGAAGGATTCAGCTGTCATCCAGGAGAGCATGCAAGCTACTATTAGAGAGGCCAAGGTTCTTTCTAAAGTAAATCATTATCCCATTCTTTGACTCACACCACAATCCTACTGCAGTGTTCTACCTGCACAGCAACTGCTGGGCTGGCCTAGAGTGTCGCAAATATACCATAAAGCATGCTTGCAATGACTTTAAAGTAAGTAAGCAGCGCTGGCAGAAAGGCTGGCACACGCCTACTGCTCCTGCATCCAAGCCCCTGGCCACCAGTGGAGGTAAGAGAAGTGCCAAGCGGTGCAGGGGCTTGGGGAAGATGGCACGGAGGTGGAGAGGTGGTGAGAGGGGCCATTTTGGGGCAGGGGAGGATGGCACAGGGCGTGAATCAGGCCTGGGAGTGGGCGGGATCAGCATAGGATGTCTCAACCATATCCTATCCTCCTTCCTAGGCCTGAATGTCCTACACAAGGATGCTCAGACTTGTGCCCGCAAATTAGCTGGGGTAGATCGAAGCAGCCCCATTGGGCAGGCTGGGGCATTAGTCAGGGTAAGGGGGTAAATATCACCTTACCCTGAGGAGACCCGCCCAACCTGCTCTTAACCTGCATTGGGTACAGTGAAGGCCACTTGGCCCAGTTGCACCAGTGCAGGGCTGGGCTAACTGTGCTGGGCTGGGCTGGGCTACCCAGGGCTGGGCTACCCAGTTATTTGTTACAGTGCCTTTTCAACTTTTATATGGCACAACAGAAGTGCATAGTTGCCACTCGCCACGCCCCTTATATAAAACATGGTTATAATTATTGATCACATTTGTGCCCTGCTCTATCAAGGTGCTCAGGGCAGCATACATAAGGGCAATGTCCTGCTATACTTAGCTACTGCTATGACTAAGGCCAGTGAGCATCTCCACAGATCACAAATGTGAACAAGATGAGTATTAGGTGAAACACACCATAAAGGAATTCAGTATGTATGTCTGTGTCAGAGAGAGAGAGAGAGAGAGAGAGAGAGAGAGAGAGAGAGAGAGAGAACGTTCAAAATCTCTTGTGTGCTTATTTCAATAAACAAGGCAGCCTAAGGAAAGAGATGCTGCCGTACAAAACAGGTAAAAATATTACCCTGAAGTATTGCGCAAGCAATTTATGTAGAGCATGTTTGTCCCCTGTCTTCATATTGCTAGTCAGTGAGCTGCAGATAGCATCTAATAATCCTGGCTAATCAAGAGAACAAAACATGGAATATTTCCAGTGGATCAAACAGCACTTTAATGTCATTTTGAGGGGATAGTGCAAACCTCTGTCACACACACCCTTGCATCAGAGCCGTAATTAGCTTAACGACTTATATAGTAAATAGGATTTTCTATTTGCAAAGCACCAAGCCATATGCTGTTGTGCCAGTACATTTGAATGACTGAAGTGTAGGTTCCTTAGCACAAGCTTATCTTTTGCTTTCCAATTGCCCTTTCTAAGCACTTCCCCAAATGAGCCTTTTTGCTTTCTCTATTTATTTGCCTACCTCCTTGATACTGCAAAAAAGGGGAACAGAATAAATTGCTTCATGCTTCTTTTGACCTCTGATCCGGAATGCTTTTCCACTATTATACCATCATGCCGCCAGCCCGACCCCTTTTAGAGTGATGCTCCTTAATAAGTGCGTAGTCAGGCAAATGTATGTGGCAGTTTGCATGACAGAAATTCTGGCTTCCTTTTCCCAAGTGCATCCCATCCAAGGCCAGGCTCAGTAGGGATAGCTCCAGGATATACAGTCCAGGGCTGCTGACCTTGAGACAGTGAGAGGAGAAAAGGGCTGCTGCTGAGCTGTAAAATTAAGCAGGTACAAAATAGAAAACATCTTTGGTTACTTTCCAGGTATATTTTTAGCAGGTGAAGAAAGGGACACTGCTTTTTTCCAGGAATCAATAGGCTAAGCTAACTTTTACTGAGTCACTTTCCTGAAAGTCCAAGATAAATCAGTGAAATGCAACTTCTTCCACACCTGGAAGAGTTGCACCATCTTGGGGAGGCCTCTAGGAACACCCCTCTGCAGCCTGGCACTGCCACTCGTGCAGCTCATGCAACAGTGAGAAGCTAGGCCATAATCCTAGCATAGTACCATCCTAATGGCCCGATCCAACCTAACTCTCCGAGTGGTGATGCAGCACCAACATGATGCCCGCTGCATCCTGTGGGGGGAGTTTTGGCCTCGAGAGACCTCCTAGGGCAGTGATGATGAACCTTTTGGGCCTGCTGTGTCAAAATGCCTAGCTTGATTCTGCTGGTGTGTCACTCCCCCCCCCCCAACAAAAGAGAAAAAATATTTACATATTAATTTAATTTAAAAATTACAGTCCAATTATATGTGGGGGCTATCCATTATATTGTTGTTCAGTCGCTAAGTCGTGTCCGACTCTTCACAACCCCATGGACCACAGCACGCCAGGCCTCCCTGTCCTCCACTAGCTTCCAGAGTTTGCCCAATTTCATGTTTGTTGCTTTGGTGACACCATCTAACCATCTCATCCTCTGCCGCCCCCTTCTCCTTTTGCCGTCAATCTTTCCCAGCATGAGGGTCTTTTCTAAAGAGTCCTCTCTTCTCATGAGGTGGCCAAAGTATCTGATCTTCAGCTTCAGTGTCCATTATATAAACAACATCAAATCATTACAAATCAGTACAAAAAAAATCAAATCACTACAAAAAAAAACCTTCAGTTGTTGGGAGTTGGCAAATGCTAGCAAACCCAAAACGTTGTAGTATGTCACCTTTAACATGCGTGTCACAGGTCCGCCATCACTGTCCTAGGGGAAAGGTTAAATTTCCTGGTCTGGTGGGTCTACTCAGAACTGCGGTTGCAAATCTGTCAAGGCAGATTGAGCCTGGAAAGGGAAATCAGGATTTGGTAGGCACCACTGCCGGACCCTTACCGGACCCTTACCAGTCCGAATCTGCCTCCCTGCCCCACTCCCATTGTGCCCACCCCAGGTCCCATTCCACCCTCCCTCTACCTCTCTCCCATATCTTATGCATTGTATTAGAAAGTTGAGCGCCTCACAGAGAATTATGACTTTATATTTGATGGGTATGAATGTGGACATCTGGTGTCCCCTGGAGCACACAACTGACTGCTTGCAGCTTCTGGTGGTGGCCATCCCAAGGGCCTTGCGAGAGCGGGAAAGCAACTAGCGCCACTGGAATATCATTTCAGAGGCACTAGGCGCCAATAGTACTATCAGCATTACTGTTGTAACACTTACCTGGTCAGAGAGTTTTTCACAATCCCTAGGGGATTGTACCACATTTTTCCCCCTGTATATTTTAATCAGTTCCTAGGCTTCCTATTCCTATCACTACCTTGGCAAAGATCTTATTTGCTGTTCAGCCTATTCAGTGGAACTGAGTTGACTTACTTTTCTCTGTTAGTTGCAAAGCATCGTAAATGGCAACCATAAACTCCTTAAAAAAAAACCAATGGCCGGGCGTCCTCCCCCCCCCCCCACACACACACACTGTTTTTGCACTGTTGGCCAGATGAAGGAAGAAGCAGGTGAAGACTTGTTTCCAGGGTCTCTCCACATCCAGATAATCCCTCGGAACTCCCAAAATTTCCAGTTAATGGGGGAAAGAAAAAGCCCAGACTCCTTCAGTTTCTTTTATTTCTCTTTCCCCATGCTAGCCCCGTGATGCGATGGAGTGACATGCACCCATCAAATGTGTTTCTACAATGATCTTCACTGTAAAGTGAGTGTCGATAGTACTTAGGGGCATGTAGGCCACGAGCCCATTCCCCACTGGCCAATCTGATGCCAATCCTGACTGGAAAATGGCCCCCTTTGTTTTAAAATGACAAGGATGATCGTTTAACACACCAGTAATTTCAGGTATGGTGCTACAATCTTTTAGAAATATGAGGGCCTGTCACAGAGAATTATGGCTTTATTTTTGATGTATATGAGTCTGCTGCAAAACAGGTGAGAAGAAATACGAAAATAATGTATCTGAAAGGGAAAATAGCCCTAGGCTTCTGTCTCTCATGCTACAAATGAATTTCACAATACAATCAGGGCCCAATCCTAAGACCCTCATTGCCAGCAGTATGTCCATACGGCCAGCTCTGGGTGTCGTAAACATGCCGTAAGGCATGTTTATGGCAGCCGGAGAGAAAGTACTGCCTGCACTGGGGCCTCACCCCAGCGTGGATGGTATCCCCGTGTCTGCAGCAGCTGCAGGCCTCCCGGGAGCCCATAAGTGGTGGAACCAGTGCCCTCCAGACCCTGGCAGCAGCGCAGGGGTCCAGGAGAATGTACCCATGCCCAATGCAGGTTCTGTGCAACCCCCTCTTCGTAGCTTAAGCCCCCAGCAGCAAGGCTGGAAGTAGCTGACTTCAGTTCCCAGAAGAAACGGCACGGCTGTTTGTAAAATACTTAAATGTTTATTCAAGCTAATGGCTAATGGTTACACTACGGGGCAGAAGAGGCCCAGAACATGCACAGCACATACACATGGCAACCCAATGCAAAATAAGAAAGGTCTAACATTATTATCTCTCACCCGGGTTTCTTGGGTCGGTGTCTGACAGAGTCCATCGCTGCATCTCTCCCTCTCTCACTTCACACACACACAAAGAGCACCCCGCTCGCCCCCTTTTCTCCCTTCCTGCCGTGAGTCTCAATGGAAGGTTGCTATCTCTGGGAGCTGACCTTGCCTGCAAGAAGCAGCTCCCTTCCTAGAGACAGTTTATCTCCCTCCAGACCTTCAGAGAGAGACGAAATAGCCTCTAGGGATTTGGTTCCCACCATCTGGGCTTGGGGGGAAGGGGAAGGGACGCTGGCCTGCTCAGGCAAGATGGAGACGGGCCCAGTGTACCTTCCTGGGTTCATGACAGCCAGCCAGCAGTAAGGCCTGTTGGGGTGGGGGGAAGATGGGGAGGGGGGCAGAACTGGGGGGAGAAGGGGAGGAAGATCCAGCCATGGAGTGGGGCTGGTGGTGACTTCCACTGCTGGATCTTCAACCCCGTGTCGGGCCAGGCAGCCCAACACAGGGCTGCTCAGGTCTCAACAGGCAAAATAACCAGCGAAGACCCTAGGACAGCAGTTCTCAACCTTTTTCATTTCACCGCACAGTGGTAAGGCCACCGCACAAATGGTCAAGGCACACCCTCAGTTTTTGAACAACTGACAAGGCACTCTGCGTGCCAGTAGGCCCCAATGGCCCTACTAATAAATGACCCTCTCCCAAATTCCTGCAGCACAACCGAGGATCTTTCGCGGCACACCAATGTGCCATGCCACAGTGGTTGAAAATGGCTGTTCTATGAGTTCCATTGTGGGGCCTGCCTGCAGCTTTCCTCGGGAGAAGGGGCAAGCGTCGAGTGGATGCAGTGGTAGCCATTTTGCTACTGCTGCTTCTAAGGCAGTCGGGCATCTCAGGATTGGCTGCCCACTCAGAAACATGAAGCCTGGAATGAGCTGGTTAATTCAAATCCACCTGTGAAATTCCCACTCCCGCCCACTCTTTGGCCCTGAGGTTTTTGAGGGCATGATGCTGCATGGACAGCAGAAGCTGCCCACACTCAGCAGGATTTCCCTTCTGTGCAAGATGAAGCTTAGATTCTATATTTAAAAACTTGAAGCCCTCTTAGATCCCAAGAACCCTCAAACCTTCGTCTGCTGTCCATTTCCTTCCTTTCTCACAATGCACAGCCCCTACTGTCCCTTCCCCTAGACCTGTTCTTAGCCTCACCTTCCGCTTGGCTCTTCCAACTCCACCACCCATTGTTTACTCAGGCCCCAGCTTTTCAACTATGCTGACTTTGTCCCACTTCTTGATGCTCCTGTCCATCCCTTGTGCCAACACATCCAGGGCATACAGATCATCCTGGCAGGTTCCTCCAAAGCTTTCTCTCCCAAGAGCCACATCTTTGTTTCTCCCCCACCCCCATGCCTTCTCTTTTTGCTTCCGCTTCATTTAAATTCTTCTTTTCAGTCAATTGTCTACTCTGCATTTTTCCTTCCGCCTTCTTGCCCCCTAGATTACCTACCTCTTGGGATTTCTTTTCTGTAGCTGAACTACAACACTATTACTTAAAGCTTATTGAAGTCTTATCCAGCCCAATGGATAATTTTGCTTTCTTCAGCACAAGCTGTATTGTGAACCTCCTGACATCTTTGCTCCCTGAGAACAGAACAGAATAAAAGCCTTGCTGGATCATCAGGCAAAGGGTTCATCTAGTCCAGCATCCTGAATTTCATGATGCCAACCAGGTGTCTCAGGGAATAAATAAGACAACAGGGTACCATTAGCATTCCCAGAGGGGGACACAGAGCTATGTTTTGCAGGCATCTCAATGTACTGTGTAAGAGCCCCCCTTGCTCTTCGAGCCATTCCAGGTGGCAAGAGCAAATTGAGGGGCTGCTTATATGGTGCATTGAAGTGCCTGCAAAATGTAGCTGTACACCCCCCTGTGAAAGCTGCTCCAGATACCTGTAGCCTGTTGCCACTCCTTTGCATCTAGGATTCAGAGATAGACTATCTCTAAACCTAGAGGTTACATACACTATTTTTGTAACCTGCGATGGACTTTTCCTCTGTAAATCTCTGCATTGCTGTTTTACAGACATCTAGACCAGGTGCCATCACAACAATCTATGGAACTCCATACCCCAGGATACATGCTGGGTAAATATTTCCTTTGAAATTTTGATTTATTTCCCCAACATGCATCTCTTTAAACTTACTTCTGTTGAAGCACACCTGCCATTTTGCCAGATCTTCACAATCTATTCTAGACTTCACCATCCTGCAGTGTCATCTGCAAACTTGGCACTTGCTGCTTAACCCACCTAAGTGGGGCTCTGATGGCAAGGAGGAGAAGCCGCTTTACATGGGTGTTCAGATGCCTGAAAAACCTCATGCTTGGCCCCCTCTGGGAATGCCACTGAGTAACAGAGTAGTATGTTAGTATGAGTCAGCTCTCATTTTCATGTATCAACGCTTATTTAGTTGTGGGGCAGCGCAATCCCTTAGCACCGGTGCTGTGCTCTTGCACCAGCAGAACGCTGTCACAAACATGCCGTAAAGTGTGTCTGCATTGGCGCTATGGCACTCAGCCGGCGCAAGCAGCAGTGCCAGCGTTCGGGCGCTGGCACGACCGTTGGCAGCACCGACTGTGCACCAGTCAAGCACCGGTGTTGCTTGGTCGGCGCAGGGCCTCTGCAAGGGCGTTCCAGAGACATTACTGGGCAGTGCAGCGGGTGGAGACGGCGGTTATGATGCGATTGTGACGTAGGACGGCCATAGTGCCATATCCTAACGCCAGTTCCCGGCCATGGCGGC
The DNA here is from genome assembly GCA_029204185.1 of Lerista edwardsae. Classification (NCBI taxonomy): domain Eukaryota; kingdom Metazoa; phylum Chordata; class Lepidosauria; order Squamata; family Scincidae; genus Lerista; species Lerista edwardsae. The sequence continues at coordinate 26,566,915 of JAJKFI010000005.1, forward strand.
CCCAATTCGGGCCGCTCCTGTGCACGTTCCTCTGCACCTTCCTATTTTGCTTCCTATTTTGCCGGCGCAGATCCGAGCAGGCCCATAGGGGTGACTGGGGCTTCCACCGGTGCAAGGAGAAAACCTCCCCTTGTCCTGCACATTGCTGTTGCTGCCTCCGAATGGGTCTTTGGATATGCCTGCTATGTCAGGCATAAGGTAGGATTGTGCTTTGAGTGTCATCAAGTTGGCCAATGATTTTTTTGTTGGTTATTGATTTGTTGGGTGACCAGTAATGTTATATATTAAAATAAATAAATTCTAGTGATGCCACTGCATTTAGGTTGTGCAGATGATATTGTAATTTATCCTGAATGGCCTGGAGGGGTGAATGAATTGCCATCGTGAGGGTGACACAATGTGCTCTCACACTGGTTGACACAAATCCTAGTGATGCCACTGACCAAAGCCTTATTCAAAGTGGTTTCATGGCAACATTTCTCATTCTTCTGGGACACTCATGGAAATGTATAATAAAGGTTATAAAGTTTAATTCAGCTCATTGCATACTGATAAGTGACAGCAAGCAAATGGCATATGAAAAGCATGAATAAGTATGTCCTTAACTCAGTGGTTCTCAAACATTTTAGCACTGAGACCCACTTTTTAGAAAGACAGTGTATCTGGGACCCACAGGAAGTGATGTCATGGACAAAAGCCTGCTGCTTTCCTGAGAATGCAGAAATAAATTGGACAATTCCTCGGCCATTTTCTAATAACAAAATGAATCAGGAAGGAAAAAAGCCTATTTATAACCTTGACACGTGCAAAATAACCACACAACCCTCCCCATTTCCAGTATCCCATATTTTCAATATGGCTGCTTTAGGTGCTTCACAACCCATCTGAAACTGGCTCGCAAACCACTGTTAGGTCGCGACATATCTGAACATGATTCTTGTAGGTCAAGTGAATCAAACCAGCCATTTTTTGTACCTAACGCCTCAGTATCTGAGGGCTATATCACATGTCAATGGATTTGCACCTGTAACATTCTGAACTCTTTTAAAAAAAAAATTTAAAGGCCTTCTCCAACTCTAATTTGTAAACCTAATATTTGTCTGCCATCTGCATTTGTAAGCAGCCATATCATGGGGGTGGGGGAGACACAAAACAAATGTTGAAAAGTGTTAATTAATAAAAGATATCACGTCTTATTAACGTTCATATCGTAATTACTAAAATCACAAATCCATCTGTTATGTAGTCAGCAAACAAGACAAATGGCTATGTTCTGTTAAACCGATTATCAAATGCCTCAGGGAAGAAAATCTAATAGCCCCAGCTAAATCAAGAATCAAGCAACAACCTCTTTTAACACATAAGCTGTATACCCAGGCAGAGACGCACAGACGTATATTCTGATATACACACAATACAATTGTCACTTAATTTTATTAATTTGCCAATAAAAGTACATATGTCAACATATAGACAACAGGTTCCAGAAAGCTAAGCTTCAGTGTAAATTACACAATCACTGGCATTTTCTTTCCTTTTTACTCCTTATGTCAATATACATTTCTTACCTAAATTAGCATCATAACAGCAAAGCACTTGCTCACGTGGCAGCTATTCTGTGAAGCTGCATTAGATCCCATTCCTTGTATCCAGATGGTAATCAGGTTTGCTTAATCCAATTTGATAAACAAAATTAATTTCAGCTTTGTAATGATTGGGACAGCTTGCTTTTTTTTTTTTTTTTAAAGACAAGGTAAGATATTCTCTCATTTTAAATATGCAATTTACAAATTCCATGCTACCCTGAATACTGGACAAAACTTTATAAATAATTGTGCTACATAGTGAATTATGTAGACACGCAGAATGCCCAGCTGCAGTATTCCCAATTCAATTCGGATAATTATGTATGCTGATTCTTGCACATGATTTTTGCACATTCTTGCACATGACTATTTTCAAAGACTTTAGAGCTGGTTTAGCTCTAAAGCTTTAGAAAGCTGGTAGGATTAGGAAGCTGGTATGCAACTGAAGTAGGAAAGAAAAGAGAGACTAAAAGAAAGAGTGAGAAGCACCTTCCCCAAAAGACAAGTGATAACCTCTATAATGACTTGTGGCTATGAGCTACATCACAGGTGTGTACTCCTTTGAACAGGCAGAAATGATAGGGGAATTGGGAGGCTCGTCCTCCCCAGAAAACCTTAATGAACATACATTTAGTTTTAATGTGCAATTAGCATACATTTTCCTCTTTCCAGAAAATGAGAATGAGGGTGAAGCTCGGAGCCAAAAGGGGCCGTGAGCTAACAGTAACCACCCTATGAGCTACTGGTAGCTCACGAGTCCCATGTTGCCTATCCCTGTTTTACATGGTATAGCCTGTAGAAGAAACAATGTCACGACACCCTCACTACAGAGCAACAGCTGAGAAGTTCCCTGAAAAGGGAGAAGCAGTTGAGTTAGAAGGACTGGGCAGTTGGGAGAAGCAGTTGGGGTAGAACCAGTCCCAGGCCCTGAAAGCAGGCTGGAATCTGGTCCTGCGGGTCAGAGAGCCCAGAGCCACTCCCACTCTGAGCTCTCCTGACCAGCCCCTCCCTTGCCAAGAACTTCATGCTTCACCACACCAGCTCTAGGAAAGGGCCAGAAGGGAAGGGAAGTGATGTGATGTAAAGAATGAATACAAGACTCCAGGCCAGAAGATTGTTCTGGAAAATCTCTCTGCTCCCCAGGCAGAGGCAGTCTGAGCCTGGAGACATTTAACACCTCATTCCCTCTCTCACCCTTGTTGGATCAAGTAACTCATAGAGCTCTCCAGGGTACTGCAACCACAACCTGCCTTGTCTTGCCTCGCCACCAGTCAGATCTCCTGGGCTCCTGCTTTGAGACCAGGATAAGCAAGGCTTTAAGAAAGAAATTCCCCTTGCAAGGTTATTTTTAAAAAAGACTTTCTCCTATGCACACCTCAGCAAAACAGCAGAATCCCAGATTTGGTATTGGAAGAGGTCTGTTTTTAAAGTATGGAATGCATTGTGCAGTACAAATGGAATATCCCATGTTCAGCTTATAGACTTCATTCACATTTTGCATTCTAGCCATCATTTCCATTATCCCCCGCTTTAGTTTGCTTGAGTATTCTTCGGACTACCTTTATCCAACAAATCTAGCATCTTTTTCAGTCTACTTTATATAGTTGATAAGAGGTATTTTTTTCTTATGAAAGTTCATGCCATAGTAAGTTAGTTATTCTTTAAGACAGTGTTATTCAAACTGTGGGTCAGTTGGCTGATGTCAGGTGGGTCATGGAGAGCTGGGAGCAGCCATCTTGGAAGCTGCAGAATTTCCTTTTGCTAGATTCCTTTTGTGAGTGTTAACAGCTTGAATTTTCAAGTGAGGGTTTTTTTTAAAGAATTGTTTTTAGTTCAGTGCTTTTACATAGTATCTTATCCTAATCTTGCTCTCAGTCAGGAATGTTTCATGGTTGCACAATTGCTGCAGTCTAAGAATGCCAATCTGCATTTCAGGAGTGTCCTTATGTTACGATGACAGCACCTCCTGGTTGATGATGTCACTTCCGGCTATGACATCCTTCCAGGTTAATGTCATCACTTCTGGTGGGTCCCGACATGAGTGCCATTCTAAAAAGTGGGTCCCGGTCTAAAAACTTTGAGAACCACTGCTTTAAGAGGCTAAGGGCACAATTCTAACCAACTTTCCAGCACCAGGGTAAGGGCAATGCAGCTCTGAGGTGAGGGAACAAATATTCCCTTATCTTGAGGAAGACTCCATGACTGCCCCCCCCCCAAGTGCAGGATGTAGCACATGCCCATTGGCACAGCTATGTCAGTGCTGGAAAGCTAGCTAAGATTGCACCCTTGCACACTTCATCTGGATAAAACATGAAATCACATTTTTCCCGTCCTCCCTATCTTACAGAAAGGGGGGCGGAGCTATGTTAAATATTAGACATGGCATTTTTATGCCACAACTCTGCCTTGTACACATGAAAAGTGACGAAATATCTGAGAGTCATCTTTGTGGCATTTACTTCCGGTAGCGTCAAGACTGATGTGCTGCAGCTGACAACCTGCATTGCTTAGACTCTCAAGGACGACTGCCCTTGCAAAGCTGCACAGTCAGCACACAGGTACAAGTAATAGATCTGCGCATGGGCTAACAAAGGAAGATCCAGGCCTCCACAGTTGGGGTAATTTCATGAAACTTGCATGCATGATATTGTAAAAAAAGTAGATGTGCACTTTTAAGAAATAAATGCAAATGAAGGATGAAAGCGTGCAAAATATGGGCAGCTGCTGAGTTTGGAGCTGCATATAAATCTTGTTGGCATCAGCAAAGCTCATGCTAGATGGCTCCCCCCCCCAATACTGTATTGAAAAAGAGGCCATGTTCAAATAGGTGTAGAATTGATCCTGCCCAGACTGCAAATCTCAGCCTCTCTTTTTATTCTGTCTAGCAGATTAAAGCCCGCCTTCATCCAGAGGCTCCCCATCTCCAAGCAATGCCTAGAACCTGTGACCAACAAATAAATCATTAAAATCTGACCCATTTCACGGTGTTTTTGTCATTTTCACATACGCCTACATAAATTAAACATATTTTATCATGCTTATGAGGCAGAGAAATATATCAAATGAAGGGAAGGTGCTAGAGATCTTCTGTGCTATGCAGAATTATAGCAACCTGTGTTCATGTACAAGAAGTTAAAGTGGAGCGCAAGAAAATGAACATGAGCAGCAAGGATGGATGAAATACTATGAACAAGCATTTCAAAATTACAGTTTACTTCCATTACACAATTGATTTTATAATGCTCAAATTCTGCTGTACAGAGATTATGCATTTTCTTGTTTTAACGCACAGTAATATTCCACTAGCCAGAAGAAGAACCGTTTCGGCTTCTGCCGGCTCTTTATCTCCTAACCCTTAACAACAGTATCTCTTCTATTTCAACAGCTGATAGTAAGTAAAGAATGCTTAAAAAAGAATAATTCTGTGACCGGTAGAAACATTTCTCCATCCATCATTCCATTGCTTTCAGACTTCTGATTAAAACATTGGACCCTAGATAGGTACTTAAACTGCTATTAACTTAAACAGTCACATCAATTAATCTGTTTCAGTGGAATAAACCAATTTTAATTATCAGGTAGGAGGTAAAAATATCTTGATGGTTTTGTAATCAGGGGTTACTGTTTCATTACTGCATTCAAATTTCTCTTATTCTTCGGCAGAATCGAGTTGTGAAATGAAAGGAACCTCCCCTCCCCTTCTTAGCAACCTTTCTTCTTGAAGCTATTAATGGCCACAACGTTTTGTGCTGAAATTTCCACTTCAGGCATGTTACTAAGAAACCAGATTAAAAAGAAACAGAGATAGCATGTGAGGGGTGGGTTTGTGCATGCATGATGCGGACATGCTAAGTAACGCTGCTGGTAAGGGAAATGCAGAGCTTTCTGCAGAGATGTGTAACAAATTAATTTGACATTGCGTTTCTGAACAACCTATCGTGATGTGCTCGTGAAACCATTATCATACAGTTTTAATGCTCATGGAGTGGCAGGGGAAAAAAACCCACATGCAATTATTATTGCTGTTATTGTTAAGAATATTTTACAGGTAGGTTATCCCTTATCTGGACATCTGAAATCCAGACTATTCCAAAATCCAGACCTCTTTGTCCAAGACATTTTAAAAAACTTTCTGTAGAAACACGGTCTTGTACTCATTCTAACGTACAGGCTGTAAATTCTATTCTCTGTTCTGTGGTGTGTGCCTATACAGCAGGGGCGATCTTAGTGGGGTTGGCACAGGGGGGCACACCTCCAGGGGTATGCCCCCAGCAGGTGCCACCCCCTGCACGACTACCCTTCGTAGCCAAGTTGGGTCGCTTCTCAGAGCACCCAATGCAGCTACGAAGCGCTGCTCGCTCCTCCAAGAAGGGATGGGTCAGCGATATGTACCTGTCGTGTTAGGTCACTCTGAGAAACGGGCAGGCAGGCCAGCCCTTCTGAGCCATGCCTGGTCACTCCCCCAAGAAGCAGCCTCGGTGGAGGCCACTTCTCCGAGTGAAGCGATATGGCCCGCCGGCCCGCCCCCTTCTCGGACAGCAGTGCTTTGTAGCTGCGTCCAGTCGCTCTGAGAAGCGGCTACAGATGCCACTTCTCGGAGTGACCAGGCAAGCTCCATAGGACCGCCCATCCCTTCTTGGAGAGGCGGGACTATACAGACATTGCTGAAAAATGACAAAGAGGATCACATCCCCAGCCTGCCACTTCTTTCCCACTGCAGTTTCTCTGAATAAAACCTTCTCTTTGCAGGTGTGTTTTGGGCAGGATGTTTCACTTCAGTGGAACAGCTGCATATGGAATATGAAGAGCATGATACTTCTTTAGTCTGCCAGAAATTGCTTGGTGCAGTACAGTCCCTAGGCCTTGTCTCTCTGTGCCCTTGGCATGGTGAAAGGAAGTAAAAATGCCATGTTAAGATCTCTGAAAGAAAGACATGCAAAATACTTTTGTTGGTGGGAAGTCCATATGTGGGCTACACACATGTTTTGTCTTGCATCTCGGTAGCAGGACTGGGGATGATCTTAGCCTGAGATTCTAAAGAGGGCTGACAGCAATAATCGAAATGAGCCATGACTGTGACTCAGTATGAGTCCGCTTCTTGCAGAACCTTCTGATTTTTAAACTGATTAAAACAACCTGGATCTCTGGGAAGCAAGAATATGGAAAAAAATTGATTGTATTAGGAATTTTGATTAAAATGAATCCGTAGGTGAAGGAGTGAATAAATCAATCCTACATTAATTCATTAAAAGCTTGTTCTGACGGGGAAAGGAATGAATACATTAGTAGTAATGATAATGGTTTTTGTTCACCATTTTAGTACTGGGATGAATTAAGTGTGATTTTAATTAATGGAAAAGCAAAAGATAATCATTAAACTGTATAACAAAACTGTTCATGAAAGTAATCTATTCCAACCCACTTTACTAACTCAAGGAAATATATTTAGGTATGAAGGAAACTAATGGTTTTCTACTTAGGGCAGTGCTCTTCAAATGGTGGGTCATGACCCACCAAAGAGAGAAAAAAGGGCCATTTCTCCTTAAGGGGAGTGGCCCAGGAATGGGTGCCCTGACAGTGCTGTAGCAATCACATTGTTGTACCACAAGAAGCCAGAGACAGAGATAAAGGAACCGGGTGGTGGTGTTATGAAGTCTCCCGGAGGATCCTGGAAGCTCAACAAGCTAGAAAACCGCAACTGAGTTCTGATTGCAAACTGGAGCTCACTTCTGCAGAGGGGGGGCTTATGACGGGGGCTGCGAGTCTCCAGAACTCTCCGGGAGGTTTCTACCTTTACATGTTTCAGGGCCCCGACGGCACTGTGGTTGCTATGGCACTGTTGCGGCACACACCCCACGCAGTCCCTGCCCCCACAAAAAATTACCAGTGGTTCTCAAATTCACAGAGAGTTATATACTGACAGTGCAATTCTATAGACCACACAATTCTATAGACCATGCTTAGTGCTGACACAGGGGCGCCAATTTGCACCCCTACGTCAGCACTCAAGCAACAGGACCAGTGCTGCAGGCACCAAAGCCAGTCGGCGTGAGGGAGGCTCCGTGCCAAGGCAGCACAGGGATCGGAGGGAGGGAGGGAGGGAGGAGGGGGCGGGACTTGGGCAGGCTTGGGAGATGGGCACGGATCCGAGGAGCACATAGGGGAGGCTGGAGCCTCCCCTATGGTAAGGGAGCGCATGCTGTGGGAGGAGGCTCCAGCCTCACCTACACTGCGCTAGGATATGGCGTTGGCTGGCCGGCCTCACTATTCCAGCGCAGTATAGGATTGGCCCTGAGAGTTACACACACACACACACACACACACACACAGAGTACAATTAATTAACTAATCCCATACAAATTAAACACTAAGTCAGCAGTCCTCAGTGAATTTGAGGACTCATGGTAATTTTTGAGGATCGCTGGTAATTTTTTTACATATATAAAGAGAATTTATTACACCCTGAACCCTATCCAAACATTGGAAACCATATTTTGTGCCTTGGGCCTTTAAGAGAACTTGGTGCTATTTACAGAGGGAACCGATGATTTGGTTCCAGCATCCAGTATTGTGGGATAGAATCCATTAGTCTTCTCCCAAGATGGGCACTTGGGAAAATGCTTAATTGGCTTCTTGGCCAAACTTGATCTATGCTTACTTAATCATTAGTTTGAATTCCATTTAAGCAGTCTTCCATATTGTGTCTTATATTTGTTACTGCCATTAGAAATGCATTAAGGTATTAACATTCAACAATTTTTATTCTCTTACTGAAATTGGAAAAATCATTTCAAGTCTTTGACATTGTAATGTTCTACTTCTGTTTTATTTTACTGTGCATATCTTATGTTCTGCTATGTATTTCATTTATACTTATGATCCCTAAGGTAAAGGTTTCCCCACGACCAAATGGTCTAGTTGTGACCGACTGTAGGGGGCGGCGCTCATCTCCATTTCTAAGCCTGTAGATCCGGCGTTTGTCCGAGGACAAGTTTCCATGGTCATGTGGCCAGCATGACTATACGCCGTACCGCACGGAACGCCGTTACCTTCCCACCAAAGTGGTACCTATTTATCTACTTGCATTTTTAGGTGCTTTCGAACTGCTAGGTTGGCAGGATCTGGGACAAGCAACGAGAGCTCACTCCGTTGCATGGTCTTGAACTCCCAACCTTCCGGTCAGAAAGCCCAGCAGCAGTGGTTTAACCTGCAGTGCCACCACATCCTTTCACTTATGATCCCTAGTAATTTTTATTTAGGAATTTTTCTGGATGGTTCCTAATTTTGGGAAACCACACAGGAAAGAAACCTAGGAAGGGGAGCATCTTTCCATAGGAAACATGATCTCACTGGCAGCAGGTAGACCAAAACACATTACATGTATTACCTTGATGTACTTCAACAACCTTATAAGAATGAGTATCCCCCCCCCGCATTGCAGCTGAATGGCTTCCCTAAGACCACCTAGTAAGCAGTGAGATTTGCACTAGGAAAGTCCTGATTCATAGTTTAGTCTCTTAGGGTGCAATCCTAACCTGGAATTAGGCCAGCACAGTTAGGCCAGCACGAGGGCCACCATAAAGCACACTGGACCACTCTCTGACTCAGGGAGGATGGCACACATCTGTGTGCTGGCCTCTCTGACTCTGCGAGTGGTCCAAACATATTTTACGGTTTCCCTTGTGCCAGCCAAATTTTGCTGGCCTAACTGTGCCGGACCAACTCCAGGTTAGGATTGAGCCCTTAACCATGTTACTATACCAGCTCTCAAAACATATTTTGCACTTGCTTTACTTACACCTGGCCAACCTGGTGTAAAACCAACCTGGATGACCAACTAACAGTGGTGATAGGTCAGTCTCAGGGTACAATCCTACCCTGGCATTACGCTGGCACAGTACTCTTGTGCTGGACCAGTGCTGTTGCAAAAGTGCTGTAAGTTGTGTCTGCACCGTGGATTCAGTCACTAGGCCGGTGCAAGGAGCAGCACCGGCTACACTGGTCAAGCGCCAGCTCAGCTCTGCTGGCACAAGGACGCACCAAGGGCATGCCAAATGCGGGCGGGAGGTATAACGGGGCAGCGCCATGGGTGGAGATGTGACGTGGCTGTTGGGCTGTATCCAAACTCCCTCCCCAAGCCGGGTGGTCCCAATTTGGGCCATTCCTGGCCACGTGGACTTGTGCCTTCTCTTTTGCTGCAGCACATCCAAGCAGCCCCACAGCTGGGGCTTACCTGAAGCAAAGAAAAAAATATTCCCTTGCCCCACACTGAGCTGCCGCTGCCTCCTAATGTCGTTAGGATGCAGGGCAGGTGAGCCAGCATGCCTATTCCAGCGCAGGTTAGGACTGTGCCCTCAATTATCTTTAAAAATAAAAAGAAAGTGTAACCCTTCCAAACAGCTACTCAAAATCCAGTGTCTTGAAAGTGTACAGACAGGCACTTCTGGAGTCCTTTCAGATCTAAGAAGGAGCCCAATCCTCTCCAACTTTCCAGGAGCAATGCAGCCCCAAGGTAAGGGAGCAAACATCTCCATACCTGGAGGAGGCCTCCATGACTAACCCTCACCGCAGGTGCCAAACCTGTGAGCGTACAACCACTCACAACCCACACATTGTGAGTGCATGGGCTTGTGAGCGTTTACATATTCACAAGCTGGGCGGCAGTAGCAGCGCTTTTTGAAGAATCCCAGCGTGGCATTCACCTCCCCCCACTGCAATACACACCTCCTTGGCATGGCTACATCAGCACTGGAAATTTGGATAGGATTGAGCACAAGGTGTGCCCAGTGATGTCATTCAGGGGGAACGGACCAGAACGGGCGTTCCGGATCCTAACGGGCTCCGTGGCTGGTTCCGGATTCCTGACAAGTGCCAATCAAAAGTGAGTTCCTGTTCCTAAATCATTTGAATGACACCACTGGGTGTGCCTCAGGAGAATGCAAACCTACTTAACGCTAAGGTATCATTTGGAAGAACTAGAGGCCCAATGTTGGAGCTGTCTCCATGACTACCCATGATTTGCAAGCATGTGGCAGCCATTTTTCAAACTACCACAACTACACAAATTGCAACAGCCCTGCAAACAAACTCCACATGGAGGCAACAGCTCTCTCTCTCTCTCTCGCTCTCTCTCTCTCTCGCTCTCTCTCTCTCTCGCTCTCTCTCTCTCACACACACACACACACACACACACACACACACACACACCACTCTGCCAAACCATGATGCAACCTTGCATTTTCCCAAGTTATTCACACAGGTGAGCCTGAAGTGAGCCTCACCCAGATTAGCTCGTACTGAGACAGTGGAGCCGTTCGTGTTAGCCACATGGCACATCAAATGCTAGCAAGGGGGTTCACACCACATTTCCATTACACTGATGGGTGGGGAGGAAAGTGTCTCATTTGTAATATAACAGCTCTGACCTTCAGGGTTTTTTTATTCTCAATTGTTCAACAACATTTCCTCTGGCCATGGTTATATGATATCGATTTTATGGATTTAATGGCTCCAGAACCATTCATAGAATGTGGCTACTGTCACAGCATTGATACATGCAATCTCAGAAGGGCAAGCAATGGAGTTCAACAGCTGCCAAGTTCCAGCTGGAAGTATTGTGGGCACTGTGTCCCAGGGTTCACTTGATCACCGAGAGTTCAAGTAGGATCTATGACTCAAAGCAGTAGTAGGACCAGCAATGAAATGAAGTAGCAGGATCAGTTTTTGCTCACTTTTCCAGGTTTTCTCCCCGTTTACTTCTCTCATTCTAGGGTGCCTAAATGGTTATTGCCCTAGGGCGCAATCCTAAACTGAGTTAGGCTGGCATAAACTAAGCCAGCAAAGTTTGGCCAACATAAGGGCCACCGTAAAGTATGTTGGGATCACTCTCAGAGTCAGAGAGGCCAGCACAAAGACATGTGCCATCCACCCTGACTCGGAGCGTAGTCCAAACACGCCCTGGTGGCCCTGGTGCCTGCCAAACTTTGCTGGCTTCACTTATGCTGGCCTAACCCCACTTTAGGATTGCGCTCTCACTTTGTTAATGGTCACAAAGTCCCTTTCAAATAGCAATTCTAGATTCCACAATAAAGCAAGCTTGCATCATAAATTACTGTAACGATGGAGGGGGAATTGGAAATTCCATTTCCACATGCAACTGTATGAGGAATATAATGCTGATGAACTCCATGCCTTCCTACTTTCCCATTCCTTGCTTGCAACATTTCACACAGGATTAGAAATTCTCCTTTCACCCAAGCCAGCCGACAATCCTAGCAGAAGTAAGCTGTAGGCTGCAATTGACATCTTTGTCTCACTGAATGAAGAAAAGCTAGAACCTGAGTGGGCAAGTTTCATTGCACGTACTGTAAACTGTTTCCTACTGAAAAAGGAATTGCTGTAAAAATGGCTGTCAGAAGCTTTGTATTTCTCCCTCTTCCACGGATACGGTAGAAAGAGCTATAGCATTTGTGAGAATAAGGAGGAATCGACTGCATAAGGAGCAAAAAGTGGAACTCCCAAGGGAAAATCAAGATTGACACCCTCCCACCTACTTTGCCTCAAAGCTGAATGCAAAAATGAACAAGCATATGTTTGCTCATACATGGCTTTCTGGCTCATTGGAATAGAGCTGACCTTTGTACTGAGGAGATGCCAAGATGCTGGGGACAGAGTTTTCCTTTCAGCTGTTGTTAGAATGATATTGAATAAGAGGCTTCACAAACAAGCGGTCGGCACTGATGTTTTTCAAAGAGCTGCTGCTCAAACACAATGCAGCATCTCTGAATGCTCTGTGGTGCCTTTTACGCTCAAAACAAGGAGAGATGGTAGGCTTGCAGAACCATGAAAGAACTTACTGAAGATGGCCAGTCCTCCTTCAGGGAAAGTCAAGATTTCAAGTGTGCCATGTCCTGAGGGTTGTTCCTGATATGACCAGTTTTACCAACACATGTTGTCCCAACCAGTTCTTCCTGCACAAACGTGTGTGCAAGCTTGAGGCGTGAATCAGGTCATCAAGGTGATCAGTTATCAATACATCACAAAGGCCCAGAAGCATATCCAAGATCTCCACAGTTGCTGCCATTCAGTAACCATTTTTGCCTGGGTCATGCTATCACACACTGGGATGGCTAGGATGTGTTGTATAAGGAAGAAAACGTGCTGTATGAACCAGAGTGCAATCCTACCCTGGAGTTAGGCCAGCATAGTTAGGCCAGCAAAGTTTGGCTGGCACAAAGACCACCGTAAAGCGCATTTGGACCAGTCTTGGAGTCAGGAAGGATAGTGCATGTCTATTATATGGTCCGAACGTGTTTTACGGTGGCTCTTGTGCTGGCCAAAGCTTGCTGGCCTAACTGTGCTGGCCTAACTCCAGATTAGGATCACACTCCCAGTCATGTTGTATAAAGGAAGAAAACACACTGTATGAACCAGTCATGTGGCTATACAAAGCTGCCTCATACTGAGTCAGACCATTGGTCCATCTATCCCAGTATTGCCTGCAGCGATGTTGATGAAGTTACCGCCTCTTCATCATACAATCACTTCATCGCCCATCACCACAGTTCCTCACCCAATCACTAGCCCCCTCCCAGAAACGCTCTATCTTAGCAAGTGGGGTGGCTCACAGACAGGCATCTCTGTTAACCTAAGCCAGTGCTTCCCCACCCTGCTCCTGCATCCCGGAAATAAGTGCCAATGACACGTCACATGCTGACCATTGATACTTCTTGGTTTACGCCTGGAAAAGTCCCTAAAAATAGCCATAAACTGCCCCTCTCCTGGAGGGTGGTGGGCTGAAACAAAGCATCCATGGTCCTCAGCTCATGGAACAGAGCCTCTGCTCCATGATCTGAAGTGCTTGTGCTGCCAAGGAGCGTAGCCAACCTGCAGATCACAATGGCCTGGGAGACTAGTTGCGATGCCCTGTTTGGGAACCTCGGAACCTCCAGTTGGAATCATTGGGCTTGTTATGTGATTTTTTTCTACAGAAAAACCACTTACATCCATTTACACCCCTAACATAAGAGAACTTATGTAGAGAACATATGTAGAGAATATAAGAGAACATATATTCACCGCGATGATGCTCTCTTTAGCAACACAATCAACTTGAATTTTGCCCTTAATATTGTTTTATAACTTCGTTGCAGCCATAATAGGATCACCTTCTGAAGATTCCCATCTTTCCCATTTCTCTGAACCAGAATAATCGGACACAAGAGACAAATGAGGTATTTGCCTATGCTCATTAATTGATTAAAGTTATTTTTTTTCTTTACCCAAAATAGCAAGAGAAAATATTTTATAAAGAAACCATGAAAGGTTTTATAAACAGACAAGCATTTGCTGTGCAACATTGCTGATTATGACAGAAAAATGCAAAATGTTGGGATTTAGTGTACGCGAAACCATAGTCTTGTGTTTACCTTTCCCATAAAAGAGCAAGTTGTGTAAAACCAGCAGATCTATGTCTTTTTTTAGCGTGAAACACAAAGGACAGATAACAAAAGAAAAGCTCCTAGGTTACCTCCTCCACATGCCGGTCCCTTATATAGTACATACTGTATTGCCTATGGCATTATCCATAATGTTAACCTAATCCAAAATAGCATTCTCCTAACTGTATTTTTACATCTCTCTGCCAGAGAATAGACTAGTTAATCAATGATCAGTAATTATCTCAACTCATTTCAGTTTTTATACCTCTTGATAAGAACACATTACTGTTCAGTATAAACATTGCTTAGGTGGCCATTCATTTAAACCCATGGTGGTATTGACGAATTTCTACTTAAAGACAAAATGACAAGATGTTTCAATAGCTAAATTGTGATAGCACATCCTCCTACAAACAGGTATCCAGGTAACCATGGTGATGATGTCCCCAGGCTTGTGGGGGGGGGAAGAGGGAATAAGAAGAAAATAGTCCTCTTTCTTTACTTTTTTTTTTAACTGGTTGAGGGGGAGGGAAATCAGGCAAGAACTTTCTCCACTAGTCAAAAGTAGGAGGGAATGAGATTATACAGTATACAATTTAAAAAATACTACTGGATCATGCCCTACCACTTAAATTACTCAGATTCTCAATGAGAAATGAGAACTGAATAAGCAATCTATTATGCTTTCCCTTCAACAAGCAAGATTCTAGCATATTGCTTCTTTTGTTTCAGATAGATAGAAACTGTATGTTTTGTTGTTCTAATCTACAAAGTTGAATGTATATCTTGGATACTTTCAGTACAAAACAAGCAAGTTAATTGAGGTAATTGAGCAAGTTAATTGAGGTTATAATACTAACCAACAAAGGTATTTGTAAGTATCAGCTACAGCATCTGTTATGTGATGGCTTAAGAGCATGTGAAGAACAGTGGCTGATTCCTAGCTCAATGCCCTGGATTAGGGTGCCCACCTGGCATGCACAATGGAGACCTGGTTAGATGAGCCAGGAGCACCATTCTCTCCCAGTTTTGTCCACCAGATTTCCAGGGGATGCAGCAGCCAAAACAGTAAGAGGTGGGAACAGCCTGTCATGAATCCATCTTGCTTTCCAGCTGCCCTGTCCAGTGGTTCACTGGGAATGTGCCTTTGCCTAATGCTGAAGTGTGAGACAAGATTGGGGTTCTATTGGTCCCTACCCACCCTACTGTTCTACAGTCTCCCTGCCTGTGCTGGCAGAGTGATGTCTCCAGGGGTGTTGGAGTGCCACTGATGGTTGATGCTTGGAATGTCAATGTCCACACCAAGGCTCCATCAGCAGTTTGGGATTTCATGGCTATCAAGGCAACAATGAGCTTAATCAGCTCAGAAATTAATCAGTTAATTTCCATCCCAACTCATGTGGCAGGATACACCTTGTTACATTTCAGGAGTAGTCACCGCATAATCTTCAGCATGTTTACAAGTGAGTCTCTCTGCATTCAGTGGAGCTTAGAATCAGAATCTCATCACCTGGTTTAAGAGGTCCTCCACCAATTCCTGGTGTATGTATTTCCAGATGTACGATGCACATTTGATCTCTTTGCATTCAAGCCAGACCTGCTCTCTCTATTGCACTGATTGTTCCCAAGTCCTTACAACAGTCCTGCAGATAAAGCCGATTATGAGATAAAGCCATTTTTTTTGGAGCTTCTCTTCTGTGACAGCTTGAAACCAGTTCTGCTAGTATAGTGTACAGAACCTTTAACATATTTTACAGCGCAACAACTATCTTTCGATAGAGGATAAATTCTAGTCCAGTGTTTCTCAAACAGATGCACCCACTGTTGGGTTGTGAGTCAATTTCAGGTGGGTCACGAAGCATCTAGGGCAGCCACAATGGAAATTATGGAACACTGGAAAGGGGAGGGGTGGGTGGTTGTTTTGCTTGTGTCAAGATTGTAAATAGGATTTTTCTTTCTGATGCACTTTGCTGTTGGAAAATGGCTGAGAAATCACCCAAGTTATTGCTGCATAATCAGGAGATCAGCATGCTCTGGTGCCACAATGACATGTCTGGCCATGACATCACTTCCGGCGGATCCCAGACAGATTGTCACAGTGGCATCCCTACAGAAGGAGGGGGGAGCTCTAAGTTTTGCAAGTAGCCTTATCCTCCCATGTAAATCGCTCCTCTCCCTTGCCACCGTAGCCAGTAAGCAAGGCCAAGACATTGCTTTTCCCCCTGAGGATTGGCTAAAGTGGCGTGGGAAAGGAGCGATTTCTACGGCAAGGTAACGCTCCTTGCAAAACTTAGAGTTCCGCCCCCCCGTAGGGACGCCACTGGATTGTCATTCTAAAAAGGTCCCAGTGCTAAAACATTTGAGAACCACTCTTCTAGTCCTTATCAGAAGACGAAGTTCTCAAACTCCCAGTTGTGGGAGTGAGTTTCAATTCTGAACTATAGTTTAGAAAATAAAGAAACTCACCCATTCTTTCCAAGGTATCTTTGTTTTCTCTTATTTTCCTGCTATGCCTTTCCTTTCTTCCCACCTTCCGTCTCTTTCTTTCCATTTCTCCATTCATTCTCATTTTCCTTTCCTCTTTCATGTTTTTCTTTTTTTCCAGTTAATTAAAGTTAACTATAAATCATAGGTTGGGCATGCTAGGGAGCTGCACCAATTTCTTTGGCAGTGCTAAAAACAGAACAATCCCTGCTATAGCACATCAGGACTATAAAGAACTGTGTCCTCCAGCTCAGTATTTGGGTTTAAGGCAGCAGTTCACATACAGCAAGAATTCAGGGGCAGAGCAGGGTGTTTTCCACCCAGTAGTGAGACTGCAATGTGACGCCAAAGACTGCAGAACACAGAGCACAATCCTAACCTGGAGTTAGGCTGGCACAGTCAGGCCACCAAAGTTTGGCCGGTACAAGGGCCACCATAAAGCACATTTGGATCATCCTTGAAGTCTGGGAGGATGGCGCACGTCTGTGTGCTGACCTTGGAGTCAGAGAAGTCCAGGAGAGTAGTCCAAACGTACTTTATGGTATCCTTTGTGCCGGCCAAACTTTGCTGGCCTAACTGTGCCAGCCTAAGTCCAGGTTAGGATTGCGACCTCAGTTAGACAGAGCTTCTGCATGCAGCATTAAACTTGCTATGAGCCTCTTACTGCTGTTTTTAGGGTCCCATTATTGTCTCAAACCTGGAAGTAAGTGGCAGTGATGTCATGGCATCACGCAACATTGCCGACTACTTCCGGGTGCCAATCTCTATGCCAGCAGTAGGGAAAGGCATAGCAGCAGCTGTAGGTTTGGGGACCACTGGTCTAAGGGGCGGCAGAGACAATACTGCTTATTGGTTTTCAACTCACTGGATGAGACCATGATAATATAAGGAGAAGTTGCAGCTGCTGTGCCTCCCGTTCTCTTTCTTTTACGACCCCTGCTGCTTATTCCCCCTTCTGCATCTCCTGAAGCAAGCAGAACTACAATATTACTCCACAACAGGTATAGACAGACAAGGACAGGTGTGACCCAGACAGGAATGGGAGTTGCAGCAGGAGCAGCCCACACACCTTCTGTACAGGCATTGTTCAAGGTCAAGGCCTGAAGCCAATCTATACAACTGCCCTGCCCAGAAATGTTTTGACATGCTTCTGTTAAAGAATTTAAAAGACTGGAGGCAAGCTCTTCTCCTTGGGGTAAATACAGTGACTTGTGTGAGGGCACATTTTGCTCACTTCCCAAATATGGAGCTTATATGCAAAATCTCTTTCCACAGCCACCATGTAAACCAAACTTTAGAAACCTGCAGAAAGTATGATGGGCACGGAGTAGAATGTGTGGGTCCCGGGACCCAGTTTCCATGAAGATCTTTTCATACAGTGATTACACACATGGCCTGCTTAATAGCAAAATTGACCACCCGAGTCCAAGCCCTTTAGTAGGTAACATGTAGGTAATATGTAACATGATTATTCTGACCCAAGCTCCTACAGGGTGGAACCTGAAGCAGATCACTTAAAGTGAAACCCTAGAATTTTGCTCCAAAAACAAGAAGTGACGGGAGGAAACATTCTGCACAGCCACAAAAGGAAAATATAGGGAATGTGAATGCACATCCCTCTTCAGAATCAAATATTAGAGGGGCAATCTCCAGAGCCCATTTAATTTTTACTGCTCTACCACAGGACAACTGCGGGATGTTCTCACATAGAAGACTGAGCACAGGAGAGAGAGAGAGAGAGAGAGAGAGAGAGAGAGAGAGAGAGAGAGAGAGAGAGAGAGAGAGAGAGAGAGAGAGAG
>JAJKFI010000005.1:26585233-26603470 GCA_029204185.1 Lerista edwardsae
GAGAGAGAGAGAGAGAGAGAGAGAGAGAGAGAGAGAGAGAGAGAGAGTCAGCAGCTACAAATTTCCATATGCAAAGTGTTGCATTGAATTACAGCTGCCAGAAAGGTTCTTTTTCCATCACACCCAGGAGAGTGCTAGAAGACATGTCTGGCTAATACACTGACTCACTCACCATGTCCCTCAAGGGAATGGGGGTCTTCACAAAAAGTGCCATTTTTAGCCTCCTCCCTTTTCCCTCGCCACCTTCTCCTGCTGGCGCATATGCTGCCTGCACAGCAGTGAGCATCATGACGGCAGATGGTGGGGCATGTAGCTCTGCTTCAGTTCAAAGGAGCAATAAAGTGTGCCACTCAGCAGGTTGTCCCACACCATCCTTTGGAGCTCTGCTTTTCTCTGGACATACTTCCAAGTCTCTCTGTCGCCCATCTCCTTTCACTGCTGTCATGGGACAAAATTGGATTGCTGAGCACATTTGCTACCTATATAAATGAGCTGTAGCCAAAAAGCAGAACAGTTCCTTGCACAACTGGATCAGGCTTTTACATATAATCATCAGTGTTAGATGTGAAATTCAAGCACAATATTATGCACGCAGATGCTCTAAAATGGTATAAAAATGAAGGACATGGCATCAAATTAACTATTGTGGTGACGCACACACACCGTATTACACTACTGTGCTATGTTGCTGTTGATTTTGACTTTCAGAAGCGTGATTGCAGATATTTCTCCAATTATAACTTCCTAGAAAACTAGTAGGCTAGGTATAGAAAGCCCTGGAGGAATTTCAGATCAAATACTGAAAGATAATGAGCTCCAATGATGTCAGGGAGAAGGAGGCATTCAAGACTCCTTAGCATATGGCCTTTAGCAGGGAGGTAATTGCCATCTTGGAAGATCTGTTTGGCATGGGGTGAGGGGAGAGAGGGAAGGAAATAGCAACGACACATACAAGTAATGGATTCATTTATTGATTCCAGCCCAGGACCTTATAGGCAAGTAAATATGTTTGTTACTTTGATCAGCAACTTTGAAATTTCATCCATTGCAAAAATGACATTTGAAAATTACTCTTTATATGCCAAAACACATGTTACCTTGGAAAAAGACTCCTTCACCTTTCAGGCTAAAAACGGCAACAAAGGTTGCTTATCATTCTTCCTTGGATTAGCTCCATCTCAAACATATTGATTAGACCTGTTTGTAGGGCACCCTGTGAACTTCAGTCAGCAGGAAGCTTTTTCAGAGCAGAGGATGGACTGTTTATTGTGTTAACTGTTTATGTTTTTGAGGGGGTTGGGGGGGAGGGGGTTGGTAAAATAAATGTATGTCCAGCGTGATTTCCATAAGTGGAAGGCAGCATTTCTAGCTATGTATCTAGAATACATAGTATCTAGATACTTTGAGCTAGTATCTACCGTATTAGCCCCTGCTTTTGAATATACATCACAACATGCTGCAGGACCTGGAGCTAAATGAATCAATGGCAAGCGTGACCTGCAAAATGTGAAGGAGTTGTGCGATTCCCTCATGATGTGCTCAAGCTGCAGTTTTTCAGTATGGATATGAACAATTTAATATCTAGAATGCAAAGAGAAATGAAACGCCTGTGCTTTAGCAGCTCTGTAAAAGAGGAAAAGTCTTCACCAGGTGTGGATTCTTATTTTTTATTTTTCACTTTTTTATACCACCCTTCCTCCAAGGAGCTCAGGGTGGTGCATATAGCTATTTCCACCCTTTTGTCCTCACAACAACCCTGTGAGGTAGGTGAAACTGAGAGATAGTGACAGGCCAAAGGTCAACCAGGAAGCTTTATGGCTGAGTGAGACTTGACTCTGGATCTTCCAGGTCTAAATTCAATTCCCAAACCACACCAGTGATTCTCAAACTGAGACCCACTGTTTAGAATGGCAATTTGTCCAGGACCCACCAGAAGTGATGTCATGGCCAGAAGTGCCATCATTGTGACACCAGAGCCTGCTGCTTTCCTGAGAAAGCAGCAAGAACTTGAGTTATTTCTCAGCCATTTTCCAAAAGCAAAGTGAATCTGAAAGGAAAAAGCCAATTTACAATCTTGACACAAGTAAAATAACCGCACAGCCCTCTCCCTTTCCAGCATCCCACCTTCCCATTTTTTCAATATGGCTGCCCTAGGTGCTCCGCGACCAGTGATGTCATGCAGGGGGTACGCGGGGGTACGCGAGTACCGGTTTCTAGGATTACAGCTGGCCCCGCCCATTCGCCCGCCCACTCGTCGACTCCGCCCTCTGCAACGTTTGAATTTCCTGCATGTTTGAGTTGCCTGCATGTTCTCAGAGCCAGGCAGGCAGGCAGGCAGCGAGCGGAGCCTTTCCTTTCCTTGCCACTGAAAAATGAGTTGCTCTGGGGTTTTAACATGATGCCAGGCCTCCTTAACCTGTTCTGGGGGTGCTGTGGAATACTGTTGCAACTGTTGGGTCAGTTTAAAATCATCTGAGGCCTCAAAAAGGGCTTTTTTCATGTCACTTCCTGCCACGACATCACTTCTGGCTTATGACGTCACATCCGGTGGGCGGGTCCCGACACGTGCCAATCAAAAGTGCGTACCTGTTCTTAAATCATTTAGATGACACCACTGTCCGCGACCCACCTGAAATTGGACCCACCTGAAACCCACTGGTGGGTCCTGACCCAGAGTTTGGAAACCACCACACTACACCATCCTGGCATTTCCACCAAGTGGCAAACAGGATCACATCATCCTTTCATAGATAAGGTTGCAATGAAGAAGGCAGAAACTCAATCCCTCAACACCCTCTAAAAGAAGAAGGGTCTTGCATGCTCGCCTTGCAGAATCAGGGGTCCCCAGAATTGCAGGGGTCAACTGCCCCTCTGGCAATAAAGGATTCTACATTGCTTCAGTCAGTCTAAGAGCGTTTCTCGTACAGGGAACGTGTAGGTAGAAACTGCTTTGATTTCTTTTTTGTACTGCCTCTGGCTACATATCTTTTCCCCCCTGTTTTATATCTTGCCTGTTTTTTTTTAAATACTGTAAACCATTTTCTGAATTTTAAAAGCACCCTGCTTATCTGGTGAAAGACATGAGCTAAGAGCTATTTGCCAAATGCTGCAAGGGTTTGGAGTATGTGCAACAGTGACCGTGTGTGTCATAAGAAGAGCCGCTCTGGATCAGGCCAAAGACCCATCTAGGCCAGGTTCCTATATCTCACATTGGACTACCAGATGCCTCAGGGAGCACACAGGACAACAAGATGCTGGCATTCTATTGCCACTCCCTTGCACCTGGAATTCTGAGGTAGTCTGCTTCTAAAATAAGGAGGTTGCACCACCCATCATGGCCTGTAACCTGTGATGGACTTTTCTTACAGAAATCTGTCCCATACCCTTTTAAAGACCATCACCATCTCCTGTACCAAGGAGACCCACAGATTAATTACTCTCTGGATAAAAATGTATTTTCTTTTATCTGTTCTAAGTCTCCCAACACTCAATTTTAGAGGATGTCCCCTGGTTCTGGTGTTGTGAGACAGGGAAAAGAACATCCCCCATCCACTCGATCTACCCCCTGCATAATTGTATAGGTCTCAGTCATGTCCCCACCTCAGGCACCTCTTTTCCAGACTGAAGAGCCCAGACATTATAGCCTTTCCTCGTAAGGGAGGTGCCCCACCCCAGTAAACATTTTGGTGTTGGGCTGGGACACAGTAAAGACAGCAAGGATTCGGATGCCATGGCACCTTCCGTCTCCCCTTGAGGAAGCCAAGAGGGCACGGGAAGCTTGCTGCACGGGGTGTGTGTCTGTCTCCCCCTCACTATGTGGTGGTTAGCAGCTGGGACCACCGTCTCCCCCTGCATGACAAAACCATTTTAATTTGCCCTTCTATAAAAGTGTTAAAGGTACAGGTGCCTTTGCAAATGGCGACTTTGTTTACTCAAACACTCACCACCATTTATGGCAGAAAAGTGAAACATCCCCTGGCATTGGGGAGATGGGAATTGACCATCTATACTAATCCACTGAGCTCCTGTGCAAAGCAGCCCCTCGCCCTCGCCTCCAGAGCCCTTCACCGATTGGAGAGCTGGTTTGGGGGATTGGCTCCCCAAGCAGCAAATGGCTCTGACGTTGAGGGGGAGGGGCTGCATTAAACAGGGGCTCAGGCTCCTGCAAAAAAACCTTAGCATTCCCCCCCCCAAACACCACAGGAAAGAATTTAGCAATGTGAAATGGCCCTTAAACATCCTCTAAGACAGTAGTTCGCAAATCTTTTAGCACCAGGACCCACACTTAGAATGATGATCTGTCCAGGACCCACTGGAACCCACTGGCTGGAAATGTGATGCCTGAGCCTGCTGCTTTCCTGAGAATGTAGCAATAAGTTGGGTTAATTTTCAGCCATTTTCCAGTACCAAAGTGAATCAGAAAGGAAAAAAAGGCTATTAAAAGCCCTGACACAAGCAAAATAACCACACAGCCCTCCCCCTTTCCAGCATTCCATTTTCCCATATATTCAATAATGCTGGTCTAGGTGCTTTGCAACCCACCTGAAATTGGCTTGTGACCCACTGGTGGGTCCCGACCCACAGTTTAGGAACCACTGTTCTAAGAAGTGTTCACATGCCTCTTCCCACCAGTTCCTGAAGCTTCTGGTTACAGAGGTCCCTTGACCCTATGGATCTGGAAACTGCCATTTCACTCACCAGACAGGTGCCCTCTCCCGTAATCCCTTGAAGTATCTCAATCAGAACAGTGCTAGGAAAAGTAATGCTACCATTTACAGCTGGTTGACTCATAGTAAGACTTCTCTGTTCACAGATCAGAAAGGAGATCAGGATCAAATCTGGCTATGCAGCTCAGAGAGATGCAGGTTGCTAAAGTAAGTGACTGATAAATAATATTTCAGGCTGTGCACAAACAAATAGCCAGTATAAAAGATTACAGCAAGCAAAGCCTTGCCAAATCATATAGGGTAGGGCAGGGCGGAAAAACATGCTGTATTGAGTACTGGAAAATATATTACCCTTGAATTTGGATTTGAACAGAATTGCTGCTTATGAATAAGACTGCCGTGGATGGTATAAAGCTGGTGATTTGCTCCCCAAATATAGCTAGATTAGCCTATGGCAGTCTGTTTCTCATTCCAATCCAAATGAGAAAATCATTCAAAGTGCAGAGGGGAGAGCCATATGTTAGATGGCTATCAAGCAGTCCATGCTACAGCTGGAAAGTTTAAAGAGGGCACATATTTGTGCACCTGCAGAACAGGATGGTGCTTGCCCTGACCTGAATCACCCTTCCATTCTCATAATGAATACCTTTATTCTTCTGTGATGCAGAGGTGAGTAAACAACCCATTACAGTTAAAGGGAAAGTTAAAGGGACAGGTAAAGGGAAAGATGCATTATTAAGCATTTTCTCAGACCAGACAAGCTGGAGCAGTAGGAGATACGAGCTCTCAACATTTCAAAACCTAAGCAAGACCACACAGAAGCCATCTCTTAGGTAATGGTCTTGCTTAAGATTTACATGCACAGTCAGAAAAAAAAACTTAAAGGAACTTTAAATGGAGAAGTGTCCCAATTGCCTTTCTGTCTTCAACTCAGGGCACAATCCTAACCTGGAGTTAGGCCGGCAAAGGTAGGCCAGCAAAGCTTGGCTGGTACAAGGGCCACTGTAAAGCGCGTTTGGACCACTCTTGGAGTCCGAGAGGATGGCGCACGTCTGTGGGCTGGCCTCTCTGACTCCAAGAGTGGTCCAAACATACTTTACGTTTAGTTGGCCCTTGTGCTGGCCAAACTTTGCTGGCCTAACTGTGCCGGCCTAACTCCAGGTTAGGACTGCACTCTCTGCTTGTAATAGCAAGAGGGCAAGGATCTAAATTCCTTAATTTGCTCTGTAAATTCCAATATAGGTGACAACAGTACTACAATAAAATAAAAATAATATCCTCTGACTGATAGGAAACGAGCTGATTGTTAAGCAGGCGAAGGAGCCAGCAGGATCACTTCCTCACTACACAGGCAGAAAAATACCGGAGGGAGGGCTGTTAAGAAGAGAAATGGGGCAGGAAGAGGCAGGGATTGCCTGCAGCTCCAGGGGATGTAAATACTGGGTGATGCCAATGAGGTGAATAGTCTTGCCACTGAAGGGAGCCAGGTCACTGAGTTCTGGGGGACTCATGGGGTTAGCCCAAGAGGAAGACTGTTGGGTGGCATGCAACCCTTTCCACTAGGGCAGTTTCTAAGGCCTTGAAGGACCAGGTTGGCCCAGTAGGTGAAGCTAATGGGACATGCCTTGAACAGGCTGATATGAGGGGGAAACCAAAAGAGCTGGCAGGGATTCTGACTGACTTAGGGCCCTGTGCTTCCTTCCCCATTGGGCAGCCAGGTGGACGTCCTCAAATGAAATTTGACTCATATGCACATCTACCAAAACACATGCACACAAGTATGAATATCCTCATATTGAAATTGAGCAAAATGTTTTTTTTTAAATCCCTGAGTGTTATCATCCCATTTTTCCAAGCAAACCTTTTCTGAGTGATATCAATTTATCTTTGCGAAATTGATATCACTAGCTCTTCCATGTAGTCCCAGGTGCCAGTTCTGGGGTTAGATTAGGGGTGTCAAACATAAGGCCTGCAAGCTGGATACTGCCCCCAGCAGCAATTTCTCCCAGCATGGTAATTGACCTGGGAATAATTTCAAAAACCTTGTATCTTGAAATTACGTGCAAGATTTGCACATTTTCTCTTTTTGTCATTTGCAGCTAATAAGTTTCTATGTGAGAACAAAGTGCTTATTTCTGGCCATCGTTTGCTTAATGATGTCATTTCCTTCTTAATGATGTCACTTCCAGCTCTCAGCAAGTGCCAAGAACACTATACGGCCCACTACTGTATATGAAATGAGTCTGACACCCCTGTCTTAGATGTTCAGTTTCATCAATGGCTCAAAACTGATTTCGGGAGACTTTAGGGACAATCAGAGGTTAAGAAAACTTGACCAGTTCTACTCACTATACTTCAAGAGTCCTTGTAACTCGTAAGATTTTTCTTCCAGTTTCAGTAGTAGTGAGTGGTATTAGATAAATCACCAAATTGTCCTCCTTTAACCTGTTAGTCATACTATATTCACCAGTTAGTCTCTGTACACCCACCAGTATATAAATTAAAGATGCCATGAATTGAAAGCACAGTAACACACTCGTCCTGTGCTGGAAAGAATATAAAGTGCAAAGCTCTGCATTCAATGCAGATTTTTTTTTCACCTTAAAGGGCAGGGACTTCTGCCAACTGTAGGGTTTGATTTCAGCCTCCAATGGCACATTGTGATGACATTCATAGATGACTGTTCATAGCCATTACAGCTCGTGCTGCATTACACAGTGAACATATGGAACAACCACAAATAGTGGCAAAAAAAGATTTGATTTTGGAGTCTGGCTTCTTTCCCATCCTTTTCTTAGACTGGAGAGAGCACAAAATTTTTATCATCCCAGGATCACTGCATAAGATAGACAAAAGCCTAAAGCAGTGGTTGATCAAACTGGTGATCACCAGAGAAAACGTTAAGGGGAATGGCCCAGAAATCAGCAGCATGATCTCCACAATGGTACTGCTGCTGGGCAGGAAGGGGATTTTTCAGCTTACCTGGGGGTCGCTATGGGTCTCTGAAGGTCTTGGGAGCCTGAAACCCCCTCTGCAGCTCTCCTCACAGCTCCAAACTGCTGGGAAAAAGGGAAAAAATCACTTCTGGTCAGAGGCGGATCTACAGGGAGGGCAAAGCTCTAAGTGCTGCAAGAAGCCTTACCCTGCCATGTAAATCCCTCCTCTCCCTTGCTGCTGTAGCCAGTAAGCAACGCCAAGAAACATCTTTTCTTGCTTTTCCCTGTGAGGATTGGCTAAAACGGGGCAGGAGAGGAGTGATTTCCACTGCAAGGTAAGGCTTCTTGCAAAACTTAGAGCTTTGCCCTCCCTTAGATCTGCCTCTGCTTCTGGTTTCACAATGAAAACAGGAAGTGGTTTTTTCTCTTTTTTTCCAGCAGTTTGGAGCTGCTAGGAGGGCTGCAGCGGGGATTGCAGGCTCCCCAGACCATAACTCAGAGAGCCATAACTATCCCTAGGTAAGAATAAAAATCCCTTCCTTGATCGGCAGCAGAATGATGGTGCAGCCGCCCTCCCCCTGCTCCACCCACGTAAAGACTTACAGTGCTCCCAACTCCCTTGTAGGAGTTTGGGAAGCACTGGCCTATAGTACTATCTCAGCTTAATTCCTTCTTTCATACACCATATAAACTTAGTCCCAATTTAGTAAGCCAGGCACCAATCCAAGTCACAGTCCGCTCAATCCTAACTAAATCCCTACAAGGTGATGCTAGCCCAGCCTCTGCTGTACCTGGGGGGGGGGGGAGAGTTTTGGCAGCAGGAAACCTTCTCAAGGTCAGGGAACATTGGATCTCTTGCCCAGGGATAGCACCCAGCAGCTGCTACGGATTGATCACTGGCACAAGTCCAAGGTGAAGTGGAACAGGCCTGTGAAGATGGAATAGGCCTGAGAAGGAGGTAAGGATTCAGCGTGCACTGGCACAGCCAAACCTGTCCCATCCCAGGCTGATCCACCTTCCTCCCTGCCCCGTCACTGCCCTGTTCCACCCTCCTCACCCCATCCTACCCTCTGCACGGCCTTATCTGCTCTGGTGGATCTTCAGCAGTCTGGCCAGCAATGTGTTCCGGTGAAGTCTGCTTCGCCAAAAAGCAGCCTCTGCCAGGGTAACGTGTATTGCGCTGGTGCCCAGCCAGTTAGGATTGGGTATTACAATACTTTCCCTTAAAAATATTTGGGATCAGATGTTGGCAAGTTCTGTCATTTAGAAGAATGGCACAAGCATCTGTTTCCCAGTGCTCTGTTGCTCAGACCTTTGACATCACTGTGTGACATAGGGAATAATAATAGTGTGTCGCGTGTACGCTTCACACTATCAAGGGCAAGGAAGAATAATGCAGAACTGTAGAATAATCTTATGTGCGTCTACTCCCATTGAGTTCAGTAGGAGTTACTCCCAAGCAAGCACGTATAAGACTGCAGCCTTAAGGTCCAATCCTATGGGCCTCAGTGCTGGCAGTACAGGTGTACTACTGTTGCTAGTGCCGTAAAAATGCCGTAAGGCACTTCCACCACTGGCAGTAAGTCGTTACTGCCAGCACTGGACCTACACAGGCCTGCAGCGCCTGGAGGTGGCAATGCAATGCTGGTGGCTGGTGAATACAGGGGTCATTGGTGCTGCATGTTCTCTGGGCAGATTGGGAGGATGCAACTGGGTGGGGAAAGGTGCAGATCAGGGGATGGAACTGGCAGTGGCCTCCACCACCAGATCCACACGGCCCAACATGGAGGCCTTCATGTCTGCACTGGCAAAACAGCTTCTCCCAAGGTACCTCCGGTGCCTGCCCAGCATTGATATGATGCAGTGGTAGCCGTTTGGCTGCCACTGCACCCCTGGTGCATAGGCAGCATAGGAATGGGCTTAAAAAATAGGAGCAAATTGTTGCGCCTATGACACAAAATGGTCAGAAACAACAAACAACAACACATGATTAAGATGGCAGGAGAGAACAGTGGTACCAGGAGCACTCACTGGACTACACTGTGTAGTTGGTGGCACCTGGCTTCACTGCCATGGAGGTGGCAGTAACCAAAGAAGCCTGTCTGACTGCAGGGAAATTGTGGGACATGCTGCCCACTCCTGCACACATTTGCGGTCTCCGTTGGCAGTGGCGGCACTTGCGCAAATGATACCTGCAAAAGGGGATAATTGGAAAAATGATACAGGTACAAAAAGGTTGACAAGAGTTAGGACTCTTAACTTAACTTAGTGCCGGAGTTAAGACTAGGCACTATCAACAGGTGCACACAAGGACTAAGGCAAATCTTTTATCTTCTGCACAAACTCCCCCATAGAATGCCTTGCTTTAAAGCCCTTGATTTAAGCCCACGGACAGAGTCACATTTACTTGGATGGAGGGGACAGGGAAGAGCAGGTTCTAGTCTGAAAAGGCTTGACAGTTTCCTTGGTGGCGTAGAAAGATGACATTGATCATAACTGTGGGCAAATGAGCCAATTCACAAATGCCTGTGCTCCTGACATTAAAAACAACACAGGGGGAAAGCTTATACATAATAAAATGACTTTGATCGCCTGCTTGATCTACCTCCCTTATACAAAATGCATGAATGCTGTTATTTTCCCTGAAAGAGCAATATTGACAAGTCATCATAATGTTTCTGTTCAGAGCACTTTTCTGAAAACACTGTCACAGCAGGGTGGCTCTCGCTTGCTGCAGCAGCCTCTCTAGGCCAGCTCCAGTGATGAAGGTAGCCTGGTTTGTTTGCCTTATTAAATGAGCTGCCAATGTATTATACCCATGGTAATGCTGCTCCCTCCCTCCATACTGTTGGCTTCCCTCCGCGGCGCTGGTCCTTTCTAGCAGTGTGCATGAAAGGGAACTTCTTGCCTAAGCCAAGGTATTTATTGGCTCAGCCAAGTTAGAGAAGGTATCGGTGCCAGTGTCAAGGGAAAATGCTAATCATTTGCCCCACGGGCTAATGTTTTAAAGATGAAGATGCAGGAAGCGTCATGTTTACAAATTGGTTAATTCATTTCAGGCACAATAGATTTCTCCCCCCCCCCACAAAAAAAAATCCCCCTTGATAGAAAGTTGATATTCTACATCAAATACCTCCAACACATAAAGATTCTCTTTTATTTTCTTTTTCCTTGTTTAATCTTGAATACAAAAAAAAATGTAAAATGCTTTTCTTTCTTTTTGGCACAAGTGTTGGCTAACAAAGAACAAGTGAGGTATTGTGGGAATGACAAGAAAGGACATTCAATGTTAATGAAGACTGCCACCTTGTGGATGTCTTAAGAAACACAACGAAACAAATGCAGTTAGGTCATGCTCTTCGTGGAACAGCTGCAGATGACAGTAAGGCAAAAATAAAAATGAAGTACTTCCCTCTGTACAGAGGAAGGCTGAATACACAAAGAGCCACAAATAATTTTGTGTGTGTGCTGCAATGCTGAATATGCAAAGATCTGCAAATAATTCTACCCGTCCTGTGTACTTTCAAAAAGAATCCTAGAGCTCCCAAACCCAGAAACTGGAATACTGAGAGTCAGCAGCTGTTTAATGTAGAACTAAGGCTGGTATGATGATCACACGTGTGTTGAAGACTTGACTTTTTTTCCCCTACATCATTCCATGCCACCGCTAACCTTACCCAGCTTCTTTCTTTCTTCGCATCACAAACACCTACATTAATATAATTTTATACACGTATCAAATATATATTTAGAATAAAAGAAAAAGTTAAAACTAGATATCAATCGCCCAATACTGGGCCACTTCAACAGCGTTTTCCCTTTTGCTTTATTACCAAATCGTTACCACCCTCCCTGCCACTCAGAAACTCTCCTGTTCCCCTCCTCACCCCATTTTTCCAACTCCACCCCATGTTAGCTCACTTGCACTCTCAAGGGTAGCTGCTAGTGGCAGTGGGCCACCCCAGAACAGCTCCAAAAGGCCTTCACAGCAGCAGAATCTCTGTTCTGTCGTCGTGTCAGGATTGAGCTGTAAGTGCTTATCTCTCAGACCGACCGACCTTCAACAGTAGCCATGGATACTTCCATATTCTGCTGATGTTTGGCTGCTGAGTGATTGGGACAGCTGATATCAATGGCTATTGCTAGTTTGGTGCACTAACATGTTCCTTCTTGTAGTCCTAGCCCAGTTTAGGCAGACTTCCAAAATCTCCTTTGGAGTTTACCAGACCACCTACTACAGGTTATCCGAACTGCGTGGGATGGGAAGATGTCTGGATTTCAGATTTGTCTGGATTTCAGAATTGCATAAGTATAATGACAAATGCTTCCTCTTGCTCTTTTCACTATTACCCATTTGGGTGTCTGCTGGCATCTTTGACACTATCAACCATGTCCATATAGGCACACACCACAGAGCATAGAACTTACAGCCTGTGCAAGACTGAGCACAAGTCCTTCTAGTGTTCACACTTGACTACATTAAGTTTTATAAAAAGTCTTGGACGAAAATGTCTGGATTTCAGAATAGTCTGGATTTCGAATCTCCAGATAAGGTATACTCTACATGTAGATGCAAAAAAATTAAAATAAAAAATAAAATAAAGCAGCTCCAAGTGGATACAAAATGAAGGAATGGAGTGCTTCTGAGTACATGCCTAGTCCAGGAAATGGTTTTCAAGCGGCCCAAACATATTCAACTACCCAGAACTGATGCAGCCATGCCAATGGGGCATACATTGCATCCAGTAGTGTCATTCAGTAACAAGGAGACGGAACGCGAGGTGGGACTTACAGCCTGATTGGCTGCCTGTTTCTGACGCGTCGCCACCTTGCCGAGCGCCGCGCGGGCACCCCTGGCTTCGGAGGGGGTGCCTGCTTGCCTGGGTGGCGTGCTGGGTGCTTAGGAGAGCCGCGGAGGGGTGCGCCACCCGGAAGGAGTCCCCGCGGCGGAAAGGCAGGCGGCGACGCGTCGCGGGCTCCCTGTCAATCAAGGGGTAAGTCCCGCCTCGCGTTCCGTCTCCTTGTTACTGAATGACACTACTGATTGCATCCTGCAATCATAGAGGCCTCCTCAAGGTAAGGGAACAAGGTAAGGGAACCAATGTAGCAGCATTGGTGCAGGAAACATGGATTGGATTGGGCCCAACGTAACTAATTCACGAACCGTTCACACAAATATTGATTCCTAGTTTTCCCCAAGTTTTGTCAGCTTCAGCAGTGGGGGGGGGAAAGGCTTTTTCTTGTTACTATTATTCAAGAACTTGCACAGCTACTGAAAATTAACCCGTGCTCTACCAGAAGATTCTACCTTCTGCCCATCTGATCTAGAATTGGAGATGCTGTAAAAGTGAATTACATTTCCGTCATGCACAACTGAAGCTTGGGCACGCTGTTCCGAAACTGGGATCTCACCACAGAAGGAAGTGGATGGGTGCAAATGAATTGCACAATTGGTCCTGCCTGAATGACGGCTTCAGTCACCCACACTTCCTAGTTGTGGGATAAAACCTTGGAGAAGTAGCTGGAGGTGCTACTCCTATATTGCTGGAGGTGCACAGGAGATGGGAGTGTATTTCTGGAACTGCAGAGGGAGGAAGATGGCAAAGGGGGTTAATTTCCCTTTGGGTTGTGTTATGATGGGGGGGGGTGCAACTCCCCTCCGCTGGTGTAGCTACCGCTGCCACCAGCCCAGACTCAGTAAAAAAAAAGGGAGCTCCTGGGCAAAAACCCCTTTAAAAAAGCCAAATAAAAGTAAAAAATCCAATTTTATTCATACACATTAAAATTTACAAATAAAACTACAGAGACTCTGTAATACAACCTGAATATTTAAAATAACAATAATCAGCTCCTTTACTTAACTTGGCTGAGAAGAACCCAGGAAGGACAAAAAGGAAAGAGAATACCTACAACAGCTTTACCTCACTAACTACTACTAGCCTCCACAACAACCAGTGGGGTTAACCTTCCATGAGAGCCAAGAGAAGATACTGTTTCTTGAGGCTTTTATCTCTATCTCAATAGACTAATTATCCCCACCTGAACCATCTACACTCGAGTAGTTCTCTTAAAACTTACAAGGTTCCCATGAAACTACAGTTTCATGACAGGTTGTTTTATTGTAGAAAAGCAAACACCCACCATCCAGCACTTGTCCTGATGACCTTTAAGACATGATGATGCAATAGTATAAGATCATATATATGATAGCACTCTTCAAATACATGAAGGCCTGACACAAGGAAGAAGGGGCAAATTTGTTCTCATCTGCCTTTGACAGTAGAATTAGGTCCAATGGGTACAAACTGCAAGAGAGGAGATTCCGGCTGGACATCAGGAAGAACTTCTTGACGATAAGGGCGGTTTGACAGTGGAACAGATTGCCAAGGAAGGTGGTGGAGTCTCCCTCACTGGAGACCTTCAAGCAGAGGCTTGACAGGCACCTGCTGGAGATGCTCTAGGAGGATTTCCTGCTACAGGCAGGAGGTTGGACTAGGTGACCTCGTAGGTCCCTTCCAACTCTATGATAAGATCTGAATCTCCCGGTGCACCGAGTATCAGAAAACAATTTGATAAACCTGTGCGGTCTGTAAGGCCCTGAGTGTGCATTTTCAAATAAGGGTCTGTGCAGTCAAACACATTGTGACTTAACATAAAAACGTCTATCCGGCATTAGCCGTGCGATTCAGAGTCATTATGTGGCCAAGCCTTTATTTAGTCACACATTGTTGAAAAAACAGCAATCTTGCAGTCAAAGGCGATCCCTTTCTGTCATCCAATCTGCGATGTTATGGGAAGACTAGAATGTATTGGAGCCAAACAGCCTCTGCTGTGTCAGAGCCAAAGGCTGGGAGCAGGGAAACGATACATCTGATGACGATAGATGCGAGGCATCTTTTTTAAAAAAAAATCCAGATGCCTGCTTTCAAAACTGAGATTCCCACATGGAAGCATTTGCATTCTCCGTCAAGGAGAACAAGCCGATGGCCTGAAAGAGCTTGACGTCCCAGTTCAGCTCTCCAACCTGGCTCTTTTCCAACGTCTATTCTAATTCCTGAAGCAAGCTCTGTCACTGCCCCTTAATTTACAGCCCATAATATCCACTAAAGTAAATCCCTCTGTGCTCAGATGAGAAGACTTCATAAAATGTCAGCGCTTTAATGATTTCACCAAAGAGCGCTGTTCTTCCTTGGAATCCGTAATCAGACTGAACAGGCCCAGAGGGCACATCCAGAATGGCAGGGCAGTTGTGGCTTTTGGGCTGCTTGTTTTTTTTTTTTTTTTTTTTGCAGGCTTTGCGTCAGACGTTTGCTCAAAGAAGTGGCTCAGGCTGCACAGCGCTTCTTAAGGCTCAGCGGTCTACACATTTCCTGTTCAGGGTGTCTGCTTTGTTAAGCAAGAAGGCAGCTCTACAGTTAACTTGGGCACCCATCTCATACTGTCCCAGACTGCTGTTCTGCTTGACATCCTTTGGCAGCTGAAGATTTCGGATTTTTTTTCTTCAGCACTGATGCTGAATTTGTGCCACGGCACCTTTGTGACCAACTTGGGTTTCTCATCCTTGTACTCACTCGTTTGGCTGCTTTTGGAAAAGGCTAAACCTGCCTATGATAGATTTTCTCTGTAAACTCTGAACTTTTTCTTTGTTGAAAAGATGTACGTAAACATTCATGATGACGATGTTATTTCACAGTCCTGGAAGCCGGATATGGGCAGCCTGATCCTATGCTGCCAAGTTCCTGTACGAGCAGCGGCACCAAAACTGCAACCACTGCTTCCTGTGAGAGCTGCCACTGTCTCCGCAAGGGTCTCTTCAAGGGAAGGGGACATTTGTCCTCTTACCCCAGGGAAAGCCACAGGCTCTGCAATGGGGCTACTCTGCCCACTGCCAGATATTTTGTTGGTGGTGAGCAGAGAAGCATCATGTCGGGCTCTGCAGCCTGAAGTAGGGCATCGGTTCCCAAGCTTGCCTTGGCCCGCTTCTTTGCTTCTTCCGCCCAGTCTTGCCTTCCCCCTGCCCCCAAAAGCTGCTTTACAGCCCGGCGGGAGTGCTTACTGCCAGGCAGCTGGATTTGAAGTTGTCTTGCAAAGTTAAAGGAGCAAGACCACCTTGCAGATACACCAGTCTAAGCCAGGAGTCTCCAAACTATGGCCCGGGGACCAAATCTGTCCTGCCACAAGATTTTATCCAACCCGCAGCAACTGAAAATATGTGGCATTTTTACTCATTATGTATCATTTCTCAGTTTAAGCACGGCATGGCATGTGAATGTTTCTCTTTTGATCTGGCCAGTCTCCTAGTGTAACTTTACATTGGAGACATCCCTGGGAACTCTCAATGCCGTCCTCAAAAACTATGATTGTACTAACTTGATATTTAGAAAGGGCCTCAATTGGGAACCATATAGTAGCCTTTGCTTGGAATAGTTTGGGCTGCAGGAAAACAATGGCCCTTGTGGGGATGCAAACTGGCAAACACAGATGGCAGCTCTTCCTTCTCCTGCAAACCAATGGAGGCATATGCTGCGGCCGAGGTGGGACGCTTGCAGTACAACATCCTATCAGATATGCAAGGGGAAGTGTAGTATTGTTACAGGAAAGTAAGGTATCAGGTCCTGCCTGCTGGGTGCCCCAGTTCAAGAACTGTATAGCATGTGCACTGTGCACAGGTTTATTATCTAGAAGCAATGCAAATGCCCACAATGTGAATTTCTGAGTTTCTCAAGTAGCAAAATTAAGCCTCCACAGTGATAATGTTTATGCAAAATGAAACATGTTTTATGTTTCACTGAAATGCACAATTACATGTGGATGCACAGTTAAGGGTTTCCTCAAATCCTAAGTCGTGTTCTCAGACTCCGTATAAACTTTTTAAAAATTAAAACTACGGTATTTTTGCATGACTCATCATGTACACATAAGTTTACAGTACACTGAGCTGCATCCAATGAAAGCTGTGACTAAGGGCTCAATCCTGAGCCTTCCAGCATGGGCAGTATAAGTGTAGCACCCATGCTGGTGTCGCAAAAGGCACATCTAGCACACAGAGGCCCTCACGTCTGTACCAGCTAAACAGGGTCTCTGGGTTTACGCAAGGGAAGGTGACGAACTCCAAGGAGCCACTGGAGGCTAGCTGGCTGCCACTGGCTGCAGCTCAGGATTGGGCTGCCCATACCATTGAAATCAATAACAACCCAACCCAGAACTGCCTGACTGCTGCGGGTGCAGCGGAAACCAAAAGGCTATCGCTGCATCCAGTGTCAGCAAGGCAGCTGCTGGAGTCTCCCCAGGAGAAGGGGACGTTTGTCCCCCTTCCCCGGGGAAAGCCCCATCGCCTGCAATGGGGCTCCTCGGCTCACCATCAATTATTTTGCCGTTGGCAAATTGAGCAGCCCCATGGCAAGCTGCCCGAGCCACTGCCGGGGATGAGATCCAGTGGTGGAAGCCACCGCCAGGTCCCACCCCCTTGTGGCCAGCTCTTCCCCTCCCCTGCCCAGTTCCTCCCCCTGCCCACTTCCCCCTCCCGAAACAGACTTAACAGCGGCTGGCGCTGCAGGAATGCCAGTTAGCCACCCGCTTGCATCAGAGCCTGGTGCTGAGTGAGCACCACCCCAGCGCAATACGGTAAACATGTCCTGAACATGTTTTACAGCTCATTTATGACGGTGGTACTCATGTACAGCTGACAATAGGGCCTTTGGGATCGGGCCCGGAATCAAGTTAATCATGAGTAACTTAAATCCCTTTAATTTCAATGAGATTTAAGACATGATTAACTTTCTTTGGATACAATCTGTTCATAATCCAAGATTATCCCGTCAAATAAAATCAAGATAAGTTGCTGTGCAGTATTTGCAAAATGTGATGAGCACATTTGCTTAACACGCTATTTTGTAAAAGTCTAACAACATTTGAACAAAAAAATTCATGTTTGGAAGGAAATGGTATCTATTTGAATAATTTTGTCCTAATTTGTATACTGCTGTTTTAATGCAATTGTTTTTGAATTTCTGTTTTGAATTTTTGGGGGCATGTGATTACTTGTCTTGTGTACAGGCACGTGGGACAATTACACGAACCATTCAGTCTGTTGACATAGGCATTCTAAAGGTATAAATGCCTCCAGTATTTATTTACAGCTAGGATAAAGTGACTCATTGAGCTGAAAGAATCCTCCAGTATCATCTAGTCCAAAACCCTACAATGAAACAGGATTTAGCAGAATTAACCCCTTACTGGACAATGCTCATTCATCCTTTCCTGCAAAAGACATCAAAGAACATTATCACATAACCATGTACAATAAATGCATCATGATCTGATGCGTTTATTGTAAAGAAGATTTAACTTGAACCCGCACTTGAACCCCATTGCTCCTTTTCTTCTTTCTGCCTTCTCTGAGCAGAGGAAAAATTGCCATGAAGCCCTTTATGAAGTAGTATTGTTATGCACACACACCCCAAATGGGGAGAGATTCTACAATTATATGTATTGTTTTTCTACTGTATATAATACAGGTTGTTTATACAGTGTACATTTTGGGCTATTTGCTTCAGCATGAGAAAGGAGGGATATAATTTTTTCCAAATACATACATACATACATACATACATACATACATACATACATACATA
>JAJKFI010000005.1:26609671-26627114 GCA_029204185.1 Lerista edwardsae
ACACACACACACACACACACACACACACACACACACACACACACACACACACACACTACTAGTAAAAAAAAAAGTGAAACAGTTCCATTTTATTTGCATGACTGTCTTATCCTGAAGCTACTGAGCTTATCTCTTAAAAAGGCAGAATACAATTTCAAGTCATATTGCGTTTTCATGTTTTTTGTTCTTAGTGCTGCAATTTGCTTCTTCAAAAGGGTTCATTTCATGGATATAGTTCTCCACTCTAGATTTCTTTATCATTCATTTAATATCCATTTGTAAAGAAAGTTCTGGTACTGTAGGCATAACTAGGGGTCTCTGCCTTTTCTTCTTCATTCAGTGCTCTTATTTGCCCTTTTCTTCTTCCAAGCAATCAAATGTATTTTCCTGTTTTTGCTCTTCTTCATCTCTTAAGGTCTGAAACACACTTCTTCGAAATCTCTTTTTCTAATCAGTTATCCATCTCATCTCAAATTTCAAGCTTCTCATTTGTTCCTGAACTTATAACTTCATCTCTACCTCATGCTGTTATTGATTGCTAGCAAAGAGAGATCTGCAGGAACTCAGGCAGAGAAATCAGAACACAAAAGTTGGCATAAAAACAACAAAGAGACTTGTGATGAATGTAATACTAGTAGCTAAAGGTGTTTGAAAACAATGTTATTTTACTCAGAAGTAAGCCCATTGTGTTCAGTAAGGATGCTATCTTACTCACCGGAAACAAACACCTCCACTAGTAGTTCAGCTATGATATATAGGCGTGCCCTGGTATCCACTGATCCAGTATCCATGGATACTTGTACGCCTATTAAAAAGATAGAGGAACATTACACAAATCTCGTTTTTTGTTTACTTTGTTGCAGCAAAACCACTGATGTTCCCCTATCTTTAAAAAGTAATCCCCAGAATCCATGGTTTCAGGTACCCATGGGAATGGAATCTCAGCAGATACTGGGGCATGCCTGTACATTTTTATGGACTATTGTCCACTTCATGAAAGGCATGCTGTCCTCAATTGGTGGATTATATGCCCAGAATCAGTCCAAGATCTCCTGAGGCCAAATGTTAGCGTGTAAGCAGAAAGAACAAAATCCAGGAAAATGAAGGAAAGAGGATAAAGGGAATGGGTCTGTTCAAATTCTTAACCACTTATAGTAAATATCCCGGAGTAGGGAATTAAGGGTGGGAGCGCGTGTGCCATGAGATTTTTTTTTTTAACCTCCCTGCTTCGCACTATTGCACTATACAGGAATGATACAAATGGCAGGAATGAACAGTGGATACCTTCTCACTTTCCCACTCCCACCACCTTTTCACCCCCTGCTACCATAATTGCCAGTGGCCACTCCCCGTAAGGGGAAATTAAGTTTTTTTTCTGTTGCCCTGGGGGATTGTGATCCCCCGGCTGGGAAACACTGACCTAAAGGAACATATTGTCCCACTTTGGGCCCTGCCGTTCCTAGAGCCTGCCCTGGACTCAACAGGCTATTGTTCCAAAGCTCTGGATAATTGTATTGATCACTATTTGGATACACACACAAAGGCTTTTACATGACGTACCAGATTAAAATAATAAAATGTGTATTTGTAGTGTGCTTCAGCAGTTAGTATTAGTGGAATACTGTGGAACGACGGTAAGTTCATGGATATCTATTTGACTATTCATTTGAGCAGCTGCTTGACATTAGTATGTCCGTGTGCCATTTTATAGCTGAATATTCATGTAGATGCAATTTTGTTCACACAGATGTTTGGGGATGACTGTTGATATGAATATATCAGTAAGGACATGAAGAAACTGCATTCAGGCACGAACAGATGTACATTTATTGTTTGGTGTTAATTATTTGTTAATTTTTTTTTAAGGTGCATTTCAAATGTTTCGCTGCTCGGCCATTGATGAGAACATGAAATGTGGAGATCCAAAGTTAAATGGCAACATCTGATGCAGAAAGAGCAGAAGCAAATGCCCAATGACAGTCTTGTATACAGCAGACTCTAGTGTGAAATCTAGATTTCACAGCTTTGCATTTGAACTCATTGTCTGCAGTGGAAGATACAGAATGGGACCAAAAAAGGTAACCAAAATGCTCTTGTAATTTATACACTACACCAGTGGTATTCAATTTTTTTAGACCAGGACCCACTTTTTACAACGGCACTTGTGTCGGGACCCACCGGAAGTAACGTCATTAACCTAGAAGTGATGTTGTGGCAGGAAGTGACATCATCAAGCAGGAAGTGCTGTCATTGTGACATAATAAAATGACACTCTTGAAATGCAAATTGGCATTCTTGAACTGCAGCAATTGTACAATCATGAAACATCCCTGACAGAAAGCAAGATGAGGACTAAATATGGCAAAAGCACTGAACTAAAAATAAAATTAAAAAACCCTCACTTGAAAGTTCATACTGTTAACACTCACAAAAGAAATAACAGAAGTAAGGTCTGCAGTTCCCAAGATGGCTGTTCTCAGCTTTCTGCGACTCACCTGACATCAGGTCACGACCCACCAAGTGGGTTCCAACCCACAGTTTGAATAACACTGCACTACACTATCCTAGTTATGGCCCTTTATCGTATTATTTCATATTCTACATGTCTTCCTTCATTGCGAAGCACAGGTTCCATGCAATCGATTGTGTGGGTAACCATATAAGAGCACTGTTCTGGTGTTACATTGAACTGATTCAATGTTCATGCAAAGCTCTTCTAGAGTTCGTGCAGGGTTGGCGTGAAACCCTTTTTTTTTCTTTTAACATTCCCCATAGAAATACATCACATACCCTGAGGTCTGGACTTCAAGGTGCATAAGGAAAGTCAGACCCTCAAGAACTTTCTCTAACACTCGACCAGCATTGTCATTTGTTCTGTGGTTTGTGGACTAACAGCCCAATCCTGAGCTGCCGGGCCCCTGGAGGAGCAGCCGTACCAAAATGGCTACTGTTGCATCCTGTGGGAGCCATGGCAGCTGTGGGAGTCTCTGGGGGAAGGGGACATTTGTCCCCTGGAGATGGCCTCAGATCCCGCAATAGGGCTACCCAAATCTCCACCAGCTATTTTGCCAGCGGAGACTGGAGCACCCCATATTGGGTGCCTGAGCCCAACACTGGGGTTCAAGATGTGGTGGTAAGTGCTGCCACCAGTCCCAAACCCCCTTCCTGGGACTGCTACTCCCGCCACCTAGTTCCGCTTTCCCCTACCTTCTCCCACTCTCCCCCCCCCCCCCGGCCACCAAAAGGCACTCCACCAGCCCACAGCGTTTGCGATCCTGGAGATTGCATTAGTGGTTTACTGCTGGCTTCAGGATTTGGCCCTAATTCAGGTTATCAAAAGACAGGTTGATTCTGGTTTGGTGTTCTGGCTTACTGAACTTTAATTAGTTAAAAAATCAAAGTTCCCTGAATTCATATGTAAGGGAGGGCTGTGCTTTGTTCTTCAAGTGGAAGGATTCCACTCCCCTTTTCTCATATGTAAGAGTGTTGAGGGCAGCATGCAAGACTTAGACTCGGATAGACTTGTTTATGTAGCATTAAACCCTGGCACAGAGGAGCCACAGGGCCTCTGCTGTATCCTGTGCATGCTGGGGAGCCTCCTTGGAGAAAGGGGATATTTTCCCAACCTGCTCAATGGACCTACTTGTATTTGCACAAACTATTTAGTCCAAGCAGCCCCGTATAGAGCATTCAGCCCCAGGAGAGATGACAGGATATAGCAGAGAACTGATCCACCCCTTTTCTGGGCCTGCTCCCCCCCCCAGAAAAGCCCCCATCTCTGTTGCATCCTCCCACCGCCCTTTTGCCACCCTGTGCAACTCACCTCTGCCAGCCTATTGTCAGAATGCAGCTTCAGCAGGGCAGCACTGACCTCCCTGCCAGCGCTGCCTACTCTTCAGGGGCTGCAAATTTGCTTTACGGCACTTTTGCAACACCCTCAGCCACTGCAGGGATTGTTACACTGGTGTACTGGCAGGTTTGGATGCTGCTGATAGACATGTTCTGCTTTCTCCAACATAAGTACAGTAGCATGACACCTACGTATAGTGACCATATGCAAACGTTGGCAACATATTCAGATTCCCGATACGATCTTTCATATTAAGTATTCTAAAGGACAGGCTGAATAAATTTGCTTCAAGGCAGAAAACATCATGTGTCTGAATCAAGTAAAAGTGTCTGCCTTTTACATCCTTAAATTACTCCTGCTGACATAAATGGAATTTGTATAGTAAAAACTGTGCATTTCTATTGACTTCAGTGGAACTTGCGGGGAAATGCGCATAGGAGTTTAGCCTATGGGGGCTGCCCTTTGGATGAATTATAGCCTTAGATTCTATTCTACATTCTTAATGTGCTTCTTAATCTCAGAGAGGTCATCCTCTCACTGTGTTTTTGTGTCATCTAATGGATATGAATATAATGCATTTTTCTAACTCCCAGGTTTAGTCTCTGAAGCTAAACTGATTAATGCTTGCCGTTCATTTTAATGCACTTGTTCAGGAAATGTTAAGTTACAAATAAATTACTGATGTTGATAAAACCTGCACATGAATAGCAATCTGGGTATGATCCAGTTTAAAGCCTTTTAAATAGCAGCAGCAGCAGCAGCAGCAGCAGCAGCAGCAGCAGCAGCATAATAATAATAATAATAATAATAATAATAATAATAATAATAAACAACCAACAAAAAAAATAGTTCACAGAGTAGTTAGAAAGCAAAATAAATCAGTAACTAGTTCCTTGCCCCCAAAGGGCTCACAGTCTAAAAGAAGAAACCAGCAACAGCCACTGGAAAAGGTGGGGTGAAAATGGACAGTTGCTTTTCCCCCTGCTAAATATGAGGACACCATTTTAAAAGGTGCTCTTTGCCCGGTTAGCAGGGGAATTAATAAATGGGAGAATTAGGCTGCAATCCTAGACACACTTTCCTGGGAGTAAACCCCATTGAACACAAGGGGACTTACTTCTGGGTAGACATGCATAGGATTTGCTGTAAGAAACAAAGGATCTGATAATGTTTAACCTTGGCTGCATTGTATCCACTGAGTGCTATTCATGTTTTATCTTTTGATTAGATTTATATTTTGTATGCCCCGTTTTTACATCACTCTGAGCATTTACAGGAAAAGCAACTAACAGTCCAATCATATGTATGTTTACTCAGAAGTATGTTTCTGTGTGTTCAGTGTAGCTTGCTCTCAGGTAAGCCATTTTGGTGACTTTTCACGTTTGCTCCTTTGCTTTTTGCAGACACAAGGCAGTCCTTGCCTTTCTAAGAACAATCCAGAAATTAGTTTAGCTACAACCTCTGAGACATGAAAGAGGTGTATTCCAGTGGTTCCCAAACTGAGGGGCCAGGACCCACCAATGGATTGCGAGCAAATTTCAGGTGGGTCGCAAAAGACCTAGAGCAGCCATATTGAAAATAGGCTGACAGGATGCTGGAAAGCGGGTTTTGTCTGTGTCAAGTTTATAAATTAGGTTTTTTTCTTTCTGATTCTCTTTATAATTGGAAAATGACTGAGAAATAACCAATTTATTGCTGCATTCTCTGAAAGCAGCAGGCTCTGGCATCACAATGATGGCACTTCCAGTGATGATATCACTTCTGATTATCATTCTAAAAAGTGAGTCCCAGTGCTAAAAGGTTTGAGAAATACTGGTGTATTTAATTCCTTCCATTACCTTAAGACACATATAGCTCAAACCTACAGTACATATGATTTTGATTCATAGTTGTCCCACTAAATTTAAAGGGATTTAATCCAATATATGTGACTAAGATTGCAGCCTAGTCTGAAATTTATACTGAATGGCAGATGAGGCATCTGTCCTCTGAAAGCTGCTAGTAAGTGCCAAGTGATGTCTAACCCCTTTGTTTTCGGCAGTGTGGACACATGGAATATGAATCATCTCTTGCATAAAATCCAATAAAATGAATGACTATGAAAGACAACATGTACTGTATATTCTTGCACAGAATTCTAGCAATTCCTAGTGTACTGTCCCATCCTAAAAATGTAATGAAGTACAACTGTAGACGGTTCTTTGTCAAGAAGAAAAATGAGGTGATTTTTCATTTGTTTGGAATTATGCAAACAGATCAAACTGATGGGTCTTGCAATCCGTCATCATGAGGATGGGCCCACAATACACTCTGATGGCGACTGCTCACTGCTGATGGCGTGGGAACCGGGAAGCCCTGCACCAGCAGTAGTAGGCCCCTGAACCACCATCAGACCAGGTAGGTTGGCAATGGGGGCAATTCAGGGGAGAATCATGGGTGGTTTGGGATGGTGGTGGGCTGGGCTAAGGGCAGTTCAGAGACATGATGGAGAGGACCTTGGTGGTGGCAGCACACACCAAGATCCTATTCCTCTCCCTTCCTGGTCCAGAACCTCCCGTAGGGGTCTACTACAGACAGTGTAGGTCCAAGGAGACCCATTGAAGGCCAAGTGGAGGTGAGTAAAAAAGAATTTCCCTAACCTGTCCTGAGCCATCTGGTCGCCTTGTCCCCGCAATAGCATGCAGTGTGCATTCTAGCAGTGCTGCTGCACACTATGGGCTGGTGGAGAATACGATTGGGCTGTTTCTCCTTTTTTAAAAATTGTTCTTCACTTTCAGAGAACAGAATGGTCTTTTATACCATACAGAACAAAGACAAAACATGGTGGAAGGTAGGGTGCCGTTCATGTCTCCATGAATACGAGCCTTCCATTACTCCAGTGGTCTTCAACCGAGAGAGCAGAAAAAATGGCCATGAAGGTTGGTGCAAGTGAAAGCTATTTTAGAACAAAAGCTAAGAACCTGAGCAGGACTGGGGCACCATCTCCTGGTACCTGAAGGGGTACACCACAAAGGGTCCCCCTTCACCAGGTGGTGCTCTACTCCAGTAATCTTCAACCTATTTCATTCCTGTAAGTTGCCGCGACCCCACAACCAATGCTTCACGACCCTATTGGGGTCCTGACACCAAGGTTGAAGAACACTGCATTACTCTGATGAGAAGGCATGGTTTTTCTGAAAGTACATTTTGCACTGATTGACGCCTGCCGTGGATTGGGGAAGGACAGTAATTATTATATGCCTTTAATTAGGTCTATAGAGATTGGTTAGAGCAAAGCTGTCTTCATCAAAGGCATGGAAACTTGTCACCATTATTTGGCCTGGAATTGTTTTGCTTATGATCGTCAAGTTCATAAATACTGACTTAGTAAGTCAGATGAAAGAATTTGACAAAAGGTTTCTTTTCCTTATTA
The DNA here is from genome assembly GCA_029204185.1 of Lerista edwardsae. Lineage (NCBI taxonomy): Eukaryota > Metazoa > Chordata > Lepidosauria > Squamata > Scincidae > Lerista > Lerista edwardsae. Next base: position 26,616,934 of record JAJKFI010000005.1, read on the forward strand.
AGAAATCTTCAGATGGCTAAGCTCTTCTTCCAGGAATCCCTTGTGTTTTCACGGGACATATTACCTAATGCATCAACATAAAACATTTCTTTCTCTGCTTTGAACTGTGGCACGCACGTATTTCCCAGACTTCACTTTGCCTAAAGTCATTACATAAGATTCAGTGAAAACAAGTAACTAGTGCTTCTATGTCTCAGTGGTACCAATGACCTTGGCAGAATTACATGGTCAATATCTTATCTCTGTTTATTTGCTTAAGGCATGCAATGGACATGCATGTGAATACATGTACTTGTTGAAAGGCACATCCCTGGAGGACAAGGTGTAGCTGATGTAACTCTTTGAAGGACTGAAGGTCATAGATCCACAGATCCACTCTTTGAAGGTCATAGATCCACAGGCCAGAAAAGCCACACTGTTAATTGAAACATGTAATCACTCCCCTTTCCTTAGCTGATCTATGGAGTCCAAAGCTCCAAATTTGAACACAGACTTCTTTACTCCTTGAATTCAAATGGAGTTGTCGTGCCTCCAAAATTCAGATGCTCCAATTCCAGCTAAAACCATATATTCGGTGCCTTGTGACCATAACACATCTTAAGGACTCCCGAGTTTCATAAAATCAACTTTTATAAAACAAAGGCAAGGTTTCACACTTCAAATGGTCCTCATCAACTTCCTGATCAAATGCAATCCAGGAACAAGCAAATGGACCTCCAATTAGACTGCACCCTTAACTGGGAGCAGGGGTACTCCAAGGGAGGACCCAGAAGGGGCCCTCACGTAGCAATTGGGCTTTAGAGCCTCATGTTCTTTCTTTTTCACCGGCTCCCCTGGCTTACTGCAGTCAGTGGCGTCTCTACAGGGAGGGCAGAGCTCTAAGTTTTGCAAGAAGCCTTACCTTGCAGTGGAAATCACTCCTTTCCTGCATCGTTTTAGCCAATCCTCACAGGGAACAGCAACATCTTGGCATTGCTTACTGGCTACAGCAGCAAGGGAGAGGAGGGATTTACATGACAGGGTAAGGCTCCTTGCAAAACTTAGAGCTCTGCCCTGTAGAGACGCCACTGACTGCAGTGCATCTGGGAAACCCACTGGTGCTGTGTTAACTCACCTCAGTTCCAGCCACCATTCAAGGACCACTGTCCCAGCTGACACCAAGGACTGGAAACACCTCACAACCCTCTTTCCTTTCTAGTTTGTTTTTCTCTCGTCTGATTAAGGGCACAATCCTAACCTGGAGTTAGGCCGGCACAAGTCACTTTGGGACTATTTGGGGTTTTGGATATTTGGGGATTTGGTAGGTCTCCGCTGTCAACATCAAGGCAAGGAAGCTGGACACAGAAATGTGAAACCTCTCTCTGATCTGAAAATACAGGGGAGAGCCATTTATACAAAAGTCAAAACCAATAATAGTGAGAACTGAATGATCTGGGGGAAAGCAGATAGATAATCAGTGGAAATGAAAAGAAATGTATTAAAGGACTGAATTAAAAAAGGCAAAATTTTAAATGGGGAGGGCACGCAGAGGAGCAAAAAGCGTATCAAAAATGAAAACAGGACTGGTATGTTAGTTAGAATGGTAGTTAGTAAAATGGTAGTTTTACTAAGAATGTAGCAAAATTCTTAGTAGAATGGTAGTTAGTAAAAACTTGGCACATGAGGTTAAAAGACAAGTTGAAAACCAAGACCCTGAATTCAAACTTCTGGATACGTTGCTGCCTTGGCTACTCACACTGTCCAAGAGAGGGGGAGGGACGTCCAATTCTTATACCTCATAGAGGAATTCTTACTCCTCCTCACAGAGTTGTTGAAATACTCATTAATGTATAGACAAGGTACATCAGTGATAAATTAGAGGTAAAACCAAGAGCGTCCCTGTGCATGAAATTTAAAAAAAATCTAGATTTGCTGATGTCATAGGGTCGTCTAATTGGATGAGTTAGGACCACCTGGTTATCCCATTCCACACTTTTACCTAACCAGGTAAGCTGGGCTCCCTAGCCAGTAGGCACATGCCAATGTCAGTAAGATGGTTGGCCAGAATCCCTTGTTTGAGGGAAATGCAGCCAGGAGACCTTCTGCCATGTGGCCTTCTGTAATGGCACTGAGGGTGGAATCCTACCTAGGACATAGCGCTGATGTGGGGGCTCTGACCAGCACCCTCACATCAGCGCTACGACTCCCAGGCCGACTCTAGCTGTATCGCTGGCCTGGTAGCGCGGGCAGAGAGCTGCCCTTGCGCCAGCCAAACTCAGCTAGCACAGGGGCGGTTCTGGGCAGGCGGGTGGGTGGAACTGGGCAGGGGGAGGGTGGAACTGGGCAGGCCACGAGGCGTTAGGCTGCATTCAAGGCCCCATCCCTGGGCCGTGCAGACCTGATTCTGGCCACGCAGCTGCCTCTGAGCTGCACCTGCTATTTAGCAGGTGCAGATCCAAGGAGAACATCGGGGAGGCTCCTCCGGCCTACCATGTTGCACTGGATAGCGCAGGCCCGCCAGCCTGCCTGCTCCAGCTCAACACAGGATTGGGCTGTAAATCAGTGATGCCCCATGCTTCTGTACTGACTAAATCCCCCCCACACACAAACGCCTCACACATACCCATTGATGAAGGGGGAGGGCAGGTGAGCAGTGGGTACACTCCTGTACCGCTTCCTTTACTTACCAAGAGTGTGGTATAGAACCTCCTTGCTGCTATTGTTTGTTATGAACAATGGATGCTGGGTGCCCAGCATACTCTGCTTATGTTCCTTTCAAACAGAAGTGTCTGCTGCTGTGTTCCCGGTAAGTATAGGGGAGGCTTCAAATTGCCTCTCTCTGCCCGCTTGGTGCTTTGTAAGGTATAAGGGCCTAATAACACCAATTAGGCAGGAAGTTTGGAGCTCCAGCAGGTTTGTCTTCCTCCTCATTCCTTCATCAGTGCTGGAGAGAGAAGGGAGCTGCTGCTTCTGCGATCCTCTTCGACTTACTGAGAGCAAGCTGGAAGAGGAGCTCCCAGTGGAGTGTCTGGCTGGGGATCAGCAGATTACAGAAGATCTAGGTATGCCGAGGAGATAGTGGTCAGTACAGGTTCTTCCTGATGGTCAGTCTGTTCCTCCCCAATTGGGTTACTTTTTGGGTTAAAGTGCTGAGTCCCACTTAGTTAGTTTGCTCCTGTTCATAAGGATGCCTCCCTTGCCTGATCATGTCAGAAGCTGTTCTGCTTCGTGAAACTGTATAAAAGGGGGTTTGAGATGCATTCGTGGTGTATCATGTGGTCAGCTACAGAGGGGCCACGTGCAAACTTGCCCACAAGAAGGGCACATCCATTAGAAGGAGGCACCACTTCTATTTGGAGGGGTATAAAAATGCTACATTGATGGAGGGAATTGTTTCAAGTGCAAGGTAATAAATCCTGGCTTCTGTCTGTCTCCTGCTGGTCTGTTCCTGGCCTCTGTATCCTGAAAAGAACTTTTGCTCTTCCGGCAACACAGGTGGCAGACAAGCTGGGGGCTCATCCATTTGACTGTTTCAGGCTGCCTCATGGCAAGGCCTGACCGTCCCTGAATTCAGAAAAGCAAGAGATGCTGTAGGACGATGTCTCATCAACTTTTAAGATGCTGAGAGGCTCACAGGAGCCTCTAGGGCAGTGATGGTGAACCTATGACACACGTGTCAAAGGTGATACACCACAACGTTTGGAGTGACACACCAGTGTTCACCAGCACCTGATAGAAATTGAGTTTATTTTGCTCATTTTTCAGTTTTTGCAATTATTTGATGTTTCTTTATAGAATACATAGCACCACACATGCTTGGACTGCATGTTTTGTTTAAATAAATGAATATAAAGAACTGTTTCTCTTTTGTTTGGGAGGGGGATTGACACGCCAGCAGAGTCAAGTTAAGCATTTTCCAAAATTTTGACATACTGAGCACGAAAGGTTTGCCATCACTGCTCTAGGGAGTTAAAAGTGTCCAAAAATATGCACAAAACAGGGGGTGGAGGGAGGAAGAAAGGATTTCTACCACAGCGTGTAGAAGGAAAAAAAACAGAACTTTGAATTATAAAAACTCTGACATTCCCTTTAAAAAAGGTGTTCAACGGGAAAGCTTTTTGAAGCAGAAGAAAACACAAAGTTGATCCATACAGGGTGACTTACTCCCAGGAAAGTCTGCTTAGGAATGCAGACTCATGGCCAAATCTTATGGGGGCATTATGCTGACGGACCTCACAATTTACGATCATAAAGCCTGGGACTAGGACCAAATGGAGGTCAGGGTGCTTCTACATTTAACCATTGTATAGAAGAGGGGAATGTTGGCAGGTGCAGCTTTATAAACCCTTCCATGGTGTGCTACATCTGCCAAAAATCCCTCTTCTATACAATGGTTAAAGCTATAGGCACTCTGTCCTCCACTGTATCGAGTCACCTTGTCTGGGCCGCTGGCATCATTACATGTGCTTCAGGGCCAATGGCGCAAATGGTCAGAAGCCGATGGAAATACTAAAGTAGCTCCCAGATGTCCCGTCAGAACAGGTACATTGGTGGCAGGGCTGTTTTCTGATGCAGAATGGGCCTGGTGGGGGTGGGTCAGGGGCAGGAGAGAGAATTTCAGGAGGGCAGGAGAGACAGAATGTTATATGCTTAGGCCCAGCGGTGTTTGTGGGGCCAAAGGCTGAGCAGTGATGACCACTGGGTTTTTTTGAAAAGCATTGCCACTGCCAAAGGGGAGTGTGCAAAAACTCACAAGCCACACACTCCAGCTGATGTTCAGAGTGCATGGGTTGTGCACACAGCTTTGGCAGTGCTTTTCAAAGAACCCCGGCGGAACGGCACAGCCTCACTTTCCACCCCCACCTTGCATGGTGCTGTTGAGGTCCTATCCAGTAGTGTCATCTTACCGGTACGCTGGGTGGGTCTTTCGCCACTACGCAACGGAACGCAGCGAGCACGCTGCCGATCACCCGGAAGATCTGCCCAGCGTACCAGTAAGATGACACTACTGGTCCTATCCCTGTTTTTCTTTCCCTGAAACACACCCTAAAGGCCAATCCTAACCTGGAGTTAGGTCAGCACAGTTAGGCCAGCAAAATTTGGCTGGCACAAGAGACACCGTAACAGGTGTTGAACCATTCTCAGAGTCAGAGAGGTCAGCACACAGACGTGCACTATTATTTTTATTTATTTATTTATTTATTTATTTATTTATTTATTTATTAGATTTCTATCCCGCCTTTTTGCCCGGAGGCACCCAAGGCGGCATTACAATATAAAAATACAATATAAAAGTTAACATTAAAAAGCAATTTAAAAACAATATTAAAACAATACAATAAAACAAAATTAAAACAAAACAATACAATTTAAAAACAACAAGCCCAGTGGATCATAAAATAAAATATAAAAATGTAACAAACCAGCCAGCCAGCCAGCCAGTCAACAGTTAAAAGCTTTTTGGAATAAAAAGGTCTTCAGCCCCCGCCGAAATGTTAACAAAGAGGGAGCAGTTCTCAATTCTAAGGGGAGGGTGTTCCAGAGTTGGGGGGCCACCACCAAGAAGGCCCTCTTCCTGGCCGCCGCCCCTCTCACTTCTCCTGGTGGCGGCACAGTCAAAAGGGCCCCCCCCAGATGATCTAAGAGTACGGGTTGGATTATATGGAAGGAGTATTCTCCCTCCAAGGAGAAGGAAGGAGTGAACAGTATTCACTATTCTCCCTGACCAAGAATGGTCCAAACATACTTTATGGTGGCCCTTCTGTCGGCCAAACTTTCCTGGCCTAACTATGCCGGCCTAACTCCAGGTTAGGATTGCACCTTAAGAGCGCAATCCTAAACCGGAGTTAGGCCAGCATAAACTAAGGCAGCAAAGTTTGGCCAGCACAAGGCCAACATAAAGCGTGTTTGGACTCCTCTCGGAGCCAGGGAGAATGGCTCATGTCTGGCCTCTCTGACTCCAAGAGTGGTCCAAACATACTTTACCAAACATACTTTCCCTTGTGCCAGCCAAACTTCGCTGGCTTATTTTATGCTGGCCTAATTCAGTTTAGGATTGTCCCCTAAGTCTTCTTAGACCTATGCCAGCAATTTGCTGTAGATCCAAAGAGACTCATTGGAGGCCAGGTAGCCTGTGGGGAGGTAAGTAAGACAAAGCTTCACTTACCTTTCCACAGCCATCTCTCCTCCCTCTCACCTCATAGCATGCAGCACAAACTCCAGGAGCTGTGTTGCATGCTATATTCTGGTAAGGGATATGATTGGGCTATTAGGGGTCGTTTTGGCTACACAATGGATGCAATGCCATCTTCATTTTTGTTTGTTTTTAACAAATATTTTGTAGGGAGGAAGGCGCTAATACAAATATTTCAATCAATCAATCACTAGTATTTATATACCGCTTTTCAACACAATGTTCACAAAGCGGTTTACAGGCAAATAATAACATTAAAGTTAAATGGTTCCCTGTCCCAAAAGGGCTCACAATCTAGAAGAATGGAGAACACCACCAGCAACAGCCACAAGAAAGACACTGTGCTGGGGTGAAGAGGGACAATTGCTCTCCCCCTGCTAAATATAAGAGGACACCACTTGAAAAAGTGCCTCTTGCCCAGTTAGCAGGGGTTAACTTGTATATTTGACTTGTATCTTTGTTTGTTGTGAGCCTTACAAGTAAATCAGAGGCTAACTGTGTAATCCTATATAGGTTTCTCTGAAGTAAGTCCCATAATGTTCAATGGAACTTACTTTCAGGTAAACGTGTATAGGATTGCAGCCTAGAATGCTAAATGAGATAAAAGGTTCAGTAGATTAATGACAGCACCAACTCCCTTCCAGTGGCGTAGCTAGGGAATTTTGCACCCGGGGCCACTTAATTTTTTTTACACGCACCCACCCACAGCAAAAGTATTTATTAATTCATTCACATTTTCTGTTTTTACTTTCTTGGCCATAACGTTTGCTAGAATAGAGATATTACACTCCAGTTTTTTCCATTGAGTTCTGGGTGATATTCCACATCCAATGGTATACAGAATGATGGTATTATTCCTTAAAACCGCGATTTTAAAAATCGTGATTTGTTCATAAAAAGTTTTATTTTCGGTTTTTACGTTTTTGTCCATAACGTTTGACAGAATAGAGATATTACACTCTGGTTTTTTCCATTGAATTCCGGGTGGAATTCCACATCCAATGGTATACAGCATGATGGTATTATGCCATAAACTCGTGATTTTCAGAATTTGGGGTTCAGTGGTGCCACCCCCCCTGAAGATGGCACCTTGGGCACTGTGCCCCCCACCCCATAGGTAGCTACACCACTGCTCCCTTCCAATAGCTGACAGCTGACAGTACACTATCAAAACTGACAGCTCTGAAAGTTCAAAACTGATCCATGTTGTGCTAGGCACATGCTACTAACTACAGATACGCACCCCCAGAGAACTTGATTCAGGGCTCTGGCTACAGAAATTAAAAAGCTGAGAATTCTGGATTGGTTCCTTACCCAGAAAATTTTGCTCGTGTTGTGTTAATTGGCTTAGGAGGTAGAAACTGAATGCCATACGCATCTCTCTCCATTATCTCGGGAGCTTATTGGGCTTCAATGCTCATGATAATGGAGCCCATGAGACACTAGGAGCCAATTGCTACCTATGTCATATTACAAAGGGTAGACTACTTTTTTGCCTTAAATTTCTATCCATTTGGGGGGGGGGGTGTCCTTGTGCCAAATGCTCTCCTTGGGGCCCTTTCTTTGCAGCGGTCCTTTTCTCCTCATTGCTGCCATAAGGTTATATGTTTTCTCTCTTTGTCTGAGCCCAATCTACCTGGCCATCCAGAGGGGAAAGGATGAGTGGAGGCTGCTGGTCCTTCTCCTTGCTCCTGTCACTGTGATCATTCAGAGAGGATTGATGATCAGCCCATGACAGCAAGGAAGAGGAAAGGCAAGACCAGAGTGCTTTAGGGGTTGGCAGTGAGTCCCTGGTTGAGACACGGGCCTCAGCCATTGCCTGACACAGTCAATCTCTGATGCCAGCCATGCTTCTATCTCCACTTTAAAAATGAGCAGCAGAGCTGTCACTTGGCTTTGTGCTTCAGGTATAATAGGTGTATCCAGGTGTTTTAGAGAATGTTGCTCTACTGGGTGCACGTGTTTATGGGTGCAATCCTAACCTGGAGTTAGGCCAGCACAATTAGGCCAGCAATGTTTGGCCAGCAAAGGGCCAGCATAAAGTGCGTTTGGACCGCTCTCAGAGTCAGGGAGGATGGTGCACGTCTGTCTGTGTGCTGGCCTCTCTGATTCCAAGAGTAGTTCAAACATACTTTATGGTGTGCCGGCCAAACTTTGCTGGCCTAACTCCAGGTTAGGATTGTGCTTTGTGTGAATGACTATACTTGAGTTCATTTCAACAGATCTTGTTCACTGATTGAAGCTGCATTCAATGAAACACATGAATAACTCTACCATGGGATGCTGCTGCCTACTTTGGAGGCTTTTTGCTTTTCATGTGCTTCATGACAGATCTTAAAACAAGTGTGGATTCATAAGGATGTACTTCTTTGGTTTTCTTTAAGTTTGCCATGTCCAGATTCAGCGTGACCACCAGCTGACCTGCCTGCTTATTTTTAAGATGGATGCTCCCTGTGTTTTTCATGGAATTATTTTTACGCTTAGTTGGTTTGTACAACCACCTCAATCTGCAGAATGGTTCCGCGCATAAAAGAAGCAAGGTTGCTTACAATCAAAATGTTGACAGAGGGGACACATTTGAGAACCTTGAGTCATGCCAAAGATTTCTGGAACAAATGGATCAGAAACTAATTGGAAAAGAAAACAGAAAACCATTCTGTGCTGGGGGGGAAAAAGGAAGAACTCCAGGGTACATATTAGTCATCGCTTAATAACAGTACTGCATAAATATGCCATTTGTGCAAAGGATTTCTACAAACTCAACCAAAGACCAAGACACGAAAACACAATTCAGACATGGCTCCCTATATGGAAGAGTATTAAAACAGTTTTACTGGATTCAAATAACATCCCACGTAGCCCCACGAACCTGTTTCAGGCACATTTCTGAACACTGTGGCTAAAAACAGGGACAATTAGAGGCCAATCCATTCCCTGCCACTTGTTCTCCTTCTCCAGTCACAAACTGCCCAGCTATAATCACACATCTTACAATGATCTAAAAGACATGAATTACGACAATTCAATATTGTACTGAACTCCTAGTACTGTTACTACTGCTTTAACATTTGATTCATGCTAATGGTATGGTAGATTATGTCTTGCATGAGTTAAGTGAGTGGGTTTTGAGACTGACAGCAGTGATCACAGTAACACTGTAAGAACTTATTTAAAGTTTCCATAGGGATGAATTCTGCTCTCAATTACACAGAGATAAACAAAACTCCCACTTAAAGAGAACAAGCCCATACACTCAAACACACAAACCCCATTCCTATAAGGGACTGGCTATTAGATCTTTCTTATGAGCATCTTCTGTTATGGTTGTCTACTCTGCTCAGCCCCCCCCCCATCTTTATCAGACATAATAAGGGGGAGCATCTGAGTGCTTCTTCCATGTTGTGATCTCTGTGCGACAATGTGGCATCAATGGAAATTCATACAACTGCCTGACATCTTTTATACAAAGTGCATCATGCCAGCTCCTTGGAGATAAGAAGGCAGAAGTTTACAGGATGGCTCCTGAATCTTTCCTGGAATTCTCATTTCTTCCTCCTGTTTAAGGAAGTTTCAACCTTAGTAGACTGTACTGTGTATAGAACTTGATCAACAGAGTAGAGCTGTTTCTCCCTCTCTGAGTGCTGAAAACACTATGTAGTGACATATTGTTATAGGGCAACCGTGAAAACAATCAAGCAGATCAAGTCCATTTTGCTACGGCATGAATGAATTGCACAAAAGGAGGTTAAAACAGACCCAAATAGAATCTTGAAATCTGTTCCCCCCTTCTTTCCCCTGATTTGTTAAAACAAACTTAACTATTCAAGACTGAAGAGCAAAATCAGTCCACCCCTTTAGAAAAACAACCTAGACCTTCCAGAAGACCAAGTCCATTTCAGCACTGTAATGTTTTGCAATATTCCCCTTGTTAAATTACTGGCTCTCCAATAATAATAATAATAATAATAATAATAATAATAATAATAATAATAATAATAATAATAATAAT
>JAJKFI010000005.1:26640018-26659785 GCA_029204185.1 Lerista edwardsae
TCTCTCTCTCTCTCTCTCTCTCTCTCTCTCTCTCTCTCTCTCTCTCTCTCTCCTGTTTGTGACTGCTTCCCTTCCCTTCTCTCCCCGCCCCACCCACCGTGACCACCACTGTCAAAACTGAGATTGTACACTTTGTGGGGCAGGGGCCTGTCTTTGAGTTTATTTTTATTCCATCTTTTTTTCCAAACCTCTGTGCATTATTTTGCTCCAAAGAAGTTCTCAGAAGAGACTATGTTAGGCTAAATGCCTTAGGGCCTGATCCTATCGAGCGTACTACCCACTCTGGTATTGTAAATGTGCTGCAAGCCACATCCAACACAGGCAGTAAGATCTTACCACCTGCATTGGTCCTTGCTAGCCCAGAGATGCCCTTGCAGAGCCAGCGAACAATAAGTTTTACCACTGCCGGCACTGCAGTGATTCCAGGTGGGCAGGGAGGGTGGAACTGGGCGAGGAGAAGGGCAGAGCGGGGGTGGGTGGGACCAGTGGTGACATCTACTGCCAGATTTCATCCCCCGCCTTGGTCCAGACATCCCAACATGAGGATGCTCGATTCTCTGCCATATAGAGCTGGCATAAGTAACCAGGGAGCAGAGCAAGTTTAAAAATGGGGGATAGGATCTGATGTGCACAACTGTTATGGGATCCCTGCCTCTTCCTCTGCCTCAACCCCTGCCTCACAGCCTCAGTCCTTCCTATTGGGCTGCCCAGTTGGCGTTCTGCCAGCGCTGGCTGCTGTAAAGCAGCCATAAAATACACTTTTGACACTCCTTCCCACATATGTCACCACATAAGGCTTGCTGCCTGCCAGAGCAGGTAAGCTAATGCAGGAGTCAACAAGGGCGGGGAGGGGCAAAACTGAATGAGGGGGGAGGAACAGGGGGTGGCTATGGGAGGGGTTGGATCCAGCAATGATGACATGTTATCTGCAACTTCCCCACCCTTTTCTCCCCTCAGTCTTACACCAGTGAAATCGCTGGCACAGGCCTGAGGAGACCCATTGCAGATAAGAAGATTATAATCTCATTTCCTGAAAGCTCCCACTTCTCCCTGCCCCTTGTCAGATACAGCATGTGCCTTTTTGGCACAGCTGCACTGGCAGGGGAACGATAGGATTAGGCCACAAAAACACCCTGTTACTTCTCCTTCCTGCCCACCTTGGCGGCTGCTGCTGGTGGCTGGTGCACGTGTGGCCAGCGACTACGGGTAGCTGGTAGCCCAGCTGAGTGCCTCATTACTGCATCTGTAGCACCAATGAAGAGGGCCTTCTGCTGACAGAAAGCTCGTTCTGTCAGCAGAAGATACCCATAGGATTGTTGTCTTATACTTACCAGCAGCATCCCAGGGGGAGTAGAAGGATGTATATGTAGGAAAGGGAATGATAGACAAGCATGCCACATTTCAGTTGTTTAAGTAATACTGAAGGAACCTAGCCATTTGGGAATACATATGCCCTTTTTTGAGGTATACATGAGACTACTAATACTGTACATGTACATGTATTACTAAGGGTGCAATCCTAACCTGGAGTTACGCTGGCACAGTTAGGCCAGCAAAGTTGGCTGGCACAAGGGATGTCATAAAGTATGTTTGGACCACTTTTAGAGTCAGAAAGGCCAGCATACAGATGTGCACCATCCTCCCTGACACCAAGAGTGATCCAAATGCAATTTACGGTGGCCCTTGTGCCAGCCAAACTTTGCTAGCCTAAGTGTGCTGGCTTAACTCCAGGTAAGGATTGTGCTCGAAGACTATACTCTTAACATACTATTGTATGTGTGTACTAATTTTGAGCTTTCAAGGTCACAAAGAAATACTTTAATTTTGATACACTTATGAAAGTTTCAGCATGAGCTCCGATGGCTGGAGCTCGCGAGCTATTGCAGCTGGAAAGGGTGTGGCCTCTGGTCCTGACCCCCAGTGATATAACTAGAGATCACAACTGGGCAAGAATCCAAGACCAGCTCAGGGGCCAACGATGATGGGACGAGACTGGACGGAGAGACTGGACAGATGACGGGAGGGCAGACACAGCATATTGGAAGGAGGATGCAGTAGGTCCAATAAGTCAATTTTTACCCTGTGAAGTTTTATGAACAAGTTCAACTGTTGTGCCCAGAGCGGAGGCCCAACAAGGTGAGACTTGACAGTTGCAGATGAACAAGAGGCCAACACAGGCCAGAATCACAGTATCATGGATAGCTCCAGGGGAGCATGTTGGCCTGACGGAGGCATTTTGAGGCCTTAAAATCATCTCCACAGACTGCCCTTCCTACCTGGAAAGTAGATACTTTGAAGGAGCAACTTCTTGGTCTGGATCCTTTCATTTTGCTACCTAGGTCAAATCCCACCTTGCCTGCTGCTGCACAGGCACTGGGGAATACAGGGTACCTGGCATGAAAGGGGTTTTCTTCAGAACTTACTCCAGCTTTGTGGATGCTGCCTTCTTAGGGCTCTAGTTTGAGAGGTTCTTTGTGTTGTGGCTTAGAACCCAATCCTATGAATGTCTATTCAGAAGTCCTATTATAGTCAACTGGAAACATGAAAAGTACTTCTAACTGCTGCTAACTGGACAAGAGGCACTTTTCCAAGTGGTGTTCCTCTTATATTTAGCAGGGGGGGGAGTAATTGTCCCTATTCACCCCTGTGCTGTGCTTTTTCTAGTGGCTGTTGCTGGTGGTGTTCTACATTGTTTTTAGATTGTGAGCCCTTTTGGGACAGGGAGCCATTTAACTTTATTATTATTTGCCTGTAAACCGCTTTGGGAACTTTGTGTTGAAAAGCGGTATATAAATACTTTTTGATAGATTGATAGATTGATAAATACTGTTGATTGATTGCCTGATTGAGTCTCCATCTGTAAAAGAACTCATCCAGTTGTTTTTTTAATGACCTGCTTCACTATGTCTTACGTTTGAAACACTACACATTTTGAAGCAACTGGCATTTTATCTTGCTTTATTGGGAAGAAAATCTGTGTTCCCCATACTTACTATGCCACGTTTCCTTCTCATCTTGTGATTTGTGAGACCAAAAAAAGCTTCTGATTCATCAACAGCTCTTTTTTTTTTTAAGAGATTGGATTTTACAGAGAGAAATTCTGAACACTACAGTTCAAATTTGAATAGATTGAGTAGACAAAGAGATTATAGACACAAAATGAAACCTCCTTATGTAGAAATGTATTGTATTTGATTGTGATGTATGACGTCCAAGCATTCAATAAATAAAACAAACAATAGTATTTGAAGTATCTTCAATTTGCCTTAGTTCTTTATCAATTCTAAGAGCTTCAGATAAATGCTTTTGGCTTAACATTTTATAAAAAAGGAAATAAAACAGAAGCCGCTGGCAAGTTGCCCAGACAAATAACTTAGATTTAGCATTGTGCACAGCTTTTATTTAGGAAAGATATAGCCTTGGAGCTTACTTCAGAGTTAAGAAAAGGTCAGCACCATTTGGAGCTATCAAATATATGAACATTGCAGTGAAATGCTGTGCATGTGCAACACACCAGATTTGCCATAACCAACAAGGAGCTCATCTTTTGCATGACTGGCCAGAAATGCTAATAGCAAGGACAAAGAAGAGGGGAGAGGAAGGCAGGTCTAGAACTCACACCAGCTAGTCCATTAAATGTCCCCTAACCACTCAGCCACAGCAGGAGACAGGTAACGAGCACCTCGTCTGGCATTTAACAAGTTACATTACTGCAAATAGGCTCACCTGGCCTCCTGACTGGCAGGCTATAGCACATGGACCTATAAGACAAAACAGTGCAGGGGTCAATCATGGGGCCAGCATGCAACACAGAGTGCCTGCTGCAGTGACCAGCCCAACTAGCCACCCTCATCCCACATGCCCTTGGCACCGTCTTTACCAACTGCCAAAGTGGCTATCAGTATGCTTTCTGCTCCCCGCTATTGCCCTCCACATACTAAGGTGGCAGAGGAGAGGGGGCTCAGAGGAGTGTATCATCTGTCTGTCTGTCCCCCCAGCCCAAGAAATTGGGATGTGAGGATACTTCAGACTCTAGGAGCACCAAGGTACCTCTTTCCCACAGAGTCCCATCCTGAGGCCAGTGGAGGTGAGATAAAAAACAACTAGGGTGAGAAGAAGGGATTCTTATCTGCCTACAACACCTGTCTCAAGACACCAGCATCAGCTGCCTCCCTGCACCAGGTGACTGGCACTAGGGAGAGAGGCTAGAACTGTGACTCCAGTCTCCATGTGTCACCATGGCCAGCTGCTTCCAGGTTCTGTCACCCCAGTAGGCTGAGCAGCTGGTGTTCTGAGCAGGCATGGCTGGCTGCAGCAACACTTGGAGCAGTGGTGTCAGCCTACCGGTTCGCTGGGCGGAGTTTTCGCGGTCGCTGGGCGGGTTTCCACGGTGATCGGCAGCGTGCTCGCTGCGTTCCATTGCGTAATGGCGAAAGCCCTCCCGCTGCAGCAGGCGGGCTTTCGCCATTACGCAATGGAACGCAGCGAGCACGCTGCCGATCACCGTGGAAACCCGCCCAGCGACCGCGAAAACTCCGCCCAGCAAACCGGTAGGCTGACACCACTGACTTGGAGGCTGTAGTCATGGCTGTCACAACACTCTCTGGTGGAACAGTAAGTGCTGGTTGTGCAGGAGAGGCTTTTTGGCTCTCTAGTTTTGAGACCGTTGGCCTACAAAGTGTCAAGAAGGGCAATCAGATCATTGCTCGAAGATGAAGCAGCATCTGAGAGACACACAGCCATCTCGTACCAGCAGGGTTGTTGTGCTACTGCAAGGTATGCAACAGATAGCAATGTAACAAGTGCCAGTGAGGCCTGTTACCAGTTGGTTCACTGTCTGCCATGGAGCGTGCAAAGTGACAGGGGATTAACTGGAACAAATATGCCAGCAACCTTGCCGAGCAGGAGCTGGACTCACACTGGTTGCTGCAGGCAGACAGGCTACAGACTTCCCTTGAGGAATGATGTCCTTACCTGTGGGAAAGCTTCTTGTGGGGGGCAAGAAGCACAGAGATAGTAACAAGGAACAGACAACAGTATCAGCCACAGCTGTTCTCTTCCTTGAGATGCATACTCAAGTGTTTCTGACGGAGAGTAATGCCACCAGAGCGTACATGCAGTGGTGGCCTGTTGGGGGGCAAGAGCATGGTGGTTTGGAGCTGTTTCATGGGACTCAAATGCCTGCCACCCACCTATCTGATGAGAATGGGGACATGCATACTTCAAGAGCTAAACTCGAATTCTTTCTCCCTCTCTGAATTAACTGTTTGTGTCAAGCTGATGTTGTTTACTGTTGAGCAGCCTCTGCTTTGCTCCTCACAGTTGGCTGATTCACACAGAGCGATGAGGTCATCCTCCTGTTGTTTTGCAGGATTTCTTACATAAATTTCTAGGGCTCACTGCCACCCACTGCAAGCTCTTCAAACCGGCATAGTTGAAAGCAAGCTAGCTCATTCTCCATTGCCACCAACAGGTCTGAACTGGCTTAAGAACAATGTTTGCTTTAAAAATTTCGGGTTCATGTTGGCCGATTTAGAATAAAAGATTCTCATAAACCTCAGGTTTGAGAGAACTTGCTCCTAGCAAATGGGTACAGGAAGCCGATTGTACTTACTTGAAACACAGCATGTTGTTCTGAGCACACTTTCATTCCGGTATGTGGTAAAAATCCATGATTTTTTTTTCCTTCTCATTTTGCCCATTTCCCCCTAGTTTTGACCTTTTCAGCTTCCCCAGGAGCTTCTGTGATGCTTCAGTCTTCTAAATTAGGTTGCTGAGATATCCAGATGTAAGAGCTTCTTTGTCATTACTGAAGGGCCATAGGGCAGTGAGGTCAGCGTGTGCCATCTTCTTGTCAGGCTTTTCCAAGAACAATACATCTGAGCCAGCGGTGTCATGCAGCCGGAATGCTGGGCGGGAGGAACGAGTGAGAGGCAGCGGGGGTGGGGAAGACAGCAAAACGGACCGGAATGCAACGGACAGGCTGCCGCTCACCCGTTCCTCCTGCCCAGCGTTCCGGCTGCATGACACCGCTGATCTGAGCCAATCTGCATGCTGTAGTTCACATGTGCCCCCCAATTGGACACCCCAGCCCATCTGACCAGATCATGGACCAGGTATTCATGCTTGCAACTCACCCAATTGGATAAATGCATGACATCATCAACCCTAAGTTTTATAAGGACTAAAAAATGGATGCCTCTGTGTATTGCAAGAGTTTATCACTGAAACGTCTTTCCTGAAAGGCACACCCACTCATGGAAGTGGGTGCTCCTTCTGAGTTCCCAACAAATGGGTCACTCCATTGCAATCCATGGGCAACTGGCAGAGAACAAACCCCACTTCTTGTGGGCTGGGAAATATATAAAACGTTGTTTTATTATGTCATCAAGTTACCCTGTTGGAGGAGAAGAACCCACCTGGTTACTCCACCCTTCTTCCTTGATCTAGAGCAGAGGTGGCCAACCTTTCAACTTAGGGCTCCTGGGCCTTTAACAATTGTGCAGAAGAGGGAATTTCAGCAGGTGCAGCTTGTCATCTTACAGATGGCAAGCAGCCTGCTTAAATTCCCCCCTCTACACAATTGTTAAAGGCCCAGGAGCCCTAAGTTGAAAGGTTGGCCATCCCTGATCTACAGCAGTGTTCTTCCACCTTGGGATTGTGAAGCCTCAGTTGTGGGGTCATGGCAACTTACAGGAATGAAAAAGGTTGAAGATCACTAGCCTGGAGCACCACCAGATAAAGGTGGTGGAATGCTAAAGTAGGCAGTCAAGAGGTAATAGGAATAACAGGCAAGTTTGGTCTTGGAGTACAAAATGAAGCAGGGCAAAGACTGTCCTGTTTTGTCAGGAGAACACATTAGTCATAGCAAACACCCTTTTCCAGCAACACAAACGGCGACTGTACACATGGACTTCACCAGATGGTCTACACTGAAATCAGATTGATTACATTCTTTGCAGCCAAAGGTAGAAAAGTTGTATACAGGCAGTCAAAACAAGACCTGGAGATGACTGTGGCTCAGATCATGAGCTTCTTATTGCAAAATTCAGGCTTAAACTGAAAAAAGTAGGGAAAACCACTAGGCCCTCCACATATGACCTAAATTAGATCTCATAAGAATATACAGTGGAGGTGGCAAGTAGATTTAGGGGCTTAGATTTGGTAGACAGAGTGCCTGAAGAACTTTGGATGGAGGTCTGTAACATTGTACAGGAAGCAGCAACTAGAACCATCCCAAGGAGAAATAAATGCAAGAAGTCAAGTAGCTGTCTGACAAGGCTTTAGGAAAGGCTAATGAAAGGCTAAGGAAAGGAAAGACAAGGCTGAGGAAAGAAGGGAAGCAAAAATCAAGGGAGAAAGGAAAATATATGCCCAACTGAATGCAGATTTCCAGAGAACAGCAAGGAGAGATAGGAAGGCCTTCCTAAATGAGCAATGCAAAGAAATAGAGGAAAACAATAGAATGGGAAAGTAGAGATCTTTTCAAGAAAATTGGAGATATCAAAGGACAATTTCGTGCTAAGGCAGGCACAATAAAGGACAAGAACAGCAAGGACCTAACAGAAGCAGATGAGATTAAGAAGAGGTGGCAAGAATACACAGAGGAACTATATAAGCCCGATCTAAATGTTCCTGTTAACCGCAATGGTGCGGTCACTGAGCTTGAACCTGACATCCTGGAGTATGAAATCAAGTGGGCTTTAGAAAGCATCACTAACAACAAAGCTAATGGAGGTGACAACATTACAGCTGAGTTACCCAAATCTTAAAAGATGATGCTGTCAAAGTGCTGCACTCAATATGCCAGCAAATTTGGAAAACCCAGCAGTGGCCACAAGACTGGAAAAGATCAGTTTACATTCAAATGCCTAAGACAGTCCGAACTACTGCACAGTTGTACTCATTTCACATGCTAGCAAGGTGATACTCAAAATCCTACAAGCTAGGCTTCAGCAGTATATGGATTGAGAACTACCAGAAGTACAAGCTGGTTTCCGAAGAGACAGAAGATCAAATTGCCAACATTCGCTGGATCATGGAGAAAGCAAGAGAGTTCAAAAAAAAAAATCTACCTCTGCTTCATTGACTACACTAAAGCCTTTGATTGTGTGGATCACAACAAACTGTGGCAAGTCCTTGAAGAGATGGGAGTACCAGACTACCTTATCTGTCTTCTGAGAAACATGTGTGTGGGTCAGGAAGCAACAGTTAGAACTGGACATGGAACAACCGACTGGTTTCAAATTGGGAAGGGAGTACGACAAGGCTGTATACTGTCATCCTGCTTATTTAACTTATATGCAGAGTACATCATGACGAAGGCTGGGCTGGATGATTCACAAGCTGGAATCAAGATTGCTGGGAGAAAGATCAACAACCTCAGATATGCAGACAATACCACTCTAATGGCAGAAAGTGAGGAAGACCTAAAGAACCTTCTGATGAGGGTGAAAAAGGAAAGTGCAAAAATGGGCTTGAAGCTCAACATTAAAAAAACTAAGATCATGGCAACCATCTACCCCTGCTAGCTGGGCAAGAGGCACTTTCAAGTTTAAAAGACGTTTACTTCTTGGGAGGAAAGCTATGGCAAACCTAGACAACTTAATAAAAATCCGAGACATCACCCTGCCAACAAAGGTTTGCATAGTCAAAGCTATGGTTTTGCCAGTAGCAATGTATGGATGTGAGAGCTGGACCATAAGAAAGGCAAAACACCGAAGAATAGATGCTTTTGAATTATGGTGTTGGAGAAGACTCTTGAGAGTCTCTGGACTACAAGGAGATCCAATTGGTCAATCCTACAGGAAGTCAAGCCTGATTGCTCCCTGGAAAGACAAATCCTGAAGCTGAAGCTCAAATACTTTGTCCACCTCATGAGAAGAGAGGACTCTTTAGAAAAGACCCTCATGCTGGGAAAGATTGAAGGCAAAAGGAGAAGGGGGCGGCAAAGGATGAGATGGTTAGATAGTGTCACCGAAGCGATGAACATGAAATTGGGCAAACTCCGGAAGCTAGTGGAGGACAGGGAGGCCTGGCGTGCTGTGGTCCATGGGGTCGCGAAGAGTCAGACACTGTTGCCGAAAATAGGCAAAGTATGGTTTCTGTGGTGGGGATTGCATTTTAAAAAAGGCAAACAACCAAACGAGGGAGTATTAGGTTCATGTTTATTTACACCTGCGCAGGCGGACCAATCTCAGAGAGAAAGGCAAAAAATATATACAATACAAGCACTTTTATACTCCCCCCTCCTATTCCTTCCTCCAAGTTCCTGCTTGGTTAGAAATTACATCGTAGGGGCTGGAGCATGAGATGCTCTAAGCTAACTGGGCCATGAGAATGCAGTGACAATTTCGATAAGGGAGGGGGTTCTGCTAGCTTGAACCGGCGGCACCTTATCTATTGTACAGGGCCAACAGCCCTGAATTGTGAACGTTAGCAACATTCAATTGGGAACATTACAAGTGAGGCCTATGTGAGAACAATGAAAGCAAAGATGGAAAACAGTTACATATTTCCGCAGCCATAGACAAGTTACTATGCAATATGGCTGTGCTTTGGTAAGCTGGCAACCTGGTAAGTTGACAACAGTTCTCTGGCAACAACACGACTGAACAACATAGGAGCTTTAAAAGGGTCGAATTAGAAACAGAGTTGGAACGAAAAGAATGCTTAAGCACAGCTTCCCTCATCAAAGTTGCACAGGGCTCCCCATCTTATGTCTAATAACTGTAGTTGGGCCCTAAGGGTTAACTAATCTGTGGTAAGACATCTCAAATACTGTATTCAGCTTTTGGGCTCTGCAGACCAATCTGGCTCAGTTACAGTGGAACTTAGAGCCCAATCCTATGCATGTCTACTCAGAATTAAGTCCCATTATAGTTAGTGGGGCTTACTTTCAGGTAAGCATAGATTGGATTGCAGCCTTAAGCACGTTTATTCAGAAGCATACAGTTTTCTATTCCACTGTATTCAAGGTTGGCTTATTTCCAGGTAAGTGCATTTACGATTGCAGCGTTTATTTTTCAAGTTGTCTGCCTGTTAACGTTTTCACTTCATGAACCTTCACGATGAAATCGTTAAAAGAAGATTTCAAGGAGGAAGATTTCTCGGAAGATTGTTCTCCCCAATGCGTGCACTTAAACCTCTACGTATGGTTTGCACGGCATATATAAAAGCCAGCAGGGTAGCGGAAAACGGCTCTTTCAAATCTGGCAACTCTTTCCCTTTTGAGCCCGGCTGATCCAAAAGCGAAGGCCGGATCTCCACGGTTCCGCAAGAAACACGTGTTCAGTTCTCTGTTTCTAGCACGCAGCCCAGAAGGTGGTGGGAGCATGCGCAAACGCCTTGGCGGTTCGAAAGTCGCGCGGGGTGTGAAGGAGAAAAAAACCAGTTTCTTCCTGCGCAGACTCAGGCTGTGGCACGTTGACAAGGCGCAGTGGGTGAGCGCCGCAAATCGCTATGGCGACAGTGTTGCTGCTCCTCCTGCTGGCGCATTTGCAGCCAGGTGATTTGAAGGATGAAGGTAAAGAGCTGAGGGAGGCGAGCGCCCTGCTGCGGGCAGTTTGAAAAGGAACGTGACTGTCAGACTGTGGCCAAAGCGCGCTAGTAGTCGCCACCTTCCGCGGGGTTTACTTTCGAGTAAAAAGTAGGAGGTTGTTGTCTCAGAAAGAAAAGCACCAATAAGTCGATGCGAATAAAGATAGTGGCAATAAGGAAAGCAGCAGTCAGAGGAGGCGTAGTATTTAATATTGAAAGGAGACAGTAATTTAGTCACCAGTTTTTTCACACACGCACGCTGTCCAATTTTTAGCAGCAACAAGGAGCGCCCAAAATGGCTTAGCCTTACACAGCAAAAGGGATGAGGGGTCATTCCCCTGTCTAAGCGGCTCACAATCTGAAAACCTGTTTTCCACAGTGAACTGAGCTCCCTCCGTTTTCCTTTTGCTATATAAGCCATTTTTGGGAGCTCTTTGTTGATGTTAAAACGTTTTATACAGATACGTTTATATAACATACTTGAAACAGCTGTATCCCTTCCCTGACTTTATTAATGTTTTGATTACAATTTTTTTAAAAATTTTCTTCAACTTCTTCAAAAGAGTTCAAATATTTTAAAATGGCATTCACTTCTGTGTTTTTGGGTGGGAAGAAGAAACTGCTAATCAAAACTTCTTTTAATAAAGATGTATGCTGGTGTGAGCTCCTTAGAAGGAAGGGGTGATGCAAATATAGTTCAAAAATATTTAAATAACTAGAAGAAATCAAGTCCTGCCTGGTTCAATGGCATTCTTGATTCCTTCAGTGGTTCCCAAACTGTGGTTCAAGACCTAACCCACCAGTGGGTTGCAAGCCAATTTCAGGTGGGTTGCAAAGCACCTAGAGCAACCATATTGAAAATATGGGAAGATGGGATGGTGGAAAGTGGAAGCGTTGTATGGTTGTTGTTTTTTTGACCCCTGCTAACTGGGCAAGAGGCACTTTTTCAAGTGGTGTCCTCTTATATTTAGCAGGGGGAGAGCAATTGTCCCTCTTCACCCCAGCACAGTGTCTTTCTCGTGGCTGTTGCTGGTGGTGTTCCCCATCCTTTTAGATTGTGAGCCCTTTTGGGACTGGGAGCCATTTAACTTTCATATTATTATTTGCCTGTAAACTGCTTTGTGAACTTTGTGTTGAAAAGCGGTATATAAATACTAGTGATTGATTGATTGATTGTTTTTCTTGTGTCAAGGTTGTAAGTACTTTTTTTCTCTCTAGTGCACTTTCTATTGGAACATTGCTGAGAAATGACTCAACTTATTGCTGCATTCTCAGGAAAGCATCAGGGTCTGCATCACAACAATGGCACTTCTGGCCATGACTTCCAGTGGGTCCTGGACAGATTGTCATTCTAAAAAGTGGGTCCCTGTGCTAAAATGTTTGATTGATACCACTGGTATAGTATACTTTGCTGTTATTCAAACTATGGCTTGGGACCCACTTGGTGGGTCACAACCTGATGTCATGTGGATTGCAGAAAGCTGGGAGCAGCTATCTTGGAAACTGCAGACCTTATTCCTGTTATATTCCTTTTGGGAGGGTTAACAGTTTGAATTTTCAAATGAGGTTTTTTAAAAAAAATTTGTTTTTAGTTAGTGCGTTTACATAATATTTTGTCGTAATCTTGCTTTCTGTCAGGGATGCTTCATGGTTGTGCGATTGTGGCAGTACAAAAATGCCAACTTGCATTTCAGGAGTGTCATTTTATTATGTTACAATGACAGCACTTCCTGCTTGATGATGCCACTTCCTGCCACAATATCACTTCCATGTTAATGACATCACTTCTGGTGGGTCCTGACATGAGTGCCATTCTGGGTCCCGGTCTAAAAAGTTTGAATACCACTGGTATACTTGTTTGGTCCCATTGAATTTAATGAGGCTTACTTTCAAGAAAGTGTGCTTAGGATTGCACCGTTATCTTTGCTTGTTCCTTCTCAGCAACCACAGCTGCAGTAGCAGAAACAGAGCAGAAAACATCTTTTGTGCTCTTTGGGACTTCTGGTAAGGGAGCAAGAGAAAGACTTGTCACAGAAGCTGTGGGGTTAAGGTAAAAGAGATAGAATATTGTATAGCTTTAAGAGGGTCAATGTGCTTTTGAGAGGCTGAGGGAAAGACAGAAGCAAACAAAAAAAAAGTAACTATTCCTTGTATTGTTTGTCATTAGAAAAAAAGAGGAATAGAGGCCTTTTTCCTTTCCTTCCTTTCCTGACTAGTTTTGAGAGTTCAAACTGGGCTGAGGTAGAATGTTGTGACGCACAAGCTGTGAGTGCGTCCTGGAACTAACTTCCTTCTGGAACAAAGTGCCTCAGAACCAAGTGCCAGATAGGCGAGTTAAGCAGCTGTGCGAGTTCAGCAGCAGGATGAGGAAGCCAGGCCCCAAAACACTGCCCTTCAGCTTCTGTGAGAAGAGTAGTAATAGCCAATTCCCACATCTAATATGGCTATGCAGGTAGACAGCCAGCAGGGGAGTGGGGGCTATCCAGTGTTTTGTACCGAGTACCACATGTATGACTATATGCCTCTTGGGCATAAGTTGTGGGTGTGTCCTCGCTGCAAGGAGCTCCAAGCATTCAGGGAATGAGTCTGTTCCCTAGAGTCCTTGGTTGCAGACCTGGAGAAGCAGAGGCAGGTAGAGAGGAACCATGGTGAGACTTCTGGGACTTGCAGGCTTCGTCCCACCCTCAGAGCGGCAGCCCCTCGGCTGCTGGGGTAGGAGGTCTCAGGGCAGGAGGATATCACTCTGGAAAAGAGGGAAACAATCCTCTAGGAAAAGAGGGAAACAATCCTCTATCCAGGCATGGTGACATGCCTGCCTGGTGCGAAGGTTGCAGACATCACGTCTCGTCTAGATAGGTTGGTAGAGAGTGCTGAGGAGGAGGTAGCAGTTGGTACCAACAACGTGGGAAAATGTAGCCGGGCAGTCCTGGAGGCCAAATTTAGGTTGTTAGAGAGGAAGCTGAAAACCAGGACCCCAAAGGTAGCATTCTCAGAAGTGCTGCCTGTTCTGTGCGCAGGGCCAGTTAGGCAGGCGGAGATTAGAAGTCTCAATGCGTGGATGAGATGGTGGTGTCGGTAGGAGGGGTTTAGATTTATTAGGCACTGGGGAGTGTTTTGGGGCAAGCCAAGCCTGTACAAGGACGGGCTGCACTTGAACCAAAATGGAACCAGACTGCTGGTGCGTAATATTAAAAAAGTAGCAGAGCAGCTTTTAAACTAAACCCCGGGGGAAGGCCGACAGGAGCCGAGTGGCATCCAGTTCAGAACTCCTCAACCCTAGGGAATAAGGGTGGCGAAGTGACAGAAGAACAAGGCAATGATAGAGTAGGAATTAGGAGTAGCAGTGCGATGGGAAGTGACAGTGAGTTCAGCAGAATTCACAGACTGTAGAGCTAAAAGTGGAAACAAGCAGTCCTTCTTTGGGGACCCTATATATAAGTGCTTTTATACTGATGCTCGGAGTCTTCGAGCAAAGATGGGAGAATTGGAATGTTTAGTGGCTAGGGAGAATATTGACATAGTGGACATAACAGAAACCTAATGGAATGCGGAGAACCAGTGGGATACTGCAATCCCAGGTTATAAACTCTACAGGCAGGACAGGGAGTGGTGTGTTGGAGGTGGGGTGGACATTCTTTCTATGTCAAAGAAAGGATAGATTCCAGAAGCGTAGAGGTTGAAGGTGGGTCTGACTCCACCACAGAAGCATTGTGGGTTAAACTATTAGGTCCAAGGAGTGATGTAACAGTGGGTGTGTTATTGCCCCCCAGATCAAAAACCTGAAAGGGACCTTGAGAGGAGGAAACTAATTAGGGAGGCATCAAAGAGGGGCAGGATTGTGGTCATGGGAGATTTTAATTATCTCCATACCGACTGGGTCAATTTGTGTTCCAGTCATGAAAGGGAGACAGGGTTTCTTGACATGCTAAATAATTGTGCCTTGGAGCAACTTGTCATGGAGCCCACCAGAGGACAGTGTAACACCCAGGACCTGGTTAGAGATGTCAATGTTACTGAACCATTAGGGAACAGTGACTGTGCTGTGATCTGTTTCGCCATGCATGTTGGGGAAAGTGTGCCAAATAAATCTGATACAAAAACCCTTGACTTCCAAAGGGCAGACTTCCCGCAAATGAGGAAACTAGTTAGGATGAAGTTAAAAAGGAAGATGAAAAAAGTCCAAACACTCGAGAAAGCATGGAGGTTGTTTAAAATAACAGTGGTAGAAGCCCAGGCAGGGGCGTATCTAGACAAAATTGCACCCGTGGCATGCAATGAAATTGTGCCCCCCCGCATGTAACGTCATGATGTCACGATGTCGTGACGTCATGACATTGCGGGGTGTGGCTTCTGCTGCCATGTGTCTGCAGAGCCAACACACACACAGAGAGAGAGACATAAACACACACACACACAAAAAACAGACCCAGCCAGGGAAATGCAGCCAGCTCTGCAAGCCATCCCGTCCTGCCTTACCTCTTGAAATCCTGCGTGAGGCGCCTCCGGGCCGTTGTGGACATGGCAGGCTCGCGGTTATAAATAAATAACTCATATACTGGGCGGCCCAGGGGAAGGGGAGGGAGGCAAGGCGTCAGGGCAAAAGCGGCGGCTGGGTGGCGAGTGAGGCGCTGAGGAGGCTGCGGCGGCGGCTCCCTGAGCAACAGTGGCCTCTACCACTCCGAGTGGTCCACTTGCACCTCAGAGGAGGGGAGAGACAGGAGGAGGAGGCCGCGAGGGGTGGGGAGAGGAGGCCGCGCCAACCATATAATTGAGGGTGACAGGGTGCCTTACAGTGGCCTTAAAGTTGCCAGCTTTTCCTGGCTGCCACGGTGCTGGCACTTTAAGGCTACTTTAAGGCGCCCCCGCAGTTTGCAGAGCCAGGGGGCACGGTGGCGGCTTCCTTCCCTGGGGCTACCGCTCGGGCACTTTAAGTATTCGAGCAGCAGGCTGGGAGGGGAGATGCTGGCCCTCCTCCCGGCTCGGGGCATGGGGGGTCACAAATTTGCCGGCGGGGGCGGGGCGCCATGCCAACAGCGCCCCCCACCTTATGGAGCCCCAGGGCTTGTGCCCTCTGCTGCCATACCCTAGTTACGGCTCTGAGCCCAGGGGAAGTGTATCCCACAAAGAAAGAAGGGCTCAGCTAAATGCAAGAGGGTGTCAGCATGGGTAAGGAGCAAAGTTAGAGAGGCTGTTAAGGGCAAGGAAGCTTCCTTCTGTAAGTGGAAGTCTTGTCCAAATGAAGAAAATAAAAAGGACCATAAACTCTGGCAAAAGACATGTAAGAAGGTGATATGGGAGGCCAAGAAAGACTTTGAGGAACGCATGGCTAGCAACATAAAGAGGAATAATAAAAGCTTTTTTAAAAATATATTAGGAGTAGGAAACCTTCCAGAGAGGCAGTTGGCCCACTGGATGGTGAGGGAGGGACAGGGGAGATAAAAGGGGACTTGGTGATTGCAGATAAATTAAGCAAATGCTTTGCATCTGTCTTCACGACAGAAGACCTTGGGCAGTTACCACTGCCTGAACTGGCCCTTTTGACTAGGAAACTAAGTTAGATATAAGTTAAAAGAGAGGATGTGTTAGATTTAATTGATAAATTAAAGATAAATAAGTCACTGGGCCCAGATGGCATTCACCCAAGAGTTATTAAGGAGCTAAAGAATGAAGTTGCTGATCTCTTGACTATAATAAGCAAATTGTCCCTTAAAACTGCCATGGTACCAGAGGATTGGAGGATAGCAAATGTCACACTAATCTTTAAAAAAAGGTAGGAGGGGGGACCCAGAAAACTATAGGCCGGTCAGTCTCACGTCCATTCCAGGTAAGATGGTGGAAAATCTCATTAAAGACAAAATTCTCATTAAAGACATATAGAAGACCAAACCTTGCTGGGGGAGAATCAGCATGGCTTCTGTAAGGGTAAGTCTTGCCTCACAAATCTTTTGGAATTCTTCGAAAAGGTCAACAGGCATGTGGATGTTGGCGAACCAGTAGATATTATATATCTGGATTTTCAGAAAGCCTTTGACACAGTCCCTCACCAAAGGCTGCTGAAAAAATTCCATAGTCAGGGAATAAGAGGTCAGGTCTAAGAAGTGGTTGAGGGACAGAAACAGAGAGTGGAGATTAATGGGCAATTTTCACAGTGGAGAGATAAGAGGTGAAGAGCGGTGTGCCCCAGGGATCTGTCCTGGGACCAGTGCTTTTTAACTTATTCATAAATTACCTGGAGATAA
Organism: Lerista edwardsae; assembly: GCA_029204185.1. Lineage (NCBI taxonomy): Eukaryota > Metazoa > Chordata > Lepidosauria > Squamata > Scincidae > Lerista > Lerista edwardsae. The sequence goes on from JAJKFI010000005.1 coordinate 26,656,797, forward strand.
GTATAAACAGTGAGGTGGCCAAATTTGCAGATGACACTAAACTTTTCCGGGTGGTAAAAACTAGAAAGGATTGTGAAGAGCTCCAGAAGGATCTCTCACAACTGGGAGAATGGGCAATAAAATGGCAGATGCGTTTTAATGTAAATAAGTGCAAAGTAATGCATTTGCACTTGGGGCAAAAAAAAATTCACATATAGGTTAATGGGTTCTGAGTTGTCAGTGACAGACCAGGAGAGAGATCTTGGGGTGCTGGTGGACAGCTCAATGAAAATGTCGACCCAGTGTGCAGCCGCGCAGTGAAGAAGGCAAATTCCATGCTAGGGATAATTAGAAAAGGGATTGAAAATAAAACAGCCAATGTTGTATTGCCATTGTACAAGGCAATGGTAAGGCCACACCTAGAGTATTGCGTACAGTTTTGGTCTCCACATCTCAAAAAGGACATAGTGGAATTAGAAAAAGTACAGAAGAGAGCAACCAAAATGATTGCTGGGCTGGGGCACCTCCCTTACGAGGTTACAGCGTTTGGGGCTCTTCAGTCTAAAAAGAAGGCGCCTGAGGGGGGACATGATTGAGACATACAAAATTATGCGTGGAGTGGATAGAGTAGATAAAGGGAATCTCTTTTCCCTCCTGCGCAATACCAGAACCAGGGGACATCCTCTAAAGCTGAGTGTTAGGAGAGTTAGAACAAACAAAAGAAAATATTTCTTTACCCAGCGTGTAATTAGAATGTGGAACTTCTTGCTGCGAGATGTGGTAATGGCATTGGGCCTGGATGCCTTTAAAAGGGGATTGGATAGATTTATGGAGGAAGACTCTGTTACAAGTTACAAGCTATGATGGGTATGTCCAGTCTGAGATTAGCTGGTCGCTCATCATGAGGGCCGAATTGGAATTTTTTTCTGTCATCCAAATTGGCCATGGATGGCAGTTTTTTTGCCTACCCCAGACTGACGAGGGAGGGATGGGTGTTCAGTAGGTTACATGATTTACAATTGTGCTTATGTTGAACTCCAACCTCTGTCTGGTGTCTGGTATCTTCCTTGGGTGTAGTGCAAGGGTAATAGTCTACTTTAAAATGCCAGATGCAGGGGAGTGGCAACAGAATACAAGTATCTGGTTGTGTGCTCCCTGAGGCATCTGGTGGGCCACTGTGAGATACAGGAAGCTGGACTAGATGGGCCTTTGGCCTGATCCAGCAAGGCTTTTTCTTATGTTCTTATGTTGACTTCCTTTTGTTTTCTAAAGCCATATTCAGATTAAACTGCCCTCAAGCCCCCTGCTGGCGCTACTGGAATGGAAATTGTTACTGCATAGAGGCAAATCGGAAGGGGACTTGGAATGAAGCATTAAAGTTCTGCAAAAGATACAGCCATACAGAGTTAGTAGCATTTGCCAGTTTTGTGGAAAAGGTAAATTGGTATAGATCTTCCTTTATAAAATATGTATGTAAATAGTGAAAATAGATGCATCTTCATACATAGAAAGAGATGAGTGAATGTCTTTATGAATGTGTTTGTACAGCAAGCAGGGTCACACATGGACAATGCAGTAGGTTGCATACACCTAGTGATGTCTTTCAGGGGGAACGGACCAGAACGGGTGTTCCGGATCCTAACGGGCTCCGTGGCTGGTTCTGGGTTCCCGACAAGTGCCAATCAAAAGTGAGTTCCTGTTCCTAAATCATTTGAATGACACCACTGCATACACCCAACAATATATCAGGATATTGTACAAGTTTAATAAGTATTATATAAGGCACTAGTTTTCTACTCTTCTCATGCCGTGGCTCGAATGAAGTATGGGACCCACTGCTGACCTCACCTCCTCCTGGGACCTGATTTGCTTGCCCCTGTTGCCACCCCACATGCCCCATTTCCCCCCCCCCATCTCTTGTGCCTTCAGAACAATGACGTCCCTACAGGGGGGGTGGGGCTCTAAATTTTTCAAGGAGCCTTACCCTCCCATGCAAATCGCTCCTCTCCCTTGCTGCTGTAGCCAATAAGCAAGGCCAAGATGTTGCTTTTCCCCCTGAGGATTGGCTAAAGTGGCATGGGAAAGGAGCGATTTCTTCGGCAAGGTAAGGCTCCTTGAAAAACTTAGAGCTCCGCTCCCTCTGTAGGTACACCACTGTATCAGAACAACCATGTGAGGTAGCAGCCTGAGAAGGGCCACCCTTAGGAGCTGCAGGGCAAAACAGCAAGAAGAGGCTGTGCAGGATTATATTAAGAACTCAGTTTTGATAAGGCAGTACCATGATTGGATTGGATCCAAGGCCTCTCTTGCATCGGCTTTGAAAGGTTGCCACGAACCCACAAATGAGGGTTCACAACCGCGTTGGGGTCACAACTTACATGTTGAAGAAAACAGATCTAAAGATCTGTTAGAAAAGGATGTTTGCTATATTTATTATAAGTTCTGTTTGGATAAATATGTTTTATGGATTATGACTCAAATTTTTTTCTTTTTTACTATAGTATTGGATCATGGGTTTACCTTTGGACAACTTTTGGACTGGACTGAACAATTTGGATGGCATGACTACTTTTTCATGGTCAGAAGGCACACCAGCGAATATGAGGCTTTCTTGGTGAGGAATGAATGTTGCACAAACACACAGCCTTGGTTCAGGTGTAATTCTAAACTAAAATTATGAGGATAAACCTAAAGCTCTTGTGTTACTCCTTAGCATACAAGACCTCGCTTTTGTTTAACAGTTTTCCATTATGTCCTAGCTCAGGAAATTGTGGCTTATTCTACCTGTAGGCAGTTAACAAACCAGAATATTTTATTTATTTATTTATTTTAAAGATTTTTACCCCGCCTTTCTGCCTAAAAAGGCATTCAAGGCGGCAATACAAAAACAATTAAAAAACAGAATAAAAACATCATAATAGTTGATACAAATACAACTGTTAACCCCTGGATCGAGTGCAAATAAAAAATAAAAAATACAAGAAATACAAGACCAGCCAGCCTGTCAGCA
>JAJKFI010000005.1:26661904-26721655 GCA_029204185.1 Lerista edwardsae
AATCAATCAATCAATCAATCAATCAATCAATCAATCAATCAATCAATCAATCAATATTTATATGCCACTTTTCAACAAAAAGGTCACAAAGTGGTTTATAGGCAAAAAATAAAGTTATAAGGCTCCCTGTCCCAAAAGGATCTTATCCTTAAGATTAAACAATCTTTTAAAAAATGGGGATAGAGAGGATCTTGATGAGGATGACAGGGATCTTGATGGCAATTGTGCATGCTAAGATCTTCCCATTTCCTGCCTGGACCTGTCCCCAGACCAGCGAGAGTGGCCTACAGTGGCCTACAGGGAAGTAAGTAAAAATGGTTTTACTTTCTTGGGCCATCTGATTGGCTTGCTCCGTAGTATGCAGCACATGCTCCACCAGTGGCGCATGCTCCGTGAGGATGCTATGGCCTGGCAAGGGATAGGATTGGGCCATAGTTTACATGGAACAGCTTTAGGGAAGGAGTAAATAATTTTTTGGAGGTTTTTCTAGCCCTTTGATTTTTGCATATCCTAGAAATAGTATAGTATAGTGTTGTTGGTCCATGTATAAATGAAGGAGAAGTGAGATGGCTGTAGGAAAATAACTTTGAGAGGTACAGTTAAATAACTCTTTCTCTCCTTGCTCTTGTTGGTTTTATTTCCTACTGATTTATTTCACAGACTCTCACAATGTTGCATACTTTTACAGCACAGACCTTTGCCTGTCTGAAGTCCTATTGTGGTCAGTGGGATTTATACTCAGGAAAGTGTGTATAGGATTGCAACCTTCAGGTTCTCTTTAAGCAGAAGCAGTGAAATTAGGCACTTATACTAGTGTGTGTTTGGCAAGCTGTGTTACTTCACCTGTTCACATTAATTTGGGGTTCTCTTTCCTCTTGCAGTTGTTGACCGATATCAAAAATATGCAGGAAAGATTCTTCTCTCACCATCAGGCTCTAGTTTTGAAGTACATAATGATTTAATTTCTGCTAAAACAGCATGCTTGGAGCTTAGAAAGCAGTGTACAGGGGTCACTGTATGGAATAATACCTATGTACTTGCCAGAGGAACTGTATTGCTAAGAAGTGAGGAGATCTCATCTGCTGCATATGTAAAATCAGGTAGGCTGAGAATTCTAAATGTTCTGTGTATCCTAGCTCAGAATATTATGTTCTTGCACAGTGTGAAAAAACTGAAAAACCAATGTTGTTTGTTAGTGCTGCTGGTTTAGCATTCTAAGTTGTAGTTAGAATTTCTACTAATCTAAAATGAGAGGAATTCAGTCTAGAAAGAGCCATAAACAGAAAACCAAACTTACCAGTTTGATCAAATAACCATTTGTTTAGGTAATGTGCATGCTTATTCTGATTTCAAGACCTGTGTGTAATTTGTAATTTCTATGCAGTTATTTTGGTGGTGTGAAAAGGGATTGCGAGAGCTTGGTGTATTGGGGAGAGGTATGAATCACTTAATTGCTAAATGAGACTGCAGAGAGAACTGACAGACACAGTTGCTCCTTAACTATTGGTTAGTCCTTTCAGCTCATCCATGATTTATAAGTGTACATATTGCCATGCGTGTTTCCAATGTTAATAGACAGTTGGTCTGTTTATTTGTGAAATGTTGTATCCAGCAGAGGAACTATTGTCCAGTGTTGGTCTCTCTCTTTCTCCAGGGAATATCAGTATTTTTGTGACCAGGTTATAAAGCTATGAATAAAAAAGTCTCTGTTTTGAGTCTTGCCTTTGCTATGAACTCACTAAATGAACTTGAGCAAGTCACTCTCTTTTGGTCTCTCAGCTCTTCATCTGCAGTATGAGAATAAGATTTATTTTGTAGGATTGTAAAGTTTGTAACTAGATAGTACCCACGAGGCATTTTGAACCCTTGAAAGCACTGTACAAATGGTGATAGTTGTTTAAAAGCTATAGTTTAAAACAGACTAGGCTGCCAAAAGTTCTGCTTTTTTTCAGAGATAGGTAGGACATAGTGCCTTTTTGGGGTTTTCTCAGCTGCTAGCAAGATCTTGGGGACTAGCAAGATCCAACTGCCTTCTACCCAAAAAACATGGCAGGTCACAACTACGTTTGATGTTTATGTTGCTTAGAGCTACAGACACACCAGCAGCGACCTCTGGAATCTATCACACTCTTCTCTGCTAAACTCCCGTGCTAAACTCCTCTGAACCGGTTAGCTTTCTTTGTTTGTGAGTTTCATTTACAAGCTCACAGATGTGGGTGTTGCTTATTAGGCATAACCAGTTCAAACCTCCATAGAGTTTTGGTTCCAGTGAATATTTATTACTTTGAATCTCATTTGCCATTTGCTGCTTATCCGTTTACAAAGATCCATTTGAAGTTTCTAAATGTGGTTGATTTTGTCATCGTACAGTTGGCTGCCTCACTATTCACCTTGCGTCCAGATAATATATGAATAAATTCAAATAACTCTGGTCTCAGTATGGCTCCCTGTCGGGATTCCACTGTCTCCTCTTTTGAGGGACTTAGACAAACTCACATTGAAAGATCAAAGTTTCAATGTTGGTGGCAATTTGGTTCCAGGTTTTCCTGGATACTGCTGGACCGAGCCTTTCTTCTGGCTATCCAGGTGGTAGCTGTGTGCAGGTGATAGCAGTCTCCATACAACTTCAGTTGGTCTACCAATTGCAGTCTTTCCTAGAAAAGGCAGATCTCATGTTTTGATCGCATCTAGACTTGAGTACTGTAATTCGCTTTGTGGAGTTACTTTTGAAGAGTGTTTGCAACCTGCAGCTAGTACAGAAAGCTACTCTGTTCCTTGACTGCTGTTGAACAACCATGTAATATGGGTTGTTAAGGCTGTCCTGGTTGTCCTGTTGTTCAGGCTTTCCTGGCTCCTGATCCATTTCTGGGCACAATCCAAGGTGTTAGGCGTTTAAAACCTGGGCCCAAGAGTCTAAAGGCTCCATTATGAGCCTGCCCACCCAGCAAGATAATAGTGTTCTTTTTCTTGGGGGCTCTGCTTTTGTGTTCTGCCAGTTGAAGCCCACGTAACACAAACTTTGTTAGCAGTGCCTAGATTGTGAAATACCTTCCCTCCTGAGACCTGGGAACCTTCTGGGACCCATGCTGTAGTGTTTCTGGAGTTCTATATAGAAATGTTATTCTGCCAAGCATTTTTCATGAACTGGTTTGTTTGTTTTATCCTGGCTAGTGGTGTTTTATATTTGTTACTTGCTTCATTTGGGCTGCTTCTGCTTTTGTTTTTGTAGTTTAGGAACTGAAATGTTGTTTTAATTTTGTTTTTGTGTAAGTTGCTGTAATGGCCCCTAAAGAGCAGCATAAAAGTGCATGCAAATAATACAGGCATGCCCAAGTATCTCCTGGGCTTCCGTTTTGGACCTTCCTGTGGATACCTGAAACTGTGGATACTGGGGACACCATTTTAAAGATAGGGGAACTTCAGTGGTTTTGCTGCAACAAGGTAAAAAAAAGATTTGCTTAATGTTCCCTATCTTTTTAATAGGCATCCCAGTATCCATGGTGTCTGTGGATACCGGATCAGTGGATACTGGGGCACACCTGTATACATCACACTTTTTTAAACCCACTCCACAGCTATGTTGAGTTCTAATTTGCATTGTGAAGGTGTAGCTTTGTATGGTATAGTGGTTAGAGTCTGAAACACAAATAAGAGAGGACTGTTCAAATGCTCTGCGCTTTCACCGTGTCATTTGCTTTCAACCTTGGTTTTCTTTGTAAAATTGGATTATTAATGACATCCTTCACAAGTTTTTGTGTAGATGAATGAGCAAATTAATGAAAACATTTTATAGAAATTATTAACAATGAATATTAATGGTGCTGTCACTTCTTAATCCTTTTTTAATAGATTGTTCCATGGGATATTTTGGAACAGACTGCTCCTCTGTGTGTAGGCAATGCTATGGTGATGAACTCTGCAATCCTTATACAGGAGAGTGTGATGATTTCCATTCATGTGGAGCTCAGCAGTCGCCTTCTGTTTGTGAACGAGGTACCTGAACAAGGACATAGCTAGTCTGGATATGGGCAGGCGGGGGGGGGGGTTGAGGTGAGAGATAGAGAGAAGCTTCTTCTGCTATGTAATACTAAATATGGACAACTATTGTTAAATACTTCCTAGCATTATTTGGTTTTATGTAGCATTTTTCCCATGTGCTCACTACATGCCACCTACAATAACCCAGGAATTGGTACAGCACAGTGGTGTAGCTTGTGGTGGGTGAGGGGCAATTGCCCCGGCATCATGCCTAGGGGGGCATTGGGGGGGTGTTTTTCTGAGTACCGGGGAAGCCATGTGTGGCCTTCTCAAGCCATGGAAATAAGGCCTTATGTCTGCCGGCGGCCATAGAAATGCACTTCCAGTTTTAGTGAAAATCAGAAGTGTGTTTCTAAGGCATCTGGCAGGCCTTTTGAAGCCTAGGGAGGCTGTGTGTGGCCTTCCTGACCATCAGAAGGCCTGTTGGAGACCTTAAAAACACACTTCTGGTTTTAGCAAAAATTGGAAGTGCTTCTGAGGGGGGCATTAAAAATCTTTTGCCCCGGTAGCGGATAGTGTAGCTACGCCACTGCAAACAGAAACACTTATAATGTTATTGTCTCCATGCTTTATTATTTCCATTCCATGCTATTTCCATGGTTAGGGCTGAGCTCATATGTTAATTTAAATGTGATAATTACCCAATCAGTTCTGTCCTGCACCAGTGTTTTGAGGACAGCTTAACGGTTGTTGTTGTTGTTTTTCAGCAAACACAGATCACAGGGTTGACCATATTTCAGATATGACAGATTTCAGAGCTGATCATAAACCTTTATTTAGCATTTTGTGAATAATTTTACTAACCACTGAAGCTGTGTCATACTGACATTGCTTTCATTATCTATTTTCTGCTCTGGTTGATAGTGGCTGTGATGTGCCACAGCTCTCCACAGTGCAGTAAGAGCTGCCACTGCTTACTAATTGACCTTAACTTAATATTGTTTGATTGACGCACACAAACTGAATTGCTAACTGCTGGCTTGCTTGTGTTTTGGGTAGCTCTGAAAAGTATGTGGTGTCCACGTTTTCCTGGCTGGAAATATTGGAATAAAAACTGCTATTACTTCAGTCCTGAGGGTGAAGCCAACTGGAAAGATGCTCGGAAACAGTGCAGAAGATTCAGAAGTACTGATCTATTATGGCTTGAAAACAAAAATGAAATGGTACTAAGACATTGTTGTGGAGAAATGCAAGCTTTCTGATTATGGGAATTTGGGGGTAATAGAAAGTTACCTTTCAATTTAGCATTGAAAGGTAGCGAGGGGGGGTGCGGAGAGAGAGAGGTAATAACACTATTATAGTAAAATCTGACATAGAAATCAAGCAGATAATATTCAAGCAAATCACACAGCAGAAACAGTAGAAATTGAATAGCGTTAAGGGCAAGAATCAACTGACAGTTAAAGTCTGCTACTGTACTGAAAGCCTAAGCAAATATAAAGGTCTTCATTCAGTGATGGGATCAGCTAACGACTCGGGGGAATGCTGGGCGGGCAGCAGGAAGGCTGGGCGGGACTTCTGGGTGATTGACAGCCCGTCCGTCCGGGTCCGCCGTCTGCCCGCCCGCCGCATGGGCTGCCCTGGCCTCGGAGGGGCAGCAGAGCCGGACGGACGGGCTGTCAATCACCCGGAAGTCCCGCCCAGCCTTCCTGCTGCCCGCCCAGCGTTCCCCCGAGTCGTTAGCTGATCCCATTACTTAGTGTTAAAAGGGCAACAAATTCTGTATGTGGTGTCTCTTGAAAGGGCTTTCCCAATACACGTTGCCAGGTATGCATGCCTGAATATCTGCAAGCAGGAGTACCAATGAAAATAGCTCATGTAAGAGAAGCTTCTGATACCTGGGTCCCAAGTCATTTAGTACTTTATAGGTTGTCACCAGTGGTGTCATCCAAATGATGTAGGAACAGGTACTCACTTTTGATTGGCACTTGTTGGGGTCCGCCCACTGGAAGTGATGTCATAAGCCAGAAGTGATGTCGTGGCATGAAGTGATGTCATGATGCCGCCGCCACCACACTGCCTGCCTGCCTGCCTGCCTGCCTGCCTCCTCACAGAAAGTGCAGGCAACGGCTGCAGGCATGCAGTACGCATGCGCAGCTGCTGAGCCAACCAGCCGACGGAGCCAGCTTCGAGTGGGCAGGGCCAGCTCAACTTCTAGGAACCGGTACGCACGTAGTGGTGCGTAGTGGGTGCATGACATCACTGGTTGTCACTGATCCCCCTCCAGGGAAACAGCTCCACATTGTAGGGTCTCAAGAAGCCTCACACCCTCTCAAAGGGGGAGTTGGTTGCTGCTTGCAAGTGCTATGCTTCTTTGCCAAGAGGTACTTGAGTTTCCTAGTTTCCTCATGTGCCTCATCTTTCCTGGGCTTGTTCCCTCAACTACCCAGGTTGCTACTCATGCAGGAGCCATGATGCCAGTCCTCCCAGGCCCCCAGTTTCTCACCCCTTACATGGAAGCTCATTTTTGTTCAGCTGGACTGTGGCAGTGGAGGTGGCAGAATGCTCAGCCCAAGTCAGCCCAATGTTTCATCCTGTGTTTGCTAGGTGTAAGGAGAATCTGTACCATATCTCTTCCTTCTTCCTTGGGCTTGAGTCTCCAAGGCTTCTCCTTCCTTGTTCTTTTGCTCCTCTTCTATACACCCTTCTGCATTCTCTGCTTTGTGGTCCTTTCTGTTTCACCTATTTTTTTCTCTCTGCCTCTGTGACCCACTGTCCTCCACTGTCTTCACCACCCTTCCTCAATTATTTTGTGGAGCTGAATCCACCCATAATCTGGTAGCACTCCAGTATTGCATCAGAGGTAGGTGTCTCAGATCACATTCAATTGAGCACCTTGGCCATCTGTGGCAACACCAAGCCAAGATGACATAGATGACTTTATGCACTATTTTATTAACAGCAACATACAGCTTTTCAAGAAGAAAGTAACAAAGCTGTTCACCAACAAAATCAAATAATTAAATGGCTTTAAATTAAATTTGATTATTGTTTAGAAATTGACTAGGAGCCTGTGGAGTTGTGTTAAAACTGACAAGATGTGACCCTTATATGGTGTCCCAGTCATTTAGCTATGTACTAAACTAACTGAAGTTTCAAAATAATGTTTGCAGATAGTCTCATGTACAACACACGAGTAGTCTGAGAGTGCAGTCCTAAACAGCATTGGATTGACAAGGCTGGCTGGCCAGCACTAAGTCCAATGCTGCTTTGGGGAGGCTGGAGCCTCCCAACGGCAAGGGCATGTTTGTGCCCTTACCATTGGGGAGGCTCCAGCCTCCCAATTCATTCCTCGGATCTGTGCCTGCTAAACAGCTGAATATGGAGCCCGTCCCCACCCCACCCACAAACTCCACCCCCCACCAATCCCAGTCCTGGAATGGGATGGAGCCTCCCATGTGCCGACCGGCTTCGGTTGGTGCAAGGGAGGCTCCCCGTCAGCGATCTCAAGCTGACGCTACTCGTAGCGTCGGCTTGAGAGCTTTAGCACTGACACGGGGATGCCACTTGGTGCCCCCGCGTCGTTGCTAATGCTGTCGTGTCGATGCTATGACGTAGTGTCGACATGATGGGCAGAGTAGGGTTGCTCTGTGATTTAGTGATATCCTAGAAACAACCTTGGCAAATATCAGTAACAGGCTAGTCTTGGTCATTAGTTCAACTGTTTCCTCATTTCTTTTCTTGTTGATTGATTGAATTGTTGATTGTCACTACAATAGTCCATGGGCTGTATTCAAATGTGATGCCAAGGTGTGGTTTTTAAAGCCAAACCATGGTTTGTTTTTATTTTTGAACCAGTGTCAGCTCTTAATCTATGGTTGATGAGGGATTGCCAAACTGGGATATCAAACTATTGAAACGGACTTGCAAGCCACAGGTGTTTGACATGGTTAAATTCACAAAGCATTGGTAAATCACAGTAGTGGCTGTTGCTCTGCCTCAAGAGGCTCTTACATTAGCAGTTCTCAAATGTTTTAGCACCAGGAACCCCTTTTTAGAATGACAATCTGTCCTGGGCCCACTGGAAGTGATGTCATAGCCTGAACTGCCATCATAGTGATGCCAGAGTCTGTTGCTTTCCTGAGAATGCAGCAATAAGTTGGGTTCTCTCTCAGCCATTTTCCAATAGCAAAGTAAATCAGAAAGGAAAAAAGGCCTATTTATGTGTGGCTTCTTGGGCCTCAGAACACCCTCCGGAGGAAACCAGAGCACACACTGGGTGCTTTTGGAGGGTCCAGGTGGGCTCCTCCCCTGTAGTTTTGAAACCTACAGATTATGAAATCCGCTGGCGCCAAGTCCATAGATAATGAGGGCCCACTTGTAGTTGAACAGTTTCAAACCAGTGCTCTCTGACCGCACTGTCACAGTGGTTTCTTTTGTTGTACACTACTTACTCTGTTGTTGCCAGCTGTGCTAAGATTGTTAAAATTCTGCCAGACTTGGTACCATCTTTTCCTGTTCCTTCTGTTCAGGAAGGAAGTAGTCGTAAAATAAACTGAAGAAAGCCAGGGTCTACATGCAGTGGTGTCATGCAGCCGGAACGCTGGGTGGGAGGAACGGGTGAGCGGCAGCCCGCCCGTTGCGTTCCGGTCCGTTTCACCGTCTTCCCCACCCCTGCGGGGCTGCCGTTCACCCGTTCCTCCTGCCCAGCGTTCCGGCTGCATGACACCGCTGTCTACATGGCCTGTGTTTGAGTACTTTTGAGATAACCTTTTAGCTAATTTGGCAAAGCTCTAATTTGTTCTTTTATGTAGTTGAACTTGAAAGTGTTGTTAACCCTAAACCTGCCTTTTAAAATTCCAGGCAAGTCTAATATAGCCATCAAATTTAAAGATACTGTTGTGTCAAAAATTGTTTCATTTTTTTCTTGTCTTTTGGCAGAATTGGTTATTCTCTGCAAATTCATCAAAGATTTTATGGATTGGATTGAATAGCATAAAGCAAAAGTTCATATGGGTTTGGTCAAATGCTAAATCAGCAGCGAGAGAATTGCATTGGTATTGTTCATTAATATTTAAGACTGTATGAGTTGCGGAGGAAGGAACAGGTCCATAGGCATTTTTTTTCTGGGACCAATAGAAAGGTTTTCAGAGCTGTACTTTAAAAACACTTTTTAATACTGGATCGTGATTTTGATAATGCTGTTTTGTTTCTCTAGCCTTGTCACACATTTGTCATGTTCTTAAAATAAGTGGGTTTTCCCCTTTTTTATTTTCTGTGAGTTTGCCCTCTCTATACTCCTTGCTCTTAAATTCAGGTTTAATGGAGATAATTTCAAAGTGAATTCCAAAACTGTAGACTATACCTTTTGCTACTGTCACAGTTTTTGGTTTTCCAAGTTTAATTTGTGGCATTGGTTGGTTATCTTGCTTGAAGTGTATTGTTTATATTAACCTTAAGCCACTTCACAAAAGTGTCTGTGGCAGGCCATAAATGTATGAAATAAATGTCTATTGTCTATAATACATGTCATTATCTATAGTAATTTGCCTGTCATGTCTTTTGCCTCCAGGTTGCAACTGAAAGAGGGCACAGTGGGAAGATGTGTAGGTCTTGATTTAGCTAACCAAACTGCTCTGATACTAAACTGTAGTGAAAAATATAAATGGATTTGTAAGAGAAAGGAAAGTAAGTTCCCTAGTGGAGTTTTGGAAAGAAACAACATTCATAAATTCTGTATAGATTTTTTTAAAAAAGTTCAATTTGAAAATTCTATTTTTTCTTGATCATACATATGTGTTATCTCTCATATCTTATGATCCAATCATTGTCCCAAAAAATTTTTGGGGGGTATAGTTAGATACAAGTATGAACTAAGCTTTGTTTCAAAATTTAAAAAACAGGCCGGTTTTTGAAAAAATGGATTTTATAGTTAATTGAATTTATTAAAAGTAAAAAATTATTAAACTCTTTGTGTTGTATATCATATGAAAGCCCACAAAAAGAGCTTTAAAATCAGACCACTCCCAACTCTATATCTCAACCTGTGTCCAAGGTACAACTAGTTAAAGGATCACTAGCATGCCATTTTTTTGATTAAAATTTTAGAAACTTTAGATATATTATTTTTCTCAGTGAGTTAAAACATTTTAAAATATGCACTTCTTTGATAACTCTATAGGATCTTTAAGTATGGCAAGTTCGTCAAAATCTAAGAATGTGAGGCAAGAAAATGTAATTAAGTCTGATGATTTCACACTGAATGACCCCACTGTGTCATGTGTGTGATCTGTTAAACAAGCTTTCCAAATGATAACTGTGGGAAAGACAGATTGCAGACATTTGGTTATCATACCTACAAAATATCTGCAAAATTGTGCTCCAAATGAGCTTTGAGGAAGGGAATTATGCTATTGTTTAGGCAACATGCCCCGCCACTGACCTCTAAAACTTAAGTTACCAGTAAATGTTTGAATTATGGCTGATGTAATATGGAGTTGTCTTGGAGGAGCTTGACAGTGAACCAATTTTAGAAGAACTAAATGTAATGTGGCCCTCGACTCCCTTGCACCTGGGAAAGATAACATCCCTGCTGAAGTTCTGAAATGCTGTAAAGAGATCATCGCCACTGAATTGTATGAAATCTTTTGTCTTTGCTGGAGGCAAGATGGAGTACCACAGGACATGAAGGATGCAAACATCGTCACGCTGTATAAGAACAAAGGCGACAAGGGTGACTGCAAAAATTACCACAGCATCTCTCTTCTCAGCGTTGTAGGGAAGCTACTTGCCCATGTCGTACTGAAGGGGCTCCAGGTGCTTGCAGAGAGAGTTTACCCAGAATCACAGTGTGGATTTCGAGCCAACAGATCCACCACTGATACGGTATTTTCCCTCAGACAGTGCAGGAGAAATGCAGGGAACAAGGATAGCCACTTTTTGTAGCCTTCATAGATCTTTTGACTTGGTTAGCAGGGACGGCCTTTTTAAAATTCTCTCCAACATTGGATGTCCACCCCGGCTTCTTAACATCATCAGGTCCTTTCATGAGGATGATGTTGCTGGCTCAACATCAGATTCCTTTGATATTCGAAGTGGAGTGAAGCAGGGCTGCGTCCTCGCTCCAACCTTGTTCGGTATCTTTTTTGCTGTCATGCTGAAGCAAAGAGGGCATTAATCTCCAGACCAGATCAGATGGAAAGCTCTTTAACCTCTCTAGATTGAGAGCAAAGTCCAAAGTCCAGTTGAAATGCTTGCGGGACTTCCTCTTCGCTGACCATGCTGCTGTTACTGCTCTGCCGAAGACCTTCAACAACTCATGAATTGTTTTAGCAAGGCCTGCCAAGATTTTGGACTAACAAACAGCCTGAAGAAAACACAAGTCATGGGTCAGGACGTGGACTCACCTCCCTGTATTACAATCTCTGCACAAAAACTGGAGGTTGTTCATGACTTTGTATACCTTGGCTCAACTATCTTTGACACTCAACAATCTTTGACACTCTTTCTCTAGATACTGAGCTGAATAAATGCATTGGTAAAGCAGCGACTACGTTTTCTAGATTTACAAAGAGAGTATGGCTTAATAAGAAGCTGACGGAACATACCAAGATCCAAGTCTATAGAGCTTGTGTCGTGAGCACACTCTTGTACTGCAGCAAGTCTTAGACCCTGTGTACACTGCAGGAGAGGAAGTTGAACATGTTTCATATATGCCAATAAAGGTTTCGGGAAAGAAAGAACACATTTCATATGCGCTGTCTCCGATGCATTCTTGGCATCACCTGGCATGACAAAATTCCAAATAGCATAGTCCTGGAACGAGCTGGAATTTTTAGCATGTATACACACTACTGAAACAGCGATGTCTATGCTGGCTTGGGCATGTTGTGAGAATGGATGATAGTCGGATTCTAAAAGACCTCCTGTTTGGAGAACTGGTGCAGGGAAAGCGCCCTAGAGGGAGACCACAGCTGCGATACAAGGATATCTGCAAGAGGGATCTGAAAGCCTTAGGAATGGATCTCAACAGATGGGAAACCTTGACTTCTGAGCATTCAGCTTGGAGGCAGGCGGTGCAGCATGGCCTCTCCTAATTTGAAGAGACACTTGCTCAACAGGCTGAGGCAAAAAGGCGGCCTTGAAACCAACAAAATCAGGGAGCTGGACAGGGGACAGACTATATTTGCCCTCATTGTGGAAGGGATTGTCACTCTTGAATTGGCCTTTTTAGCCATACCAGATGCTGTTCCAGGACCTCTTTTCAGAGCACTACATAGTCTTTCGAGACTGAAGGATGCCAATCTAAAATTGTGTGTGTGTGCATGCGTGTGTGTGTGTTCCAGTGGGGGTAAGACACCCCTAGCGCCCCTAGGGGTAGGGGTGGGAAGTGGGTGACATGTAAAAATTATCAAAAACGGCCGATATTGGTGTCGAATCCATAGTTTTCGGGGTCGCTGAGATGAATGGTGACACTCCCGATGCCGTTTAAGTCCACATTCAGCCCCATCGGTATGGGGGGTGAACAATAAAATGTCCAAAATGACCAACATTAGTGTCAAATCCATAGTTTTTGGGGTCGCTAAGCTGATTGGGGACAATCCCGATGACATTTAAGCCCAAGTGTAGTCGCATAGAATGAACAGAACTCTGTAGAACCTTCTGGAAATTTTTAGAAATCATTATGCCCCAGTCTTCGACTCCAATCAAATACTTGCCATGTTACCAGGCATAGTCACTGAATACAAGTCTATCGATACCGTAGTAGATGCCTATGAGGTCATCCATTTCCCATCAGACTTCCTAAACTCACTTGATCCGGCTGGATTGCCACCACATTGTCTTTTACTTAAAGTGGGATCTCCAACTATTTTACTACGGAACCTGCCAAAACTTTGCAATGGCACAAGGCTGTGTGTCAAGAAAATGCTGGGTACTGCAACTGAAGCGACTATCTTAACAAGAAAGAGAGAGGGTGAAACAGTTTTTATCCCATGGATACCACTCATTCTGACGGATCTCCCTTTTCACTTGAAGAGATTGCAATTTCCAGTGAGACTTGCATTCTCGATCACGATCAACGAGTCACGGGGCAGTCTATTAAGTACCATTGAGATGGCCATGTTTCTCCCACAGACAACTTCATGTTTAGTTGCTTGCTCAAGGGTGGGTTCACCCAAGAATTTATTTATTCTTGCTCCTGGAGGTGAAACTAAAAATCAATCAATCAATCAACAGGTACTTATATACCGCTTTTCAACATGAAGTTCACAAAGCGGTTTACAGGCAAATAGTAATAATAAAGTTAAATGGCTCCCTGTCCCAAAAGGGCTCACAATCTAAAAAAGGCAGACCGCCAGCAACAGCCACTAGAAAGACTGCGCAGGGGTGAAGAGGGACAGTTACTCTCCCCCTGCTAAATATAAGAGGAACACCACTGGAAAAAGTGCCTCTTGTCCAGTTAGCAGGACAATGTTGTTTATAATCAAGTTTTGAGTTAAATTAATATTGTAGTGAATTTGTAAAAGATTTTACTTTATTATTTTTATACTGTACTTATACTTTTAATTTCCTGTACATAAAATTACTTTGATTTTACTTTGATAGATAGAATTCATTCCTTTTCCTGTCTAATAGAAGCTTGGGATAAATAAATACCCGGGCAACGCCGGGTAAGGATAAGCTAGTAATAAAAATAATAATAATATGGTGTTGTAACTTGGCATTTTATTATCCCAGTTTGCCGAGCCAATGTCTATGCATGAAGACTGTGTTTGTTCTAGTTAATGTAGTCTTCCTGTAAACTAACAAATAAATAAATAAACTTGTATAGAGCCAAAGGGCCCAATCCTATTCAATTTTTCAGCATCAATGCAGCTGAGGCAAGGGAACAAATGTTCCCTTATCTTGAGGAGGCCTCCGTGACTGTCCCTCCATTGCAGGATGCAGCACCCACACCGTTGGAACAGCTGCTTCATTGCTGGAAAATTGGCTAGGATTGGGCCCTAAATGCACTCAGTTCAGTATGTGCATACACACATTTTAATATAAACAATATATATTTATATGTTGACTGTCCAATCCTAAGCCTTGGCTGCACCCAGAGGATCAGTGGTGCCGAAATGACTGCCACTGTATCCTATGGTGCCAGGGTAACAGCTGGAGCCTCCTTGGGGTAAGGGAAAATTCTCTTACCTTGTGTAAAGCCACTATTGAGCAGGCACAGAACAGAGGAGACCAATGTAGGATTCCATGGCCTGGGAGGGGGATTATGATTTGGCAGCAGATTCTGCCGCTATCTCTGTTGGGCCCGATTCTCCTGGGCCTCCCCTCCAAGTGCTACCCTCCTCCTTTTCCCCGCTTTATAAAGCCTTGCTGCTGACTGATGCTAGCCTCCGCACTGGTGGTACACCTATGCCGCTGGCAGGAAAGTGCTTTACGATACCTGGTGCTGGCAGTTTGAACGACTATAGGATTGGGTCCTCAATTCACATTTATAAACTACATATTCATTTATTAATAGTGCAATCCTAGGCATGTTTACTCAGAAGTAAGTCTCAATATTCAATGGAATTTACTCCCACGTAAGCTTGCAGCGTAAGTGTATAAAAGATCTTTCAGGTATGTACTCAAATATATCATGTGAAATGTATCTGAGAATTGCCCAAACTATTAGAGTGCATAGTAAAAGAGTGTCTGTGTTTTCTTTTTCAGTGGTAGATATATTTGATGTCTTTGTTGACCGATTTATATCAGGACCATTAGAACCGGAGTATTACATCTCCTTTTCCGCAGCGGTTGTAGACTGCTTAAGTGATTTCAATTGCACAGGGATTGTGCAAGATTACCAGTACTTCAGAAGAACAAGAGGCATTGATGAAATTGATACCTATGAAGAAGCTGCAACTGCATATATAAAACGAGGTAGGTGTGGTAGGCTATGCTTCAGTTAATAAAAATAAACAAATACTTTCTTCAATGGGTAAGGCAGATTTAATTGAAATGAAAATGAATGTACAATCATTTTAATATATCTTTGCTTTAAAAAAAAAGTTGTGTACTTTGAAACATATTTCCATTGCATTTCTCACAGAGCAATCCAAACCGGCCAGTAGGCCAGCACAAGTCCCTTGTGCTGACCTCTGGCTGTTGCAAATGCGCTGTAAAGCATGTTTGTGCCATTCTGAACTGAGGCGTTTGTGCCTTTGTTTGCCTTGCTGCCCCACTGCCTGGGCTCGGAGGCTTAAAAGTCCTGTTCCTTGCATGAACACTGTAATCAAAACAGCCATGTCTGTTTCTATCCTATGCAAAAGACACTGAGGGTCAAAAACATGAAATGACGGACATCATAGGAGAGGCTGAATATAAGCTTTGGACAATGTCTTTTGGAGAAAGCATGATAAGGATATGTCCAGTTACTTCTAATTTAGGAGTTGGCGTTTCACCCCATCCTATCAAATACTGGCCAGGCACCAGTCATTGGCCAGTTCTCTCCTTTGAGTGCCCTGTGCCATTCTCTGCTCGCTTGTGTGGTGACTGTACATTATAAGGACTCAAGAAAGCCATTGGGATATAAAATACTTGCATGTGCCAACTTGCTGTTTTACTTTTTCCTTTTATTTGCACTATACACAACAGAGTACAATATATCTGGGGTCTTTCATCTAAGCACTTGATTTTTTCAGGGGCCTGGGTAAATGTTTTGACTTTGCTGTTCATTGGCATTCCTGGGGGAAGGGGGATGCTATGTTTTGCAAGAATGTGAACTCCCGTGTAATGTGTCTCCTCACCTTCAGAGCCATTTGTGGCTCAGAGAGCTGGCTCACAGGCTTTGCTCTTCAAGCCGCAAATGGCTCTGAAGTCATGGGGGAGGGCCTGCTTTACACAGGAGCTCAGGCTCCTGCAAAACGTAGCATTCCCCCCCCCGGAGGAATGCCACTGTTGTTTCAAATCGAGTAACCTTTTTGGGCCTTTCCAGAGGGACATGGCCTTTGTAGGTAGTAAAGAGCCTACCCCAGCCTTGGCTGCAGTGCTGTCCCTGGTGTTTCTTTTTTAGTTGGGATTCCTGGGCTAGCCCTGCACCCTTTTCCTGTTAATCCCAAGGCAGCTAGCCTTTCCCCCTCTGGTCCATCTGCCGTCACTCCATCTTGCTGCTGTTCTTCTCTGGATCTCTTGGCAGTTTTTCTTATGGACTTTTACCATGCAGCTAGTTCTGCCCTTCCCCCAGCTGTAGTCTCCCATTCATCAGTCCCATAGTCCAGTGTTGTATCTATGGGACATCATCACAGGATGCCCTAAGCCACCTACAATTCAAGATTTTCCAGTTGCTGTCAACGTGGCTCTGCAGGAGATGGCTCTGTCATGATGACTTACAGCCAACTTTAGCAGTTGCCTACTAGGGAGAGAACACTTTTGTTTGTTTTACCTGTCTTGGATGCAATTGGCCCTCACCCTTCATGCAGATGCCACAGCTACTCTGTGTGCTTTTCCACACTGAGACCTGGATCCTTTGGAAATTGGACATATAGGGAAACTGTTGTTTGGTTGCTTCATCACTCTTTCAACTCTGAGATATAGCAAAAAATTGGATACAGTTTGTATTTATTTATAAAGTGTACAGCAATGTTGGTGTGTTCGTTATTCTTTATACAGAATGCTCTTTTGGTTACTACGGTGAAAACTGTGCCTCTGTTTGTGACCAGTGCTATGGAGGACTCAGATGTAATTCAGTGACTGGCAAGTGTCCAGAGAAGATGCAGTGCATTGGTGCATTCAAAGGTGAAATGTGTGAATTAGGTACAGTATTACTATAAACAACTTTGTTTAATTTTTTTCTTGTCTTCTCCTTCTGTAAATCTCTAGGTTGGTCTAACATATAGAAAGTTGATTTTGGAAGCTGTGAAGTGGTCTGGTTAGGTATAGGCAAGCATATGCTCAACTTTGAGCTGGAGTAAACATTTGAAAAATAGCAGACTAAGGGCACTATCCTAATCTGGAGTTAGGCCGGCATAAGTCCCTTTTGCTGGCCCAGGAGTGTTGCAAAAGTACTGTAAAATGCATTTGGACCATTTTCAAAGTCAGGGAAGATAGCCCTCGTCCATGTGATTTTTGGGGTGGGGTTGGAGATGTAGCATGACGTAAATCAAGCTTGCGTAACTTGGGCAGTTCATTTGGCTCTGGAAAAAGCAAAACAGTTAATACTGGATGAATGCCTTAATGGGACCACTGAAAAAAATCTTTCCTATCAGCCTTGGCTTTGTTCTCAGCATTCCACTGAGAACATGGCAAAACATCCACTCATGCCAACGTCTATGACTATTTTCTCACCACATTCAAAGATCTGTAACCAGGCCTCATCTTTCTTGACTTATCTGCCTTCTTAGATACCACTGACCATTCTCTCTGGCTCGCCCTATTTTTGTCCTAGATCTCTACAAGAGCAATCCTAACCTGGAGTTAGGCCGGCACAGTTAGGCCACCAAAGCTTGGCTGGCACAAGGGCCACTGTAAAGTATGTTTGGACCACTCTTGGAGTCAGGGAGGATGGTGCATGTCTGTGTCTCCAAGAGTGGTCCAAACATACTGTATGGTGTCCCTTGTGCCAGCCAAACCTAGCTGGCCTACCTGTGCCAGCCTAACTCCAGGTAGGATTGCACTCTGAGATTGGTTGGTTCTCTTCCTATATGTCTGTTTTTTCAGTGCTACCATCAAGGAAACACTTCTTCCATTTTCATTCTTTCTGTTAGTGTTCCTCAGATCTATGTTTTTGGCAGCCTGATTTTTTTCCTACATATGGTCCTCATAACATTCCATGATTTTCCGGACCTCCAATACACTGATGACACAAGTGTGGTACCTAGGAGGTCAAGGAGGGCAAATGCCCCTGGGTGAGACCCTGCAGGGATCTGCAGACCATGACGCCCTTGCTGCCACCGCCGGCTGCCATCTTTTCATATCAGAGGGGCTGGGTACCACAGGCAGCAGCTTTGGGCTGCTAGAAGTGGGACCTGGTTCCTCCATGTATTGGAGGGGCAGGAGCTGCTTGAAGTACTACAAAGCTACAAGTGGTGCCTGCCCCTCTGATACCTGAAAGAATTGGGCAGCAGTGCAATATTTGACTATCGGAGGGTAAGAGTGCCACTAGCAGTCGTACAAAGCCGCTCCCAGGGAGCAACTTTGCACTGCTGGAAACAAAGCTCACCCCCTCTGATTGTTGGAAGTGGCAAGTGTGGCTTTCAGGAAGTTATTGCTGTGAAACGATGATGTCACTACAATTACTTCCAGATGGTGGGGGCGGGCTACTAGGGGTTTGCCCCAGGGCAGGCAAGTCCCCAGGACTGCCACTGGATGACATTACAGTCCTGGCCAAAATATTTGAGAATGACATACAGATTAATTCTCACAAAGTTTGCTGCTCCAGTGTTGGAAGATCTTCGTGCAGGTGTTACAATAGTATACTGAAGTATAAGCATTTGCATAAGTGTCAAAGGCTTTTATTGACAATTACATTAAGTTTATGCAGAGTCAATATTTGCAGTGTTGACCCTTCTTTTTCAAGACCTCTGCAATTCGCCCTGGCATGCTGTCAGTCAACTTCTGGGCCACATCCTGACTGATGGCAGCCCATTCTTGCATAATCAATGCTTGGAGTTTGTCAGAATTCGTGGGCTTTTGTTTGTTCACAAGTTCTCAATGGGATTAAGGTCTGGGGAATTTCCCGGCCATGGACCCAAAATCTCGATGTTTTGGTCCCCAAGCCACTTAGTTATCACTTTTGCCTTATGGCAAGGTGCTCCATCATGCTGGAAAAGGCATTGTTCGTCACCAAACTGTTCCTGGATGGTTGGGAGAAGGTGCTCTTGGAGGATGTTGTTGTACCATTCTTTATTCATGGCTGTGTTCCTAGGCCAAATTGTGAGTGAGCCCACTCCCTTGGCTGAGAAGCAACCCCACACATGAATGGTCTCAGGATGCTTTACTGTTGGCATGACACAGGACTGATGATAGCACTCACCTTTTCTTCTATGGACAAGGTTTGTTCCGGATGCCCCAAACAATCAGAAAGGGGATTCATCAGAGAAAATGACTCTACCCCAGTCCTCAGCAGTCCAATCCCTGTACCTTTTGCAGAATGCCAGTCTGTCCCTGATGTTTTTCCAGGCCATCCTCCACAAGCCTTCGCCTTACTGTGCGTGCAGATGCACTAACACCTACCTGCTGCCATTCCTGAGCAAGCTCTTCATTGGTACTGCCCTGATCCCACAGCTGAATCACCTTTAGGAGACGGTCCTTGCGCTTGCTGGACTTTCTGGGACACCCTGACACCTTCTTCACAACAATTGAACCTCTCTCCCTGACGTTCTTGATGATCCAATAAATGGTTGATGTAGGTGCAGTCTTAGTAGCAGCACTATCCTTGCTTGTAAATCCCTTTTTGTGCAAAGCAATGATGGCTGCAGGTGTTTCCTTGCCGGTGACCGTGGTGAACAGAGGAAGAATAATGATGTCAAGCACCACTCTCCTTTTAAAGCTTCCAGTCTGTTAGTCTAACTCAGTCAGCATGACAGAGTGGTCTCCAGCCTTGTCCTGGTCAACACTGACACCTGTGTTAACGAGGGAATCACTGACATGTATCAGCTGCTCCTGTTGTGGCAGGGTTGAAATGCAGTGGAAATGTTTTTTTGGGAATTACGTTCTTTTTTTATGGCAAAGACGGACTTTGCAATTAATTACAATTGATCTGATCACTCGTCATAATATTCTGGAGTATATGCACATTGCCATCTTCCACACTGGAGCAGCAGACCTTGTGTGAATTAATCTTTGTGTCATTCTCAAAACCTTTGGCCAGGACTGTATGCTGTGTGTTCCACCACAGAGCTTCCTCCCCCTTTCAATCTTGCGTCTCAAAGCATCTCTCTGATATTGCTCTTTGGGTTCTTCATCGTTGACTCAAGTTCAGTATATCCAAGACTTAGCCTCTCCTCTTTGCCCTCAAGTCGTCCTCTCCTTTTTGTCCATTGGCAATCTCACAATTCATCCTGTTAACCAAACATATAGCCTTGGCTTTCTCTTTGATTCTTCTCCTTCGCCGTTCCATTGGACTTAAAAGGTCCATTGTTAAACATGTTGTTTCTTGCTTTACCACATTATTAAGCTCCTTCTTCTCCGTTTCCTCAGCAACAACTCTGGTACATGTCCTGGTCATCTCTTTCTTTGATTACTGAAGTCTTAGAGCAGGGGTCCCCAAACCCCAGCCCAAGGGCCAAATCTGGCCGTCTGGAGGATTTAATCTAGTCCTTGGCACGTAATGAGGACACCTGACTGTTCCGGCTCACAGCAACCCGCTGATGGGGGGATAAATACAGTGCAATCTCAGTATCTGCTAGCGTTCTGTTGCAGATAACTTTCAAAAAGAAAAAAGTGCCAAAATCATTTTTCATACCTTTGTGTGGGCAAACACTGTGGTTCCCCAGTCTCTTGAGACTAAAAATAGTTCAAAAGACACACTTCTGGGTCTCGCAGCATGGGTATATACCACATTCAGCCACTAAAGGTGCTGAATGGAATGAAATTATTCCATTATACTGCATTGCATTCTAGTGGCTGAATGCAGTATATCCATTTATTGTATTTGATCAAACCCTTCAGCACATCGGTTCCCAAAGTATGTATTATTTATTTTTCTGGCCCTCGATACCGTGTCAGTTATATGATGTGGCCCTCATGCCAAAAGTTTAGAGACTTTTTGGATGGAGTCATAGCTCAGTGGCAATGTACTTTGTATGCAGAAGGCCCTGCCTTCTGTCCAGGCATCTCTAGGTGGGGGAGGAGAAAGATGCCTATCCCAAATCCTAGAGAGCTGCTGCCCGTCAACAGACAATACTGAATTAGATGCTCCAATGGACAGACTCAGTAGAAGGCAACATTATATGTTCAACCTTCTCTGTATTCCTCCATTATCTTATGTCAGCCTTGTCACGTCTATCAGCACACTGGTACAAAAATAATTTGCTTCTCCTACAGCTCTGACTATGCAACAACACGCATCCTTAATTTTCTACACTAGTCACTCCTGTCCACTGCAGGGTCTCTCACAATGTTATTGTCTTTATTACCTGTCTGTATTCTCCCTCCCTTTATCTGGCCACTCTTATATCTTGGCACATCCCTCCTGTGACCTTCATAAACAATTGGGATGCATTGCTATTGTATAGTGAGTATTGTCAGCTGCCTTCAAGGCTCTATAAAACCCTTGTTTCTAGGTCAGCCTGGCAGTCCAAGCAATGTATGAGCATAATGAATCAACTTTACCTCCCCAATCTTCTCATTTCTTTTTAAAGTGCTATGCACACAGTTAAAATAAAAATAAAAATAATGCAAGTATTTATATACCGCCTTTCTTTGTCCATTGCTCCTCTGTATTTAATTCAAGGCGGTTTACATAGGCAGGCTTTATCTCTAAACCCGCAAGGGGTTTTTACAAATTACAAAGAAGTTCTATCTTTCAAGAACTACAACAACAAACAGATGGAACTTTCGTGATTTAGTCCTTCTTTCTGGCCACATGCTTGCCTTTCTGCTGGCTGATAAACGGCTTCTCTGCTCCCACCAAAGAAACAGCTGGCCCAGCACAACTCCTCTCACAGGCAGCTGGAGACAGCTCTTATCAGTCGCACTTCTCAAGGTCTGCCGCTCACGGAGACTTCCAGTGTTGTCGAACTGGCGACCTTCGGATCTTATCTTCGGGCAAACAGAGGCTTTAACCCTCTCGATTAAACCTCCTGCCCTACAGATGATGCTGTACAAACAAACAAATAATTCAGGAGTGTTCCTGGAAATACCTCAGTTTCTCAGGCAGTAACCTGTAGGATGGACAATAGCATTTCTGAAAGCCCTATGTCCTTCCTGATTCCTGAAATTTATTTCTGTCCTTCTCTTTGCAAAGTCTACAGGGCTTCTGAACAGCAGAACTCCAACATTTTGTTGCAGGGCCTGATAGTCAAATATAATACAATTATATGGCAAAATGAAAAGCCATGTGGTCATAGGCCTTGTTGATCTTTGCTGATGTGTTGTAAGTGCAGTTCTCACTTGATGTTAACAGGTCAGCATAAGCTTCCATATACCCTTTAAAAATTTTTGTCTTGCTTTCAGGCATTAAGCATCCAAAATGTCCCCCCAGTGGTCCGTGGTGGTTTTTTGATGGACGTTGCTATTATTTTGAAATAGGATTGAAAGTATACCACCCATGGGCAAGTGAACGGTGTTCCTACTTTAAGGATGGTCACCTTATCAAGATTAAGAATGAAAAAGAGAAGGTATTTTGAGTAGCAAGCTTTATTTGAATTATGTATGCCAACCTGCATTTGTAAAAGTTTAAACGTTGTTAATGTCAGTTTAAATTATTTCTCATTGCTTTTTCTGGAAAAGAAGCAAAGAATATTTTTTGAGACACCCCAATCCAGTAAAGATTCAAGGGTGCTTAAGCCTAATCAGTGGACAACTGGATACACTTGAGCCAAAGCTTGAATAGTAAGCTTCCTCTGTCTCCATTGCCTAACCAAATGTGGGAGAATGGTGTGAAAGTAGCAACTACAGCAATGGAACTTGCATGCAAGTCCCTTTTTTGGGCCTGGAGATTTGTCTTGGCAGATCTCCAGCAAAGCAAGTACTTGTGTGTGCATATGGGCAAATGTGTTGCCTGATATGTCTGTTTTACTTGTGTAGTCGCTACTGGGTATGAACAAAGCAAGCTTAACCCAGGCCAATCTCATGGTAGTTTCCTTGGGCTGATGCAAGGAACCATCTAGGAGGCCAGTATTAGTTAGTTATTAGTATTGGTTATCAGAGAGCCCACCCTACCCCACCTCTTTCTTGCTGCCTGGCTTGGGAGAAGTTGCCTTTTGATAAGCCATACCTTTCTTAGAGTTCAGTCCTATCCAACTTTCCAGCTCTGATGCAGCTTGCCAATGGGGCGTGTGCTACATCATGAGGTGGGGGAGGGTGTAATGTCTGTGGGAACTACTTTTGCCACCTCAGGTGGAACAAGGTGTCTAGGGAGGATCGCAGCAATGTGGCCAGAGCTTTCTGGCGCTTCCCATAGTGAGGTGGGAGCCAGACTTGACCAGACTTGGTTGCAGAGGCATGATGGCTTATTCCAGTCTGCAGTTTTACCGGGAGGTGGGACTGGGAAAGTGTCTGTTCCTTCATAGGGCCTGCTTAAATGAGTAATGCCTTTTTTTTCCTTCCAGGCATGAGAGCCCCCACACTCCCACCCGGGATGGCTGCAGTAGATAGCTTGGACTGCTTGTGCAGGAGGCCCTGCTGATGGCCTGTGGGAGTCCTCCTGGACTCCCTGGGGCCTGGTGTCAGGGCTCAGGAGTGCCGCCCTAGGGCCTTACAGTTGTCTCTGGTGGGCCTTGCCTTGCTGCAATAGGCCGAAAATAGGTGGCCCCGGCAGGTGTTATTGGGGGCTTGCCTGGTTAGCCCTCTAGGGCCTGGTAGCTCCTCTGGGCCCCCTAGAGGCAAGGGATAGACTGGGTTGGAGAAGAGTCCTAAGGGGAAGTGGCTCTGCCTTTTCTGTGACCGCTGCTGCTCTAGGCACAACTTCCCTCAGCAGCTGCGTGGCTCCCTTTTGAAGCTGGTGGCTGCAGCGGCTAGCCTGGTCCCTTCCAGTCTCACTAGAGTGATCTCTCTGTCCTCCCAATGAGACCAGGCTAGTATTTTTTACCACACTTCCAACACGGTGCCCCAGTTGCATTCCCCCTGACCCCTTTGGGTGCTCCTGCCTGGCCTGCCATGGCGTTTCCAGGGTGCTCCGGACTACAGCGAGGCACCAGGTGGGTAGTCATGGAGGCCTGATCAAGGTAAGGGAGAGTTTGTTCCCTTACCTTGGAACTGCATCAGTGCTGGAAAGTTAAATAGAATTGGACTCTTAGTAGTCTTAAAGGTGTAAACAAAGCAACATACTGGGAATCTCTTGACTTTGAAGTAAACAAAAGTGCTAGGGAATGCAAATGCCTTAAATCTTGGCTTCCCTTACAAACCTCACTATAAACTGAATCAGGAGCATGGCAAAGAAAGCATAGGTCAATGAATCCCCTGCTGTAACCCCCTCAGGACAATAGGAGGCATGCATCACCAACCAGCAATAAGTCATCAAAAAACAAAAGAATGGTCCTTGATTAGCTCACCCAACAATAGCCACCATGCTGTCCAGTTAATCATAATTATATTCAGTATTGCACTTGCTATAATGCTATAATGATATGTAAATTTATTTACCAATTTTGGTAACAGCGAAGTCCTGTTCTCTTTGTAAAATGGGGCTGTTAATCCAGCTTTCCAGCAGAAAATGATAAAATGATGATATTTTTCCTTAGACTATTTCCCCACCTTTTAATCAAAACTGATTCATGAGGTAACTAACAATACATTTTTAAAAATCACAATAAAAACTGAAGCAAAAAACAAAAAGTAAAAATATCAGTAGTGTCAATTTTATATTTAAAAAGTGAGGAAAGCAGCATCAACTCTTATTAGAAGCTGAGACTGTTTCAGTCTCTTTAACATATAAAAATTGATCCTGGCGAATGAATACAACAGTGGTTCTTAAACATTTTGATTCGGGGACCCACTTTTAGAATGACAATCTGTCAGGAACCAGCAGAAGTGATGTCATTAATCTGGAAGTGATGTCATCAAGCAGGAAAATTT
Organism: Lerista edwardsae; assembly: GCA_029204185.1. Lineage (NCBI taxonomy): Eukaryota > Metazoa > Chordata > Lepidosauria > Squamata > Scincidae > Lerista > Lerista edwardsae. Next base: position 26,686,601 of record JAJKFI010000005.1, read on the forward strand.
TTAACACTCCCATACAACAAAATCAAATCTAAGTAAGTAATTTACTAAGTAATTAAACTAAGGGTGCAGTCCTAGCCTGTATCCAATGCAGGTTGGGACTGCGCTGGAGTCTCCACAGAGCAAGGGCACGTTTACGCTCTTGCCCTGTGGTAGGCGCCAGCTGCCCCCATGGGCTTGCTTGGATCTGTGCCAAATCGACCACATCCAAACTCCACCCTCTTCCCTAGGCTGGGAAGCCTCCTGGACCTCCCACCCCCACCCAGTTCCTCCTGCCCTCCCTCCACCCAGAAACGCCCCTGCGCCAGCCAAACTTGCTGCTTGCCTTGATGCTGCTGCAGCAGCACTGGCGTGTATGTGCTTTACTTTGCTTTTGGTCAGCACAAGCCACTTGTGACAGCTCAAGGCAGCACGTGGATTGCTCTGTAAGTAAGTTTAAAAATGTATTTAAACTAAAGAAGAATCTTCTGAACCCCCCCCAAGCAGTTGCTGATCTAAAACATAATCAGAAATGTTGCTTGAGTCTTCAAGCCACAGATTAAAATCCATTATAGAATTTAGTCCCAATGTTTCACTTTCAGCTTTCAACTGTGGAGAGCATCTTCAGGGGCTACAAATAATTTTGTATGCTCTGACAGTTGCTGATCTGTTTTTTTTAAAAATTCCCCAAACATCCCAAAGGTTGCAAACCTATCCATGCTTGCCCAGGAGTAAGCCCAGTGGTGAGATTCAGCCAGTTCTCACCTATTCTGCAGAACCGGTTGCTAATTTATTAATATACAAAAAGTAGTGCTGTAGTAAGAAGCAATACAAAGAAAGGAGGACATAGAACCGGTTGTTAATTTATTTAAATCCCACCACTGAGTAAGCCCCTTTGACTATCATTGTTAAAAGCATATACATAGTAGCCTATTAAAAGTACAGATCTGTAACATTTCCCCAACCATCAAGTCTAATACTGTATATAAAAGATAAAATACACATTGAAATGAATGGGAACCCACTTGAAATTGGCTTGCCACCCACAGTTGAGAAATACTGCAATAAAGAGTATTCCAGAGGCGAGGTGCCATGATAGACAAGGCCCTGCTCATTGTTGTCACTCACCGTTGTTCAGAAGATTGGAACCCTCTGCTTCTGAAAGTGATCTGAAGATCTGATACCAGGCCATTTTGAGCCTTCAAGGTTATAATAATCTGTTTACATTGCTCATGGAAACAAACTAGCAGCAGAATCGTTCTTCAGGAACTGGCAAGATATATCTCTAATCAGGCCTCATCTTTCTTGACTTCTCTGCTTAATGCAGCACTGACTATTCTCTCTGACTTGCCCTATTTTTGCCCTAGGTCTCCGCGAGGGCAATCCTAACCTGGAGTTAGGCCAGCACAGTTAGGATACCAAAGTTTGGCTGGCACAAGGGCCACTGTAAAGCATGTTTTGATCACTCTCAGAGTCAGGGAGGATGTCGCACATCTGTGTGCTGGCCTCTCTGACTCAGAGAGTGGTCCAAACATTATGTGTGATCCCAGACCATTTTGACCCTTCAGGGTTATAATCAGCTTTTAAAATTGCACCTGGAAACAAACTGGCAGCAGTATAGTTTCTTCAGGAATTGGCAAGATGTATCATCTAATGTTTGAGCCGGTTAGCAAACTTGTTGATTCACTTTTCAGCAGTTGTAGTTTTTGGGCAGTTTTCAAAGGCAGACCCATATGAAGTACATTGTAGTAGTCCAGCCTAGATGTTAACAAAGGCATGGATGACTGTGTCACAGTTTGTCAGGAATCATTTAAAGCTGGTAAAAATTGTCATGGTCTACAGAAAATATCAGACATCATCTATACAGTACAGAGGTTATCTCCAAAATCTGATTTAATAGCATTGCAAAGCTGTAAATTCTAGTCCTTTAGGAGGAGAACAAACCCATTTGAAACAGGTTGAATCCTGACTCTTCGGTCACCTGTGTCAGCAGCCCACAGTACTTCAGTCTTACCTGGAGTAAACTTCATCTCATCCATCCCATTATTGATTCTAGACATCTATTTAGGACCTTTGTTAAGTGAAGTGAAATAAAAAAAAGATTTCTCTTTCTAGGTGTGGCTTGGTTCAATGTTGGACGTTGGCAGCTGGATTGGTTTGCTATATGAAGGGACTACTTGGAAGTGGCGTGGTCGTCAGGAAGTTGTTAATACATCAGATTACACATGGTATTCAAAAATTCAACTTCACTCATGTGACATTAGATACAAATATATTTGAACTTGCGTACAAACTCAACCCTGACTGTGCATGATCCTGAAAAATGTGGAGCAGTGGTTCCCAGGGAACAAGGGAGTTGGGAACTTTGTAAGGAGGGCAAAGGCAGCAATGCAATCTCCAGGGGCTTGTTTTAAACTCACCCCTTGCAGAACTGGCCTCCAGAGAGGGTGGGGAGCCCTGGGGCCACACCCGCAGGGCTCCCCAAGCCTCGCAATGTTTTAAAAATGTGATCCTGACCCGGGTTGTAATCACAAAACTGGAAGTGGGTTGTGGTAGCATTTTTACAGCATTGCGAGGCTTGGGGAGCCCTCCAGGTGTCCCCAGGGCTCCCCACCGACTTTGGAGGCCAGCGCTGCAAGGGGTGAGTTTAAAATAAGTGTGATCCTGAGGATCATGTTGCTGCCTTCCCCCACTCCCCATCCCTTAAAGGGTATTGGCCTATGCTTCCCAGTATGGCGGATCATGACTCACCACTTTGGAAAGCACCGATTTAGCAAATAATAGTTCTAATTTGTAGTGCTGAGAAAGATGCTCAACAATTACAGTAGTTAATTGGTTTTTGTCTTAGTCTTTTATATATGGCCACATTGTTGCCACAACTTTTTTAAAAAGCTGTTTTTTGTTTAATGCAAATTTTTCTACATATTTTTCTACATATCTAGAAAACCCACTGTAGATCTTTTGTCTTCTGTTGCAAATGTTGCTATCCTCTCTTGAAAGAGGACACATTTCTAAATGAGGAAAGAACGTAGTTTGTATACGGGTTTGTATATAGCAGAACCTTCTTTGCGAGTGGGGACACGAGCAGCGAGTGCTGTCCTGCGACGAAGTGCCTCGTCCGAGACCAAGTGCCAGGGAACAAGCGAGTTACGCATCTGTGCGAGTTAAGCAGCAGGGCGAGGAAGCCAGGGCCCCAGACTCTGCCCTCTCTCTGAGAAGCAGGGCAGCTCATCCCTAAATAAACAGAGAGATGGAGCCAGGTAGCCAGCAGTTGGGCGGGGGCTATCCAGTGTTTTGCACAGAGTGCCACATGTATGACTATATGCCTCTGGGGCATAAGTCGTGGGTGTGTCCTCGGTGCAAGGAGCTCCAGGCACTCAGGGAACGCGTCTGCTCCCTAGAGGCCTTGGTTGCGGACCTGGAGAAGCAGAGGCAGGGAGTGAGGGTCCATGGTGAGACATCCGGGGACTTGCAGGATTCGTCCCACCCTCAGAAGGGCAGCTCCTCAGCTGCTGGGGAAAGGAGTCTCAGGGCTGGAGGACGTCAGCTTGGAACAGAGGGAATCAATCCCCCAGCGGGGGGCCCTTCTTCCAGTGACGAGCCCGCATCCAGTCGCACTAAGGATGCTCCTCGGCGGGAGGGGGGTTGCGGTCTCCTTGTTGTGGGCGATTCTATAGTTAGGAATATAGAGAGGGGGGTCTGCGACGGATGTGTGGACCGCACGGTGACTTGCCTGCCTGGTGCGAAGGTTGCGGACATCACGTCTTGTCTAGATAGGCTGGTTAGGAGTGCTGGGGAGGAGGTTGCGGTCGTGGTGCATGTTGGCACCAACGATGTGGGGAAATGTAGCCGGGAGGTCCTGGAAGCCAAATTTAGGTTGCTAGGCAGGACGCTGAAGGCCAGGACCCCAAGGTGGCGTTCTCAGAAGTGCTACCAGTTCCACATGCAGGGCCAGCTAGGCAGGCGGAGCTCAGGAGTCTCAATGCGTGGATGAGACGGTGGTGTCGGGATGAAGGGTTTAGATTCGTTAGGCACTGGGGGACATTCTGGGACAAGCCAGGCCTGTACAAGAGGGACGGGCTTCACTTGAACCAAAATGGAACCAGGCTGCTGGCGCTTAATATTAAAAAGGTGGCAGAGCAGCTTTTAAACTGATCCCTGGGGGAAAGCCGACAGGAGCCGAGTGGCGTCCGGTTCGGAACTCCTTATCCCTACGGGAAGAGGAGGATGGAGGAGTACCAAAGAGTAATGGAGGAGTAGGAAATAGAACTTCTAAGCTGAGTGTAAGTGACAGTTTGTCCAGTAAAAGGAGAGGAGGGGAAAAGGGATCAAAAAACAGTCCCTCTTTAGAGAACCCCGTATATAGGTGTTATTATACGAATGCTCGAAGTCTCCGAGCAAAGATGGGGGAATTGGAATGTTTGGTGGCTAGGGAAAAGATTGATATAGTAGGCATAACGGAAACCTGGTGGAATGCAGAGAACCAGTGGGATACTGTAATCCCAGGCTATAAACTCTATAGGAGGGACAGGGAAGGGCGTGTTGGCGGAGGGGTGGCCATCTATATCAAAGAAGGGATAGAATCCAGCAGAGTAGAAACTGAAGGTGGGCTGGACTCCACCATGGAGTCACTGTGGGTTAAACTATCAGGCCGTAAGAGCAACGTAATAGTGGGGGTGTGCTATCGTCCTCCCGATCAAAAACTTGAAGGTGACCTTGAAATGAGGAAACAAATCAGGGCAGTGACCAAGAGAGGCAGGATTGTAATCATGGGGGACTTCAATTATCCTCATATTGACTGGGTCAACTGCTGCTCTGGTCAAGAAAGAGAGACCGGATTCCTTGACGAGCTGAATGACTGTGCCTTAGAGCAGCTAGTCATGGAGCCGACCAGAGGACAGGCGACTCTGGATTTAATATTGTGTGGTACTCGGGACCTAGTTAGGGATGTAAGTGTTACTGAGCCATTGGGGAACAGTGACCATGCTGCGATTCGTTTTGCCATGCATGTCCAGGAAAGAGTGCAGAGCAAATCTGACACAAGAACCCTTGACTTTCGAAGGGCAGATTTCCCTCAGATGAGGAGACTAGTTAGACAGAAATTGAAAGGGAAGGTAAAAAGAGTCCAATCCCTCCAGGCTGCGTGGAGGCTGTTTAAAAAAACAGTAGTAGAGGCCCAGCGGAAGTGTATACCGCAAAGAAAGAAGGGTTCGACAAGGTCCAGGAGGGTGCCTGCATGGCTGACAAACAAGGTTAGAGAAGCTGTAAAGAGCAAAGAAGCTTCCTTCCGTAAATGGAAGTCTTGCCCCAGTGAGGAGAATAAAAAAGAACATAAACTCTGGCAAAAGACAAGTAAGAAGGTGATACGGGAGGCCAAGAAAGCGTTTGAGGAACGCATGGCTAGCAACATAAAAGGGAATAATAAAAGCTTCTTCAAATATGTTAGAAGCAGGAAACCTGCCAGAGAGGCGGTTGGCCCGCTGGATGGTGAGGGAGGGAAAGAGGAGATAAAAGGGGACTTAGAGATTGCAGAGAAATTAAATGAATTCTTTGCGTCCGTCTTCACAGCAGAAGAACTTGGGCAGATACCACAGCCTGAACAGCCCTTCTTAACGAAGGAATTAAATCAGATACTGGTTAATAAAGAAGATGTTTTAGATCAAATTGATAAACTACATATAAATAAGTCACCAGGCCCAGATGGTATACACCCAAGAGTAATTAAGGAACTAAAGAACGAAGTTGCTGACCTCTTAACTAGAGTATGCAACTTGTCCCTTCAAACGGCCACGGTACCAGAGGATTGGAGGATAGCCAATGTCACGCCAATCTTTAAAAAAGGGAGAAGGGGGGACCCTGGAAACTACAGGCCTGTCAGCCTAACGTCTGTTCCGGGTAAGATGGTGGAAAGCCTCATCAAAGATAAAATCCTAAAACATGTAGAGGAACAAGTACTGCTAAAGGAAAGTCAGCATGGCTTCTGTAAGGGTAAGTCTTGCCTCACAAACCTTTTGGAATTCTTTGAAAAGGTCAATAGGCACGTGGATGTGGGTGAACCTGTGGATATCATATACCTGGATTTTCAGAAGGCATTTGACACGGTCCCCCACCAAAGACTGCTGAAGAAACTTCACAGTCAGGGAATAAGAGGGCAGGTCCTCTTATGGATCCAGAATTGGTTGAGGGCCAGGAAACAGAGAGTGGGGGTCAATGGGCAATTTTCAGAATGGAGAGAGGTGAAAAGCGGAGTGCCCCAGGGATCTGTCTTGGGGCCCGTGCTTTTCAACTTATTCATAAATGACCTGGAGACAGGGATAAGCAGTGAGGTGGCCAAGTTTGTGGATGACACAAAACTTTTCCGGGTGGTAAAAACCAGAGACGATTGTGAAGAGCTCCAGAAGGATCTCTCCCAGTTGGGGGAATGGGCAGCCAAATGGCAGATGCGTTTCAACATAGACAAATGTAAAGTGATGCACGTTGGGGCCAAAAACCAAAACTTTACCTATAGGCTAATGGGTTCTGAGCTGTCTGTGACAGCTCAGGAGAGAGATCTTGGGGTGCTGGTGGACAATTCAATGAAGGTATTGACCCAGTGTGCGTCAGCAATTAAGAAGGCCAATTCCATGCTTGGGGTAATTAAAAAAGGGGTTGAGAATAAAACAGCCAATATTATCATGCCATTGTACAAATCAATGGTAAGGCCACACCTGGAATATTGTGTCCAGTTCTGGTCGCCGCATCTCAAAAAGGACATAGTGGAGTTGGAAAAGGTGCAGAAGAGAGCGACAAAAATGATTACGGGGCTGGGGCACCTCCCTTATGAAGAAAGACTGCAGCGTTTGGGGCTCTTCAGTCTAGAAAAAAGGCGCCTGAGGGGGGACATGATTGAGACATACAAAATTATGCATGGAAGGGATAAAGTCAATAGAGGGATGTTCTTTTCCCTCTCTCAAAACACCAGAACCAGGGGGCATCCACTAAAGCTGAGGGTTGGGAGAGTTAAAACAGATAAAAGGAAGTACTTTTTTACCCACCGGGTAGTTAATCTGTGGAACTCCTTGCCACAGGAGGTGGTGATGGCATCTGGTCTTGATGCCTTTAAGAAGGGATTGGACAGATTTCTGGAGGAAAGGTCCATCATGGGCTATAGGCAATGATGGATTGTGCAACCTCCTTACAAAGGTGGTGGGCTTCTGGTACCGGGTGCAAGGGAGTGGCAACAGGATGTAAGCATCTTGTTGTTACATGCCTCCCTGGGGCACCTGGTGGGCCGCTGTGAGATACAGGAAGCTGGACTAGATGGCCTGATCCAGCAGGGCTCTTCTTATGTTCTTATGTTCTTATGTAGTTGCAGTGGTCAAACAAGTAAAAATGGTCACAGGTTTTGCCACTGATCTCTCCACACAGTCACATTGTTCTGTCACTCATTCAATGGAGCCACTAACTGCATTTTGCGGATTGCAAGAACTCAGAAGTTAATGGCTCAATCCTGTCAAGCACCTAAACCAGCAGATCTTGCAATCTGCTGCCGTAGATGCTGTTGTGGTGCAAAATCAGTGCAAAATCCAAGCCGCTGTCATATGCTGCAGACGTGCTGGTAGAAATGGCTAGTGGTTCTGTGTAGGGTAGTGGTCTAATCTGTGGGGGTGGGGTGGTTGCAGGGGCAGTTTAGGGTGAAGTGGAGCAAGCTGGAGGGGGGTGGATCTTGGTGGCACATGCCAGATCCTATCCCTTATTTTTCAATCCATTCGTCATTTCCTTTGGCTTAATATAGCAAAATAGCTACTGTGTGTCCAATGAAACCTATGGATGATCAGACAGCTTACCAGGAGATAAATAAAAAAGGTTTTTACTTGCCTCTCACTGGCCATTTGATTCAACCACCCCCTCAAACATAGCGTAGAGTGTGTTCTCTGTCAGTGTGGCTGCATGGCAAAAGGTGAACAACAGGATTGGATTGTAAGATATTCCATGCTGGCCCGGGGAGGGGGGTGGGGCTGGGATGCGGCCTACTTCAACCCTCGTTCCTAGGTTGCATGGCCCTGATTTGGGCCAGCACTAAACAGCAGGCACAGGTCCGAGCAAGTCCATCTGGGTGGCTGGCAACTACCCCTGGGCAAGGGCATGAATGTGCCCTTGTCCCAAGGAGGCTCCAGAGATTGCCTAACTTGTGATGGATACAGCACCAGCCTTCAGGCCTTGCCATTATGGCGCATGTTAGGATTGCACTCTCAGTAATAGAACAGCAGTCTATTCCTATCCTTTTGGGACTAACCACTTCGGTTTAAAGTGTCAGTGAATGGTACCTTCAGTTCAGTTTTAGTTCAGTGGATCCTGGAGATGTCCCCAGCTTCTTATGCCCACCTCCTTCCAGACTGCATTTTTATGCTTCCTATTTTGACACATATTCTAGAGAGGTTTTCCATTTCATATATATTATTTTGGAGATGCACTGTGGCTTCTCTCTCTAATACCAACATGTGACTGTGCATTATCAGAAAGGATGAATCCTTCCAGATACAAGCTTGATGTTTACAAGTTGGAAATGAATGGGCACTCCCACTTTTCTGTTTTGTTTTTGTGAAGTCAACCTAGACATGGTCTTACATGCTTGACTTCAATTTTCATTTTCAATGCTTAATGTAGATATAGCACTTGTGGGTAAGATAGCGCCTTGCCCCACTGCAGTTCTATTTCTGATTGTTCCCCATTCCACTTATTCTTTTTATTGGAAAAAAGAGCTTCGGTTGATAGCACTATTTCCACCCCACCCCCCAAAAACAGTTGAGGTCATGCACTTGGAGTCATCTCTACTTTGCCCACAATATATAATTTTTAAAGAATTTGCTGAACAGCAATATTGTGACTACACCAGCATATTTTTTACATTTCTAAACAGGCTGTGGGATTTTCCTTCACCAGCTGATGGATGTGTTCAGATGATGACAGGAGGAAGACTTGAATTATTACCTTGCAATGAACGTCGGTACTTTGTTTGTGAAGTAGCAATAGGTACCCAAGAGAAGATTTGATTGTGAAGTGCAGCTCATGGGTGTACTATAAAATACTGATACTTTTGAGTATTTCTATAATAGTTCAGTCACATTCTCATCACACTACCATTCATCTTCTTGTTCTGCCTTATGGTTGTGAATTTGCCCATTGTTCTTTCTAAAGTGGTGTTAGGGTTTCATGTCAGAGCATTATTTGGCTTGAATTTTTTTATAAACTGCACATGACGGATACGTACATAATTTGGATGTGCATAAAACATTGACATTCCAAAAGGATAGAACTGAGAACGTAAGAATAGCAAGTAATTTATTGTAAATAATGTCATTGGTCATTGAAGTTGATGCCTTTTTGTGTTTTATTAATCCTGATTTCTGTGGATTGATAATAATTTTGTTTTAATTTGTGAGCTACCTTTGACAGCTAGATTTGTGAGCTACCTTTGGACAGCTTTTCTGAATGGGGAATGGTGGGCTATAGATGTTTCAAATTAAAATAATGTCTGAATAAAATGGTTTCCTCTGATTCAAGAAGCCAGAGTGCTGCAGCCAGTTCTTTGTGGTCTTTATGCAATCAGGTATAGTATATTTATGCTCATATGCAACCAAATGTTTGCAGAGTGGTGTTGAGCATCCATTCTCTGCTCCTGGTTTGTGTGCATGCACATGCATGTGTGTGCACTGTGTGCCCTAAAGGCAGGAAGAATGCACAATCTCTCAGTTTTTCTTTGACTATTGCTTTGGCAAGATTTTGAAAGGATTGCTTTTAGTATGTCTTTCTCTCCCAGAATGCACAGTGCAACTTTGAACACTTTCAAGATCGGCTTGCCATATCTGCCAGATCCCACTGTGTGTGTCTGCATATATGACTGCTCAAACTATTGTTACAGCTTCGCAACCTGTCTTTTTATGTTCGGTGATAAATGAACTAATTTCTGAGTTTGCTTCTCTGTAAGGTCTTACTGTGTTTGCTTCTTAATAACCCGGTTCTAAATATCTACCTTTTTTTTTTTAGCTGGTCTTGACCTTTTCATTGATTATCCTGGGAAAATAATGCTTGCCGTTCATCCCCTTGCCATGTTCAGCATTCTTGATGAAGCAAGATACCATTGTGTGCGAAATATGAACTGTACTGGAATAAGTACCTGGCCAAATGTACACTATCTTGTCACTGGACAGGAAATGGTGACTGGTCTCGCTCATCATATATTTCGCTTGAAAACAAGTAATAATTCATTTTGTGAATTATCATTTTGTGATCACACTGTATTTCTGCATTATGTCCACACAAATAGTGCAATTCTATGCATGTTAAGTCCCATTCTTTTCACTGAGGTTTATTCCCAAGAAAATGTGCATAGAATTGCAGCCTACATTTCTGTCTATGTTGTGGCTTAGCATTTTGATAATGATAAAATGTCTCACTAGGTATGATGTTTTCTATTTCATGGGTAAGGGTACTCAGTGTCAACGTGCTGGGATTACTCATTTATAGATAATGGTTGCCGTGTCCATAGTCTCTCTAGGCAACTGCTGAGAACCAGAGAACCGCCTCCACAACTGAGCCATCTGTTTTGCAGTCTATAAGGAAGGCTTACTTCCTACTTTTTCCTACTTCCCCTCCCCCAAACTCTTACATAATTGGCTGTTTTTTCAGCAAATGTCCTTGTTGTTAAAATGATATTCATCTATTCAGAGGCGGATCTAAGGGAGGGCAAATCTGTAAGTTTTGCAAGAAGCCTTACCCTGTCATGTAAATCCCTCCTCTCCCTTGCTGCTGTAGCCAGTAAGCAACGCCAAGATGTTGCTTTTCCCTGTGAGGATTGGCTAGAACAGTGCAGGAGAGGAGTGTTTTCCACTGCAAGGTAAGGCTTCTTGCAAAACTTACAGATTTGCCCCCCCTTAGATCCGCCTCTGCATCTACAGTATTTTTCTTTACTGTTTGTATAGAAAATACACTAAGAGCAATGCTGAAACCAGTTAATCTTCACTGTAGTTATATAGTTTTTGTTTTGTTTGTCTCAGAATGAGATATTATGTAATAGGCAGTGGCAGTCCTGGGGGCTTGCCCACTGTGGGGCAAACCCCCAGATGGCAACCCCCCCCCCCCGAAGTGTGTGCAGTGATGTCATTGTGCCTCCGCAATTACTTTCTGAAAGCAGTGCAACAATCAGCTGTTCCCAGTCCCTGGGAATAGCTTTGCTCTACTGCAAGCAGCAGTCTCCCCATCTGATAGTCGGAGGAATACTGTACCACTGCAAACCTTGCTTGGCTTCACAATGATACAAGTGGCACCTAGTTCCTCCATGTATCAGAGGAGCAGGCGCCACTTGGGAGTGCCATAGAGCCACTCCCTGTTAACAACTTTGCACCAAGTGGCGCTGGCTCCTCTGAATATCAGAAGTTTTAGTATCTGTGTCCTCCTTTCTGATTTGATCAGTACAGCATCCTTCTCCAAGTTATTTTATCATTGGATTCTAAGTACAACTGGTCTGAACTTGGCTCTTACCATTATTTGGTGGTAAAGCAGCCTTTCATTGATCCCTTGCAACACCTCTAACATAATCCATGTATGCAGTATCTCCTCAAGACCCACCTGTACCTTTCAGGATTTTATGTCTTTCAGCATTCTGGAAGAGCATTTTTCTTTCATTCCAAATGTAAGTCTGCTGCCAGGATTTCTGCACCCTTCATGGCTTCTACACAGCTCCCTTTTTTTCTTTACAGTTGAGCATAACTAACTTCATATAAAGGATAAAGAAATTCCTTGAAAAGGGCAGGCTAACCCAAGGGAATAGTATAGTGTAGTAGTGAAAGTGATGATGTGTTTCCCCTTAAGTATTTGATTCTTACCTGTAGAAAAGTTGTATTCTACTTTATAGTCCCCTGTGCAAGCACCAAGTCATCGCTGACTCATCACATCACGATGTTTAGTAGACTTTATTGTAGGCAGACTTTATTGTATGGGTTGGTACTCGTTTTACTGACCTTGGAAGGTTGAGTCAACCTTGAGCCAGCCACCTGAGAACCTGCCTTCAGCTGGGATCAAACTCAGGTCATGGGGAGAGCTTTTGATTGCATTACTGCATCCTACCACTCTGCTTCACACTGTCTCCTGTTCTGCTTTGTTAGACTAGACAAAAATAGTAACCATTTACCATAGTGAAACGACCCTTAGCAACATGCATTGGAAACTTTTCATGAATAGTGAAATTTTCTGGTAGGAGAATTATCTGATAGATTGTGTCTTATGACTGTTAGGTATATCTTTATACTGGATATCCATCTCAAAGAATATTACAATAATTTCATGCTGGATTTAACTCACAAATAGAAAGTGTCTGTGTGCTTGCCTGTGCATTTGTAACTCTGAATAATTCTTTCATTGAAACCAGCTTGGACATCTAAGAATCTATTTTCCCTCTCTGAACCCCAGGTTGCGCTCCAGGCCGTTATGGAGGTGCATGTGCAAAAGAATGCCCACAGTGCAGAGATAATTCTAGTTGTAACATGTTGACTGGCTTCTGTGATGAAAAAACCACCTGCATAGACCTATCCTCTTTACAGAGATGTTCAGAAAGTAAGTTTTAAAGAAACAACTATGTGGCTTAGTTTATATAAAACATTGCTGGATTTGTTCTGTTATGTTGGATCCAAATGGTTTTATAGATATCCCACAAGATTAGTAGTATTGAAGAAAATTTTCTAATTAAAAATGAAACAAAGCATTGTTTTTTGATGTGGCCTGGCATGTTGTCTGTCCTGTAATGGCTCAGACTTTGTTCAGACATTCAAGCCTGCAGTAATATTTATTTATTTTATTTATTTATTATTAGATTTTTACCCCGCCTTTTGTGCCCAAAATATCTTTTGCATGGTGTAAAGAGCCCTGTGCAAATGTGACCTGAAGCAGTCATCCGTTGTCAGGAATGGGGTGGGAACCCCCCCCCCCCAAAGCTATTAGCAGCTGTCCTGTGTGATGAGCTGCCAGTACTTCAATTGGAGTAATAGACTCTAAGCTCTGGACTGGCTCTGGATCCCTGACCTAGTAATTCATATCTCTCAGTAGGGATGTGGTGGTGCAGCGGGTTAAACCGCTGCTGTTGGGCTTTCCGACCGGAAGGTTGGGAGTTCAAGACTGTGCGACGGAGTGAGCGCCCGTTGCTTGTCCCAGCTCCTGCCAACCTAGCAGTTCGAAAGCACCTAAATGCAAGTAGATAAATAGGGACCACTTCCGTGGGAAGGGAACAGCTTTCCGGGCGCTATGGCGTAGAGTCATGCCAGCCACATGACCACGGAAGCTTGTCCTCGGACAAAACGCCGGCTCTACAGGCTTTGAAACGGAGATGAGCACCGCCCCCTACAGTCGGTCATGACTAGACCATTTGGTCATGGGGAAACCTTCACCTTTACGCTCTCATTAGTCATTTATTTTGAGATATGTAGCTTATTGTGGATTGTTTTGTGTGTGTTTTGCTTACTTGGGGACACTCATCAAACCAGTTTAAAAACAAAGCAGCAGAATTTCCTTTCTCTTCTCCCATCCACCATGCCTGGCTTTTTTGCAAACCTCTTTTATTTCTTCTTTGGAGACTCTGCTTTCGTTGTTGCTTCACTGGAATGCTCTTTCAGCTTTCTTTCATGTGAGTAGGAGAAGGCAGAGAAGCAGAATTGTCTTTTCCTAGTTGACCCTAATTCAGCATTTTTCAAACTCTAGGAGAGTTTGACCTGCTGTAAGTGCGTGTGGGGAGGAGAGAAGGCAGAGAGCATTGGCTTTCCCAAGCCTTGGAAAATTTAAATAAGATCACTATGCACTTCCAGTTTCACAATCAAAAACTGGAAATGTGTTGCAACCTTTAAAAATTTTTTTCTAAGGCTTGGGGAGCCTGCAGAGATGTCTGCAGGGCTCCCCCACCCCCAGGAAGCCAAAGCTTGGACAGGTAAAGTGATCAAAGCCCCTGGCACCCCAGGCAGCAGCATGATCCTGGGGATTACGCTGCTCCCTTCTCTCCTCCCCATCCCTCAAGGGGATAGGGCAGAGGTTCTCTGGCTGGGGCACCATGAAGCCCCAGTTTGAAAACCTCTGTCCTAATTTATTAAGTGTAATATTTGTAAAAATTGGGGGAACAAAGGGGAGTATTGCCCAGGGGCTAAAATGTAATTGGGGCATACTTTGATCATGTGAAGAGGCCTTTTATTTAAGGACTACTTTAGTGAATCTGTTCACAGTTCAGCTGAGACTGCATAGTGGACTTTGGGTAGCAAATTACATTGTAATTAAATCCATTTGCATGTGAAGAGGGATCCCTTCTCCCCAGTTCCTCCATCATTGCACATGACTATTTTAAAATGAGTTAACCTCAAAAACCTTACTTTTAGATAGTGTGAGCACCCCCTCAGTTTTCCCCAAAATACATTGGTCTCACATATTTAAGGCTGTCATCCTAAACACATCTACTTGCGAGTATATCCTATTGAATTCAAGTAGAAGATATGCACAGGATTTTCCCTGGGTTATTTCCTGTGCCTAGGTTACTCTACATTTTGGATTGTAACCAAACAAAAGGTCTGGGAAAGGAAGATCTGTGTTTGAAAATGCCGCCATTTTCATTTTGACATTGGTGTTAAATGGCTCATTATGCATTTGCTTTTAAAGCAACAATCAGTGAGAGATGTCCAAATATGGATACATGGCGATACTGGAACAGACATTGTTATTACTTCTCACATGATCCTGGAAAAACCTGGGAAGAGGCAAACGCTACTTGCAGTCGCTTTCGAGCTGCTGAACTTTTGTGGTTTGACGATGAGGATGATCTGGTATGATTATTAAGATAACTATGTTTTCTTTCTGGTGAGTTTGTTGACTTGTAGTTCCAGGAATATGGGCCAGTTATCACCTGTGCAATTGTATCACATTTGAAATAGGGAATAAATTTTGTCTACATTTTCATAAAACCCGTCAGCATTAAATTGTAAAAAGAACATTCTTATATGGTATTATCCAAGTTGGAAGATGCTCCTCTCCCAATATGGTTGCAAGAATTTCTTAAAGAATCCCAAAAAGTTTCATTTTTAAATGATAGTAAGCCCTGATAGTGTTAGATCATAACAGCCAATAATACTGTATATACAAATGATAAGTGAGCAGATGCGTGTTCCACTTTGTACATAGAAGGCAATCCGTGATTTGAGTATTGTACTTGGAATGAAGGCAAGATTCATGAATTGGCTCCCCCACACCTTTTTTTTTTTTTTTTTTTTTAAAGTTAGGAGGATTGCATGCATCAGGCCACATAAGGCCCTAAATCAGAGCTTGACAAATTGTGCTTTGGAATTAGGAACCAGCCTATAAATTTAGGATCCAGGCCTTCTCCCCCCTTATCTACTGTAGCCAACTCAAATATATCCTACATCACAAAAGAGAAATCGGATCAAAATGAAAAAAAAAGAGAAGTGAAAGTATTTATTTATTGGAAATTGAAAAACATGTTTGAACAAGCCATGGACAGCTAAACCAAGAGGTGACCTAATGTGATTATTGTCAGGGCAAGTGGTGGAAAGAGGGGAAGATTCAGAGTGCCCTTTTCACTGAGTCTGCTGCTGTCTCTCTTCAGCTCATTGTAGACACAAACCACATTCTTTTGTTTCCCTCTTTCTAAAAGGAAGCAAGAAATGAAAAATCTGCTTTCCTACCCCGTTTCCCTCATTCCTTCCTCCTGCAGTTGTATTACATGTGTAAGGGGAGTGAACCGACTAGCTGCTGCCTGCACCCTATGTGCAGTGCTGAGCTGCTTAACTATCAGTTCCTTTTGCTCCTTCCTCACTTGATCCATTTAAAATTAATGGAGGAATTGTACAAGGAGGAATTGAGGGGAAGCAGCTGTTTACCTGGTTCCTTCTTTAGGATCCTTTTTAAGTAAAAAGAAAGTGCCATTTCTGCTTGGAATTCTCAGCATGACAAGGGTTTGGGATGCCTTAGTTTGATCCCACCCTATTAATTTTTCTTCTGTGGGTACGGCTTGGGTACATCCCAAACGTATTACGCTGACCCTGCCTGGAACTACTGGAGAATGGGAAGGTTTGTACTTACCTATGAACTCCCCTTCTCAGTCGTTCCAGGCAGGGTCAGCGTCCCGCCCACAGGATTATGAGGCATCCTTGAGTTTTTTTCTGCAGGAAGTCATTGCCTGTGTAACCCCAGGGCCGGCGCAGAGTCATGAGGCGAGGAAGTGGGCTAGGGCCTGTTGCTCAGCCTCATCACAGAATGCAGCCCATTGTTGGCTGTAAGGAAAGGGGGAATGGCTGGTGAGGACTTCACGAAGTGCCAAGAATCCAGCGACAAGAAGGGAGACTGGGGATTGAACTGGGGATTCTGGGAGGTCTCCCTCCCCCTCAGCAAGTCTTCTGTCATCTGACCTGCCTATTTGAGCTTCCCAGATGTACTATGCTGACCCTGCCTGGAACTACTTAAAAGGGGAGTTCACAGGTAAGTACAAACCTTCCCATTCTCCCACACATGAGGGGCACCCAAGGTGGCTATTGGGAGCACTGAAACCTTTGGCTTATGCAGCTTTTTCTTATAATGAAAAACCATGGTTTGACATCGTGTCTCAACCCAACCAATTGTTGTTAGGATAGGAGCAAAAATGGGTGTTTAGCAAAGTGGCTGTCATACAAAATGTGTAAAAAAAATTGCTGGTACAGTGAGCCCTCCTTATCTGCAAGTTCAGCATCCACGAATTTGACCAATCACTGATGCTGCAGTGTCACAAGGCAGTATCAGCTGCTTCTCGGTTGGGGTGAGGCCCATGACCTGCTCTGGGAAGCATTTCCCAAACTGCTTCATTTGGAAATGCTTCCAAAGCATTTCCATTGCAATGCACAGTTTGGGAAATGCTTCTGGGATGCATTTGGGGCATGCCACAGCCAATGGAATGGGTCATGAACCATGGTGCATCCTGGAAAGGCTTCCAGGAGCACCTGATACTGCCCCATAGCGCAGCACTTGATGATCCACAGAGATCTGCATATCAGGCTGCAACTCACAGGTAGGGAACACTATTTTTTTTATGTTGGAAAAGACAGTCAATTGTACATCCTTATTTCAATTTTATTCATTATTCTGTTCTAATTGTAGGAGTGGTCTAAAGGTTTTATTGCTGAACGCATATGGATAGGACTGCAAGATATAAATTATGATGATGAGTGGGCTTGGTCACATGAAGATGATGCAACAAATGCATTACAGTGGTACGTAAAATGGCAATCTAGCTTTCTTTCGGACTCTGACTTGGCTGGACTGTAATAGCTGGCAGTGCACATAGAACTGTGCCTTGGACTCAACTGTATACCACTCCTTATGATATTAACACATGTGTATAAAAAACTTGAGAGTCTTCCTGAATCCAGTTTTATTGAGCTGTTTTCTCTGTTGCCTTTGTAAGAGTTCCTTATTTTCAAAGTTTCAAAGCTGGGCCAAAGCAGCTTTCATTTGCTTTGTCGATGTCTTCACTGTTGTGCCTCCTGTAAAGGGGGTGCATGCCCATTTATTAAGTCAGGTAACTTGAATGTTTTAAGTCGAGAACCTTTTTGTATAGGATAGGGTTGTAAATGTCATTGAATTCAATGAGATTTACTCACCCATAAGTATGTCTAAAATTGCAGTTCTAAATTGTTAGTCTTTTTTCCCCCAGGCCTGGTTTTTGTATACTGAATAACCATAGGGTAGATAACCATGTCCTGAACTTAACATTCTCGCAACTCTTAACAAATATTTTCCATTATCAGTCTTAATAGGCCCTTTAACCTTCATAGGTCACGTTTCTGATATCACTAGCCTATTGGAAGGAAGTGCTGGCGAGTGCGTATTCTGCCGGCACTGGCTGCCACAAAAGCACTGTTCAGCATTTTGCAGCAGTGCAAGCTGCTAGCATACTGTTGGGAAGACCAGGCCTTCCCATGCGCACTGGCTGATGTTCGGAGGCCCGCTGGAGTAAGTAAGCCTGCGCAGGAGCATGAGGGTGGGGAAGTCTTTGAATGATACTGCTGGCTTAGGTCTAGGTTGACTCATTGCAACTACTGGGGCTTACCTTAGGGCAAGGGGACAAATGTAACCCCATGGAGCTCTCCAGGAGCTAAAAATTCTTTGTGGGATGCAGTGGAAGCGCTGCGCTGGGATGTAGATAGGATGATGATGATGAACAGTATTTATATACTTTTCAACAAAAACGTTCATGAAGTGCCTTAGAGACAAAATAAAATAAGTTATATGTCTCACAATCTAAAAATGGGACTGTGAGTAACTGTTTACCCATTTTTTTTATTTTTTTTGTAACAACTGCTTTTAAAATGCTGACTTCTAACATTACTGTGAAGTTCATAAAATATGACTTCAGCAACTTAACATTTGTCCTGAGATAACTTAGGGCACAATCCTAAGAGTGAAGTTGATCCAATGCAAAGTGCTTGCTCTGCTCCAACATCACTAGTGCCGCCCTGCACTCCTGCGTTGGCGCTAGTGATGTTGGGCTGACTCTGGCGCAAGAGCGGTTCTGGGTGGGAGGGAGGGAGGGCGGAACTGGTTGGGCTGGTAGGCATGCCAGCCGGGGAGGGGGGTGGAGATGGGATGCAGCTGTTAGGCCACATCCAAGCCTTGGTGCCCAGGCTCTGCGGCCCCCTTGGCTCTGTGCCTGCTATTTAGCAGGTGCAGAAACAAGGAAACCATCGAGGAGAGCCTCCCTTGCCCCAAGGAGGCTCTCCAGTGCACCAAAGCTGAGCTGGATATAGCCCAGGCCCGCAGGCCTCACTATTCCAGCCCTGTTTACGATTGCACTCTCATACATCATCTTTATTCCCTTTTGCCCTGCTTTCCATGATCTTAAAATAATGATCATCTTAAGGATATGCATGGAAATGGAACTTTTCATATGCAAACTTGGAAATTTGTGAAAATGACTTGCATCCTTTAATTGAAATGATTGTATTCCTGAGACCTTTTTTATCGGACATTTCCCCAAATGTGTAAGGATTATTGCATTTGTATAGTCACTATATTCTAAATGAAGCCAAAATGAAGCACTGTGCTGGAAGAGAGCTGCATGGGTGGCAGACAAAACAGGCATAATGCCTAACATTTTGCATTAGCCTTTTCACTCCTTGCTCTCCCATTGTCCCTCTCCCTCAGGTTGATTTGGGGATTTGTAGGTCACTGTTGATAAGGCTACGAAGATGGAAAGGTCTAACTAGAGAGAGGCCACTGTGGTAGCATCCCTCCTTGATCTGAAAGACGTTTTTCACAATCCAGGGCCTGAAAGACAGCATAAATTGGGCATAGCAACAATTGGGCAGTCTATGAAAGCCTGGCTAGCCTGCTGTCTCATTAGTATGCTGAGGCTAGACAGGTGATCAGGAAAAATTAAAAGGATTCAAAGGGAAAGCAACTCTATCCCAAGATGGAGCTTAGCAAAGTGTTGGCACAGATCTTAAATAGACAAGGAGAAAACAAAATGACATCTCTTAATTCAGGTTGCTAAATATTACTCAGACTGTAACTACTCTGTCAAAGAAGCAGAAGGAGTCTAGTTCCAGTACTCCTGTGAGGAGTGTGCGAGCATTTTGTGAGTGCATCAAGTGATGAGTTGAAGAACTGCCTTGGGCATCTCTGTTTGTGGCTTTAAAAAACTCGGGTTTTGATTATGTAACTGGTTACCATCTTCCCAACCTTCTCTTTAATATAGCCTAGGTGGGCTTCCTTGCCCAATCAGGGCGCATGGCAATCTCAGCAGGAATATTGAGCAGAATTCCCTGTCTCATGTTTGCTTACCTTTTGTCTTTGTAGTCCTCCCCAATTGCTTCTCCAGGGGTTCCCAAACGCCTTACCTTGGTAACCTGCTTCAGTGTCTGCAGTGGGCCCACTGAGTCCAAGAAGCTGCATGGTAATATGGCGCATGACCCAAAAGCCTCTTGCTGGTTGCTCTGGTGCATGGTGTGTCATTGGCTGCATTGCACTATGTATCCCAAACTGTGTATTGCAGTATTTCTCAAACTGTGCGCTGGACCCGTTTGGCGGGTCATGGCCTGATGTCAGGTCAGTTGCAGAAAGGTGGGAGTAGCCAATTTGGAAGTAAAGTTGCAGATCTTACCATTGCTATATATCTTTTGTGTTTGTAGTTTGAATTTTTAAACAAGTTTTTAAAATTTTGTTTTCATTTCAGTGCTTTTACTGAATGTTTTGTCCTAGTCTTGCTTTTTGTCTGGGATTTTTCATGGTTGTGCCATTGCTGCAGTCCAAGAATGCCAGTTTGCATTTCAGGAGTGTCATTTGATTACATCACAATGACAGCATTTCCAGCTTGATTGTCACTTCCGACCATGGCAACACTTCCAGTGGATCCCAACATGAGTGCCATTCCAAAAAGTGGGTCATGGTGCTGAAAGGTTTGAGAACCATTGGTGTATGGTGACTCACCAGTTGGTCGACACCCAAATTTTGAACCAATATCTGCTGCAAGGTAATTTGTCCAGGAACTGGGTTCTGGATTGCATGTCTGCTAGCTTCCTGGACTTGTCAGGCCATGACCCACCCAAAATCAGGTTGCAACCCACTGGTGGGTCACCATGCACAAATTGAGAGGTGCTATATTAGCCATATTTTAAAATTACATGACCCTGTATAGATCAAAGCTGGGCTTCCCTCCGACTGACTGTTATTGTTTGCCTTGACAGGATTGTCCTCCAAGAAACGACTAGAAAGAAGAGATGTGCTGATTTGTCACCAGATGGGGTTGTTAATTTTGCTCGCTGCTCTGAAAAGAAAAAATGGGCATGCAAGAGACCAGCTGAACCAGGTTTGGAATTTGCTGACTGGAATGTTCAGTATTAGTAGTTTAAGTGGCAACTAAGATGCCCATATGGAGGAGATGGTGGGGAATTATAAAAAATTGATGAGCTTTCAAAGATCAGTTGCTTCCAAAGGAATGCTGAAGCCTCTTTGTTCAGAATGGAAAACTCTGAGTTGCTGGGACACAGTATTTTCCTTCTTGTTTTGGGACTCTAGACTAAACTGAATGAGAAGTTAAATATGCCATTGCCTAGTTTGAAGCTAAAGTTTAAAAAAAAAAACAATTGTGTGGGTTCCTGCTTCAGACTGGGATTGCAGTACAAAGGTAGCAAGTAGCCCTTTATTTCTGTGCCACTCCTCACCAAAAATACCCTCTCCCCTGCTACCGAAGTTGTTGTAGACACTAGAAGATGCCAATTTTTTCACAAGTATCTTTTGGGGATAATAGAAAACAGCATGAGAATAAAAGGTTAAAGGCACTCTACCTCAGCACTGTAGTTTTGCTCTAGATCAGGCCCTCAAGCAGTTGCAACTTTTATAGCGGTTCCCAAAATCTCTGGGAGTATTTTCTGGGGGGGAAGGGAATGGGAGTGATGCAGTCACCCTAATCGCATCGCTGCTGGCTGGGGGGGGATTACTGCTGGGCTGGGGGGGGCTGTTCCTGCCTCAGTGTCCAGGGGGTTCAGGGAGCCCCACAGACCACACTGCAGGGTTCCCCATGCTTCGTAATAGTTTTTTAAAACTATCGCAACCCACACAACAGAAATTATATATAAAAGTAGTTATTCCAAATGTTTGTGATGTAGGAGTATGGATTATTCTTTCTCATATACTATGGTAATGCCCAGTTATTGTAAACTTTTGGGGAGACTTTCTTAATATTATACAAATATGTGATGTAGCTAGCTGGGTTTTCATGACAAAAACCGGAAGTGCCTGTTTCTTCTTTGTTTAACGTGTTTGGAGACATGGGAGCCCTGCTGGGGGCTCCCCAGAACTCCAGCACTGGAGGCTGTTAAGTATAAAAAACTACTCCCATTCCCAGCAGCAGCATGATCCTGGGATTGCATTGCTGCCTTCCCACCCACCCCACCCCATAAAGGGACAGGGAGAAGTGCTTCTCTGGCTGGTGGGTCACGTCCCACCAGTTTGGGAACCACTGGTACACAGTATTTTGGTTTTAAAATGTTTAGCACTTTATACAAATTATACTTGGATGAAGTATTGACAAATCCTAAATAATTTGTGACCCACCGAGCAGAACATAGCCTTTTAGCCATATGTAGCAGCTAATGTCGGGGCTTAAAGAGTCATCTATGTTTGCTGCCAAGTGTTAGCAAACTGTGTCATACCTTAGGCTAGCCTAGGCCAAAGCCACTATTAATCAAGCTATAGAACCTGCTGACATAATTCATATTTTGCTCTTAAACAGGTCCTCTTGTGTAAGCAAAAGCCTCATGTACGGACCTTATTTTAGTTATCTGAATATATTCAGGAATATATATTTTTCCTTGATAAGGAAAATATAAGTTAAGATAAGAAAGAAACAGTAGATGCTAACCTCATAGAACTTTCCAATACAATGGTGAACCCTTTTTTTATGTCCATCTGATCAGAGTTGTTCTGTAGAAAGTTGAATAACTTGGAGTAGTCAAAGCATTTGACATGACTGCGGCCCAAACCTGAGCCCTCCAGCGCCCTCAGTATGATTGTACCGCGGGCACTGGTGTCTCAAACGTGCCTTACTATCTGGGCTGGCCCAGTGCCTGAGCCGAGCACCCAGAGGTAGCAGCCTGCGATTGACAGGTGGTGAGTTCACCAGTCCCTGGCCTTGGTGCTTTCTGGGTGGTCGGGGAGGGAAGAACTGGGTGGGGAAAGAGGCAGGGTGGAGTGGGATCGACAGCTACCTCCTCTGCTGGATCTTATCTTCTGTGTCAGGCCACACACGACTGCTGTGCCTGTGGCACCAGGCAGGAGAGGGCTGCCCAGCTGCAATCCTGTCCACATTTATCTGGGAGTAAGTCCCATTGAAGTAATTTGACCTTGCTTCTCAGTTAACTAGGTATAAAAATTAGAGAAATTATGTTATATGTCTGTTTGTGCTTTGCATCTTCAAAACTGAGTTCTGATCGTGTAGTGTCTACCTGAAGGGTGTCCATTTGGCCAGAGTCACTGAGAAACAATTCAGAATGGATGTTGCTAATCAGTGCAAATTGACAGCCCAGACCTGAGCTTCCTGGCTCCCATAGGAGCAGCAGTACCAAAATGGCAATCAGGCAGCCACCAGAGGCTCCTCGGGAGAAGGGGATATTCGTTCCCTTCCTCCAGGGAAAGACCCGCCATCCACAGTGGAGCTCCTTGGCTCATGGCTGGCTATATTGCCGGCAGTGAATCAAGCAGCCCGTGTCGGGCTGCCAGGGTGAGGCAAGGGGATAAGGTCCGGCGATGGAAGACACCGCCTGGTCCCTCAGCCTTGCTAGCCCATTCCTCCCCTCCCTCTGCCCAGTTCCTCCTCCTGCCCCAAATAGGCTTACCAGTGGCCAGCACTGCTGGAGCGCCAGCTGGCCGCTCACATTGGACTAGGCTGTCACGGAGTGCCACCCCAGTGCGTGCAGTAAGGTATAATGAGTGTGCTTTATGGCGTGATCACAACACGTTTAGCTGGCGGTACATACTGTATGTACTGCCTGTGGTAATGGGCTCAGGATTGAGCCCTGATTCAGTGAACCAAGTCCAACATTATACACTGTATTGGTGTAACTTATTGCTAACCTCTCCTTAACTTAATTAAGAAGTAACTACAAGATTGCAAAAATGGGGGAATGCCAAGCATTTAGCAGGTCCTAATATGTGGCTGATGGCAAATGCTTGACTTGAGTCAACGTTTGTGAGGACCTGATACTACCACTATGTTGTTGATATACTGTACATTCAAATTTGTCTTTTAATATACCCCTTCTCCCCCTTTTTTACAGATCTTGATGTATATATGGGCTTTTGGGATACAGTAGTGATCTCGGGTACAGTAAATGTATCATCCAATTCTACTCACAATGACTCAAGGGATGACTGTATTAAACAGAAGAGCATGTGTCTTGGCTATGGATTGTGGCAATCTAAATACTACCTATTAAATGGGGCAATATTAGTCGGTGGAGGCTTTGGTCCAAGTGTAACATTTTTAAAATCAGGTAGTCATATCTTAGTTCCTTCTCAAATGTATGAAGTTCTGAGTAAATATTGAATCTTTTCACAGTTTTCCACTATGGGTCAAATTAGATATGCATATATGCAAATGAGCGCTAGAGACATGCGTCCATTCAAAAGTGTCTCCTTCCCTTAAAAATAAACATGCAAAGTGGGGAGGGATCCTCACTGGAACTAGAGTATGTCCAAAGCTGTTGTTTTTTCCTGAAGCAAGTAGCAGCTTTAGAGGGATGATTTGAAATCAGTATGCAGGTTTATTTATTTGAAGTATTTATATGCCACTTTTCTTATTGGTAACTCAAAGAGGCTTACAGAATAAAAGTTTTTAAAAAATTATAATAATATAAAAATACTGGACTAGGAAAATACTAGGAATGAACCTCCCATTCTCCACATGAGAATAACGAGAGAGAGAGAGAAAGAGAGAGAGAGAGAGAGAGAGAGAGCATTGCTATTTAAGGTGGGAAGTTCCCCTTTTTTAACATATTCGTGCACATGTCTACTTTGGCTATAACGATATGAGTTTCTACAGTAGATTCTTGTGTGTTGTTACTTTGCATGAGTTCTACTTCTGTATTGTGTGTGTGTGCAGTACCGGAAATCTAATTTGCTCTATGTGTATATATATGCTAAGGATGTACACATAAGAGCAGGTATGGAATTTTATTTTGTTGTGGTGTGTGCTTTGTTTCTTCCTGTCTCCACTATTCAAATTACATGTAAGTTTACCTGAATTAAACCCTGATTTTCTTTGTTTAGCCCTTCCTGCATGCTTCAGTGAGCTGTATTAAAAAAAAAATTCTTCTAGGAATATTATCTGCTTAAAGTTTTTGTACGAGTTGGAATGTGGAAATATGTCACCCTAATCAATTAGCACTGTGCACAAGTGCTTCTTTTGGACAGTAGCAGAATCATGATTTCCTGTGATTACTTAGATATCTGACCAAAATTGGAAGAGTGTGGCTCCCCAGTAGGCACTTGTGGACCTGGCCCATGCTCCACCCTGGGCCAGGACCACTGGCTGCCACCCCCCTGGCTGCTGCCAGCCGCCCTCTGGAGCCACCGCTACCACCCTCCCCCTGACTCACCTGGAGCCTCATGCAACTCCTGGAAGTTCCACTGACCTGCTGGGAGGGCCTTTGAGGCAGGTGGTGGCGGTGGCTCCAGAGGGCAGGTGATGGCCCCCTCTGCCACCCTGGCCCCTGTGACCCCCAGGTTCCCCTTCTAGGCCTGCCAGTAGTATGAGCACCCTGTGTCTGCATAGACTGTTGCATGCTTTTCAGCATTACTGCAATGTTGATTTGCTTTGTGGTGGGTGAAACACTGAATTAGCAATTCCCCAGTTCATATCTCACCTCTTCCATGCACTCACTAGCAGCCCAAGCCTATGCATGTCTATCAGAAGTAAGTCACATTATAGTCAGTGATGTTTACTCCCAAGTAAGTGTGCATGGGATTGCAGCCTAGGTGACCCTCATAAGCCACTCTCCCAGCTTCAGTACGATGTATCAATGTGGATGATATTGGCCTACCAGTCTGCAAAATCATAGTGTATGTGAATCATCTTGAACATTCTGAAATGCTAAATATAACATATTTTTATTACTATTTCAAAGCATGTGATTATGGATACTATGGGTCAGGCTGTGAATTTCGATGCCCATTCTGCCATTGGGGCAAACCATGCCATCCTGTAACTGGCATGTGTGAAGGTGCCATTGTTTGTGCTTCACCTCAGAGTGTTGGCACATGTTCTTTAGGTGAGTGGTTTTCCTTTCTGTTTTAAAGGCAAGAGCTATTTGAAAATATTCATCTAACATAGTTTGCATGCCTAGGTTCTGTAATTGCCCATAATGCATTTAAGAAGCAGCAAAATACCATTTGTTATGGCTTGTATTTGGAAATTTTTAGGAAATTTTTGGAATGATTATGGTATTTCTCGGTGCCCACAGTTGTTTAGGGAAACAATAGGAAGACTTGCGTCTATAGGCGTGTCCCAGTATCCACTGATTTGATATCCACGGTTTCAGTTATCCACCGATACCATGGATACTGGGACACCTATTAAAAATGCAGGGGAAAATTAGTGGTTTTGCTGCAACAAGATTTAAAAAAAATGAGATTTCTTAAATGTTCCTCTATCTTTAAAAAGGCATCCCCAGTATCCACAGTTACAGGTATTCATGGGGTGGTCTAGAATGGAACTCCAGCAGATACTGGTGTATGCCTGTACTGAAATCAGTAGAGAAATGGGTTTTATTAATTCATCTACCTTATTCTTCTGCCTCCAGAGGAGCCTTCTAGGAGATTTCCTTCATATTTAGGGTGTATTCCCTTTATTATATATTATGGAAATATTTCTTCATCAATATAGATGGGGTTTTTTCCCCTCTGCATCTCAGCAATAATGCAATGGCTTGACGGCTTTCCACCAGACCAAATTGTTACCCCCTCCTAATGGCTCTACAGTGTGTGTTTTTGGGTTTCCTGTTTTAATGATTTTAGTTATTTTTCTTGTTATACATTTTGTTATGGAGCTTTGTAAGCTGACTTGGGTATTGGTTTAGCATGGAAAAGGCAGGATGTAATTTTTTTTCCAAATAGATAGATAAATACATACTAGGTTGTGCATGCCTACTTCTCCTAGGCAGGGGGGGTGAACAGTTGATACCCAATTTGACCAGATAGCACAGCCAAACAAAGAAGTCCTTTTGAATCCCCTAAATGTGAACTAACAAGCAGAATTCCAATTGAGCTCAATAACTACTAACTGGAAATAACCACAACAGATAAGTTATCTTAATCTTCTCTACACCCAGATCACAATCTGCTAACCCAGCAGTAAATACCAAGCTGTTTCTGGATGGCTTGGTGAAGACAGTGGCCCAGAGGGCCTTTGTCCACCCTCAGGTGGTAAGCCAACTGTGGCCATAACTGAATTGGTTAGATGTGACAGCCTGGGATATGTGCTGCATCCTGTGGGAGAGGTGCAGTCACAGAGGCCTCAGAACTGCATTGCCCTTACCCCAGTGCTGGAAAGTTGGTTAGGATTGTGCCCTCAGTTGAATAAATGATCAGCCCTCTCATTGTTACAAAAATGCTCACTTTCCAAATGGCTTAGAGAAGTGCCTGAATATAAATAGCAAAACAAAAATTGACAGAATTGGTAAGAAGGCAGCTTTCACATAGAGTAGTTCATGTAGTTAACAAGTTATTTGCCATTTTTCTGCTCTTTTGATTATCTCAGGCCTATACAGTTTGAAATGCTCCCTTGGTTCTGGTTGGTGGTACTGGCAGGGACAATGTTACTTAATAGAAAAACACAGACAAGTGACATGGATGGAAGCTAGGGAGTTATGCCAGCGTTTTAAACATACAAGGATACTTCATCTGGAGAATCCTGAGGAAAAGGTGAGGTCCTTTCAAAAACAAATGGCTAGCCTTTTATACAAACAAGGAAAAATATTTTCATTCATGGTGTTTGTTTTTTGTTTGGTACAAGAGTACCAAAAGAGATCACTAGCATTTACTGATGTGAGGATAATTCCAAAATAACTTTATAAGGCTCCCTGTTTGCAGTGGTAATGACACTTACAGCCCAATTCTGTGCTGTCCCACCCTGCCACTGACTGCAGCAGTGGCACTGGGTGTCATAAACACACCATAAGGCACATTTGTACCACCTAAAGAGTAAGCAGCGCTAGCGGGGAGATTTGCACCACCCAGTGTCACTGATTCAGGAGCCCTGACACAGCCCTAGAGAAGGTACACACTTGAGAAACCGCATTGAGTAGGCTGGCGCTTTACTTGGGATAAGGGGATGACTGCCCCCCCCCCGAAAAGACCTCCAGCTTGCTTGTATCCAGCCCAGGATTCAGTGGTGGGTGTTTAGTGCTGCTGCTCCTGTGCTGAATAGGATTGGGCCCTTAGGATTCTATCCTATCCAACTTTCCAGCAACGATGCAGCCCCAAGGTAAGGGAATGCACCTTGAGGAAGCCTCTGTGAATAGACCATTCTTTCCTCCCTCCTCTTACCTTCCCTCCACCAAGCAGGAAGTGTTAACTTGGATACCAAGGTTCAGAGATGGGAAGTGAAGGATGCTGGTGGATGTCTATATGGAAGCTGCATACTGTCTTCTAGTTGTAAGTCATGGTTGCTGCACTGTGGCTGGGGAGGGAAAGAAGGGACATATGAGCTGCAAAACTCCATTTATGTCCCTGTGTAGATGGACTATGTTTGTGTTGGGATGGTGCTCTCATCCATCTAATACATAGTATATTCTTGCTTCTAAAGCTATGGCTGCAAAAGAAGATCCAGAAACAAATGTGGATAGGAATGAAATGGCACACCGAGAAACATGAGTGGCAGTGGGACAATGAAACAACAGTAGACACTAAGGAAGATTGGTAAGATTTTCAGATTACTGTCTTTTATGAATGAAACAGATTTTACTGATTCCACGGCAATACATTTTCAAGAGTTTGCAGTGTTTTGAATATATACTTGGTCAGCCAAATTTTAACTATTTAGATGCTAGCTTTAAAAAATTAAATTATTGGGATGCAGTGCAAGCAAAACACTGGCCTAGAATAGAAGAATTAGTTTCTTAGTTGTGTTAGAAAAGTACCAGTACTTATCCTTGCAAACTTGAGGACTGTGGGAAAAAGTAACAAGGGAAAGGTTTTGTTTTTTTGTTTTTGAAGGCTTATGAGCATGTGTGACTGAAAGGCACAACTTCAGGGTGCAGTAGAATAGTTTCATTTAATTATTTATGCATTGGGATCTAACTTGTTAAAAGCACAGTTGATGAGATGGTAGAAGAGTGTATGCTGTTTAGGAAAATGATGATCAAAGAACTTGCCTGGAGACTTAGGGCACAATCCTAAACTGGAGTTAGGCCAGCATAAACTAAGCCAGCAAAGTTTGGCTACCACATGGGCCACCATAAAACGTGTTTAGACTACTCTCGGAGTTAGGGAGGATGGCTCACGTCTGTGTGCTGGCCTGTCTGACTCGGAGAGTGGTCCAAATATACTTTACGGTGTCCCTTGTGCTGGCCAAACTTTGCTGGCTTAGTTTATGCAGGCCTAACGCAGTTTAGGATCATGCTCTAGTGTGTTACAAAAACTTGTGACAGCAGAATCCAAAACATGGTAATCTCCTTGTTCCTGTCTTCATTTAAAAAACAAATTATGATCCATCAAGTACCTATCCCTCCCCTACGACAACATTGTCAGTGTGGTCCCTTTACATTTAGGTACTTTTTCCACAAACGCAACTATTGTAATCACATGCCCTCGAGGTACCAAGCTGGCATATGTGATAATTAGAAAACATAATGTAAGCATTTTCCCCTATATACAGTATGCATTTTTGCTTTCCAACTCAGGGTTTAAAATATTTTGTCATTTAGGTTAAAGATAGAAGGGGATACACTTGAAGGCTGTGGTACTCTTCTACCAGGGAAGCCACAACTGCAGTCAGCAAAGTGCCAGGAAAAGTATTATTTTATATGTCAAAGAAATGAAGGTAAGTACCTCATTATTTTGTTCTTATGCTTGTCCTCCTTTTCTTGTTCTTCAGTACACTACTAGCAGCCCAATCCTACTGGCCTGCACCTATTTTGTCCCAGTTAGGAGGTCGCGATGAAGCACCTTGAAGTAAGGGGACTTATGTCCCCTTGCCCCAGGGATAAGTCCCAGCATCCGTCATGAATACAAAACCTCCAAGCTGTGAATGGCTCTGAAAGTGTGGGGAAGGGGCAGCTTTACACAGGAGCTCAGGCTCCTGCAAAAGTGTTTTGCCCCGCTCTAGGAACGACACTGTGTAAGATATAGTCAGGGCCAGCCTTAAGCCAATGTGACCACATTGCGCCCTGCACCAGTGCAGTGAGCATATTGCCTGCAGCTGCTGTCAGGATCTCTAAGGGTTGTAGGTTAGTGGGAAGAGCAGAGCAGCTTTACCTTGGGCCCTCCCACCTGTCCCAGCCTCCAACTTCCCAATATGGGCCTACATGTTGCCGCCAACAATTTCCAAGTGCTGCATTTTGTGTGTGGCACCACAAGTGCTCTTCTTGGTGTGTGGACAGTCCTGTGGAGAGAGGGGGGCTCCATGGGAATGCCCTGCATTGGGCCCTGACACTCTTAGAGCTGGCCCTGGATACAGTTGACATTTAGGGAAAGTTATAAAACAACTTGCGTGTGCATCATCTTAATAATACTTGTGATGATGCTCTGACTGGTGGTAAAAATTACAGTATGATTCTTTTCTGGGTACAGATATGGACATATTCCAGGATTTCCAGGGCTACATAATCCCAAAAAGGGAAAAGGTGTTGCCAAAAATATTCTATACTCTTATATCTGCTCAGGAAGATTGTGTGTTTGAGAAAACTACCTGTACTGGTGTAGTCTCATCACAGGGCCAGTACTATATGGTTAGTGGAAGTACGGTGTTCCGAAGCACCAATGCAGGTGACACATTGTATTTGAAGACAGGTAAGTTACTTAATAAACTGATCTGAACACATTGTTATACATTGCTATAACAATGTATTGTATAATGTATTGTAACATGTTGCTATCCTGTTACTGAGCTTTTAAATTGTCTTGTAAACAGATAACCGGCAAATGCATATATAGTTTTGATGATTCTGCACATTATGTAATGCCAGTTTTATAAAATGAATGGAACTGTATCAAAAATACACATATCTCTTTTCAGATAGAACAGTTTTTATCATATAAGCGATTTTTTATATTGAATTAACCACTATGTAGCTAGTACAATGCAGTGGTTAAAAGATTGATCTGTGAGCTGCAAAGTTTACTGTTCATGTCTCATTGGGTGGTTTTAGGCAAGCTGTTGTCTCTTTATTTTATACCTCTTCCTTAAGTGTACTGTGAAAATATTATTACTAGTCTACCATCAGTGTTTTTGTAAGGGTTACTCCAAGCCCTTTGAGCATTAAGGGAAGTGGTATATACTGTATAAATCTATCTACCTATATAAAACTAGTTTTTGGTACCCGGCGTTGCCCGGGTAACAAATGTCATTGGGACTGTCACCAATCAGGTTAGCAAACCCCAAAACTGTGGATTTGACAGTAATGTCGGTCATTCCGGACATTTTGTTTTGTACCCCTTCTTACCCTCCATGCTGAGGGGGGCCGAACCCGGACTCCAACGGCATCGGGAGCGTTGTCGCTCGTCTCGGCGACTCTGAAAACTACGGATTTGATGCCAATATTGGCCGTTTTCGATCATTTTTACATGGGGCCCCCTGCGCACCCCACCCCTGGGGTCACCAGGGGGTCGTGCCCCTGCAGTGTTTGTCGCCAGGTCGTGACGCGTATGCTTGCTGAGTTTCGTGGCAATCGCTCCAGGCGTTGCAGCGGGTCAGTGTGGACGTTTTGTTTCACACCTCTTCTCACCCCTCCATGCCGAGGGGGGCCAAACCGGGACTCAAATGGCGTTGGGAGCATCGCCGCTCATCCCAGTGACACCGGAAACTACTTATTCGACGCCGATTTCGGCCGTTTTCATGC
This sequence comes from Lerista edwardsae, assembly GCA_029204185.1. NCBI lineage: Eukaryota > Metazoa > Chordata > Lepidosauria > Squamata > Scincidae > Lerista > Lerista edwardsae. The sequence goes on from JAJKFI010000005.1 coordinate 26,718,184, forward strand.
GGGGGCCCCTGTGTACCTCCACCCCCGGGGGCGCTAGGGGGGCCTGATCCCCGCAGTGTTTGTTGCCAGGCCGCAAGGCACGCGCGTGCCGAGTCTGGGGCCAATCGCTCCAGGCGTCGCAACGGGGCATGGTGGATAAGAACGTAAGAAGAGCCCTACTGGATCAGGCCAAAGGCCCATCTAGTCCAGCTTCCTTTATCTCACAGCGACCCACCAAGTGCCCCAGGGAGGCATGAGACAACAAGATGCTTGGAACCTGTTGCCACTCCCTTGCACCCGGTACTCTGAAGTAGCCTACTACTAATGTAAGGAGGTTGCACAATCCATCATTGCCTATAACCTACGATGGACCTTTCCTCCAGAAATCTGTCCAATCCCCTCTTAAAGGCATCAAGACCAGATGCCATCACCACCTCCTGTGGCAAAGAGTTCCACAGATTAACTACCCGCTGGGTAAAAAAGTACTTCCTTTTATCTGTTTTAACTCTCCCAACCCTCAGTTTTAGCGGATGCCCCCTGGTTCTGGTGTTTTGAGAGAGGGAAAAAAATATCCCTTTAACGACTCTATCCCTTCCACACATAATTTTGTATGTCTCAATCATGTCCCCCCTCAGGCGCCTTTTTTCTAGGCTGAAGAGCCCCAAACGCTGCAGTCTTTCTTCATAAGGGAGGTGCCCCAGCCCCGTAATCATTTTTGTTGCTCTCTTCTGCACCTTATCCAGCTCCACTATGTCCTTTTTGAGATGCGGCAACCAGAACTGGACACAATATTCCAGGTGCGGCCTTACCATCGATTTGTACAATGGCATGATAATATTGGCTGTTTTATTCTCAACCCCATTTTTAATGACCCCAAGCATGGAATTGGCCTTCCTAATTGCTGCCGCACACTGGGTCGATACCTTCATTGAATTGTCCACCAGCACCCCAAGATCTCTCTCTTCAGCTGTCACAGACAGCTCAGAACCCATAAGCCTATAGGTGAAGTTTTGGTTTTTTGTTTCACACCCCTTCCCACCCCCCACACTGAGGGGGGGGCCGAACCCGGACTCCCATGGCACCGGGAGCATCACTGCTCGCCTCTGCAACCCCGGAAACTACAGATTCAATGCCGATTACGGCTGTTTTGGACTGATTTATGCAGGGGCCCCTATGTACCCCCACCCCCGGGGGTGCTGGGGGGGGCCTGACCCCTGCAGTGTTTGTTGTCAGGCCGCAAGGCACGCGTGTGCCGAGTTTGGTGCGCATTGCTCCAGGCGTGCCAGCAGGGCATGGCGAACGTTGTGTCTCGCACCCCTTCTTGCCCCCTATGCCGAGGGGGGGGCTGAAACCAGACTCCAACAGCATTGGGAGTGTCGCCGCTCGCCCCTGCGACCCCGGAAACTATGGATTTGATGCCAATTTTGGCTGTTTTCGACCATTTTCATGCGGGGACCCCCTGCGTACCCCCACCCCCAGGGGCGCTGGGGGGGGTCTGACCCCTGCAGTGTTTGTGGTCAGGCTGCAAGGCTTGCGCATGCCGAGTTTTGTGTCGATCGGACCAGGCGTTCCAGCAAGGCATGGTGGACGTTTTGTTTTGCATCCCTTCTTGCCCCCCATGCTGAGGGGGGCCCGAACCTGGACTCCAACGGCGTCGGGAGTGTCGCCGCTCATCCGGTGACCCCAGAAACTACAGATTCAACGCCGACTTCGGCCATTTTTAACTGTGTTCACGCAGGAACCCCCCTGTACCCCCACCCCTTGGGGTGCTAGGGGGGTCTGACCCCTGCAGTGTTTGTCGCCAGGCCACAAGGTATATGCATGCCAAGTTTTGTGTCGATCGGTCCAGGTGTTGCGGAGCCTATGCGGAACGCATGCACACACACCATTCATGCACACACACCATTCTTTATATATATAGATTTATATTTTTTAGATTGTGAGCCCTTTGGGACAGGGAACCATTTAACTTTATTATTACTATTTGCCTGTAAACCGCTTTGTGAACTTCATGTTGAAAAGCGGTATATAAGTACCGATTGATTGATAGATTGGATGTGTGTACGTATGTTCCAGCATAACTCTGGAAAGCCTGGAGCAATTTACACTAAACTTGGTACGCATATGCCTTATGATCTGGGAACAAATACTGTGGGGGTAAGATACCCCTAGGGGTGGGGGTGGGAAGGGGGTGCCATGTAAAAATGATCGAAAACGACCGATATTGGTGTTGAATCCATAGTTTTTGGGGTTGCCGAGATGAATGGTGACACTCCCAATGCTGTTTACATCCAGGTTCGGCCCCCATTGGCATGGGGGGTGAGAAGGGGTGCAAAATATATATGTTCCAGCATAACTCTGGAATGCCTGGAGCAATTTACACTACACTTGGTACACATATGACTTACAATCTGGGGAAAAATATTGTGGGGGTACGACCCCCCTAGCACCCCTAGGGGTGGAAGGGGGTGCCATGTAAAAATGATCGAAAATGGTCGATATTGGTGTCGAATCCATAGTTTTCCGGGTTGCCAGGACAAGTGGTGACAAGTGCCAAGACAAGTGGTTCCAGTGAGACTTGCATTCTCGATCACGATCAACAAGTCACAGGGGCAGTCTATTAAGTACTGCGGAGTGGATTTGAGATGGCCATGTTCTCTATGTTTCTCCCACGGACAACTTTATGTTGCTTGCTCAAGGGTGAGCTCACCCAAGAATTTATGTGTTCTTGCTCCTGGAGGTGAAACTGAAAATGTTGTTTATAATCAAGTTTTGAGTTAAATTAATATTATAGTGAATTTGTAAAAGATTTTACTTTATTATTTTTATACTGTACTTATACTTTTAATTACCTGTACATAAAATTACTTTGATAGAATTCATTCCTTTTCCTGTCTAATAGAAGCTTGGGATAAATAAATACCCGGGCAACACCGGGTAAGGAACAGCTAGTACAGTCCTAAAACTGCAAACATTATGTACACCTGGGACTTAATCATATTGAATGTACTGGGACAACTTCACCGTCGATATGCACAATTGGACTGTATTAATCCAATCATATAAGCAGGAAACCAACTAGTCATGTTAGGATGCTTTTGAAGTGTTGAACAAATTGAATTCTATTTACAAATATGAAACAGTTCACAGTAGGAGGGAAACACTGAAAAATTTTCATTATTAAATATCAGGTATTTACTTATTCAACTGCTTCTTTTAATTCTGAAATCTTCTAGTATGTAATCCTGGATTCTATGGCACAAATTGTCAGTTTCAATGCAATTGGTGTGAGAATGGCCTTCCTTGTCATGGTGTTACTGGAGAATGTGTGGGCCTGGACTCCACCCAGTGTGACTTAGACTCCCAAGATCCAAAGTGTGACAGTGAAGGTACAAAATACCAGCTTCTAGACATACTGTTTCCTTCAGAGTACTCACTCACTCACTCACTCACTCACTCACTCACTCACTCACTCACTCACTCACTCACTCAC
>JAJKFI010000005.1:26721665-26771113 GCA_029204185.1 Lerista edwardsae
CACTCACTCACTCACTCACTCACTCACTCACTCACTCACTCACTCACACCCCTTCTCAGCTTTTCTTTTCACACAATTCTTTCTTTACAAGTCATCTGTATAATCCTACTGCCCCTTACCAATATTTTCATCTCTTCTGAAGTATTTCATTCAACAACATGGAATGTCTATGTACATAAAATAAGTAATATGAGAAATGGCTGAATATTAGGAAAGAGACTGAGTTGTAGATGTGGTTGGAGCTCCTAAACTATTTAATATTCTTCAGTTTGTTCCTGCCTGCCTCTAATATGCAAATTATAATACTAATTTTTTTTTTTTGGGGTGTGTGTGTAAGGATTATTGTGAACATGAAATTGGGCAAACTCAGGAAGGTAAAGGAGGACAGGGAGGCCTGGCGTGCTGTGGTCCATGGGGTCGCGAAGAGTCTGACACGACTTAGCGACTGAACAACAACAACAACAACAAGGATTATTGAGAGAAACACATGTGAAGTGCTTTTAATGATCTGTAGTGTAGTATAGATGCTACCATTATGTTGTCTAGGATAGTGTGTTTCACAGCCAGACAGGACTTTATTGAAGTGTATTATTTGTATCTGGTGGTTTATTTTTCAATTATGTTGCAACTTTCTATTTTCGTTATTTAGCTCTTGTAAACCCATGCCCAAAGCAGCCCAACTGGCACTATTATTTAAAATCATGTTACTATGTAGAAGAGACATACAGAGACACATGGATCGTCGCCAGGGATGCCTGCCAAGGATATAAGGGAACAGACCTAGTTAAGATTACAAGTAGTCTTGAAAAGGTACTGTATGTGTAAAGGTTTACTTTTATTTAACTGGTTTTGTATGAGGTTGGTTTGTGAGTAAGATTTGATTATATTGGTTCAGTGACTCAAATCATATTTGAGCCATGCTAGAGATTCCAAACAGGGGTTACCTGTCTAACAATCCTAGGTATGTCTACTCAGAAGTAAGCCTTGTTGAGAGTCATGCAGCCTTGGGCTGCAATCTTTTACATACGTACCTGGGAATAATTTCCAATGAACTCAGTAGGGCTTACTACTCAGTAGACATTTAGTCCAAAGAGGGGGCTGTTTATACAGTCAGTCCTTGGCATAGGCAAATTCGCATATCACCGGGGGACTATTTGGCCACCTCCCTCCCTTTTGCATTAACTCTCACACCATAACCACAATCTGAATGTCTCTTTGGCCTTCTGAATGTGTCTGCTGCCTTCCTTGGTGCAGCCAATATATTCAAAAGGTGCCCGGATTTGAAAAACCTTTCCACCATCATTTACAAGCTTTTCTCCTCCACTGGTCTTCATTTGCTCGCATTGCAAACTTTTCTTGCCTTCATGTGTTTAAAAGGTAATCAGTCTCTTTTGGAGTTGTGTGATCTGTGCAATGCCATTTGCAAAACAATGAGAATCATTTTTCCTTCTACAGCTGCTATTAGTAGATCTGCTATTCTCCTTGCCTCTTAACTTACTATCAGAAGATCTCCCCTTTGCTTTAAGACTTAAGAGCAAGCAGATTTTTTGTGCCTTGCATGGAGCAAACTTTTCCTGCATTAATGCATTGAAAAGGTTAAGCTCTCTCTTTCGAAGTTGTGTGTTGCCTTTTAAATGCCATTTGCAAAGCAATGAGAAAGGTTGTCTCTCTGTTAGCTGATTTTCTCTGTCATACACTGGGCAAAATTTGTTCTCCTTGCAAACTTTGGTTTTTCTTTTTGGATTGACTGTGCATTATTTACTGAATGCCACTTGCTACACAGTAGGGACTGTTTGTACTCTCTCTGGGCTTCGAGAATAAAGACTCAAAGAACAAACTCTTGAATGCCACACACATACTGTACAATATATTTTATATTTGCATAATGCTGTTAGGAAGGAATAATAATTAATTTGCAGCACTAGAGTTGGTGTTTAACTTAATTTATTTAACCATGTCGCCCCCGGAAGCAGCCGTGGGCGCCCCCGCCAAGCCTTACCTGAGCCCCGGGGGGGCGGGGGCAAAGAGAAAGAAGCCTGACCACCCCGGGCCGGCAGGACAGGGGCATCGGGAGCGCAGCGTCGGGCCGGTCCTGGGAGCCCCGCGATCGGCGGACTCCCTCCGGCAGCCCGGGAAGGCGGGGGCGGCGGCGATCGCGCCGCGGAGCTCACCGCGGCCCAGCCGGCGCCCCCCCGAGGCGACGGCCAGGCCGGGCGAGGGTCACCTTGGGCCAGTGACGGGGTTCTGGTGCTGGCCTGCGCCCGGGGTGCGCAAGCCAGGCCGCGCGGGCCCTGCTGGAGCTGCCGCCACGCCCACTGTTTTTCCGGCGGGGGCAGGCTGCTCTGAGGGCCTGGGAGGCTTCAAGGAGCCGCACTTCTCTGGCCTCGACCAGGCCCCAACGAGACTACCAGGGGAGGCCTCGCGAGATCTCCCCTTGGAAGTCTCGCTGGAAGGGGCGGGGCCCCGCCCCTTCCAGCCAGAGCTCATAAGGAGCTCGGCAGGGGAGGCGAGCGGTTGCTCCCTGAGGCTGGGCGGAGGTCCAGCTCTCCTGGAGGCCGCGGGGACTGGCTATCCTCCTCCCCTGCCTACCTCCTTAGGGGGTGCTCTTTTAACAAGGGGCGAAGTCAATACCGCTCCTGAGTGGGACCCCCTTCTCCAGGCCCTCCAGGCCTGTCAACCAGGCCTTTCACCAATCAGGCGAGGGTGGCATCCGCCCCCTCCCCCATATCTGATCCTGATGCCGGGTCTTTCAACGGGGAGCACTGGCTTACGGGGCGGCCCCAACAGCACCCCAGGGGAAACAGAGGACCTGGCTGAACAGGAACCTCGGAGGGAGGGAGGCGGATGCCCACCAGACAGGACCCGATCCCAACCACTCTGTGGGAGAAGGAGGCACCACTCGCACTAAGCGAGTGCCCCCCCCCGAGTATTCTCACTGTATGGAAATAGAGGGGCCCATGCTGTAACGCGGCCCCTCCGTTGTGCAAAGAGCCTATGAATGTAAAGGTCCTCTCCAGAATAAAGACAGGACCATGAGCCTTTGTCTCCAGGCCTCGTTTGTTCCCGCGCTGCGACCACCCCGAGCGCCAGCGATTGCACAACCTCCACCGCCCCCAAATGTCTCTCCCCTCGGGCGAAACCCCCATGGACATGACAAACCAACAAATTGGTAATCAACCAAAAAACTGTGACCAACTTGATGGCATCCACACAACTGAATAGTTCTAGTATTAACTCTGATACAAGGAAATGAGAGCTAACATACTAACACTTTATTCATTCCCTGCTGTTGTAACAACACCTCATTGGCTCTCAGAATAATCAATTTAATTGGTTAGTTCTGGGTTGAGAAAATCCATTTTTATGTTACATAAGACAGTTGGGGTTTCCCTTTCTGGTTATTTGGCCATAACTTTTGATAGAATACAGTACAGATATTTTCAACATGCTTTGTTTCATTGCGTTCAATGAACGCACCCTCCAAACTTCTGGTTGGATCCAGAGGGCTTTCTGAGGCCTGCAGAGACTGAGTGCTCTCGCACGCCTCAGAAAGCCCTCTGGATGGTTTATGCAAGCCATCAACACATCTTGTGGTAACGAATGCCACAGTCCCGTTATATGCGGTATGAGGAAGGACTTTATTCCATTCTCAATCTCCCGCTTCACTAGATCTCCGTGACGTGACTGGAAGGTACTTCCTTTAAAGGCTATCTGCAGAAATCAGTATCCGCTTGGGGAGTTGGGTTCCTGGAACAGATCTCCCACGGATACCAAGGGCCCACTGTATTTACCAGCCTTAGTCTTTATCTCCTTCCTAATGACTGTAGTATGGAATTTGCCTTCTATTCTTCACAACTGGTGTAAAGCGAGATGCTACTTTCCTTGAGCTATCTTACATGACTTCACATTTCTTCCCTGGTTCATCACCAACAGCTCAATCTCCACAATTGTATATGTGAAGCTATGTTTGTGGGGTTTTTTTTGCTCTACTTCGCATCACTTTATACTTACTGACATTTAACTGCATTTTCTTCTTCACACACCCAATCTGGAGATATCCTTTTGGAGCGCTTCATAATCTGCTTTGGTTTTTACCACTCTGAATATTTGGATGTCATCATCTGCAACCTTTGTTGCCTCACTGTTTACTCCTAACTCCAGATTTTTTTTGAACAAATTAAAACTATCAGTCCTAATAGAGATTCTTGGGTCCCCTCTCTTTCTTCCCTCCACCATGAAAACTGCCAATTTATTCTTACTCTCTGCTTCCTGCTCTTCAGTCAGTTACCAGTCCATGAAAGAACCAGGCTGCTAATTCCATGCCGGCTATGTTTTATACGGGAGTGAGTGAGTGACTTTTTCAGGAGCATTTCTGAAAGGCTAAGTACACAGTGTCCACTGGATCCAGTGGTGCAGGGGGCCACTATGGGGCAGGGGGCACAGCACCCCAGGTGCCATCTTCAGGGGGGTGTCACCACTGAACCCCAAATTCTGAAAATCACGAGTTTTTACGGCATAATATGGTCATGCTGTATATCGTTGGATGTGGAATTCCACCCGAAATTCAATTAAAAAAACAGAGTGTAATATCTCTATTCTATCAAATGTTATGGCCAAAAAGGAAAAAACCAAAAATAAAACTATGAACAAATCGCAATTTTCAAAATTGCAGGATTATGGCATAATATAGTCATGCTGTATACCATTGGATGCAGAATTCCACCTGGAATTCAATGGAAAAAAAAGCCAGAGTGTAATATCTCTATTCTAGCAAAAGTTATGTCCAAAAAAGTAAAAACCAAAAATATGAATGAATAAATAAATAAATAATTTTGCTGTGGAGTGTGTGTGTAAAAAAACTTAAGTAGCCCCGGGCGCAAAATGCCCTAGATACGCCACTGACTGATCACCTCTATCCACATGCCACTTTGAAAGAAAAATAGAAGATAAATGGAACCACAGTGGGAGCAAAGTCCTAAACAGCAGCTCTGTTCCATTCTCTTCAGTAGTCTCCCAGATCACTTTAAAGAGAAAAAACAACAAAGAGTAAGCCCACTGGGCCATGCTAGGCATTTAAGGTTACTTGTACTTTGGTCCTTAACATCACATATACTGTAGTTTTCAGTCATCAAGATAATTTAATCTTATGTTTGTTCATAGGCCTTTTAGCATTTTTGCTGTAAAATAGACCTTAGGACTATGTGGGCCTAGGACTTTCTCCTTGGTGTTTGATGAAGTAATTATACAGTAAACGTATTTAGAGAAAGACTGCCTTTCGTTTTTATCTAAACGTTCTCGCAATGTGGTAAAGAATGGCTCAAATTATATTTTTATGTTTCCAGATGTGGGTACAATATACTGGATATGATTGCTGGATTGGTTTGACTTTCCAGAAACGGTCATACCAATATGTTTGGGTTGATGATTCATCTTCAGTTTTTCAAGATGCATGGTGAGATTTTTTTTTCTACAATGTTAGTATTCTACAGTATTACAGTAGCTCAGCATTAGCAGAAAAGACTAGCTACCCATTTTCAGAACATAAGCAAAGTGCATATCATAAGTAGAAAGCTCTACCAGGCTGATCTCATCACAATTGCTAGACCGAGCCCCTCTAGACTAGCTGCGGGGCTCCTTGGTGCCATGTTGGATCAGCAACAAAGAAGGGATTGGTTTGTTACTTCCAGGCCTAACAGCATACACATTTTTCTGGCACAGGAACAAGGCCAGTAACTGGGAATTGAAGAGTAAACTAAAGAGAATACCAATGTTTTTACTCGCTATACTTCATAGCTAACTTTGGATATGGAAATCACTGTGAAGACTGAAGTGTTGAGCAGGAACTGGAGCAAAAGGGAAGGAGTAGGGGTCGTTTGCCCATTCCCCTATCTGTTAATCAGGATGGCCCCCACAGGAGATTGCGGGTGGCTGGGTAGGATCCAGCTTGCCACAGGCTGTGCTTCTGCCTCAGGTTGGGGAGGGACAAAGAATGACAGATATCTGCAACTATCCTACAATCAGTGGTGGCATCTAAATGATTTAAGAACAGGAACTCACTTTTGATTGGCACATGTCAGGACCCGCCCACCGGAAGTGACGTCATAAGCCGGAGGCTGGCAGAGCACAGGTCTACCCGCAGCTGGTTCCTATGGGTAGACCCGGGCTCCGGAGGCTGGTGGAGCCCAGGTCTACCCGTGGCTGGTTCCTAGCCAGCGATGACGTCAGCGATGAGTGGGCAGAGCCAGCCGGTTCTGTACAGCGCCTGGCGCCTACAGAACAGAAAGCGAAGAATTCCCCCCACCCCAATTGCAGCTCCAATAGCGATGGGGACAGTCTCCCAAAGAAGCGTCACACCCAGAGCGCCAGTGAAACGCTCTGGACTGGAGAGACAGTGGCAAAAGCCTTTCCTTGGTCTTCGCGGCTAGGCGAGGTAGAGTTATTCAAAATTGCCAGGGAAGTTGAAAATTGGCACGGGGGCAGCAGCTTCGAAGGCGAGGCTGGCTGAGCAGAATGAGGCAGGAACTTGTGGGCAGGGCTGAGGGGCGGCACCACCCTGGACGGCTTCCCCACACCAAAGCCCGCTTATGCCTGGCAGGTCAGGAGGGCAGCTTCAAAAAGTCCCGGCTCCCCTCTGTCCCCTCCGGGGCCCCCCCTCGATTCACCACCGCACCCCCAGGACGCCCCTTCTCCCCAGTGGGCTGCAGACTCACCAGAGCGGCTGCTGACTCCACGTGTGTGGCTGGAGGGAGCGAGGAAGGGGGCTGTGCAGGACGGGACTTCCCCACTGCAGCCCTTCCCCCTTCGCCCCCCCTAGGAATCTGGAGTTGCTCCCTTTAACCCTCTGAATGCAGGCCAACCAAGAAGAAAAGCTCTTTGCAGAGGAATCGGGAGGGGGGAGGAGGGAGAGTGAAGTGGGCGGAGTCAGCCCTAATTTTAACAAGTGGAACTGAGTTCCCCCGCATTCCCCCTGCATGACATCACTGCCTACAGTTCTGAGAGCTACCCTCAACAGATACATTGGGGGAATTAGCACTGCCAATAGTGTAGATTGTAGATTGGTGAGATCCCTAGTCTCAGTTTGGTTTTTCTAAATTCTCCCTATTAGATGTTACAAGTGATGATGTTGTAGCCTGGTTTGTCATTGTCAGTTATGCTATTTTTGCTTGCCGAGCCACAGTTCCTACTGCAAGCACAATTAGTATAGCATTCAAAGCACATGAGTTTTTTTTCCAGAATTTTATTTATGTTATTTGAAGAATTTATACCCCACCTTTCCCATGCCAAAGAAAATGCCCAAGGTGGCTTACATGAGCAGGCTAGTCTAAACTACCATTTTTTAAATGAGATTTTTACAAATATACAGTATTCTTGTGATCCGCCAATCCTCAGTCCCAGATGTCACCTTCACAGTGTGGTTTTCTCCTTTGGCTGCATGCCATCAAGCCTCAGCAGGCAATATAAAAGAATAAGAACAACAAACTGGAGACTAAATGTGACTCATCTAAATGATGAAGAGTTTTTAAGTTTTGCAAAAAAAAGAGATGGAATGGTTTTTTTAAGATCAATTTACAACCAAACATAAAGACACAAGTAGTGTGGGATACAAGTAAGGCCCTTTTTAGAGGTTTGGCAATAAGGAATGCAGCAAAACAAAGAAGGAACCAACAAAAGAAGATAAAAGGTATTAAGCAAGACTTAAAGAAAAAAGAAGGAAGACTTCAAGAGATATCTACAAATCAAGGAATCTACCAAAGAATTAAAAGACTACAACATGAAATAAGGAAATTGCAGATGGAAGAGATCGAAAAAAACTGAAGATGACAAGACAGAACTTCTTTGAGAATGCAAACAAAGTGGTAAGATGGTTGGTGTATAAAGAAAAAAGAAATCATATTAAGAAATTTAAAAATAGAGACTTTGTTAGAAGGTAAGAAAGAGATGATAGAAGAATTTTACAAGAATTTGTATAAGAAAAAAGAAATAGATAGCAACAAGCAAATGAAATATCTTAAAGACTACAACAAATTAAAATTATCAGAAGAATAAAAGAAATTTAGAAAAACCTATAATTATCAGTGAATTGGTAGAAGCTATAAGAAAACAGAAGGCCCAGAAAGCTCCAGGACCAGATGGGTTACCAGCGGAGTATTATAAGAAACTAGAAGATGTCCTGATGATTCCATTTAAGAAACTAATTGAAGAAATATGACAAGATGGGGAGTTACCAAAAATATGGGAGGAAGCTACTATTACGTTGATACAGAAACCAGATACCGACCAGACCAGATTGGTCCAGATTTCAGACCAATCTCATTACTGAATGTAGATTATAAAATATTTACATCAATACTGGCTTCGAGATTTAAGACAATACTGATACAACTGATGCATGAAGACCAGTTGGGATTTTTACCAGAAATACAACTAAAAAATAATGTTAGAATGTAAATAAACATCTTGGAATTTTATGTATCTCCAGAGAGAAAACTGATCTTGATCTTTATAGATGCCCAAAAGGCATTTGATAATGTCAACTGGAATTTTATGATAAAAGAGATGGAAGAAATGCAGTCTGGTGAAAAGATAATTAAGGTGATGAAAGGAATATAGAGAGAGCAGAATGCAAAATAAAAATGAATGGAGAATATACCAAAGAAGTAAAAATAGAACAAGGAACAAGACAGGGCTGGCTACTATCACTGTTATTGTTCATTCTTTCATTGGAGATTTTGAGTAATAGAATAAGAGAGGATAAAAGGATTATTAAATCAAGAAGAAGAATGTAAATTACAAGCCTATGCAGATGATTTGGTTTTTATAATAGAAGACCCAACAACCTCTCTGCAATATTTGTTAGAAGATTTAGAAAATTACGGCAAAGTGGCAGGCCTAAAGATTAACTATCAAAAAACAAAGATGATATAAAAGAACATAAAATAACAAGAAGAGAGATTGAAGACTTCTAACTTGAAAATCACAAATAAGGTATTTAGGAATTATAATAACAAAGAAGACAAGTACTATATTTGAAGACAACTATTTGAAATTACTAAAAGAAATATCGAAAGACTTGGAAAAGTGGAACAGATTACATGTAAGTCGAGAGCAATGATGTTAGAATCACATGATTTGCAAGTTGGCTGGCATGCTTTTTAAATATATGACAGAGGGAAATATCATGGCCAATTTTTTAAACAACACATTTTGAGAAGATCATTGATGAGAGTTTGGGAACATATAAGATATATGTAAAGATACCAAGATGGGTTAAACCGTTGGAAGTAGGAAGTAAACCAGACTGGACAAGAGAAGATCAAAACAGGACATATCAAGAATTATTGGATAAAAGAGGGAATCTTTTGAATAGACAAGAGTTGGAAAATAAAGGAATATACTTAGATTGGTGGAAAGAAATACAACTCAAATCTAGACTTACAGAGGATAAAAAGACCAGAATATATGAAGACTAAATAGACTTCGATAAGATTTTTTTTTATGGAGGAAGATAAATATATTAAGAAGATATGAATACTTGCTGAAACTGAAAACAGGGGATGAAACAATAAAAGAGACAATGGTGAAAATTTTTGGATATGAGATGAATATAGAAGAATGGGAGCAGATGTGAAGTACAAATATAAAACTCACCAAAGCAACAACTTTTGAAGAAAACATCTACAAAATGTTTTATAGATGGCACCTGTCACTGGAGATTATAGCTAAAATGTATAAAGGAACTTCTAATAAATGCTGGAAGTGCAAGAGTCAACAGGTACATATTACCATAGGTGGTGGACTTGAAAAAAAACAAAAGAATTTTGGAAAGAAATACATAACTGGACTCAACAAATATTGAAATGTGACATCCCATTTAAACCGGAATGCTTTCTTCTCAATATAGTATCGAGGATAGACAAAGTAGATACTTAGCAGTACATATAATTACCGCAGCGAGGTTAATTTATGCACAGATGTGGAAATGTAATGAAACTCCAAAGTTAGAGAACCTGATAGATAAATGATATGATGTTGCTGAAATGGACATATTGACAGAGAGATTAAGAGAAGGAAATCTGTGCAACATAGAAAAATATTGGAAGCCTTTTTATGATTGGCTAGAAAATCAAATTGAAAATTAATAAACGTGTTAAGATGTAATGTTAAGAATATTTTAAGGTATATGAGATTAGAAATACTGCAATCCCAGGACAGTAAACCTTGTGTGTTATCCTTTCCCCTATGTCTAACATTTTCCTTATATTGTATCTTTATATTAAAATTAATAAAAAATTAAAAAAAAAGCCTCAGCAGGCAATCGCAAGTCAAGCCTGGACAGGTTCTCAAGGTCGTATTCCGTTCTTTTTTATTTGCTGGCTGGCCTTTTTACACACTTCATTGCAACTTGCGGTGAGCTAATCAGCTCCACAGCGACTCTGTTCTGCCACCACAGGTACTGCAGCTTGTCACAGCCTGGCATTCCGTCTCCCATCCAATAGACCACAGATTCTCCTGCTTAGCTTCAGGCAGTACCAACAGATCAAACATCAGTCCACACCTCCTGCCCCCTTTAGAATTGTCTAAGAAGTTCTGTGTGTTTCACTAAGGGTCTATCTCTGTCATACCTCTAAAAGTCTTTATTGTTATTGATTTATTATAAACTGCAGTTATTTTCTTAGGTGAAGTGACAATCTTAGGCTGGCTTGTTAAGTTTCTGCTAATCACCGGAACCTTCGAGTTGTGCATGAAATTTGCAACAGATTATGACAGAAATGCAAGAGGGATGCCACTTCTAATCAGATGGGCAGTTCAATCCTATCCTACGCTAGAATAGGCAGGCCAACCGACCTGTGCTGTATCCAGCGCAGGATAGGAGGTGACTGCTGTGCAACTCAGAGTAAGCTGATTCATTTCTCCTTACCTAGTTCAGATTTCTGGTACAGATCTGACCAGCCTGGTGTTATGGTGGGCTGGCAGGAAGTGCATTACGATATGGCCTGGGTCAACCAGGCCAATCCCACTACCCTCCTGGACTTGGTCTGACCACCGGCCCTTCCTCCCACACCTGGCACACCTCCATTCCTCTCTCCAGCCAACCTCTTGCACCAGGTCTGCTCGGTCAATGAAACCTTATCAGTTTTTGGTGGTATGGAAAACTCCTTGCTGTACACAACCTCCGCGCACCAGTGCATGTCCTTGCGCTGGTGTGGCCAACTCCAAAGTAGTCATCAATGTTCTTTACAGCATATTTGCAATGCTTCTCGGCCAGCATAAGGCAGCTTACACCAGTAGAGTGGACAGTTCGGATTATGCTCTAACTCAGCCTTCAATTTCTAAATATATGTACCCTGGAGGAGCAAGAAGGGCATTCTTCACCATGTTAAGGGCATTCTTCATTATTCTACTGTTATTAGAATGTAGTTTGAGCAACATTGACCAAAATTGTACTTGAAAAATAAAAATGAAAAATTGAAAAATTCTTGCAGTATTTTTGAAATAGAGCAAGCCTTCAAAGTATGGTTAGATTTTTCAGCTCTTGTACTTTTTTCTTCTTTTTAACTATTGTCAGGGTGATTAGGCGAAACAGAAGATACACAGACTCTTCTTTTGACTGCGGTGTGGCTTTCAAGAACTATCTATCTGTGACAGATTGTTTCCTCAAAAGAAAGTGGATTTGCAAGAGAGAAGAAGGTAAATTAAGTCCATCAAACATAACTTGCATAATTGGTAGCTTTGTTCTGCTTGGACATTAATGGTTCTTTTTCTGGAAGTGTTGAAAGTAATGAATAGAACTTCTGTCTTTCAGCACTGAGTGTCACATGTGGACACTGAAGCTAGCACATTTTTCTTAAAAGGGGAAACAGGTTTTTTGGGGGGGATGAGATTCAAGCTGGACAAGTGCATGACCGTGTGTTCCCCTCATTGCAACCCCAATTTAGATCCCCCCGGCTGTTTCAAAAAAATGTTCCCGTATGTATGATTGCATAGATGGTGATTTGAAGAACATCAGAATCTCCATTTAGCATGCTATATCACCTACAGAGAAGAGGTCTCCTCTGGATAAGAGAACATTTGTTTCCTTATCCAGCTGTAAGTGTCCATGGCACGGTCTCCTTGGAACCATGCTGTGAGATGTTGCCTCAGGGAGCACATAGGACAATCCCTGCTTCCTGTTGCCACTCCCATGCACTTGACATTCTTAGGTAGCCTACTTCTAAAACCAGGAGGTTGCACACACCTATCATGGCCTGTAACTTGTGATGCACTTTTTTACTAGAAATCTGTCCAATCCCCTTTTAAAGGCATCTAGGCCACCATCACCACTTCCTATGGCAAGGGGTTCCACAGACCAATTACATTCTGGGTAAAGAAATACTTTTTTTTTGTCCGTTCTAACTCTCCTGACACTTAATCTTAGTGGATATCCCCTGGTTCTGGAATTGTGAGAGAGGAAAAAGAACATCTCTCTATCCATCTTCTGCATAATTTTGTACGTTTCAATCGTACATAATTTTGTACGTTGCATAATTCAAGTACGTTTTGTACTTGAGCCACTCAAGTAGCTTTTTGCCAGACCAGGTTTTGCCAGACTATGATCCGTGGGCTGGATCTGGTTTTTGACAAGAGCCTTCTCTCCCATGACCTGTTCCACCCATAGAGTTATTATACATAGAGAGGGCATGACGTCACAAACTTGAAGCTTCCGGGTATAACCCCGCCCCTTTTTTCCCCTTTCCCATCCCTCCTCCCTCCTCCCAGCGTCCAATCAGCGAGCGCCTTGTGATTGGGCCACGCCCCTTCCTTCCCTCAGTCCCCTTCACAGCCGCTGGTATGTTCAGTAATATAATTCTGCGGAATTAAACCTTGGAATTGCATATTAACTCATAATATGGTTACCACTGATGTTTCTCCACGATCACACGTTGTTATTTTGGTAAGTTTTTGCTTCAGGAGTAAACGATTCAGCCCGAAACATCATGCGAAAACCCATTGGAAATAATTGGAATCAGCATTGTTGTGGGTATATTTACGTCACAGCTAACCCCGCCCCCTGGATTCACTCGCTGGCCTATCTAGTTAATGGGATGGCCACCCTTTGGTTCCACCACACTGCTGCTTTGTTCTTCATCCAATATGGGCACAGGGACGCTCTGGGCAGTTGTGTCTGCCCAGACATCCAGCTACAAAGCCTCCTGGGACATTGGGCAATAGACACAACTGCCCAAATCAGGTGAAGAATGAATTGGCAGTGCAGGAAGCACTGGTTGGGATGGGGAGGGCTTTTTCTAAACACAGTGGTCTCCAGTTTTGAGACTTCTGTTCTAGACTGAAGAATCCCAAACACTGTAGCCTTTTCTCATAAGGGAGGGGCCCCAGCTCAGTAAATCATTTTGCTCATTCTCTTCTGCATCTTTTCCAGTTTCACTATGTCCTTTTTGAGATTTGGTGACCAGAACTGTATGCAATACTCCAGATATGGCCTTACCATTGATTGGTTACTATGGCATTATTATAATGGGCGTTTTATTCTCAATCCCTTTTTTTTTTAATGATCCTGGACATGGAACTGGCCTTCTTCACCACTGCTGCACACTGGGTTGTCACTTTCATCAAGCACCCCAAGATCTGTCTCCCAAACTTTCAAAGGCAGCTAACCTATATTACCTGTAACCTATCCATCCATTAACCTATATGTGAAGTTTTGATTTTTTGCCCCAGTGTGCATCCCTTTATAAATTAAAGGGAATTAAAATTACAAAATGTTGTAATTTTGTCTATCCAATGTCTTTATTTTAGGGGATGTGCAGGTCTTACTAACTATGTAAAAATGTACTACTTGGAAAGTTCAGATCCTAAAAGACTTTTTTTTACAAAATAATTGTCTGATATGTTTTAGCAATGGGCAAGAGCATAGCTAAAGAAGTGCAGGGGGGTGCAATTGTAATATTTTCATTCTATTAAAGGTTATGGCCAAAAAACCTGAAAACGAAAATACAGGTTTAGATAACTTTTACAGTGGACTGAAGAAAGGGAGGAAACATGCACACCACCCTGAGTTCTTTGGAAAAAGAATAGTATAAATATGGATGGAAGGATGATTTTGTCATATGGGGGTGTTAAAAATTTGGGCCCTGAGTGTCAAATGATCTAACTACACCACTGTTTGGGGCGGGGTGACTGCATGCTTTGGGGCAGTAGGAGGGGCACACTGCTGGCAAGGGGGAGGATGCTGGTTCCCTCCCATTTTTCACCTTTTTAAAAGCCCGGTCATGCTGTCACTTTTGGAAGTGTTGTCACTTTCTGTTGTGATGTCACTTCCAGGGCATCATTTTGCCTTTGGCGCCAGGCAACACTTACATTAGCTATGCCACTGGCAATGGGTAAAATCTTTTAGAAGCAATTTTTAGTTTACTAAATGTGCTCATTACAGAGGTGTGAAAAATAAATTGCTGAAAAAATGTAACAAAGCAAAAAAAAAGTATTTCCTGTAAAGCAGATGTATTTTTTCTTCCATTTCCCTTAAAAAATAGAGCCTTTCCCCTGTTCTAGGCCCTCAAGTCAATTAGCAGCCTTCTGGAAGCTAGATGTTTCTGCCCCTGGATTTGCATATGATGCATTTTTTGTCTCTATAATTTTTAGGTTCATATATTTTATAAATTTAAACTTTGTTGACTGTTACTTTCTTATTTTTAAAAGGTGTTGATCTCTTTACTGAGCACAGAGGAAAAGCAATTTACTTGCCTGGTGGAAATGCTCCTAGGTATTCTTCCTTAGAAAGTGCTAAGAAAGCCTGCTTAGTCTCTCAGACATGTACTGCAGTGGTTGAAGCAGGGAGAATTTTTATGGTACATACTGGTGTGGATCTGTATAACACTAGGAATAAAGCAATGAAAACCTGGATCAAATCAGGTATGTGATAGAAATGTGTAGGGTTCATTACATGTTCCCGCTTCAGTCGTCTTTGGAAAATGAATTTCTCATGTTTCAGTGTATGCCCACTAATGCACCCAATTATGTCCTCTCTCCCCAACTATGCATTTGACTGTTGAATACAATGCTGAACGTGCAGATATTTTCCTGTCTTCTCCAGGCAGTCAGCACTGTCTTTTTTCAGATAATGCCAAATGTTTTTGATGGAGAGCATGGTCAGCATGGGTATCATATTTGGGTCATGGCTAACCAACATTTAATATTTATTTAAACAGTGTGTAATCTGTTTTTCACACCAAAGACTCAAGGTGGCCTACAAAATTTATAGCCGAATAGCAAGGGAGACTGGCTGTCCTGAACGGGACAAGGTTGGTCTGTGGGCGGGGTGCCCTCCAACAAAGAAGACCCCATTGCTAACTGGCCTTGCCTCCTGGAAGTGGGAGGAGCAAACCCAAAGGGTTCAGGAATGCCCACTTTCCTTTTTCAGAGAAACAGACTTGTACAGTCTTGTCACAGTAGTGGAAATGTTCTGCCTAAAGAGAACGATCTTCAATAAGCATTAAAATGCTGATAAAGACACCAGACAGATTACATGGGGTAAGACATTCCACAGGGGTGGTGGTGGTCACCACTGTAGAAGGTGGTGGGACCCACAAGAAGGACCCTACTAAACAGGTAGATTCTTGTAAAGGATGACAGTCCTTAAGACTTTTCTATTATGTGTAAAGGCACTTTGAAAATGATTTATTTAAAGATGACCCTCATTAACCTCTAGAATACATATCTTTCCAGTGTAATGATTCTCTGTTTTCTGAATGTTCTGGTCAATTTCCTATTGCTTAACCATATATTAGTAGTGATAGGTGAAGTTCCTTTAGTGTGATTCACAATTGGGTTTGCCAAATTTCAGTAAATGGTAAAATTGTGTTTTTCCTGAGCCAAATTTTGAAATTTGGATTCAATTTCATTCCTGATTCCATCACTGGGAGCACAACACAGCAAAAAATCACTTCCCACTTACCTGGAAGCAGTCGAAATACCTGAGATGGTTACTGAAGGGGTGTCTGTGATAGGGGGTGTCTGTGACACCCTGAAAGCTTCAACAGTAACATTCCAGATGCCAGAAAGCGTGGAATAAGGGTTTCGGAGTTTTTAGTGTGGAGATCACTGTAGAAATGGCACATCTTAGAGCTCCTTACCTCTGGGTTTTTGTTTTTTGCAATGAATTATGGTCTGGCTTTGTGTCCTCAATGACAAATCAGTAATCATGGCCTCCACCTGCTAGTGCCTCTCTAAGCTTGAATTGTGCCCCTGCCCCTCTTAGTGGCTATGGAAACACCAACTGTCTGTGAGGAGGGAGAAGACAAGAGGCAAGCTATTGTACATATTTGCCATTTTTAAAATTTTATATAAGCTGCTGGGAGTCTTGTCAGCTGAAGGGCGGGCTTCAAATGGTTAGAATAATTAAAAAAAAACCCTTGCCATATTACAATCTCATTTATTTATTTATTTAAAAGATTTATATGCCACAATTCTTCTTAGAAACTAAGATGCAAGTCTCTTGTGCAGTCAATCATCTGCTAGGGTTAGATTCCTGAAAATCCTCTTGGATAGCAAATTTGCAGATAATGGATTATTGATCCTGTGGGATCAATTGAATTGGGTGCAAGTGGTACCTTATCTGCCATCAGAAAAAAAAAACCCAGCAGAGACCCTCAGGAAGCCAGCAGAGTGCAGAAGGAAGTGCCAGAAGATCTCTGAATCCTGCAGATAACTTCCAGAGGCTGTAGGGATCTCCAGAATGGCACCTGCAACCAGCATGGACCCCTTAAATATAGCTGGCAGATGCTTCTGCCAGCCATTTTAAAGGGGCCAGTGCTGGTTACAGCTACCATTCTGAAGGTTCCTGCAGCCTTTAGAAGGCCTCTACATAGTTGATTATGAGGACAGAGGCGCAGGTAATGAGATAAGTAGCAATTCTGCCCCTTGCAGATAAGTGAGGTCACATATAAAGAGAACTGACAGTACTGAGCATTTTAATAACGTTATGTTTTAAGATTTATTTAAGTTTGTAAGACTTATTTCTTTGATTTTTTTTAAGTATTACCCTTCCTTCAAGGTATGTATCATCCCCCCCGTCCCTTTTTTAATCAAGAACTTTGTAAGGTATATTATGCTAAAAAAAATTAGCTGGCCCAAGAGGAATTATTGGCTGCATCATACAGCTGCATCATGTTCATTGTAGCTAAATTTTCCTACAAATGTAGTTTATAACTAGCATTCTAAACAGTTGTAAATTTATGCAGTTACAGGAACTATGCATGCATTTTTTCTAATGTTATAAACTGTTAATGTTTCTTATAGGTTGTGCTGCCGGAAGATTTGGTGAGAAGTGTGAGCACACATGTACCAAGTGCGATGATAGATCACCATGCAACCCACATACAGGGTTGTGTGCAGACAGCGTGTTCTGCAGCAATGATGATCCCACTTTCACTTGTGAAAAAGGTGATCTGGAGACTTACCTGTGTTTCTATTCATCTCATGATTTCCTGCTCCTATGAACCCAAGAGTCCTAATTGTGGCAGAACCTGAATGTGTAGTATAGGAATTTCCTAAATTATAGTCATTATGTTTTCCTGTTTCAGCTGATAATTGTCTTGCTTGGACAATAGTAAAACATGTAGATCCATGTCATCAGAAGGCATGAACATGAAATCAAAGCCTAGATCAAAATGCAAGTAGAGTACAGCTGATGACACCATCCTGATTAAGTGACATGCCAGTTAAACATGTGTTCTGCCGGAACACCAGGGTTTTGTGCTGTCCTAAAAGTGCCATGAAGTGCTTTGTGACAGTGCAACCTTCAACAGCACCAGCCGGAAAACCAGAGCCTTCCTGCTGGCACTGGCAGCCTTCTGGATGCCTGCTGTAGCAGGTGAGTCTGGCATAGGGGCTGGGAGAGGGCAAGGAAGGGGGTGGAATGAGGCAAATGAAGAGGGGCAATGGATTGAGCCTGGGAAGGGGGCAGGATTGAAGGCACTGTTGCATGCTGTATCCCAGTGGTTCTCAACCTGGGTCTGGAATCCACCAGTGTGTCATGATCCGATTTTTGGTGGTTCATGAAACTGACAGGGCAAATTAGGCTATGTGCATCAAGGGCTAAACAACTTGCTACCTGGGGTGGGGGAAGCACTGCTGCTCAATCAACATTTTAGCCACACTGTTTGTCATTTATAAATCAGGCAGCAGCCTCTAGGACCTCTAAAAAAGCTTGAGAACCACTATATCATCATATATTCCTGGGCCTGATCTGCCTGGATGGCTCAACATGGAGGCCCATTATGGAGGTGGTTCAGTTCTGAGTTTACCCATTGCGGCTGCTGGAGCTTTCCCCGGGGCAAGGGAAAGTTGAGATTCCCGCACCAGATGCAGCAGAACCTTGCCGGTAATGCTGCATTGTCAAATGGGAATTTAATTAGGATTGGGCTGTAAGGTTAAAGTGGTTGTTACTCCATCATCAGTATGCCATAGTATTATGTCTTAGATGCCTTAGATGTCTAATTGAGTGTTATTTGTCTCTCCATAAGTCTGCATATATAATTCTTATAATGTGTATCATATCTATAAAGTGGGCCTATGATATCCGTGGATTCAGGACCTGCAGATTTAAATATCCATGGGTTCCAAACCCATGGAGGAGGGTTCCACCTGGACTCTCCAAACCTCACTGGAGCTGGGCTTTGGTCACATCTGGAAGGATTTCTGGAGGGATCTGAAAAAACACTACTTCCAGTTTTCCAGTGAAAACCAGAAGTGACTTTTTTTATCCTTATAAGTAGGGATGGTTTTTTTTTCAGTGATCAACACAGAACACTAAACAATGAGAATTTCTACTGAACATGCGACATAAAATGAAATTTAGGTCAAAGCGTGAAAAAACACTGCTTTTGCTTATTTTGCAAAAACAGAGTTTAACACAAATTTAGGTCCATTTCACAAAAATATCACCACTTTTGACACAGTTTTGAGGAATCCACAAATAGTTTTCAGTGAGGGATCAGGAGGAGGAGTGGCAGAAACAGGAGGAAACTTGCAGAACCTCTCTTGTTCGTAGTTCACAGTGCATGCTGGGGCAACTTTAATGGAATGTGGATGTAGTAAGTACATCCACTAAGTAAGTAAGTAGTAAGTAAGGAGTGTTTCTTGACACTCCGAGCAGCAATCAGAGTGCATCTTGGGAATTTTTGAGCAGGTTATTTCAGGCTGGTGTTCGTGCCAGTAATTGCTTGCATTTGTAGGGCCATTCACCCTTATTTATTGTGCTGTTTGCACAATTTGCAATAAAAATTTGGATAAAAACACATAACATCACAATTGGCTATTTTAATCAAGAAATTTTGGAAAAAAAATCACCAAAAATAATTACCCCTACTTATAAGGCATTCTGAGGCCCTGGGGAAGCCCTCTGGGAACAGAATGCTCACGGATAACACAAGCCTGCCTGTATATAAAGCACTACTGATTTTTATTAAAATATGTTCAATTGTCTTTATAAATGTTTTTGAATTAATATTTGTACTAAGTAGAAAAAGCTAGGGCCATTCCTAAATTCTTCTCAAAGATAGAGAACAAGAAGTTTGGCTGCCTTAAAAATATTTTCTAAAGCGGTGTTCCTATTGAAAACCTCCAAGATAACAACTTTCCATAGCAGCCATACAATTATGTTTCTTTGTGCCACTGATGAAATAAAAAGGAAGACATATTTAATCCATGATTTAATCTTGGAGGAGAAAGCCGACCTGGTATGTATCACGGAGACCTGGCTGGATGAGCTGGGAGGGGTCAGTCTTTCCCAGATTTGTCCGCCGGGTTTCCGGGTACTTCAGCAGCCACGACTACAGGGGAGGGGAGGTGGGGTTGCAATGGTCTATCGGGACTTCATCTGTCTCACCAGATACCCTGTTCAGCAGTCCACCGGGTTTGAGTGCCTTCGTGTTGTGTTGGAGGGGCGAGACAGAACAGGGATTCTGCTGGTGTACCGCCCGCCTTGCTGCCCAGCAGTCTCCCTGCCTGAGCTGACGGAGCTGGTCTCGAGCGTGGTGTTGGAGTCCCCCCGCCTTCTGGTGTTGGGGGACTTCAATGTCCATGCCGAGGCCCCGGGAACACCTGCGGCTCAGGATTTCATGGCCTCCATGGCAACCATGGGTCTGTCTCAAAGAATTTCTGCCCCGACGCATGATGCGGGACACACGTTGGACCTGGTGTTTACAGCTGGACAGGTTGATGGTGATCTGGAGGTGGAGGATATTGAGATCACTCCTTTGTCATGGACAGATCACTGTCTGGTGGGATTTAGGCTTGTTGCAGCCTCTCACCTCTGCAATGGCGGGGGATCGCATTCTATGATCCGCCCTCGGAGGCTGATGGATCCTAATGGATTCCTGAGGGCTCTGGGGGATTTTCCTGCTGCCAGAGTTGGAGATCCACCCGGCGCCCTGGTCGACCTCTGGAATACGGAGATGGCCAGGGCTCTGGATGAGATCGCTCCTGAGCGTCCTCTGCCCAGTCGCAGAATCAGAGCGGCTCCTTGGTTTTCTGAGGAGCTGCGAATGATGAAGCGGCAGGGCAGACGACTAGAGCGTCGGTGGCGAAAGACTCGTGCCGAATCTGACCGGACACGGGCGAGGGCCCATTTAAAAGCTTATTCTAGAGCAGTGGTGGTAGCTAAGAGGGCATACTTATCTGCCACCATTGCGTCTGCAGAGAACCGTCCAGCTGAGCTCTTCCATGTGGTCCGTAGCCTTTTACATCTTGCCCCCCTTACTGGTAGGGAGGAGCACACGGAGGCTCGCTGTGACGAGTTCGCAAAACATTTTGCAGACAAGGTCGATCAGATCCGGCATGACTTGGACGCCGCTGTGGGCATATCTAGTGATGTCCCTGGGGAACCTGTCTGTCCTACGATTTGGGATTCTTTTCAGCTTGTAGAGCCTGAGGATGTGGACAGGATTCTCTGGAGCGTGAGACCTGCTGCTTGCCCGCTCGACCCTTGCCCGGCGTGGCTAATTAGAGCTGCCCGGGGAGGGCTGGCCGAGTGGACAGGGAGGGTGGTGAATTCATCTCTGAGGGAGGGGGTGCTCCCGCTTGCCTTGAAGCAGGCGATGGTTCGCCCCCTCCTGAAGAAGCCCTCCCTGGATCCCACAAATTTAAACAACTTTCGGCCAGTCTCCAATATCCCATTTCTGGGCAAGGTGATTGAGCGGGTGGTGGCGTCCCAGCTTCAGAGGGTTCTGGAGGAAACGGATTATCTGGACCCATTCCAATCTGGCTTTAGGCCGGGGTTCGGGACGGAGACTGCCTTGGTCGCCTTGCTGGATGACCTGCGCCGGGGGATGGACAGGGGAAGTGCGACCCTGTTAGTCCTGCTGGACCTCTCAGCGGCCTTCGACACCATCGACCATGGTGTCCTTCTGGGTCGGCTGGCCGGGTTGGGGCTTGGAGGCACTGTTTTGAAGTGGTTCCGCTCCTTCCTGGCTGACAGATCCCAGAAGGTGGTGCTGGGGGATGCTTGTTCGGCACCCCGACCTCTTAGGTTTGGGGTGCCGCAAGGTTCCATCTTATCCCCCATGCTATTTAACATCTACATGAAACCGCTGGGAGAGGTCATCCGGGGGTTTGGAGTGGGGTGCCATCAATATGCTGATGACACCCAACTCTATCTCTCCTTTCCCCCTGATTCTGAGGAGGCAGTTGAGGTCCTGGATCGCTGTCTGGAGGCGGTTGGGGGCTGGATGTGGGCGAACAAGCTGAAATTAAATCCGGATAAGACAGAGGTGCTCTTGGTCCGGAAATCCACAGCTCGGGTACTGGACTATCGCCCTGCTCTGAATGGGGTTGCACTTCCTCTGAAGGAGCAGGTTCGCAGCTTGGGGGTTCTCCTGGATCCACAGCTACACCTGGAGCCCCAGGTGGCGGCGGTGGCCAGGGGAGCCTTTGCTCAGCTTCGGCTGATTCGCCAGCTGCGGCCGTACCTGAGCTGTGCGGACCTGGCCACGGTGACCCACGCCCTAGTGACATCTAGATTAGATTATTGCAATGCGCTCTACGTGGGGCTGCCTTTGAAGACGGTCCAGAAACTACAACTAGTTCAGAACGCGGCGGCTCGGGTGGTTGCTGGGGCACGTCGGTTTGACTCTGTCGGGCCACTGCTTCGGTGACTGCACTGGCTGCCGGTTCTGTTCCGGGCCCAATTCAAAGTGTTAGTTTTGACTTTTAAAGCCCTTTACGGCTCGGGTCCGGGGTATTTGAGGGACCGCCTTCTTCCATATAATCCAACCCGTAGTCTTAGATCATCTGGGGGGCCCCTGTTGACTGTGCCGCCACCAGGAGAAGTGAGAGGGGTGGTGGCTAGGAAGAGGGCCTTCTTGGTGGTGGCCCCCCAACTTTGGAATACCCTCCCCTTAGAATTGAGAACTGCTCCCTCTCTGTTAACATTCCGGCGGGGGCTGAAGACCTTTTTATTTCAAAAAGCTTTTAATTGTTGACAGGTCTGGCGGGCTGGCTGGTTTATTATATTTTAGGATCCACTGGGTTTGTTGCTTTTAATTTGTACTGTTGCTGGTTTTAATTGTTTTATTGTATTGTTTTTTATATTGTTTTTGAAATGTTTTTAATGTTAGTTTTTATATTTTGTAAAGCCGCCTTGAGCGCCTTTAGGCAAATAAGGCGGGGTATAAATCTAATAAATAAATAAATAAATAAATAAATAAATAAATAAATAAATAAATATTTTGATTTGGTATTTTTGGCAATCCCTATTGTAGCATCTGAATACATGAATTAAACCCACAGTTCTCTAGAAGGCAAGGGCTAAACTAACTAAGAGCATCTTTATCTGGAAGAGGCATTGACAGTTTTGTTTTTAGTTTTGGCCCTTTTTTGAGTAAAAGAAAGGAACAGTCTACAGCAGTAGCTTTCCGACTGGGGCGTCACAATGCTGCTGCTTTCCCCTTAAGGGGCAGGATGGAGACTGGTCATGATCGCAATCCGGAAGTAGGTCACAATTGTTTTTTAAACATTTCTAAAGCACGGGTAGCCCTGCAGAGGGGTCCGCAGGGCTTCCCAATCCTCCTGGATGCTGGGACAGACAGTGGTAAGTCTCCCCAGCTCTGTTATATGCCCAGAAGTGACGTGATCATAGCAATTGTGTCTCTGTCATGTCTCCGCAAGCACTTACAACCTTTCCCAAACTCTCATAGAGAAGAACCACTGATCTAGAGATACCGTCCTTCACTGCTGTCAAGAAAGATTCCACTTTAGCACAAGGGTGTTAAAGAATACGGCTCTATGAAAAGGGCAGTGCAGCCATTTTTACTTAATTGGCAACTTCTGGTAGGGAGAGAAGCTTGGTTGACCTTGTTGAGTGGATGGCTTAGCAAAGCATAGGCAGGCTACTAATATACTTTGGTATGTGGAGCTGTTTATTCCAACAGTCCCCAACCGTTGGTCTGTGGACCACCAGTGGGCCACAGGAACATGAAATATAGTCCACAACCCTGCTGGTCCCAGCAGCCAGCAGGCAAGCAGAGCATCATGCTGGCTTTATATGGACACTCCTGCCCTCCCTTGGCTCTGATTGGCCTGAAATCAGGCTAATTCAGGAGCCATTGGTGACAATGTGACCACCCTTCCTTGACTCCAATTGGCCTGAAATAGGGCATCTGGGAGCCATTGGTGATGGCGCACCCATCCTCCCTTGGCTCCAAATGGTCCAAAATCAGGCCAATTCAGGAGTCATTGCGATGGCATGATGACATCATCGTGCCATCACTACATCCTCTTGCAATTAGGTGATCCACAATGGACCCAAGAGCTGGTCTGCAGTCTTCTAGAGGTGGGGAACTGCTGCATTGTTCTGTCTGCAGGCTTTGAGTTTATTACATACTAGTTTGTCCTTACCCGCCGTTGCCTGGGTATTTATTTATCACAAGCTTCTATTAGACAGGAAAAGGAATGAATTCTATGTATAGTGTAAAATTGAAGTAATTTTATGTACAGGTAATTAAAAGTATAAGTACAGTATAAAAATTATAAAGTAAAATCTTTTACAAATCTATCTATCTATATATAATTGGATGTGTGTGTATGTTCCAGCATAACTCTGGAATGCCTGCAGCAATTTACACCAAACTTGGTTCACATTACCTTACACTATGGAAAGAAATACTGTGGGGGTAAGACACCCCTAGCACCCCTAGGGGTGGGGGTGGGAAGAGGGTGACCTGTAAAAAATATCAAAAATGACCTATATTGTTGTCAAATTCATAGTTTTTGGGGTCGCTGAAACGAATTGTGACACTCCCGATGCCGTTTAAGTCCACGTTTAGCCCCCATCGGCATTCCAGCAGATCATTTTGGACATTTTATTTTGCACCCCTTTCCATACACACCCAAGCCGATGGGGGCCGAACTCGGACTCAGACACCATCGGGAGCGTCACCGTTCATTTCAGCAACCCCAAGAACTATGGATTCGACACCAATATCGGTCGTTTTCAATCATTTTTACAGGTCATCCCCCCACAGTATTTCTTCCCATAGTGTAAGGCAATGTGAACCAAGTTTGGTGTAAATTGCTGCAGGCATATTTCACACCCCTTCTCACCCCCCATGCTCACCCCCCATCCAGGGGGCCAAACCTGGACGTAAACGGCATCGGGAATGTCACCATTCATCTCGGCGTCCCCGAAAACTATGGATTCGACACCAATTTTGGTCGTTTTCAATCATTTTTACATGGCACCCCCTTCCCACACCCACCCCTAGGGGTGCTAGCAGTGTCTTACCCCCACAGTATTTGTTCCCAGATCGTAAGGCATATGTGTACCAAGTTTGGTGTCAATTGCTCCAGACATTCCAGAGTTATGCTGGAACATACACACACATCCAATTTTAGATATATAGATATACATGTAGCAAAACACACATAGCAGTAACTAAGTTTGATTGTCAGTCTTTTGGTCTAGTTGTCCTGAATCTGGTTTATCATATGTATATATTTACATTTTAGGAATCTTGATTGGTAGGAGATGTTCTGCTGAAGATGGTTGGCTGTATTGGCATGGTAGCTGTTACTATGTCTACAACACAGAAAAAAATTGGCTAAAAGCAAGAGACACGTGCAGACAGTTTAGCGACACAGATCTTTTATGGTTAACCAGTAGAGATGAGAAGGTATAATACTGTGTTTTTGTGTGGTTGACATGTTCGTATTTACTTTTGAATTATGCAACACTTTAGGAAAGTGACCATCTTTAGTATGTTGTTTTTGGTAGTCTTTTTTTAAAAGCAGGTGTACAGTGTTTCCTAAATGAAACATTACCCATTTCTATGTTTTCCATTGCTTCATTACCCTGTCTTGTTTTTTTTTTTGTCGTTGTTGTTTTTTAATTTTTAAGGAATGGCTTCTTTCTAAATTACCCGAGGGTTCATTCTGGACTGGTCTTCATGGGGATAAATTTTGTACCCATTTTCAGTGGTCATACAATAGAGTCTTATATTCAGCTCCAGAATGGTAAGTTGAATTATCAAGTTTAAAAGAATGGCAAGAAGGGTGATTTTCAGTGAATTCTTTTCAATCTGTTTTGAAGTTGCTATCTGTTCCTTTGTAAGAGACTGACATCTAGTTGAAACAGTTTGGGAATAAAGCACTTCCTGTCCCAGTATGTTAGCTGGGTTTTTTAGCTGCTTGCTGGAATTGTATAACTGGTGTGATTCTTTTTTTTTTCTCCATGTGAGAGAGTTCCCCTAGTGATATTTTGATCATCTGTATAGGCTTAATGTTATATTGGAAGGAAGAATCCATGTGGAAAAGTGTGAATTCATGTTTAGATGTGTAGCTATACCAGATTATTGTCTGGGGTACAATCCTTAACAGAGAATTTTAATATTACTTCCCTGTAAAAATTCAAATGGATTTTTTGTGGCATTCCATCAGTTGCATAGCTGGGGGGGGAGTGGGAATCCAGGGCCAGGTGACACAATAATGTCCCCGCTTCATCGTGACTCCCTGTGCCTGTGCAGACACTCCTTCCACCATGCATGTGCAGTCCAGGCAATTGGTTCATTTGGCGCTATATGGGACGATGGGTAGGCAGGGGGCCCCATTTTGTAACACTTCCACACTGTACAAAATAGTGATCCCCTAGTAGAGACAATGGAAAACCGCCACAAGGAGAGCAGTGCCCCCCCCCGGCTAGCTATGTTATTGCCTTTCATGGTTTTCCATCAGCATTCAATCTGCAGAGCATAATTTGTTACAATTTGTCCATGTACTTCTAGAATCTTCCTTCCGTCACCTTATTTCTTATAATATAGACATGGAAACTACTGGCTGTACTATATCCTAATATGTTTTACACATTACGTCAGGGATGGCCTGGCTAGACCCAACTCCTTAGCATCCTATTTTGTGTAGTACATGCGATTCTAATTGGATGTGTGTGATACTTTTTAATACATTTTTAAAATACATTTTGTCAGTAGTCTTAAAATGTTACATGTCAAGTTGTCTTTAATGGTATTTGGCAGTACAGTAGGCCCTTGTTATCCATGGGTATTTGAATCCATGAATTTCTGCCCACTAACACTCCAAACCCAACTGAAGCAAAGCTCTGTTAGGATCTGGAGAGTTTTTTGAGGGCTGGGGAGGCTGCGTGCGGCCTGAAATAAGGCATTCTGAGGCCTGGGGAGTCCGTGCTTAGTTTGGCACCCATGGATGAGCAAATCTGTGGATACCAAACCCATGGATAACATGGGTGTACCTATAATACAGGCATGCCCCAGTATCCACTGATTCGGTATCCATGGTTTCAGTTATCCATTCAGATACTGGGAGGCCTATTAAAAAGATAGGGGAACATTAAACAAAATCTTCTTTTTACCTTGTTGCAGCAAAACCACTGATGTACCCCTATCTTTAAAATGGCGTTCTCAGTATCCCCTGTTTCAGGTATCCACAGGAGGATCCAGAACGGATCCTGGGGCATGCCTATAGTTTCTTCAATATCCTTTAAGCAATGGTTCCCAAACCTTTTAGCATTGGCGTCCATATTTTAAAAAGTTGTGAAACATTTACCGCTCAAGCCTCTGTGGCTATAATGGTGATTGGGCAGCAGTAGTCTCCCCAAGTAGCAGGTTTAATCCTGGATGCACATAGCCTAGTCTGCCTTGTCAATTTTGCAACTCACCAAAAATTGGGTTTTGACCCGCTGGTGGGCCGAGGATGCACAGTTTGGGGACTTCTGTCTTAAAGAATACATTTTTGCTACATAAATATTTCTTTTTGAAGTGACAAACTTTTTAAAAATTTCTTCAAAAATATTGAGGTTACATAAAAAATGGTGGAAATCAATTACCTGGACCTGGAGATGCTGCATGCGATTGAGTGTTCCTAGTGGTGACACACAAAGGACTGGCTGCTATAAGAAAAAACCATGGATTTGCAAGACAAGAGAAGAAGGTACTGTGAATGAATACTGCTGGTTGATGCTAAACAGCATAAGAAATGACATTTTCATTGAATTTAAGTGGAGTGAGATAATATGATTGTTCCGGTGTGGCCACTGTGGTACGTAAATTGTATGTAAATAGATTCTTGCATAAAATGTACAATGTTTCCCACTGACCCATTTTTTTGATCCAAAAATTGAGAACAAACTTATGAGGAGCTGTGAGACATGAAACTTGAGTGGCTCATGTGTTCAACATACAAAACCAGAAATAGTTTGAAATAATTTTTAAATGGAGGCATTCTCAATTCTTCAGGTTTATCTTACTAATGTTTTAGGATGACAGTAATAACCTGGACATTTTAATCAAACTGTAAATGATCCAGCAATGGTAGCAGTCTTTACATTGAAGTAAAAACCTGTGGACATTCTGCAACATTGCAGAAGGAAGCACTCCTTCACTAAAGACATATTAAAAATGTATAGATTCTTCTTAAAACAATTTAATTAATGCTTTATAAAGAATATCTACCTTGTTATTTAGTTACTCAAAAGTGACTTCAATATCACTTGGGCCTTCTGCATTTGATCCCTGTCACTGGATTGTTCAATCAGAATGTCAAACCATTGTTGGAGGCTGTTGGGTACCCCGTGTTCACATGCTCCCTTCATGCCACATGTCACATTTAATTCATTATTCCTTAGTTCACTACAGGTTGAGTATCCCTTATCCAGACTGATTGGGACAGGAAGATGTCTGGATTTCAGATCAATTACATCAATATAATGAGAAACGCTTCCTCTTACTCTTTTCACTGTTACCCCTTTGGGTGTCTGACATTTTTTAACAATGGCACACACTGCAGAGCATAGAATAGAACTTATAGCAAATGAGCACAAGACCTTCTGGTGTTCACATTACAGAAAGTTTTTTTTTTTAAGTCTTGGACAAAAATGTCTGGATTTTGGAATAGTCTGGATTTCAGATGCCCAAATAAGGGATCATCTATCTGTATTACATCTGAATTGGCAAGTGGTTTGCATTAGACCGCAAAACCAGAGCACAAACCATAGTTTGCAGATTTAGATACAATAGAAAGCCATGGTTTGCCATAGGAAAGAGTATTTAAGGGAAATGTGAGAAGGAGAAGGGATCATGCAAGCATTCCTGTGTTTCTCCTTTGTGTTGAAAAGTGGTATATAAATACTGTTGGTTGGTTGTTTGGTTCCTGTAGCACCGAACCATGACTTGGCATTATAGGTGAATATTTTATTTATTTATTTTAAAGATGTTTTTTACCCTGCCTTTCTGCTGTCGAGGCAAAGTGACTCATAATTATTTGTTAAAATATACAGTATATATAAATATATAAATAAAACAATAAAATAAGCAATAAAATAAAATAAAAATAAAATAAAAATAAAAGCATTGGAGGAGGGCATACTATATCAGTCCTCATTGTGATCTCAGTTATCTGCAAGGGGCAGAATTACTACTTTCCTCATTGTCTGTGCCTTTGTCCTTGTTACCAACTATGCAGAGACATTCCAAAAGCTGCAGGGACCTTCAGAATGGCACCAGCGACCAGGGCTGACCCCTTTAAAATGGCTGGCAGAACCATCCACTGGCCATGTTTGAGGGGTCTATGCTGGTTGCAGGTACAATTCTAAAGATCCCTGCAGCCTCTTTTAGCACTTCCTGCTGCACTCTGCTGGCTTCCTGAGGGTCTCTGCTCGATTTTTCTGATGAAAGAAAAGGTACCCCTTGCACCTAATTCCATTGATCGCATAGGATCAATGGTTTGTTATCTGCAAATTCACTGTCCGTGAGAATTTCCAGGAACCTAACCCTAGCAGATAATGAGGATTGACTGTATTTACAATACAGAGGCGCAGGAGGCAGACAACACGAAACACGAGATGGAACAGCAACATCTTGAGCTCTTGCCATGAGGGAGGGAGTAAATCTTTTGGTCTTTTGGAAGGAGGAGGCCAGCAGGTCACCCAAGGGCGCTGATCCCTCTTAGACAGGGAGGAAGATATGGAGGCACTCTCACAAGATCATATACTGTAAATCTCCTCCTGGCAGAAATGTTTCCCATTCTCCTGACCAAAATGATATAAACACTTCAGCTCCATGAACTCCAGCTGGAAGGGGGTGGTGTTTCCTCCGGAGTGACTTTTATGGTGCCCTTTCCTGAATACTTCTAATACGATTATCAGAGCAAAATGGACAGTACAGCCTAAGAAAGGGAAAATCTTCCTTGTGCATGTCTACTCTTGCAGCACACTGTTAGGCTGCTCCTGTAGGTACCATTGGTTGATGTTCCTCTTGCAGCCCTTTCATCCGCAGCAGCCACTCATTCCAAAAGATAAGGCAGCCCCAAGAGCCTGTGTAACAAATGGATGAAAGTGGCTTTGCATAGAGATTGCGAGTTGTCAGCTACAGCAATTGCTCTCAAACCTTTTAGCATTGGGACCCACCTAAAAAAATGGTTTTACTTTACCAGCTACTCAAGCATCTGGGGCTATAATAGTGATTGGGCAGCAGGGCTCCTCCCCAAGTAGCAGATTGTTTAACCCTTGATACACATAGGCAGAAGTAACTTTGATTAGAATCCCATCTCTGCAGAATATAATGGATATTTAATGTTCCTTGTTGCCTCATTTTGGTAATCTGTCTTGGTTTATAGCTTGATTTGCATGAAATAAATCTTTGCTGTAAATCCAAAGAGTTATGAAAACTGCACAGCTGACTCTCTGATCTAATTATGTTAATATTCTAGAAACTCTGGATTTCCGCATTTTTGATGGCTATTACCTAGTTGGTGCTAGTAGGGATCCTGAGAGGGTTGTCCACAATTCATCTCTTGAAGCATTTCAGCATTGTAGATTTCAAGGAAAGCTTTGCAGTGGAATTCAAAGGATAAAACAAGATTTTATAACATTTCTTGCACAGCGACTGGTGCGTGTCAATGGATCATCTTTATATCTATATACAGCATTTTTGAAAACTGGTATGTAGTTCGCGTACTTGGGATTATGTAACATTTGTTATACTGTCATAAACTTTGAAGCAAGCTTTTTTGTACCCATACATTGTAAAAAAGGACCTGCTGAGTCAGACCAAGGGTGGTTCTAGTCTAGAATCTTATTTCCAGCAGTAGCTGGCCTGGTGCTTCTGGAAGCATCACAAAGTGGACATGGAAGCAACAACTTCTCTGGGGTGTTTGTTGTCCATCAAATAGCATTCAGAGACATGCATCTTTTGGATTTGGAAGTACAGTTTAGCTATCGCAATTAATAATCAGTGGTAGACCTATTCTTTCAAATCCATTACTGAACCTGAGCATGTCTCTGTAAATACTTCAAAAGATGCCACTGTTTTCACTACTGTTAAGCTATAATCATGGACTTTTTAATACATATAATCTAGATGCATGTGATTGGTATGTAGCCACCAAGCTGCTTGCTCAAAAAATTCATTATGTAATAAGTAGCATGAAGGTGCATTTTCTGCAGCTGGACATTTTAAGACAGCAGAACGGCTGGACTCTCACAAAATTCATTTATAACTTGCTGTGCGAGACAGGGTGTTTGACTTTTTCTACCAGACTGGGGGGGGAAAATTTATAATCTTATTTTGCTGTAATAAAAATTACAGTAAACAAAATGATGGTGTATGCCAAAATGAAAGTCTTAATAATAGCTTTAATAATAGTAATAGCTTTAAGTAAAAGTAAATGTTTCCCCACGACTGAATGGTCTAGTCGTGACCAACTGTAGGGGGCGGTGCTCATCTCCATTTCAAAGCCTGTAGAGCTGGCGTTTTGTCCAAGGAGAAGCTTCCTTGGTCATGTGGCCGGCATGACTATATGCTGTAGCGCACGGAACGCCGTTCCCTTCCCACTGAAGTGGTCCCTATTTATCTACTTGCATTTAGGTGCTTTCGAACTGCTAGGTTGGCAGGAGCTGGGACAAGCAATGGGAGTTCACTCCGTTGCGCAGTCTTGAACTCCCAACCTTCCGGTCGGAAAGTCCAGCAGCAGCAATTTAACCTGCTGCGCCACCATGTCCCAGGCTTAAGTAAATCTGAGCCAAAACAATTGCATTTGTTTTGCTGTGTCAGATGATAGATAGATAACCTTTATTGTTATACAAACTGCTCCCAGAAGGGAGACGTTGACCATACATACAATTAATTTACAATCATCTAGCCAGGAACTTCTGCTCCACTAGCAGTAGAAATTTTGCAGCCCTCCCAGTACCTTCTAGGGAAGTTTTGCTAAGGAGGAAGATCAGTTTTGCAGGGTCCGAGAGTCCTGACTTGTTTTTAAGGAAAGGATCCAAATAAAGGGGCCAAGGTTCCTCTTGGATTAGGCAGTGAAAAAGAATGTGGGATAAGGTCTCCATAGCACCTGAATCACAAGGGCTGCAGCAATCAGGGAATGGGATCTTGTGGTACCTTCCCAGAGAAACTTGGGAAGGGGTGACATTAAATTTAGTGCAAGATACTGCCAGGTGCTACCTCAGATCAGTTAAAAAAGACAAGTAGGGTGGTAACTGCAGAAAGATAATGGAATATGAAAATGCAAGGGGGAGCAGATTTTCGAGGCAGTGGAATAAAGGGTTTTGGAAGTCAGCTTAAGCACTTCTGACTGAAGGAGCATAATTTAAGGAGTCTGGGGAGAAACCCAGTAGTTTTACCTTCTCCCAGTCTCAGTTTAGCAAGTCAGGAGTAACAGGATCTGATAATGATTGAAAAATGAGTCTATCAGGGTGCGCATGGTAACAAAGGTGCAACCAATATTTGATTCTTGCTCACCGTGCTCTAAGCACTACTACAGATTGACCTAGTTTGCATTGGAGGCACTGAAAACTGTTCCAGTTTTTTATGTGCTTTCATCATCTCAACAAATGCAAACTGCAGAATGAAAATAGAGAACTGATTAATCTCAGTTCTACCAAGCTGTGAACTGGTTGAAGTATTTTTGGAGTCTCCTTTTTGGTGTTTGTCCCTATTGTCATGCATAAGACCTTTCCATTTGTTTGTGCGTAATGCTGTTAAAATTTTGTTTTTATACACACTATTGTATACCATTATATCATCATACTACATTTTAATTAGCCATCTCAAATGATCTTGATATTTCTCTGGGCAGCATGTTCACTGGGGTACTATGGTCCTTCGTGTGAGCATTTATGTACCTGCAATGGAACTGATGAATGCAACCCATTAAATGGAGAGTGTGCAGAAAATGAACTGTGTAATGAAGAATACGTAGCAAGTGACTGCCAAGAAGGTACATTTGCAGTTCTTTTGGTCAGTGGTCTCTCTTCAGAGCTGAAGCTTGAACAACTGGGTTCCCAGTCTGGGTTCCAGCGGGGGGGAGAGCAACACTCTCTCTTAACTCTGGAAAAAAGTGAGGGGTTTTCATCACTAATGCATTGTGGATATATAGTGTTGCATCACAAATGAATGGTGCTCACTTCAGGAACTAAGTCATGACAGCACTTAGGAGAATATACTTGCAGCTCTTGTTTTGTTACCTGTTTTTAAAAACTGCTGTTTGTTTCTCAGGTGTGATTCATCGAAAGTGCCCATCAGATCCTGGATGGTGGTATTGGAAAAACAACTGTTACTACATAGAGGCAGTGACGCTCTTGCCTTGGGATAAAGCAAATGATTTCTGCTCTGCTTACTACGGTGCAAAACTGCTGCCAGCACCAAGTACTTTGGAGGAAAAGGTAGCATGCAGCAGTTTGTGTAGTGTTACCGTAATCGTGGTCCAGATAGAAAACGCACAGACACAGAGTGAGGTTTAGAGAAAAACTTTACTCAGCCTGAGGTCCACCCTTGCCCCCAACAAGGCAAGGATGGCCCAGAACAAACTTTGTTGTTTCATTTTATAGCATTCTTTAGGGTGTTTCCTGCGTTGTGCTGCCTACGTGGCATTGATTACAAAAGCGAGAGCAGTACGCATGTACTTAAGCTGGTACGTCTTGTACGTTCAGTACACATCTTATCTTTATGACTTGTTTCTTTTCCTCTCAGGCATAGCCTTTGGCCTTGCTCAGGCTTCTGCCCTTGGGTAACCCCTTATCGCGTTGCCTAGCTGGTTGCCATAACAATTGGAAATTCCTGTCTCTTTGTTTCTGTCCCAACAAACCTCCCTTAATTTCCAATTCTAATTTTATTCTGCAGGTGTCAGCAAAGCAATATGTGTTGGCTTTTTTTTTTTCTTAAAGATGCGCATAAATGTTTGCATAAGCGATGGCATACATTGGCAAAAGCATTTTAACACAATCATGACTACTATGAAAATGATAGTTCCTACTATTAAGTTCCTGACCCATGTTACACCTGGGAACCATGACCACAATTTTTCCTGCAAAATCAAATTTTTGATATGTGAAAGACATTAATGGGAGTGGAGTTAAAACACAGTCTACTATTCTTCTTTGGTCTTTCTTTTCGCTTACGCCTGCATCCAATTGGGCACCAGGGGCTCTCCCTCGACTTCCTG
Source organism: Lerista edwardsae (assembly GCA_029204185.1). Taxonomy (NCBI): domain Eukaryota; kingdom Metazoa; phylum Chordata; class Lepidosauria; order Squamata; family Scincidae; genus Lerista; species Lerista edwardsae. The sequence continues at coordinate 26,755,632 of JAJKFI010000005.1, forward strand.
GTCTCTGGTCGTCCTTTCTTCTGAAACTGCGCTCGGTGGTTTCTTTGGGATTTTCTCCTTGGTCAGTCTTAGGCTCAAGTCTCCCGTGGGTTCTGCTGTTCATTGAGCTTGTCTGGAATTGTCCTCGGCTGGCAGTGTCACGGGTGGTCTTACTTTCTTCACGTTGCTGCAATGGATCTATTTATTTTACCTGAAAACACTTCACTGCTGTAGGTGTTACTAATACAACTTGGTATGGTCCCTTTCATCGTGGAGTCAGAGGGGTGTTTAAAGTAAATCTGAGGTAAAAAACCTTCTGTTGCACCATTTGAGCCTTTTCCTTTGATACCTTGTAACCCCCCTTATGGAGGTGTTTTAGGAGACTTACTATAGCGTGTTTATATTTTTGTGTCCCATACTGTTTATGCTGCATTACTTTGGTGCTCTCACACACACGCGTACTGGTGTCATACATTCAGTCAGACTTAATACATCCAGTGTGGTTACTTGCTATGTGCTGCTTGCCTCTGAATACACTTTAATTAAGTGGAATAATTAACCGTACATGGGAGATAACTGACATTTAGAAAATGACTGCTTTGAATCTCTCTACCACTAGGCTAACTTCCACTAATATAAGCTGGTTTCAATAGTTCTGTACAGATGAACTGCTTCTCCTGTTAAGCTGAGGATAGCAGCATTTTCTGCAAGCAACAGACATTTAGCTTCTATTGTTGCAACTAGGACACAGAACTCTTAGCATGCTCTGGAGTCTTGTCCTTTGTGCATTTTTTAGCTATTTCTTTAAGTGAACAGCAGATACTCAGCTGTCTCGCTGTGACAGCAATGAGAAGCTTCCAGCTACAAGTCCCTGGCAAAGACACTTTAGAAAGTCACAAACGCTTTCATACTTAGCTATATGCTTACGGGACTTATGTTCTTAGCTTCTCCACAAGCTACAGCCACAACATTAATCATCCAACAACAGCAAGCATGTTCATTCAGTTTCTTGGTGAGACTTACTTTGCCTTTAACAGTTTTGCAACTTTAAAAGAAATTATGGACACTGCTCCTGTTCCAATGCACCAATAGCCAATGCACCAATTTTTTTTTTGCTGAGGGGGTTACCTGTTACTTTTGTTTTACATATTTTAGACAGATAAAAGATAAAAACCAGTAAAATCTCATCGCACGTGATGGCTTCCATTTTACCGGGATAATTACATTATCTTTAGCATCTGATAGTAGGTGATAGCTAATACTCTTCATCGCCGTGATGGCTTCCAAGCAAAAGACTGATCACACCTAGATATCTGATTAAAGTTGGGACCTTAATCTTGTGTTATTGGCAGCCATTGGTTGCCCAGGTTACACTTTTCCCGTGTTCTGAATGGCCCTTGGCCCTCCTTTTTCTATGCTCTGATTACTATTATAACCGGGTATTTACATTTACACTGAAGTGAGAAACTTGTACCCTTTTTCCTAGCAGGGCATAACATTCCTGCTTCATTTATATGCTCATTAAACAACTGACAACTTAGTCTTTACACATTTATCAAACTGCCTTTAATTTTCTACATGTCAACCAAGCTGACAACTCGAGCCATAATCACAAATAGGAAAAAACTCCAACCATTAAACTTAAACTCACGAACCAATTATTAAACCAAATCAAACTTAAACCTAACCATACCCAAAATTTATAAAAACTTTCCCCAAAACTAACAAGAATCCATACAAAAACAAACTTGCTAAGCCTTTTCCACCTTTCCTGAAGCTCTTCATATCTACCCCACCTTACAGGGCTGGTTTGTAACACAATAAAGTCTAAAATTTTAAAACACCACTATGAACTGATAGACTTAAGAAGAGCAAACTTTGCAACTTTACCTAGCCATAAAGCCATTAAAGAATAGGACTTTAGATGAGCACATTAATACCTTGGATTAATGGTAGTGGGTTCAAGGATTCCTTCAACAAAAGCAAACTGTCCCAGGTCTGATCTACCTTGCTGATCTACCTTGCAGGACTGGCATTCCTACCCAAACCTTACTGAGTATATTACATTTTCCCTTTAGCTACTTAAAAGACCAGTAACCAACACCTTTTAAACACCTAAGAGTCTTTCCTTGATGGCCGGATAGCTTACAGACTTAAACCTATAAACAACAATCTAAACAAACAATTTAATTTCCTGTTACCTTTTCAATATCACTTGTGCTCTTTTGTTTACCTGTCACATTCACATACTTATACTTTCTTTGAAAACAGAGAAAATACCAAGAAAAATAACTTTAAAAGGCTACTCAAACCAAACAGACTTTGCATCTAAAAAACTACCTTTTCAGAGAGAAAAAGTGCTCACAGAGGAAGGGGGGGTCAGGCACTTAATTCATTTCCTCTAAGTACACACAAATTGGCTTTTAACTTAAGAAAGGATCAGAGTCTTGCCCGCAAACAGTTACAACTAAACAATGTACTTCATTTCATACACCATCTCTTAAAAAAACTTTGCACATGCACAGAGGCTAGTGGAAGAATAGCAACCCTCTTAGACCAACCACTCTCTTAGTTCCTGTTTAAAAAGTCATGGCTTCTTTTAATTAAACTTCCCTACCCTATGCACTAATTCACAAATATAAAAACCCATTATTGCAACACCATTGCAACTCCAATGTAAACTCCTTCCTGCCTTTTCCATTGCATGCTCAGCTCCTAATAAGACTTTCTAATAAGACCATGAACCAGTGAGCTGAACCATTTTGAAGCTGCCTGCTTCTTTCACTGAAGACAAGCAAAAATAAAAACTAACCTGTCTTTATTATGAGCTAGCAAACACCCAAACAGCATTGCAACAAAATTATCTTTTGACATTTCTTTCCTTCCCATTATCACACTAGAAGAAGCTTCATGTATTTAATTTCCTGTCTGCTAGGCAGTTTCTAAGCACAGCCAATAAGCACTACCACAGGGAAGATAAGCGCTGACATAACAAGCAGAAACTCAACAGGTAAAGCATTGCTCAGCACCGAGTGTATGTGGAACTCCCCATAGGTACATTCATTTAACACAACTCCCTATATCTCACAGTGATCTCCCAGGTGCATGAAACAACAAGATGCTTGCATCCTAGTATCACTCCCTTTTACTGGCCTAGGAAAAATGCCTGGGAAAGGGTAATGTTTCCTGGCTCTTTTCTGACCCTTTTCAGCAATTACAGGGTTAAATTACAGGCTTGAAGAAAGCAGAATTTCTCACCTAGTTTCCATGTCTCCACCCCCTTTATCCTCTCAGGGTGGAAATATAGCAAAGGGGAAATCTCATAGAAAGCTTCCAACTAATTCTAACACAAGTTAACTCTGCAGCTATTCTCAAGCAAAAACATAGCCAAACGTAACCAAAACGCAACCAGAACATAGCCACCACCCCCTGTTGTTGAGAATTAGCTTTGCCTTCTGTTATAAAACTCATTTTAAAACACAAATGCAACAGGCTACACCATGAGCGCAAACCTCTCCCCTTAGGAATTCAGCTTTGTTATTCACTCTGGCAGAGGCATGATAAGGTAAAATGCCAGGCCAGCTAAGCCTGGGAAAGCGAAACTGGCTTGCAGGGAAAGGAAGGGGGGTGAAGCGGGGGAAGGAAGAAAAGCACCTTTTTAAAACAACCACTTTTTTCCTGTGAGTTGGAACTGACTGAAAGCAAGGGGAGATCTTTTCAAATCCTGCCTAAACGTTACCTAGCATACATTGTAAGAATGTCTATGCACTTTTAAGCCATTTATTTCAGCGTTTCCCCCCTTTTTATCCATCACAAAACAATACATGCATTCTTCAAGACAAACAAAGGCACAGATGGGAAATAGGAACAGCCAGCCGCACACGGTACACAGGGGGTAACTCCAGATTCCTTTCACTCACACATTCATTCACACAGGTGCGCACCTCCCAATTCCTGACAACCGGAGGGTTTTAGCTGAGCCACAGCCCCACTCCGTTATCTAGAGGGATCTGGCGAGGATTCCCTCTTTACCTTATGCCCCGGGGTCTTACCTTAGCCGGCTTCCACCTTGACACTTGACACCTCAGTCTCGCGCCCAGACGGAATCCTTCGACGGCATACTGCGCCGGGGTGGCGACGGCGAGAACCCTTCCCTTAAAGCAAGGGCGCGGCCGCTGGGTGGTCAGCGCCTCCACCCCACGTCCCTGCCGACGAAGAATCCACGGGGCAGGCAAAACAGCCCGCAGTGGCTGCTCGCAACTATCCGGGTCCACGGCATCAGATTATGTACTCGTATTTGTGGTTCGGATAGAATACGTACAGACACAGAGTGAGGTTTAGAGAAAAACTTTACTCAGCCTGAGGTCCACCCTTGCCCCCAACAAGGCAAGGATGGCCCAGAACAAACTTTGTTGTTTCATTTTATAGCATTCTTTAGGGTGTTTCCTGCGTTGTGCTGCCTACGTGGCATTGATTACAAAAGCGAGAGCAGTACGCATGTACTTAAGCTGGTACGTCTTGTACGTTCAGTACACATCTTATCTTTATGACTTGTTTCTTTTCCTCTCAGGCGTAGCCTTTGGCCTTGCTCAGGCTTTTGCCCTTGGGTAACCCCTTATCGCGTTGCCTAGCTGGTTGCCATAACAATTGGAAATTCCTGTCTCTTTGTTTCTGTCCCAACAGTAGCACTGGACAGGTGTTTTTATGAATTGGGTGAAGGGTTACCTTTTCTTGATCTATAGATTAAACTGAACATACGTCTTGAGAACAAGAAGTCTGCAGAATTTTCTTTTACCATTTGAATCTCTTGGGATGGTGCTGTGCGTCTAGACTTCTCTGTCAAATGTTGCAGTTACTTCCCATGCATCAAACATATGACTAGGTTAAAATGTGACAATGAGGAAATGCCACAGGTGTATTTATTCTAGTGTCAGAACTAGAGACGTTTTCTTTGCCTTCAGAGAAATATTCTGTGAAGTGGACTTTGCTTTGAAGGTCAAAGAACAACAACCTGGGAGAAAATTCCATCCTCTGGGGGAATATTTACGTAGGCAAACCTTCCCCAATTTCCAGGGGAGGCCAGCCCACCCCATGCCTTTGATTCTAGCCAGCCAATCAGGCTCTAAACAAGACCAAGCAGTCACACAGTTGAGGAATGTTTGAAAAACACTTCGTTATATGGATTTGCAATTCAAAAGGAAGAAATCAAATATTCTACTGAGAATGCTTTGGATCAAAGCCATTATTGCCACAACGAGGTTTTGTTTGGGGAGTGATCTATGGATATGTGCTGACTATGTATAATGGTAGCAAATATATGGCTGTGTGAAATGCCTCTTCTGAGTCAAATGTCCCTTTTTGAAGACTGTTATTTGGTGGCTGCCATTATCTGTCCTGTATCTGGCTTTTAATTCTGATCCTCTCAGAAGTTGGAGATGTTGATATTCAGTGTGTGGAAGATAAGCTTCAGTAAGGTATTTTGATGCCAAGCTTGGTATGCACAGACAGTGTGAAGCACTGAATATTACTTCATGTTATTATTATATGATATATGCCATACTTCAAGTAGCGTGGAAAATGTTCTCTAAAATATATACCTTCTTAATCCACAGAACTGGCTGACTTCTATTCTAAAGGATTTTGTATGGGTTGGCACAGAAAAGGCACAAACCAAGGATGCGCATGACTTGTAAGACAAACTGTTCTGTAATTTAAGAAATGTTAAGCAGGTGTAAATGTATAATGGAGTTAAGGTGGGAATTCTTTGTTATTTTGAGACCCCCAGAAAATAATATATACTGTACATTTATGTGACCCTAGCCACGACCCACACTTTGAGAACTCATAGTGTAAAACTCTTGCCTATCTAGCTCAAAATTGCTTGTATGTTCTACACTTTACTGGCAGTGGCTTTCTGGGGTTTTACAGGGTCTTCCCCAGCATTAGGTGGAGATTCTAGGATTTAGCTTCGTTCTTTAGAGCTTTCCAACCCACATTCAAGCTGTCCTGGAAGTTACAACCCACACTTTGAGAAAACTCTCGGTTAAGGTATACATACCAGGCCTCTGTGAAAAATGTTATACCTGCATTGACTTCAGAATTCAAAGATTCGTATAAATCAAATTCAGTGGAATAGATGCAGAACTTTTCTAAGTCAAGTTTCAATTAATCCATAAAATGACCAGTATTATCAGTTGATTTATGGAGAAGACCACATCTTGTTTATTTTTGTTTAAAAATGCATGTTCTGTTTAACCAGCTCTATTAAGAAGCTATAATTCTCTTTTTCAACCCTTTGCAACATAGCAGGTCCGTGCATTCAAATCAGCCTGCACAGAGCCCCCAGTTTGATAAAGTGTAGTGCGTGGGACTCCGCTATGGCCAGCGGGCCAAATTCAGCTTCCAGAAACTCTGGATCTGCCTCCCCTCCCGAGACGAATGGCACACAATGACCCGCCACACTTCTGTCACCTTAAGCCCAACTAGTGGACGAGCAGATGCATCCACAGTATTATTTCTAAATGGAAAAGTATTTTAAGTTTTGGAAAATACCTTAAACACCAGTGTTTTTAGTCAGATGTTTTCACACCCAAAAGGCAGTGTTCTGTGTTTTTATGCATTTTTAACAGAAATAAACACCACTTTGGTTAGCTGTCCTTGGCAGATTAGTGGTGCTGCTTGGGATGCACTTGTTAATCCGCCTTGATGGAGGCTTGGGAGGAAAAATTGATATGAATTGGGACAGCAGCCCTGACCTCACGCAACCCAAGATTGGCAAGCGCAAGGCCTCCAGCCCCGTGTCTTTCTCATGGAAGGCTGCCTGGGGGTCTCCAGCCTCTCTCAGTATCAGCTGCCAAACCTGCAGGGAGTCATCACGTGGGAGAGACGCCAGTGGAGTTGGGTCTGTGCCAGAAAACAGATTGAAAAGACTGAATGGCAAGCATTTCCAGCCCCACCATATTGGGCTCACCCGCTGCCAGAACTAGTTTTTTCAGCAGCAGTAGCTGCTTTACAGCGGTTGCAAATGGCGCTCCAGCAATGCGCAAAACTGTGCCTGTCGCGAAGCTGGAGCAACCTGCATGCAGCACTGGGAAAGAAGCACCCGCTGAAACTGTGAGTGGGCAGAACGAGGTGAGGGCGGGAGGCATCTCCGAAGGGGTTGGCGCCCAGTGCAGGTGATTTGCCCTGGATGCGATCCCCTCCAGGAGCAGTGAACACGCCCTCTTTGGCTCCTTGGACTTGCGCCAGCTAAAGAGCTGGCAGAAGTCCAAGGAGACCTGCTGGCAATTGGGAACCTTACAGAGGAGTAAAATATTTTCTCTCTCCTCCTGACCCCCCGCCCTGCTGCCTTTAGCATACACCGCAGCCTGGTTTGGCTCGGCCACATGCTGCAGCAGAGAAAGGATAAGCCAGGGCTCTGAACTGATACCCCACTTCACTTAGTTCTTGGGAAACATCCTTGCAAGAAACCAGGGTTGGGGAATATATCCTATCAAAAAGCATTTTCTGTTAGAGGAACCCCCCGTTCTCTGATGGAAAATTGGAGGTGCGGAACATGGGGAAGAGCTCCCCTGTGAAAGTGGAGGTGGGGAATTGTATGATAAGGGCCCACCAGGAAGCTTCCCGCCCTCCTTGCACCTGGTCAGTTGAAACTTTGCTGATCCTGCCACAGCTGAGGAAAGATGTGCACAGGTGTGCCCAGGATCAGTGCTATCATGAGGCCAAACTGGGCGCAGACCTCAGTGGGCACAGTTTTATACAGCTGAGGTGGTTTCTTCATTCATCTAAAAAAATGCAACAGACAATTTATATATTTTTATTTTAAGTTCCACTACAGATGTAAAACATGCAGGTGGACCACACGTATCCACGGATCCGGTATCCACGGCTTAGTTATCCACGGATCTGCCCCCATCCCACATGCCCATTCCATTCCCTGAATTTTTGTTTCTTCCTTGAACAAAGCAAATTGTTGCCGAAATGAAGAGCAACTCAACCAGCCTGCACGCTAGAAGGATCCAGAAGAATCCACACTGAACCTCCAGAAAAGGAACAGGCATGCAGCTCACTCCGCCTCCTCTTGGGAGAACACCACAGTGACTGCCTTCTGCCATTTGCAGTGCAGAGCAGTCTCTTCTGGATTCTCCCTGGAGGAGGGGCACCTACTGCAGCGGCTTTGCACCCCCATTCCTTCCCTTGAGGAGGCTCACCTTCAAGGGGAACCTCCATAGGAGAAAGAACAGGCAGCACGAAGCCACCAGCACTTCCTCTGAGAAGAACCCCAAAGTGACTGCCTTGCGCTGCTTGCAGTGCAGAGCAGTCTCTTCTGGATTCTCCCTGGAGGAGGGGCGCCTACCGCAGCTGCTTTGCACCCCTATTCCTTCTCTTCAAGGGGAGCCTCCATAGGAGAAGGAATGGGGGCACAAAACCGCCAGCACCTCCTCTGTAACTAGGGCGGAGCCTGAGGGGCAGTCATGCACCTCCCTGTGGCAAAAGCAACTAGGGCAGGTCCCCCTCAGGCTGCGCCCTATTTACGGCTCTGGTCTCCTGCCTGGAGTGTGCAGGCTCATTGCCAGCAAGTCTCTCTTCAGTTCAGCAACGATTTCACTTTGTTTAGGAAGAAACACAAAAACGAAGGTAATGGAATGAGCGCGGAGTGGGGGAGGCTGCTACAGGTAGATAGATTCCCCCTTATCCGGACATCCACAATCTAGACTGTTGCAAAATCTAGACATTTGTTGTCCAAGATTTTTCTTTTGACTTTCTAGTGTGAACCCTAGAAGGTCTTGTGATCATTCCCAGGCACAGTGCAGGTCCAGGCTGTCAGTTCTGTTCTGTGCTCTGTGGTGTGTAGCTGTGCAGACATGGTTGAAAATTGTCCACGAGGCACCTGTATGGGTAACAGTGAAAAGGGCCAGGGGAAGCGTTTCTGACTATATTGATGCAATTATTCCGAAGTCTAGACAAATCCAGAATCCAGACTTTCCCGTCCGAAGCAGTCCGGATAAGGGATAGTTAATCTGCACAGTATTTGAGCAACGTCTCTGTAGCCATGGTTTCTATATCCGCGGGGAGTGGGGGCAGATGCCTGTACATATTTTTTAACATCACAGTTCCCAGGATTATTCAAAATTATTTGTGTGCTTTAACATTTTACATATCCCCATTTAACATATCCCCTGCTAACTGGGCAAGAGGCACTTTTTCAAGTGGTGTCCTCTTATATTTAGCAGGGGGAGAGCAATTGTCCACCCCAGCACAGTGTCTTTCTCGTGGCTGTTGCTGGTGGTGTTCTCCATTCTTTTAGATTGTGAGCCCTTTTGGGACAGGGAGCCATTTAACTTTAATGTTATTATTTGCCTGTAAACCGCTTTGTGAACTTTGTGTTGAAAAGCGGTATATAAATACTAGTGATTGATTGATTGAACATTTTCATATTTGTGAAAAATCTTCAAAGATCTTGCTATTTAAAATTTAGCCAATTCAAATTTCGTGCTTTTCATTTTTTGCACAAAATGTATTTTTGAAAACTGAATTGGGCTTTTGTGTGTGTGTGGGGTGCAAGTACCTAGCCTTGCACAGGGCATAAAATAGCCTTTGCTGGCCTTGGGTGGTCTCAGTGATGCCTGGAAGCTGGACAAATGGCAGAGCTGCTCTTCCCTGGAGTCTGATGCACCCCCACAAGCCTTCCAAATGTTGCTTTCCCGTATTAAACTTGACCATGTGGTGGATCATGACTTCTTGGCAAGACTTTCGCCCAGCTCCAGGGGGTCTGGGAAGGCATCTCGGACGTCCAGCTGCATCTTCCGTTGGGGCGTCAGGTGGTGGAGATGGTGGGCTTCCTGACTCGGCCTCAGGATTTTATCGCCTTCCAAAAACAAAGTGCTGCTCAAAGATCAGAGTGCGTCCACGGATGCTTTTGGCAAATGAGACTGGCATCTAGTGGACACAAAGATATGCCAGGCATTAGAACTCCAACTCACTGATGATCAGAAACGCGGTGAAGCTGAGGATTGCAGAGAGGCTTCTTCCCCCAAGAACCTAGGCCATGAGCTGTGAGATGGGGCTCATCCCTCCAGATATAGGGAGTGATGGCGGGGCTGATGTAGCCACAGATTTGGGGGGCTATTTTTCACTTGGGGGAGGTTTTCCCAGGGCGGCTTCCTTCTGTCTAGGCTCTCTGGGTACTGGCAATGAGAGCTGCCTTTTTCCTGCTCACTCCTACATAAAAGGATGAAGGCGGAAGATGGGTGGTATTCATGGACTCCATCTGCAAGGCCCTTCTCTCTTCACTTACATGTCTGGACAGTTCTGGGGTCAGAACCTGAGGCGTCCTGGCAATCCTTCTTCATGGTCCTTGGGCCGAAAGCTAGTTCTTACGTTCAGAAAAGAATGCTAGTGGACAGGTTCTTCCTCCTTGAGTGAGGTATTGACTGTCCCTCATGGAGACCCCCGAGTCAGACCAGGTCTTGTCTTTCTGCCCAAATGGAGGCTTTTCTCTTACCCAAGAAAACCCTTGGTAAACCAAGCAGAAGTCCAGAGGGTGGTGATGAGGAAGAGAAACCAGGGATGCTGCAGCCCTGAACGAAGTCATGATAGGGCATGTCCATCACGAGCACAAGCTTGATGCTAACTTGCAACCAAAGAACAAGCGCTACTCTGGCAGTTTCTGGACCAGCCCTAGATTCTCCTTGGGGAAAACCCGCCGACAGGGAACCTTTGTGCTGAAAACATAGCAGACTTCACAATTAGCTGTGGTGTACTGCCCCAGCCTACCATCTCTTCCCTATTCTGAGCATGGTGGTGGGGAGGATTACTGGAGGCCCAGACATATACACCCCATACAAGGAGACTTTCCCTTCTAAGGTTAATGGCTGATAAATGGGCTACATTTGTTCTGGGAAACCCTGAGATGCTTCTCGGGATTCTTTGATGAGAAGACCAGTCAAAATGGAGAGACAGAAAGTTCATTCACCATTGCTGATTTTGCCTTGTGATGGCATGACCCAGTGGGTGAAACAGTGCTCAGACTGTATCCCAGAATCCTTTGCAATGTGCAGGAGTTCTGTGAAAGATCCCAGGGTGTTCCTCTGTACACAGACATCCTTTTTCAGATGAGTGAAGCATGTCTTCAGTTTTGGTTCAAGGGAAAACAAATAAATATGTCCAAGCTGATTAGGAGAATGTCTGTCCCATTGTCCCTAACCATGTGCTGTTGCAATTTCCATATTCATTTCTGTATTTGTGTTGCAATTGAGCAGATGGTTTGGATGATTCCTTCGTGCAATATCATGTGGAACAGTGCTAGGAAGGGAACAAGGTGCACGATGCATTCATCTGTCTAACTCAGGGATCTCCAAACTCTGATCCAAGGGCCAAATCCAGCCTTCCCAAGGATTTTATCCAGCCCTTGGCATGTGGTGAGGAAGCTTGACTGTTTTGGCCCACAGCAACACGCAGATGGTGGATAAATACATGCAGCCTAGGTATCCCATGGATGCTGGGATCACCATTTAAATGCCCTTAAAAAAGAAAAATGTGCTAAAAGCCATTTCTTTCCTTTGCATGGTCAAATAGTGCAGTTCCCCAGTGTCTTGAGGCTAAAAGTAGCTCAAAAGATGTACTTCTGGGTCATCCATCATAGCTTTATGTTGCATTCAGTGACTAGAGGAGTTGAATGGAATTATTTCAATACACTGTATTACATTCAGCACCTGTAATGGCTGAATGCTGTATATATCCACCCCACCCACTTCTTGTATTCATTCAAACTCTTCAGCACATTTGTGTTCCATGTATTTATTTATTTTCCAGCCTTTGACATCATGTCAGACATATGATGCGGCCCTTGTGCAAGTTTAGAGACCCCTGGTGTAGAGCACCAAAGATGTATGCTTTTGGAGCATATTGTTCTGAATTAGTCATGTGTGTGAAGTGGTACAGAAGATGTAACTCTTGCAGAATTTTTCTGCCCACCTCTTAATGGGGGGCTCGATATAGGGAGTGTACTAATCCAATTCTTGATTCTCTACACTCGCTTCCTGTACATTTTCAACCTTAAAATGTTGGCAGGGTAGCAGATACCTTTTGGAACTGTCAGACAGACATGTCTTTGATACTATCCTACATCCATTTGCTAATAGCATTTTGTAAATGTTCTACTAATCATTCATCCAATCAAGGAACGTCCCAACAGTGATAAAATTGTTGGATTTCATTTTGGTGTCAGATTTCTACTCCTAAACCTACAACACTAAGATTCAAATTTTGGCATTTAAAAAAATTAACTATCAATGCTTCAAATTTTCAAGATTTTACTTATCAAGCTTTCTTGATATCAAGATTGAACGATTTTAGATTTTCTTCCATCTTTTAGTTTAATTATACTCCCTCTGAGCCAACTGTCATTTAGAAACTTGGTTGTTGCTATATGTGACATTCCACATTGCTTACTTTCCACTCTAGTAAAAACTCATGTGGAAAAGCTGCTGCCTTCTGCGCACAGATGAATGCGAATGGAACCATTAGCCAAGCACCTTGTTCCTCCTTGGCTGCCTGGGGTTGTAAAAGGAGTGTAGGTAAGAGAAAATTCATTGGAATTTCCTGATTAAAAGCCATTGAGTCCTATTCTGAATGTATGCATAGGGTTGTTTTTCTCCCCATTTTTTGTATTTCCCAGTAACGAAGTATATTTCCCCTCAAAAAGCCTTAAATAAAATGGGAAAAAACAGAAAGTAACAATTTTCCTGTAATAAGAAGCCATACCTAAACAATGCCTGGTTTATATAGTAGAGACAAGATCTAGTTGAAAGCATCCTTTCACAGTAGAACAAAGGAACAAGCCCACTCAATGGCACCGACTTACCTTCCAAATCATGGGTGCCCATGGCCACGCCCCCGACATTGACATGGCCACACCCCCTGCTGTCATCTCCCGAGCCAGGGATGTGCTATCGCAACCGTGATTGCGTGTCCCGGGCTCGGGAGGGGGCCTGCTCGCTTGACAGCTGTCTCTCCCAAGCCCGGGACGCACTACCACGGCGACAATCGCGCGCCCTGGGCTCAGGAGGGGGTCTGTCGGCTTGACAGCTGCCTCTCCTGAGCCTGGGACGCGTGATTGCAATTGCGGTAGTGCGTCCCGGGTTCAGGAGACACAGCTGTCAAGCCAGCAGTCGCCTCTCCCAAGCCCCGGACGCGCTACCACGACCACGCGTCCCGGGCTCAGGAGCTGCAACTGTCAAGCTGGCAGTCGCCTTTCCTGAGCCCAGGAAGCACTACCACGGCCGTGATTGCGCGCCCCAGCCTCGGGAGGGGGTCTGCCCGCTTGACCACGTCTCTCATGAGCCCAGGATGTGTGATCGCGGCCGCGATGGCGTGCCCGGCCTCGGGAAGGGGTCTGCCGGGCCGACAGCCGCCTCTCCCGAGACCGGGACATGCGATCGTGCATCTTGGTCTTGGGAGAGGGTGCTCATGCCATTGATTGGCATGAGTGCTGGCTGTCGGGGGGGCTGGCATTGACGTGGGGGCTATGCCCCCACGGGAAGAACGCGTGTATGCGCAAAGCCCTGCAGCCCCTTCCCAAGTTGGCGCCCATGAACCCACTGGATCAGGCCAAGGCCCATCTAGTCCAACTTCCTGTATCTCACAGTGGCCCTCCAGATGCACCTGGGACAGTGGCACGAATGCTGGCTAGATCAATGTCTTGTTTTAGCATGTTTGTTCACAAATGGTGAAGAATAAATTTGGCTTGGCTTGATTCTTACAGACCAGACCTCAAAAGATTTTCAGCCAGGGCTAACTAAGCAATTCTATTTCTCGGCAAGTGGCTGTTAATTTAAACACCATTTAAAAACAATTCTCAATTCTTGTGTAGTATATGGTCATATCTTCTATCAGATAGTAATAAAGCTAACGATAGATATGGGCATATAGAAGCATTGAAAATTGCTGAAATTTCAGAGTACATCTCTGTCCAGAAACAACTAATTTTTTTACACACACCCATTACACGTAATAGGTGCCCCTTTCTGAACACCTTCTCCAACATGAAGAGAGCATTCTTTGTGAGTGTAACTCAACTTGTGGGGGCTCAGATATAATCTGTGGACTAATTTAGTGGCGGAAAATGAGTTAAACAGCCGTCTTAACAATAAATTCGTCCCTTGTACAAAGCACCGACTCATAACTGACTCATGGGAGTGACAGCGCATTGCGATGTTTACTGGGCAGACTTACTTGTATGATGTGGTTTGCCATTGCCTTCCCCAGGCATCTTACTTTACCCCCAGCAAGCTGGGTACTTGTTTTATTGACCTCGGAAGAATGCAAGGATGAGTCAACCTTGAGCCGGCTACTTGAGAACCACCAGGATCAAACACGGGATGTGGGGAGAGCTTCTGACTGCAAAACTGCAGTCTTACCATTCTATGCCACACAAAGCTCTTTTTTAGAAAACAATATTGCAATCAATGTAATAATAGATACGATAGCATTTAAGTCTTTCTCTTATAATGCTTTGATTACACAACTGATGGCCCAATTCTTATCAGGGCCTATAGCAGTGGAACTTGCAATCTCCTGCTATAAACCCTGTTTCAGCAAATGCTGTGTTGCTGGTGTATCTGTGCAACTGTGTCTACTAGACACCCTCCCAGAGCAGGTAAAATGGCTGTGGGCCATTCAGGGGAGAACTGGGCTTTGTGAGGTTTGGTGAGAGGGCGAAGATTTCAGCTGCAGCAGTGCACACCATGACCCTATCCCTTTTTCTGAGCCTGAACATGCCCTCTGAGGCTCTTCAGATTTATGCCAGCTAAATAGTAACCATTGGTAACCAGGTAGCTTACGGGAAAGTGAGTAACAATTATTTTTACTTATCTCTCCTGGGCTGTGTAGTAACTTCCCCCTACCATTGCATGCAGCATTTCTGCATTGCACAGGTTGGTGGGGGTCAGGATTCGGCTGTGAGTCATACATCAGAGGAAGCAGCATATTGTATAGCTCCAAGACTACCTAGTTAAATACTGGAAGTGCAGCTGTTAGGGATTCAAAGGAACAAAGTGGATGCTGTGCTCTCTGATAGCTGGTACATATGTAAAACCAGAACTTATGATAGTTGGAACCAATGAAGATTTAATAGCCCAAATTTAGCCTTGTTAGGGTGTGTTTAGTCAAACGCAGATCAATTAATACCTAAGCAAACCATACTTTTCCCAATCTTTAAAATAAATTATTTTTGCCAATTTGAAAAATAACAAATGGGCAAAAAACTGAGTAAGTGGCAAAGCCAGACGCATTACATTATAGTGCCATTCCTTCCGGGTAGCTAGAGTGGCTCACAAGAATGGACTTGTTTACCAAGTTTAAGCAGATCAGTTTAAGTTTTACTCTTCTGCTGAAACAAAATTAACTCCAACGATATAGTTAACATCCAGTACGCATCCAGTTTTGCGTAGCTATTAATAACTGCTTAAGGCTGCAATTCTAGCTGCACTTACTTTACTCTT
>JAJKFI010000005.1:26771123-26797449 GCA_029204185.1 Lerista edwardsae
GCCGGTGCACATGTGCTGCGCTGTGCAGCCCATCAGCTGCACCAGCTGTGCGTTGGCTTAGTTCTGCTGGAGCAAGCTCATGCCGAGGAAGGGTCACGGAGGGCTGGAGATTCACAGGCAGGAGGGAGGGCGGACCCATGGGCAGAGAGGGGGGTGGAGATGGGACACAGCAGTTAGTTCGCATCCAAACCCCCATCCCTAGGCTGGGCAGCCCTGATTTGGGCTGCTCCTGGCTGCGTGGACTTGCTCCTACAATGTTGCTGGTGCAGATCCCAGCAGCCCCAATGGGTGGGTGGAGGTCAAGGGTGGTTAGGATGCAGCGCAGGTTAGCCGGCCTGTTCCTGCACAGGTTAGGATTGTGCCCTAGGATTTGCAATTAGGCCTGGGGTGGGAAAATTTAAAATATTTAGGAAACAAGGTAGAAAACAATAATTAAACAATGATTTTTACAAAGTTATCAAAAAGACATCTCGATCCTTTCTTAAGATCTCCTTTGACTTCATTAAGCAAGACCTGGTCCAAAGGCTTTCATGTCTCAAGCAAATTTTTGATCAGCACACATGGACTAACAGCCTCACCATCTTTTGCATCAGAAGGCATCTGTCTCAGTGACACAGAACACCATAGGGGCATTCAGTATTCCATGGATATTCCTGATGCATTTTGATTACAGAATGTTTCCTCTAAGGAAAAAAGATAAATGGGGGTCCCTACATTACTTTAAAGGGACATGGTGGCACTGCGGGTTAATCCGCTGTGCTGGGCTTTCTGACAGCAAGGTTGGGAGTTCAAGACTGCATGACAGAGTGAGCTCCCGTTGCTTGTCCCAGCTCCTGCCAACCTAGCAGTTCGAAAGCACCTAAATGCAAGTAGATAAATGGGGACCACTTCGGTGGGAAGGTAACGGTGTTCCGTGAGCTATGGCATGTAGTCATGCCAGCCACATGACCACGGAAGCTTCTCCTTGGACAAAAACACCAGCTCTACAGATTTTGAAACGGAGATGAGCACACACACCCCTACAGTCAGTCACGACTAGACCATTTGGTCGTGGGGAAACCTTTACCTTTTTACATTACTTTAAGAATACAATTTAATTTTGCAGTGTTGCACGATTATTGGATCACAGAAATCCGGGTAACAATTTGTCCAGCTTTGCAGGGGTTAGAAGATTGCTGCAATACTGTCTTAACTGCTGGCTTTCATTTGGAAGCACCACTTCCAGTTCATGCTGCCAAGAAGTAGTCCAGTATTGAGTCTAAATGATAGCAAGACCAAGTACAGTGTGTCCAAGATGAAGAGAAAAGTATGAATGATCCCAGAATTCAAAGTTAATGTGTCCTCTTGAACAGCAATAAAGTTGCTTAGAGTATCCTATACAGGAACAGAATTCATATTTCTTTTGTTAATTGTTAGACAGCCACAGCCTTCTGATCATAAAGGAGCAAACCAAGAGATTAAGTGTATAGGTGTGCTTAATATTGGATTTATAATGGAAATATAGATTGTCAGATTATTCTTAGAAAGTTCAAAAGAAATGTTGACGTTAAAATGCTTAAAAATGCTTTAAATGCTTAAAAATATTTTTTCAGAAGCCAAAATGTTTTGGGAACACCCTGGAAAGATGCTTATCAGTCCTTTGGGGAAAAGAGCATATTCAAATATTGAACATGCAAAATCAGCCTGTCTTTTAGAAGAAAAATGCAGTGGAATCAGCTACTGGAAAAAAGAATATATACCAGTCAGTGGAAAAGAACTAATCATACCTCTGCGGAAGCATGTCACTACATACATGAAAACAGGTAACTGTCCACTCATTAGTAGTGAGTAGTAGTGATTTAATGGGGGACAGTTAATATAAAAGAATAGCAAATGCATATTTGCATAGGAAAATAAAACTAAAAGGATATGAATAATTGTTGCTGATAATTTATTTACTAATCTAATCTTTTTAGGCATGATACTACAAGTATAAGTATAGCATAAAAATCAGCTCTCTGCTGCCTGCACATGTAACAACCTTTTGTTCCATAGCTTATTATATAGGGTATCAAATTCTACATTTTAAAATTTCAGATTCCAAGATTCCATCACATTCAAGCATGATGAAGAAAGGAAACAAAGGGCAAGGCTATACAAAGGGCAAAACAAAGGGCAAATCTGTCTTGGTTTTTAATGGCTCTTATGGAATTGTGGGTGCAATCCCAACTTGCACTGGAACAGGCAAGCTGGCTAGCCTGTGCTGTATCCAGCACAGGATAGGAGGCAGCTGGAGGTCACCTTGGCGTAAGGGGATATTTTCCTCAGGATAAGCCCCAGCCACACGAGTAGGGAAGCTTGGATCTGTACCAGCGAAATAGCTGGCATAAATCCAACTGGCCCATATTCCGGGGGTGGGGATTAGGATCCAGCCTATGTGCCAGATTCTGGCACCACCACCCTCCCCAGGCCTGTCCTCCCTGTTCTGGCCCATTTTGTTCTTCCTGCCTGGGGCCCTGTGCTGGCTTAGATCAGCCGGACTTTCCTGGCTTGGGCTGTGGCACAGGGAGGCCAGCATGCGTTCTTGTGCTGGCCTCCCTGTTGGCAAAAGTGGCACGAACGTGCTTTACAGTGTGTTTGTAATATATGCAGGCCTATGCAAGGATCTTAGGATTGGGCTGTAAGTGAGAGAAAGGTTGGAGATAAAAGAAACCTTGATATGTTAGGTTTGGAGGTGCAAAGCTTGAGGCCAGATTTGAATAGCAGGTCTTGTTATGGCTGGTTACAGCCATTGGTGGTCTGTCTGAGACAATCACATCCATGATGTATACAGGCTGAATATGGAAGGAAAGATGGAGAATTAGGAGAGTGGGGCATACTTCATTGATAAGGGAGCTGGAATCACCACACATTTTTGTCAGTCTAGTTTGATGGGCCTTTTAAGTTGCACAAACATAAAAACAACAATCAAGTTTTTCTCTTCGCATCTGAAATTAGTACTATTAAGGTGACAGATTCAGTGCCCTGTACGCTCTATAGATACGTATGCTTTTTCCTTATTTCTGAATGTTTACCACTTCCCTTCCCAGCATTGCCATTGCAAGACATCTTTGAAGCTGCTACTGCTGTTGTTGTTAGATAATACTGTAACTTATGGTTAAGGGACGTGGTGGCACTACGGATTAAACCGCTGCTGCTGGGCTTTCTGACTGGAAGGTTGGGCGTTCAAGACCATGTGATGGTGCACTCCCATTGCTTGTCCTAGCTCTTGCCAACCTAGCAGTTCAAATGTACGTCAAAAATGCGAGTAGATAAATAGGTACCACTATGGTGGGAAGGTAACTGTGTTCCGTGCACTACGGCATATAGTCATGCTGGCCACATGATCTTGGAAACTTGTCCTCGGACAAACGCCGGCCCTACAGGCTTAGAAATGGAGATTAGCACCGCCCCCTACAGTTGGTCACGACTAGACCATTCAGTTGTGGGGAAACCTTTACCTTTATAGTTAAATGAGGGCAGAAATTCCCTTTCAAAAAGGGTAAATTATGGTATTGAATGCAGGATAATAATCAGAAACCCAAGTTTTTAGACAATCCTTGCAAGAATTAACACCAGTTGGGATAAAATTAGTAACATGCTACATTGATATGGTTCTAATCTCTTTGCATCAATGGCACACATAGGTGCTTTGTGTATAGGTATTTCTCATGTATCACAGTAGTAGCAATACTGTCAATAATTATGATCAGTTTTGCTCATACCATATATACCATACCATATATTTACCAAAACAGGTTAATATTGGTTCCCCGGGATTCAATATGTGAAAATACGGCAGTAATGGAAGCTTGAAATAAAGAAAGCAAACTCTAATGATGAGTGAAAGTAAATCCCATTGTGTATAGATATACTAACTGGGAAATGTGTATCTCAGTACTCATGTTGGTTGCTGACGTTTTGTTGTGGCTTCCTTCTATGCATCACCATCCCACACAATTTATCATGGCTTTAAGAAGTCCGATGTATGTGAACTTTGGGATTGTATGTCTTATTTGTGCAGAGTGAGATAGGGCTACTACTTTTTAAGGTGGGGGAAAAGACAACAAAGGGCTGTTGCCTTTCCCAATGTGAGTCTGTATTTTTTTTTATTTTTTATTTTGCAGCTTGCAGTGAAGGACATTTTGGAAGCTACTGCCACAAATGCTTAGAGTGTCCGAAAGAGCACCCTTGCAATAGATTAACAGGGAAGTGTGCTGGTGAGGTGATTTGTCAAGAAAAAGTTGTATTAAGCCGTTGTGATATCAGTGAGTACTGCAATATTGCGACAAAGGGGTTGCTGTCTGCTTGAAGTAATTTTTATATTCCACTAGGCATAATATATTGATGCTCCTATTCAAATGGAAGATATAATTTGCTAGACTTTATTCTGCAACATTTCATAATCCCTTAGGGATCAGCACCTCGGCCACTTTGCCTCTTTGTCCCAAGTCCCCAACCTCTCTCCAGTGTGTGTTTAACATAATGCTGGCTGGAATGAGTCAACCTGAGCAGCATCTTCATTTTCATTTCAGTAACCTGCACGTCCACCAGAAAGGCTTAACAGCAGATGAAGACTGGACGTGCTAGAATCTCTGGTCCCAGCCTACATGAAACAATGGCCACACAGAAATGATAAGCATCCTGCTTGGCTCTGCTTACACCTGGCTATTATTCAGGACCAGCCATCTGACCATGGTCTAGGGGAGATTCAAAGGTGTCACCTCCAGGTTCCCTCTTTTGGATTAGCCAGTAAGAATCACAGTGGCCCACCAGATGCCTCTTGGAGCACACAAGAGAAAATGTCTGTATCCTGTTGCCACTCCCTTGCACCTGGCATTCTGATACAGTCTACTTCTAAAACCAGGTCATTGCAGACAGATTGTGGCCTGTGATAGATTTTTCCTCCATAAAACTGGCCAATTCCCTTTTAAAAGCATCTACAGTAGGCCAGGTGGTATCACAACATCCTATGGCAAGGAGTTCCACAGATCAATTACATGCAAGATAAAGAAATATTTCCTTTTTCTGTTCTGGTTCTCCCACCAGTTAATTTTAATGGATGTCAGTGGGCCAGGTCCAGCATTCTGAGAAGACCTTTACAGGCATGGCAGTGGCGTAGCCTTGCCTTTTTGTTCTGCTCCCTCCTGTCTTCTGTGCTGATCTTTGCAGAAACGTGCACCAGGCTGCTGCTTCCCCTCCCCCTGAAATTGGGGTGCAGAGCCTTCTGAAGCAATGTGTGGTGTCCGGCACAACGTTCTGCAAAGATCAGCAGCAAAGATAGGAGGCAGAAGCCTGGAACATCAGGCTTCACCATGCCATGCCTAGAAGGGTTTTCTCAGAGTGCTGAACCTGGTCCACTGACCAGAGTTTGGCAGCTCCTGCTTTAGAACTTCACCCAATATTGGAAATATTTCAATATTTCAACCCAATATTCCTTAGCACCACATTTGAGAAGATTTAGGAAGCTGTGATTTTGCCATTATATTTGTCCGCATGAGCAACAAAAGATTGTCTAGAAATGCATTGAGCAATGGTGCATGCTTTCATCAGTTAACAAAAACTGCGTTGTATCTGAAGAAACATCATGGAAGAAAACTCATGTGAGTGAACTGTCTCACCTACTTGGCATGGTAGCCACCTGCTCTTCTTGCAAATCTGCCCCAGAGCATCAGAAGCAGGACGGGACTCTGCCTCTCTGGAACTGCACAAAGGCTGCATGGTTAAGAGGAAGTAGGCAGTCCCCCCCCCCCAAAAAAAAATTGTTCCATTCACAGCTGAGTATCTTAGGATGCAGTCCATTAAAAAATATACTATAAAATTAAGATTCAAGTGAATGTATTATAGTACTGTAAATTTTATGTCCTAATTAACAGATGACTATTAAGTTCCAACAGAGACACCTTATGGTGTTTCATGCTTTGCTGTAGACATTATGTGCCAAGGTCATGCAGTTAGGGGAGGCAGAGCCTATCATATTCCAATGTAATCATATTTCTCAGCCGCCTCTGTGATTATGTGCACACTCCATTCTGTTTCTGAAGGGTTGTGCAATCACAGGGGAGGCTGAATTCAGTAGTAGTCCTAGGGCTTGGGCGTCCTGGTTCCACCCCCACCCCCCTCAATCTGCTGCCCCTCACGCTGGCCTGGAGGAGCCTCATACCGCTGCAAGCTTGGGGGCGGACACCACTTATAACAGCGCAAAGTTGCTCCCAGCTTGAGCCCAACCCAACTTGGAGGAGCTTTTCCATTCCACAACAAGCGGCGGCGGCGCCCACCCTCTCAAATACTCAGAGGGGAAGGCCGGCAGTTCCCCACCGATCTGTGGGCTGTCTTCTTGGGGCAGTCAGAGTTCAGCCTTGCTTATGATTGCGCATGTGCACTGCAGCTCTCAGAATGCCTTGTGGCACCACAGCAAGTACTTCCGAGCCATTCGCTTCACCACATGTCACTGTTACGCGCTGTCAGGAAATGGGTGCACCTGACAAAGAGAAGTCACGCAGATCTGTCAAAAAGCTGTGTTGTGATAATCGGCTGTGTCTCTGATAGCCTGGACAGGAGCCACACCTCAGCCAATCATGCAGTGCGCCTGAAGTTCTGCCAGTGTCACCAGGGTCATGGGGATGCTATAGCTGAGCACCACAGGAGAAGGCGGGGTGAGAACGGGAAAGCTGCACATGCCAAGTTGTGAGGTATTAAGAGCCTTGATATTAAGAGCCTTACTGCTAATGATGAGAAAGCTAGAGTGGAGATCAGTTAGTGAGCATCACTGAACTCATGGCCCAAACCCTAAACACAAAGTGAATGCTCACTATGTACTGGAGGATTAAGGTGACAACTTAACATCTTCCCCAGGCTCCCTCTGAAGCCCATGTGATGGGGTGGGAAGGGCTGACCTACAGACGGGTGGGGCTGTGATGTTTAGGGGGTCACAGGAGAAAAAGCAGGGGAGTGTAGCGCTGGCCCCTCCCTTTTTTCTTCTCACCATCTTGGGAGGGCACACGGTGCTGAAAGTGGCATATAGGATGTTGATTTGCTTGTTGTTGGATGCTGTGGAGATGGTGTGTGCACATTGTGTTTTATTTTTCTGTTTCCTATTTTTTGAAAGAACTTAAAAGCAAATATTGCTACCACTCTTGGATATACAACAATGGATATTGCTATTATATTCCTCAGTTTGGACTGATTAATAAAAGTGATGCAGAATATATGTGCAGTCATTTTGAAAAGGCCAGACTCCTACATTTATCTGGCTTTGAGGAAAAGGTTAGTGACTTGGGCAAAAGCCATGTTAGTGACTTCCTAGCAAAAGCTAGGAAAAGAAACACTGCCATTCTCCGCTTTCTTCAATTTGGAGGGGTATGCAAAGCTCTGGAAAAAAATCCATAGTTATGGTTCTTTTTTAAATCTCAGAATTGATTCATGTGCTTTTGGGGGGGGGGAAAGTCTGAAGAAAAGAATCATTTTTCCAAGCACAAACTGCATGCCTTTAACTTCTCATTAGTTGTACTGATTAAAATATGTTTACCCTGTCTTTCCAGAAACAATTCAAGCCTGCAAACAAATTTAAATAAATGTCACAGATACTTTCCACTACCTATCCTCTCTTGTTTCATCACTCTGGGTATTTTAAGGTGGGGAGGGTTTGGGGGTATGAAGAGGACTGATGGGGCTAGAGAAAGCCAGAAATTTCTTCTCCATCTCAAATTTTGCTCTGAACTGGAAAATACATAGTGGGCTTTAAAAATCTCACCATTTTTTATTTGTTTTTGAGGTTGGTTTTAATGAGTATTATCTCCCCCCCCCCCAGTCTTATCTTCACATTTTCAGTTATCAATGTTTGTTGTAAGTGTATGAATGCTTTCCTATAAAATCAGGAATGTGCTGATACTAGTTATGCTCTGAAAAAATACTGTGGGTGAATAAATGTAGGCATAGTATCATTTTTCCCATATAAACATCATACAGATAAGATTATCCTTTATCCAGACATTTGAAATCCAGACACCTTTGTCCAAAACGTTTGGGGGCAGCAGGAGGGGGAACGCTGCTGGGGGGATGATGTGGGTTCCCCCATTTTCAACTTTTTAAAAAGCCCGTGCATGCTGTCACTTCCGGAAGTGATATAACTTCCTGTTGTGACTTCTGGGGCATCATTTTGCTCTCAGCACCAGCCTACACTTTCATTAGCTATACCACAGCTTCTCATTTGTAATGATTTAATGCAGGGCAAAAAAAAAAAAAAGTAGTGTAAGTATGTGCATAATGACATCAGGATTGTGTTTTGCACATCATCAATGTACATGGGTGCTTGTGCTCATCTGTATCCTAGAATTTTAAAAAGTTAGGTATGAACAGCAGGAATGGGAAGTTGCATGAACTGCTCATGTATACGTCCTAGAATTTTATTTAAGAAATCCTTAGTGATAAATTAGAAGGAAAACAGAGCAGGCCATGGGGCAGACCCAACCCACAGAACAATAATAACATGAAGGAAATATCATACCTAGCTGTTCGAGAGGTTTACTACATGCGAATGCATATGAACTTCAAAATGTTAATTTTTTTTTTTAAAGAAGGTACAGTAAATAAAATACTTTTAGAGGATGCATGGGACAAAGGAGCAGAAGCATAAGACTATTAGCAGCAGGGAGGGCAATTTGGAAGAAAAGTGGATTTAGCACCTTGTCTCCCCCACTGCCATTTCTCTGTCCCAACCTTCACTCTGAAGCTATCTTCCCTTAAACAAAAGTGATTTCACCAAGCTACTTCAGTATATGCGTCATAGTTAGTTCCTGAATTGCCCTTTGAGCAGCCTGAAATGAATAGTAGTTTTGAAATTGGAAAGTGCACCTTGTTTGCTGAAAGAAGCTATGTAATTCAAGATTAACTTTCTGAGGGATTTCTGTCCATGGTTGCTTTTCACACTGCCTCTGTTAATCCTTTGCAGGAATGGGTAAGTAAAGCAACCCAAAAGAGAATCTGGCTTCGTGGAGCGGGTTTGGTTTTCCATCCAAAACTGTGGCTTCACTCATATCAAGAACGCAGGTAAATTTAAAAATCTCTCTTTTAATGACTTCTTATATTTCCTTTATATAAGAGTGATGTCATCAGAAACTTTAAGATAAGCCAACACTTATCTGCACCTGTAAAGTGTAATTTGAAAGCTCACATCTCAGATGACTTCAACCACACACTGGAAGGCAGGCAAACTCCACTCTGACATTGTTGTTTAGTCGCTAAGTCGTGTCGGACTCTTCGCGACCCCATGGACCACAGCACGCCAGGCCTCCTTGTCCTCCACTAGCTTCCAGAGTTTGCCCAATTTCATGTTCATTGCTTCGGTGACACTATCTAACTGTCTCACCCTCTGCCACCCCCTTCTTCTTTTGCCTTCCATCTTTCCCAGCATGAGGGTCTTTTCTAAAGAGTCCTCTCTTCTCATGAGGTGGCCAAAGTATTTGAGCTTCAGCTTCAGGATTTGTCCTTCCAGGGAGCAATCAGGCTTGACTTCCTGGAGGATTGACCGATTGGGTCCAAGGAGACCCAATCTCCAGAGTCTTCTCCAACACCATAATTCGAAAGCACCTATTCTTCGGCGCTCTGCCTTTCTTATGGCCCAGCTCTCACAGCCATACATTGCTAATGGGAAAACCATAGCTTTGACTATATGAACCTTTGTTGGCAGGGTGATGTCTCGGCTTTTTATTAAGTTGTCTAGGTTCGCCATAGCTTTCCTCCCAAGAAGTAAACGTCTTTTAATTTCATGGCTGCAGTCACCATCTGTGGTGATCTTGGAGCCCAGGAAAATAAAATCTGTCACTGCTTCCATTTCTTCCCCTTTTATTTGCCAGGAATTGATGGGAGTGGTTGCCATGATCTTAGTTTTTTTTATGTTGAGCTTCAAGCCCATTTTTGCACTTTCCTCTTTCACCCTCATCAGAAGGTTCTTTGGGTCTTCCTCACTTTCTGCCATTAGAGTGGTATCGTCTGCATATCTGAGGTGGTTGATCTTTCTCCCAGCAATCTTGATTCCAGCTTGTGAATCATCCAGCCCAGCCTTCGTCATGATGTACTCTGCATATAAGTTAAATAAGCAGAGTGACAGTATACAGCCTTGTCATACTCCTTTCCCAATTTTAAACCAGTCGGTTGTTCCATGTCCAGTTCTAACTGTTGCTTCCTGACCTACATACAGGTTTCTCAGCAGACAGATAAGGTGGTCTGATACTCCCATCTCTTCAAGAACCTGCCACAGTTTGTTGTGATCCACACAATCAAAGGCTTTAGCATAGTCAATGAAGCAGAAGTAGATGTTCCTCTGGTAGAGGAAGGGGTCATTCCTGACTCTTGGGAAAACCACTTCCACTACTAGGAGGCAGGGCCAATTGCAGATGAAGTCTCCTCCTCTAGGGAGGGCTTCCCATTTCCCCAGACCGGCTCTGCCTCTGCTAGGGCAGGAAGCTAATCCTCTGAGCTCTGTAGCTCAGTGTTTTTCCTTTACATTTTTTCTTCTTCTCCTCTTCTCCTCACCATTTTTCTGCCCCTGCCTTCCTAGTCAGGGCTTGGCCCTCACACAGGCAAAGGAGAGGTTTTTCAGCATTTTCTTTTTCTTTTCCCCCCTCTGAGCTACTGCACAAGGGAGATCTAAGGCCTACATGCCAACCTAGGCATGCCAGACTTTTTCCCAGTGCTATTGCAAGAGGGAGGCCTACATTTTTGTAGGGCCTAGCAGATTTTTTCCTGTGCTTCTGCATGAGGGAAAACTGAGGCCTACTTGCTGACTTGGGCCTGGCAGGGCTTTTTTCTCTGTACTACGGCAAGGCGGAGGCCCAAGACCTATGTGCTGATAGGCCTGGCAGGCCCCTTTTCCCTGTGCTTCTACACAAGGGAGGCCTGTGGCTTTCGTGCCTGCTTAAGGCTGGCAGGAGCACCTGACAGGAGTGATAGAGAGGAGGGCACCAGCAACAGCAGACGCAGAGCCCTCACAGTTTTGGCAGGAAATGTGGCTGCCATATCGCTAGCACTCCCTATGGCCAGCACAACAGCCCAGGAGGGCTCAGCTTTGACTGCACCAATCACAACAGCAGTGATTAAGCTGAGGAAGAACCGCAGAACTCCCTGACCCACCATGACGACCACCCATGCTGGCTAGCTTGGTAGGTTCTGGCAGGCCCGCGCACTTGGCGCCCTCCCTCACGGGCCTAGCCCAATGCACCCTAGCAACAGCCTCTCCTTCTCACCCTGTGCCGTGGTGGAGTCGGGTAGAGCGCCTTCTCCACTGCCTCGTGTCGCCCAGGCGGGCTCAGCTTCGCCATGCCTAGGTCACAGCAGTGTTGGCAAGGTGTGGGAGAGTTGCGGAGCTCCCTGACCCACCTTGACTTGACCACCCCTATTGGCTGGCTTGGTAGGTTCCGGCAGGCCCGCGCACTCGGCGCACTCCCTCACAGGGGCCATGCCCAACTGCAGCCTTCCCTTCTTACCCTATGCCTATGTGGACTGGGTGGAGTTGGGTCGAGGGAGAACATGGCAGACTCAGCAACAACTGACCCAGGTATGAAACCAGGTATGGCACTGGGGATGTGTTTTCTGGGTTGGGGGCAATCTCAGCCAGACACACACCCCCAACCAGTCTCCTAATGATGCTGGGACCATTACCACCTCAACCTTGCTCGATATTTTGAGAAATCAGGCCAGAGCACTGATTTCTCCTTGATAAGAGGGTTGTGGCTGAGCTGCAAACGCCAGGCTGCCAGGTATGGAGACCCCATTCCCTACTCACTGTAATGGGAAGGGCACCAGGGACACTAATGGCCTTGGGCTAAAATCCTATCTACACTGACCTGCAAGTAAGCCCCATTAATTATAATGAGAGTTCCTTCTGTGTGCAGGGTTGGCCTCTCAGTAAGCTGTACCCAACCTCTCAGGTCTGACCCAGTGACCCCTCTGAATCTGCAGTATGTTCCTCCTCTAGGGAGGAGGGTGAGCTATTGGGATGATATCAGGGTATCCTCTTCCCCATTCAGAGAGATCCCCTGGGATCACCATATTTGGGCCTCTTCACTAAATCAAACCTGTGGCGTAAGGCCAAAGCCAAAAGTTACCTAGCTTCAGGTCAGTTTTAAAAGTGCACAGATCCTTGATTCTCTTGAGGATTCCTCCAGGGAGGTTGTGGAGTTTTATGGGGAGGGTTCAGACAGCACACCTTATAATGCAGGTAGACTGTTCCTGTGACCTTGTTCCTTGGCTCCTGGGAAAGGCTGTGGAGGCTCTTCACGTCCTCTCAGCCTTTGAGAAGTTGGCAGTTCCTGGGTCTAACCATGCTTTCTTTTCTAAGTTGCCTTTTCGACCTTATATAGTTCCTCTGTGTATTCTTGCCACCTCTTCTTAATCTCATCTGCTTCTGTTAGGTCCTTGCTGTTCTTGTCCTTTATCTTGCCTACCTTAGCATGAAATTGTCCTTTGATTTCTCCAATTTTCTTGAAAAGATCTATCGTCTTTCCCATTATATTATTTTCCTCTATTTCTTTGCATTGCTCATTTAGGGAGGCCTTCCTATCTCTCCTTGCTGTTCTCTGGAAATCTGCATTCAGTTGGGTATATCTTTCCCTTTCTCCTTTGCTTTTTGCTTCCCTTCTTTCCTCAGCTATTTGTAAAGCCTCGTCAGACAGCCAATTTGTCTTCTTTCTCTTTGGGATGGTTCTAGTAGCTGCTTCCTGTACAATATTACAGACCTCTGTCCAAAGTTCTTCAGGCATTCTATCTACCAAATCTAAGCCCTTAAATCTATTTGTCACCTCCACTGTATATTCGTATGGGATATGATTTAGGTCATACGTGAAGGGCGTAGTGGTTTTCCCTAGTTTTTTAAGTTTAAGCCTGAATTTTGCCATAAGAAGCTCATGATCTGAGCCACAATCAGCTTCAGGTCTTGTTTTGACTGCCTGTATAGAACTTCTCCACCTTTGGCTGCAAAAAATGTAATCAGTCTGATTTTGGTGTAGACCGTCTGGTGAAGTCCATGTGTAGAGTCGCCACTTGTGTTGTTGGAAAAGGATGTTTGCTATAACTAATGTGTTCTGACAAAACTCTGTCAGTCTTTGCCCTGCTTCATTTTGTACTCCAAGACCAAACTTGCCTGTTATTCCTATTACCTCTTGACTTCCTACTTTAGCATTCCAATCCCCTATGATGAGGACATCTTTTTTTGGGTGTTAATTCTAGAAGCTGTTCTAGGTCTTCATAGAAATGGTCAACTTCTTCCTCTTCAGCATCAGTGGTTGGGGCATAGACCTGGACTTCTGTGATGTTGAAAGGTGTGCCTTGGATCTGAATTGAAATCATTCTATCATTTTTGAGGTTATACCCCAATACAGCTGTTCCCACTCTTTTGTTCACTATGAAAGCTACTCCATTTCTTCTAAGGGATTCCTGCTCCCAATAGTAGATATAATGGTCATTTGAATTAAATTCTCCCGTTCCTGTGCAGTTTAGTTCACTAATTCCCATGATGTCAATGTTCAGTCTTGACATCTCGCGTTTGACCACATCTAGCCTTGACTCATAGATCTGACGTTCCAGGTTCCTGTGCAGTTTTGTTATTTGCAGCATTGTACTTTCCTTTCACTTCCAGACACATCCACAGCTGAGCTTCCTTCTGGTTTTGGCCCAGCTATTTCATTCTTTCTGGAGCTACTGGTACTTGTCTTCTCCTCTTTCCTAGGAAGTTGTGCATAAAGGACAACCTCTGGCCTGAGGGGCTCATCTTCCAGTGTCATATCGTTTAGCCTTTTTGTACTGTAGTCCATGGGGTTTTCTTGGCAGGAGTACTGGAGTGGGTTGCCATTTCCTTCTCCAGCGGACATGTTTAGTCAGAACTCTCTACTATGACCTGTCCATCTTGGGTAACCCTACATGGCATAGCTCACAGCTTCATTGAGCTACTCAAGCCCCTTTGCCACGACAAGGCAGTGATCCATGAAGGGGTCTCTGACATTACAGCAGCTAATTAGGTAGCAACCACAAGGATCATAAGTAGTGCTGGGAAAATTTGTCTTGATTTAATTCAGTCTTGGATTAGCTAATATGAATTTCCCTTACTTAAACAAAAGAGGGTTTTTTCAAGCCCTATTACAAAATTCAGAACTCAATAGCATCAATCATTCATACTGTTATCAATTCATTATTAGGAATTATCAATTCATTATTAGGGGGCATGAATGGGTACCCCCTAAAGACAAGCCCCAGAGCCCTGCCCCAACTCTTCTTTCACTTTTCCCCAGACTTACTTGGTGGCAGCAGCACCTGAAAATGTTTCTTCAAAGCCTCAATTTCTCTTTGGTGCCTGCAACATAGATGGCGCCTGAACTCACGGATGTACTTGCAGATGAAATTTGTTCTACAGAATATCTGCATGTCTGGTGTGGGCCTTAGAGCACAATCCAAACTGCACTCTCAGCCATCACAAGTCCCTTGTGTCACAAATGTGCCATAAGGCACATTTGCACCAATATCTGAGTCATAGATATTATTAGAACACAAGGATGTTCACCAATCCATGGAGACCGAATTTGGCCCTGAGGCACTGTGGACATGTAAGTAGGCGCTGGCCAAGTTTGGATGACATGAGGTTTTGGGAAGTCAGGGGCAAGGTGGGCCCATGGGCGGACCAATCTGGAGAGGGCAGTGGTAGTAGCATCTGGAACTTAGGCCGGATCGTAACCGCCGTCCCGGGCATTACGGCCTCAATCCAGGCTGCTTTAATTTGTGCTGCTAATCGATTTTGGCAGCGCAGATCCAAGTAGCCCCATTTGACCAGCTGCCATGTTACCTGGTGTAAGGGGAATCTATTCCCCTTGCCCCGGGTTGCGCCGCAGTCAGTCCCAGCCCCACACTGGATATGGTGCAGACCACTCAGCTTGCCTGTTCCAGCACAGGGTTAGGATTTGGCTGCTCATCTGCCAGATGCTAAATACATAGACTAAAATGACACATTAGGAGTAGTAGACTATGCATGTTCCTTCCTACAGCAGACTATTGCTGGTTACCCATTTTGTAACACTGGTTGAACAAAGTGGGTGTTCAGGTTTGTGTAGATTCATCTCTCTGTTTTATATTTTAGGATTATCAAAAGCAGTGACGAATTATGTCTTCAGTTGGACCCTGAGATTGGAATATTGTTGTCATCTCACTGTTCAAATAATGCCTCATGGATCTGTGAAGCCCCATTAGGTGAATTTAATTCCTTGTGTACGGTTGTATGGTTTTTATATTTAGCAACATTGGAAAGTTTAGAAAAAGGATTCTTCAGTTCTTTGTAGTGATTCTTTTTTCACAGCTGACACTGCCTGGAACTAGGCCAACTTCTTTGACTAATAGTAGAGTGAAAGGCCTATACAAATAGTTGATAAAGTACAATATATTATGTATAGTGAATAATTTTTATTAATGGAACTAGCACTGAGCCAGTGTTCTTTTATTAAATCGTTTTTCTTGCAAATTTAAACATTACAGCCTTTTGCAAGCTTAGTTCCTCATTCACTCCTTTTCATATCATTGATGACCTCCAGCCTTCATTCTGAGACGGTATTCTGCAATGTGCTGCAGTCTTAGCACCTTTTCTCCTTGTGTTTTTTTTAACAGCTTCCAAGCGAGTGGACGCTCCACCGAAGTGGTGGGTGAGCATGGTTGCATCCCTTGTAGTATCCAGTGTTGTTACAGTAGCAACTGTACTTATTACGTTTAAACTTGGATTCTTGGTTCCAGAAAAAGCAAATGAGATGAAACCGCAGACACTTTAATCATATGCCAAGAACATGGGGTCTAGGAGCACAAAACCCTGCACAGGAAGCAAAAGTAACAGCTAGTGTGTATTGATGACAACTTCTGAGGCAAACGTCTGTGCTCTTGTTGCCTTATTCTAGAGAGTTGTGAGCTGGAGAGGCAGGTTGATGGGCAGGTGGGTGGCTGAGCAAATTCAAAGAAGAAGGAAGCATATGTAATAGCAGAGATGGGCAAAAAAAGGGAAACTGAGAATCTGTTCTGTGTCTTCAAAAAATATAGGAAGTGGGAAAGAACATGGAGAAAGTATTAGGTGAGGCTGCAGCAAGGGCTTTCTGCTTCTATAGCCCTGAGTTTTGCAAACCAGCAGCACAGTCTTGCCTCACACAGACCCTTGTTTTGGCAGTCAACAGGCGATCTCCTTGTAGTTTTTTTTTTTTCTTTTTTGTTCGTTAAATGATTAAATAAACTTGAAAACAGAAAATACGCTTGCATTCTGTGGTACATCATGTAGGGAAGCTGCAGGCTGACCAAGAGGAGCAGTACCTAAAGGGTAGTGGCTAGCACACCCCTTCCTGTTTTCTGCTTCACTGATTTACTGGATCTGTGCCTGAATTGGGGGAAAGCTGGTAGATTTATCTACTGCTGTGATTCCAGGCTAGGAAAACCAGGTAGAGGGGAACCACTTGGGCAAAGCTTCTTCTTGCAGTACAATACAGAACCCATCGTTTAAAAGCCAATCATGGTAGTAGCCATGAGCAATGACAGTTTATTGAGTTACCACAGAACATAGGTTATACAGGCAAGGTATCAAAATATCACCAGCTTTAAAAATAAATAAAAATAAAAAGGAATTAACCAAAAGGGGAAGAGAAGTGCAACAAGCTGGCTGGTAAGAATTGCTTGGGCTGGATGCCATAAAGAGAGAGCTTAGCAAAACTGAAGCCAGTGATTAGAAGCATCCAGCAGGGGAAGCCATAGTTAAGAAAAACACAAATCCACCACCATGTTTTACAGGAGTTTGCAGGCCGGCCCAAGGAGAAAGAATTAAAAAAATTAATTCCTTGAACACATCTAGCTAGAAATGCAATCCCTATTGTTAGCTGCTTACATTGCTCCGCAAATGTTGGCCTTCTGCACTTAGAGGGGTTTGAGGGTCCTCTGAGAACCCACAGTTGGTTCAACACCAGACCTGTCAAAACACACCCAAGTGTCCTTGTGCTTGAGCTTAAGAAACTTATGTTTGATGTCACAAGATTATCTGATTGGATGAGTGGAAAGCACATGGCCACTCATTCCTAAACTGATGGTCTTGGCTCCCAAATCGGCAAATTCATGCCAATCGCAGTGTGAGGACTGAATAGACAACTAGCTCTGGGGAAAACCTAGATGTAGAGAAAAAGAAATGCAGTTCATATCCAGCCGCATGTGGCTGTTTGGGAATAGGATTTCAAACAAAGACCCTCCGAGAAGCATCCTGAGGTAATGA
This sequence comes from Lerista edwardsae, assembly GCA_029204185.1. Lineage (NCBI taxonomy): Eukaryota > Metazoa > Chordata > Lepidosauria > Squamata > Scincidae > Lerista > Lerista edwardsae. Next base: position 26,788,411 of record JAJKFI010000005.1, read on the forward strand.
CTGCTGCATTTAGGATGCCAGACTCTCTGTCTGGGGGCTACAAGTATCCAAAATAGTGGTTCCCAAACTGTGGGCCAGGAACCATCAGTGGGTCGCAAGCCAATTTCAGATGGGTCATGAAGCACCTAGAGCATCCATATTGAAAATATGGGATACTGGAAAGGGCAAGGGCTGTGTGGTTGTTTTGCTTGAGTCAAGGTTGTAAATAGACTTTTTCTTTCTTTCTGATTCACTTTGCTATTGGACAATGGATGAAAAATAACCCAACTTATTGCTGCATTCTCAGGAAAGCAGCAGGCTCCAAAGTCACAATGATGGCACATCTGGCCATGACATCACTTCTGGTGGGTCCTGAACAGATTGTCATTCTAAAAGTGGGTCCCAGTGCTAAAATGTTTAAGAACCATTTGTCTAAAAGTAAGGAAAAATAGACACCTGCCCCCTCCAAAAAAAGAACTGATGGAGGAAAGCATAGGAATTTCATGACAGGCAGCTGATGCTTTTCTTGTGTGCCATATTTATTATATCCATTAGAGGGCACCAAAGATTTCTGGAAATGTTTTCCTAATTACTAGCTTCAAAACTGGGACAAAGATTCTTAAACTTTAGATTACTGTAATTTTAATGTGCAAAATAATACAGGGTTAACTTTCCTCACAACAATGTGTGGGGCAAATTACTGTTCTCATTTTATATATGGGTAGCTGTGTTTGATGTGAGGCATATGAATGTTGATTTCCTAGACAGACAGACAGACAGACAGACATGTTGATCAGTGAATAATGCAAATTCTCACTGAAGTATGTTTTTGTACTACAATTGTATGCACGCTTACCTGGAACCAAGAGCCAGTGAATACAGGCAAACAAGACCAACATTGCCTGCCATCTATAGGCTGTAGCTCTGATCTGGGCAAGGCCATCATCACGCCTGTGTCAGACTTAGCCTTGTTCATCGTCTTCATTTGTGATCAGTTGGGTATGTTGAGAGGAACAGTGCCAGGGAGGGGAGCATGTCTGGAAGGAGCAAGTGTAAGCTTTGCTGATCTGCCCATTTTCTACTATACTTGATTCAAACAAATGCATGAATTTCAGCTACGCAAACACTTCCATTGCATTTCTTTCCCTGAGAAGATCTCTCTGCCTCTAACTTGGGAAGAATTTCACTAAGTGTGGCTTTTCCTAAGATAAATGCAGCAACAATGGAAAAGGCTGCATGTGGCTGCACAGAGAAAATGTTTCCCTCTGAGTGCCATCTCACATTGTGGAGTTGATCGGAGTATAAATTTTCTAAATAAGCTAAACAAAAACTCTTAAAGCCCTTTAAAAAAGGGAGAAGGGGGGACCCTGGAAACTACAGGCCGGTAAGCCTAACGTCTGTTCCGGGTAAGATGGTGGAAAGCCTCATCAAAGATAAAATCCTAAAACACGTAGAGGAACAAGTACTGCTGAAGGAAAGTCAGCATGGCTTCTGTAAGGGTAAATCTTGCCTCACGAACCTTTTGGAATTCTTTGAAAAGGTCAACAGGCATGTGGGTGAACCTGTGGATATCATACCTGGATTTTCAGAAGGCGTTTGACATGGTCCTCCACCAAAGGCTGCTGAAGAAACTTCACAATAAGAGGGCAGGTCCTCTTATGGATTCAGAATTGGTTGAGGGCCAGGAAACAGAGAGTGGGGATTAATGGGCAATTTTCACAGTGGAGAGAGGTGAAAAGCGGAGTGCCCCAGGGATCTGTCTTGGGGCCGGTGCTTTTCAACTTGTTCATAAATGACCGGGAGACAGGGACAAACAGCGAGGTGGGAGAGAGATATTGGGGTGCTGGTGGACAATTCGATGAAGGTATTGACCCAGTGTGCGACAGCAATTAAAAAGGCCAATTCCATGCTTGGGGTCATTAAAAATGGGGTTGAGAATAAAACAGCCAATATTATCATGCCATTGTACAAATCGATGGTAAGGCCGCACCTGGAATATTGTGTACAGTTCTGGTTGCCGCATCTCAAAAAGGACATAGTGGAGCTGGAAAAGGTGCAGAAGAGAGCGACAAAAATGATTACGGGGCTGGGGCACCTCCCTTATGAAGAAAGACTGCAGCATTTGGGGCTCTTCAGCCTAGAAAAAAGGCGCCTGAGGGGGGACATGATTGAGACATACAAAATTATGCATGGAGTGGATAAAGGGAATCTCTTTTCCCTCTTGCACAATACCAGAACCAGGGGACAGCCTCTAAATCCTAACCAACTTTCCAACATTGACATAACTGTGCCAATGGGGCATGTTCTGCATCCTGCAGATGTAGGAGTAGTAGTCACAGAGGCCTCAAGTCCTCAAGGTAAGGGCATGTTTGTTTAGTTCCCTTACCTCAGAGTTGCACTGCCCTCACCCCGGTGCTGGAAAGTTGGTTAGGATTGCGCCATCACACTATGTGCTGGAATACTGGCCTGTTTGATCAATTTTTCAACTTTGGACTGCTAGATGCAAAAATGCCCCATTTTTAGACTTTTCTAGTGGATAAAGCTGTATGTGTATATTTCAGTCTTCCAGGCGGCTTGAAAGTGCCTTAACCATGTTATGTGGCGTTTCTCAGCCCTCGCAGATTTCCCAGATACAGAATCCTGGATTAAATATTGCATGTGCCAACTGTCAGCTTTGTGTGGGATCTATAGTACCTTAACTATAGGGGGCGGGGGCAGACTTGAGTTCCCAATGTCAGGGCTCAAGCTTATGGAAAAGTGTCTAACAATATGTGTCTATCTCTGTATCACAGTAACATGTCCTGAGGAGGCTTATACAGTACAAATAAGTAAAAACCCTCCATATCAAAGTAAGCCCTGATCTTCTGATATAGTCTGACCTTAGAGTCTATTTTGACTCAAAGGTAAAGGTTTCCCCACGACTGAATGGTCTAATCGTGACCGACTGTAGGGGGCGGTGCTCATCTCAGTTTCAAAGCCTGTAGAGCCAGTGTTTTGTCCAAGGACAAGCTTCCGTGGTCATGTGGCCGGCATGACTCTACGCCGTAGCGCATGGAATGCCCCTTCCCACCGAAGTGGTCCCTATTGATCTACTTGCATTTAGGTGCTTTCGAACTGCTAGGTTGGCAGGAGCTGGGACAAGCAACGGGAGCTCACTCCGTTGCGCAGTCTTGAACTCCCAACCTTCCGGTCGGAAAGCCCAGCAGCAGCGGTCTAACCCGCTGTACCACCATGTCCCACGTGTATTTTGACTCTAAACACCCATTAATCCCAGAGCTCTTTCTGCCGTAGTGAATGGATGTCTACAGAAAAAGGGCCACGTTATGACGGAATAATTGTCTTTTTGTCTACCTGGGTGCTTAGGGATACTGTGTATTCAAAAGATACCAGATCAAGGTGCCCTTTTATCTTTGGCCTGTCTTTAACTTGCCAGGTGCAAGGGAGTGGCAACAGGATGCAGGCATCTTGTTGTCTGGTGTGCTCCCTAATACATCTGGTGGGCCACTGAGATCCAGGAAGCTGGACAAGATGGGCCTTTCACCTGATCCAGCAGGGCTCTTCCCTGTCTAATGAAAATATTGGTTTTCTTATCCTTTTCCACTTTTTCAGGCTAGCTACAAATACTAAGGTAGCAAGAACTATTTATTTCCCGGTTCTATTTTTCTTTCCCTTCTGACTTCTGGGGAAAAAAGTATCTCAATTTTTGGCATTCTATAACTATTGAAATGCAAAACCTACATGATGTCAGATTATTTTATAAAAGAGCAAATTTCACAAACAGCAATTTTGTTGCTTAGCAGGATGCCATCAATTTGCATGATTTACAAAATTTAAATCTTAACTCTTAATACCTGTAAGCTGAACTATGCCAGGCAAGCTCTGAAAAATGTTTTTCTCTAAATGAAAAGATTGTTTGGCTTTGAACTAATGAGTCAATTAACTGATTGAATGTAAATACATTTACATATTGCAAAACCTCCCTTAAAGTGCCTTTGAGGATCAAGAAGGAAACAGAATTTTTCTCAAGTGTGAGATAATTTTTCAGTTTAATAAACATATGTACTCAGATGCAAATCCCATTGATTTCCACTGAGATCACATCCAAAGAAAGTTGCAACCTAAAGTTACCCTTATGGAATGCTCATGACTTTATTTATGGACAATTTCTAAACTATGGCTACCTTGGTATTTTGTTTTTCCAAGAGAAGCTACTTTCTGCTAGTTATGGATACGTCCTGGAAGAAAATGTCTTTTTAGAGGTTGTTTTTCTATCAAATTTACTGTAGTGGAGAGTTGCATTTCTGTAGTCTGCTTGGTTTTAACAGTGCAATCCTAGGTGTGTCTACTCAAAAGTAAATCTCCTTAAGTTCAATGGAACTTACTCCCAGGGCACGTAGAATTGCCGCCTAGTTGCCCCTAGTGCCAGGCTTGTGATAGGCTCCATCGATAAATCAGATCCAGGGACAAATTTTAATCAGCTAAAGCTTTACTTGATTAATTGCTCCTGCGAACTTTCTAAAGAGATACCTTTTAAGTGGTGATTCCCTTGTACAGGGTGGCAGGTTGACAACGGCTCCAATTCATCTCAGCACAGCGTTTCTTCTTGGTCTTTTTGTGAGCCCTTCGATCGATTTCCCCCCCTCCCCGCATTTCTTTGGATACATAACACACCAGGAAAAAAATTTAGGTTGAAAAGTGGGCTATGACTGTTTTTAATAATCATTACTGCACATCATCAGAAACTTCGCAGTTTCTCACGGAATAAAACAAAACAGATAAGGCGGATGTGAAAAGGCAGCACTTTTTAAAAAAGAGTTAGCTTTGGCTAACAATGCAGCCGACGAAAAGGGTTTCTCAAAGACTATATAGTCCATCCCCCGCCCTTCATCCAGGACTTATCCCCCCCCCCCCCGCTGTGGTTTATTAATACTGGAGACGGTGCCTTCCTAGTGTCATTTCTGTAAAAAAATATACTTGTTTTTCCGTCCGCCTAGTGGCAGCAAATGCGGGCAACGGTCCCCTGGCCTGGCCTCCGGATGTACCTTCGCCGGAGGCCTCTGGGGGTGGGGGGTGGGCAGGAGTTGCAATCACCTCTAATGTGGCCCACCGAGATAGGCGGTTTGGAGTCCTTTCGCAGCGCCGAGGCGCAGGGGGTCCTGAAGCGTGCAGGCGATTTCCCGGCACGCCAGCCCTACCTGTGGGCTTGAAAGGCACTGCTGGGCTCGGGCCAAAGAGTTAGCTCAGAGCCTTGCAGGAGACAGCACCGTGCATGGGACAAGAGCGCTGCTGCTGCTGCATGCTGTGCATGGGCTTAATGCAGATATTTGGGGGCGGGGGCGTGGCCTGGCCCTGACTCTTCTTGACAACGGGAAGGTAGTCCCCGTCTTTGCAGCATCGCTTCCAGGCTGTGTCTGGTGTTGGCGAGGGGACGGGGACGTCTGTCCAGTCCGCCTTGCGGCGAAAGCCGGGTCAAAAAGGACTCGCCGGGCTTGGGCCGGATGAACAACTTCTCAGGGGCTCTGAAAAGTGCTGATCTGCAGGAAGCGGCTCGGCGACGCGGGGCGTGAAGTGGACGGCGTGCGTGCGTGCCTTGGATTCGTCCGCAGTTGGAGAAACGTTGCCAATTCGAGCAGCCCCAGCCACAGTTGCAGAGGCTGGCCGGCGATCGCGCCGAAACGCTCCCCGAGTTCGACTTGTCCGTCCTGCCCTCTGCGCGCGTCGCGGTTCTGTGCGTCTTGCAAGCGTTGCTGTTGTCTGGCTTCCTACGTCGCCGCGCCCCCCCCCCCCGGTGACTGCTGCAGGCTCCTCCTGCAGTCTACAAGAGGGAAACTTCCCTGCAATCGAGGCGCGGGCTCTGCTCCCAGGTGTCCTTGCCTCCAACTGGGATCCTGCAAAAGGAGGCTTGGCGTGCACAAAAACCAGAGCAAAAACAACGAGACAGCGCACAGAGTGGTGATGCTCGATCGGCGCACTCACGGCCACGGGTGTCTTCGGCTCCGCAGCTTCAGGTTGTTGCTGCTTGATCCGGGCTGCTGTTTCCTTTTCGCCCCTAGTCGCTGCTGTTCTCTCCCAAGGATAAGGTAAGGTAAGAAAAGTGGCTTTTGTTCCACCCTCTTCAGACTTCCACCCAGGAAGCGCGGCGTTCCCTCTCTCCTATTGATCTTCTTTGGTGGCAGCGCCTGACTAGGGGAGAAGTTAACTTTTCTTGTTAACTTGGAATGTGAACGTGTCCCGGGCGACAACTCCCTTTATATTACAGGTTTTTAGAGTGACCAGGCGGGTGCTGACGTGCCGCGGGTAATGGTGCTTGAACCCCTGTTCATGGCTGTATTTGTAGGAAAACCACATTTTTGCGGGGCGGGAAATCGGGCTTCAGTGAAATAACCTGAAGGGATCGAAGAGGCTCTGGAGCGCATAAGGGAACCCCGAATTCTGTGTGATGGTCAGCATGCGATGGAAAACACGTAATCAGTGACGACGTTTCACTCTCAACTACAGTATTCAGCCATTATAGAGACGTATAGATGTGTAGGGTTTTTTCATAACCCTTTGAAAAGTGAGTTTTTCTCCAGGATCGCTGCAGTTCTTCTCGTACCTTGCATAGTAAGAGATCGATCCAGAACCCACTTGCAAAAGAAGTGACTTCCATGAAACGTCATAGATTTTGGCAGTCAACATGCCCAGGGTTGCTCAGGACTGGAAAGGTCTTCAAAATCCTTGCATGTTTAATCCTTGCATTCTCATCTCGCACATTTAGCACGACTTCCGAGCCTGCTGTTTAGCAATCCATTTTCATTTCTGGAGTTTTCACTGTAAGCTCTTGAACTTGTGATTTATTTTTTATATTTTTTTATTGACCTATGGAGCTTCTTTTCACTTCCTGCCATGTGTGGGGTCTCAGCGAGGGCACCATTTTGAAAAAAGATTTGTTGCCCAAAATCAATCGTTTTGATTGACCCTCATGCAAAGCCCCTTCCTGCTCCCCTCCCCTCTCCTCTGGTTATGAGTGTGTTTACTGCTCTGTTAATGGAGCCATGAATGGGGTGATCGATAAATGGATAGCGTGAGAACATTAAAAAGGTGGAACCCTGGGGAGATGTGCAGTGACCGATTAATAAAGTTCAGCAGTGTTTTGCAATCTAATAAAGTGCCATAGCAAAGAATGCAAGAGCTTCTAGATTCCACCGTGACCTAAAACTATTAAAATACATGTTTATGTGGGAGAAAATGTAGTGTCAGATTAGTATAACTTTTGCAAAATCCTGCTATTTTGCTGATGAAATCCTGAGATGTCCATCCACAAGTATTTTATGTACAGGTGAGGAAATACAGGCATGCCCCAGTATCCACTGGGGTTCTGTTCCGGACACCCACTGTGGATAACTGAAATTGTGGATACTGGGGATGCCTTTTTAAAGATAGGGGAACATCCGTAGTTTTGCTGCAACAAGGCAAAAAAAAAGATTTGTTTAATGTTCCCCTATCTTTTTAATAGGAGTCCCAGTATCCATGGATAATGGAAACTGTGGATACCGAATCAGTGGATACTGAGGCACACCTGTATATGTCTTTCAGCACAATTTGTCCTTCTAAGTCCCTCTATAATAGGTTTACTCAAAAGAACACTCTATAATAGTTCTTTCTTTTGAGTAACATTTTGCACAATAGAACAAACCAGTGGACACCCGGTGCTTTAGCATATGTAGCGAACATGGTGAGCATCCTTATGCATTCTTACTGGTGTGAAAAAAGCCTCAATTTCAATAGTTTCATCAGCATCAGAGTCACATGGTGTGCACAGAGTGACCAACTCACTACGCTTGAAACTTGGCAATTCACACTTGGCAAAAAATAAATAAAAAATCAGTATTTGAAAAAGCTCAGACCTGAATTTCTTCTGAGACCCTTTTGTCAGTGCTCTGCCAACCAGGACATTGGTTAGAACACTTACGTTAATGTATAACAATTGCACATAAATGATGTGGTGCCTGACTTTTTATGCCTACTTATAATGTGACATCCTGGTTTCTGCATGCTGTTGCCACGCAGTGCCATGCATGGTGTGTTTTCTTCTCTCTGTTCTCAAGGCATTGTGCCTTCAGTTCTTCCATCACAATGAGCAAGATTTTGAAAATGCTCCTGTGGCTTAGTTTAATGCATTTGTTGTTGCAGTTTCACATCTCACAGTCCAGAACTGGCTGAAACTGGCATTCCGTCTCTCCGTCTTAGAATCAGATAGAGCACCTGTGAGTCCTTGAGCAGGTCAGCTTCCCAGCTTGTTAGGGGAACTAGCAGAACAGTAGTTGTACTCCCTTTCTGATAGTGTAGCATAAGCAGGCAGTTTCACACGGGAAGCCCTGGCTGCAAACACTGCACATTCTCATGAGATCATAGTGTTCTAGGGGTCACCCCATTGGGTAAGATGGGGCACAAGGGGTCTTCAGGTATCCACCTACCAGATATACTCTGGCTACATCCCTTTGTTCTGTTGTTAGAAGGAGTTTTTCACTGTGTGTGCTTAAGATGTAAAAGCTGCACTGAATCTATTCCTGCGAGCGGCAAAAGGCTTCACCGGCTTTCCTAGCCGGCAGACTGAAACTTTTCACCTATCTCACTTTCGCTACAATAAAGAGACTTTGTTATGGAAATGTGGCGATTGCTTCAATCCTTCGCTCCGGAGCGCTGAGGCAGGCGCGAGAATGGGTCTCCAAGCCCCCAACTCTGCTATTATTCACACAAATTCACAACAGGTTATGGTGTCCAGAGCACGCCACGCTATGGAAGAGTCAGCCGTAACCCTGCAGGGGCTCGCCGAGGACCCAATCCGTGGAGCGGAGACTGAACTGTGGATGCGGCTGCATTCCTCACCTCGCCGACACCCTGACAGATGTCTGATGAGGAAGGAGCAACCGGTGGAGTGAAGAAGGAGGAAGACCTCGAGAACGGATCCGAGGGAGAGGACGTTGGCGACCCAGGGGAACCCGAGCAAAGCGAGGAAAGCGAAGAGGGCGAGTCGGAAGACGACGATCTCGGACCTCTCTTTCCCCCAGCGGGGCCTCC
>JAJKFI010000005.1:26812222-26824507 GCA_029204185.1 Lerista edwardsae
CCGAGATCGTCGTCTTCCGACTCGCCCTCTCCGCTTTCCTCGCTTTGCTCGGGTTCCCCTCGGACGCCAACGTCCTCTCCCTCGGATCCGTTCTCGAGGTCTTCCTCCTCCTTCACTCCACCGGTGGCTCCTTCCTCATCCGACATCTGTCAGGGTGTCGGCGAGTTGGAGGATGCAGCCGCATTCACAGTTCAGTCTTCGCTCCGCTCTGCTCCGCGGATCGGGTCCTCGGCGAGCCCCTGCAGGGTTACGGCTGACTCTTCCGCAGCGCGGCGTGCGCTGGAAACCATAACCTGTTGTGTATTTGTGTAAATAGTAGCAGAGTTGGGGGCTTGGAGACCCATTCCAGCGCCTTGCCTTAGCGCTCCGAAGCGAAGGATTGAAGCAATCGCCACATTTCCATAACAAAGTCTCTTTATTGTAGCGAAAGTAAGAAAGGTACAAAGGTTCAATCTGCCGGCTGGGAAAGCCGGTGAAGTCTGGGCCGCTCGCAGGCGGCGTTTCAGTGCAGCTTTACATCTTAAGCACACACAGTGAATAACTCCTTCTAACAACAGAACAAAGGGATGCAGCCAGAGTGTATCTGGTAGGTGGATACCTGAAGACCCCTTGTGCCCCATTTTACCCAATGGGGTGACCCTTAGAGCACTATGAGCTCATGGGAATGTGCAGTGTTTCCAGCCAGGGCTTCCCGTGTGAAACTGCCTGCTTATTTTACACTATCAGAAAGGGAGTACAACTACTATCCCTAACAAGCTGGGAAGCTGCCTGCTGAAGGACACACAGGTGTTCTATCTGATCCTCAGACGGAGAGACGGAATGCCAGTTTCTACCAGTTCTGTACTGTGAGATGTGAAACTGCAACAGAGTTGAGGTTTATTTTAAGTGGCACAGCCTTGATCCAGTGTGTTTGGTACTGAAAGTTTTTTTAAAAAACAAGAATTCTTTCAATACCAAGCATAAAAACAAAGTGAGAGTTCTACCAGCTGAATTGCTTTGAAATAATAGCAAGAAAATCCCTTCTCTGGTAGAAACCTATGGAGAGACAGGGGAAATCTTATTGAGAAAGCTCTATGGAAGTCAATAAGTCTACTCATAAAAGTAAAAGCAATCTGTGCCAAGCATGTCCTTGTGAGTCCTTTAAGAGCTTCTCACACTCCCATTTATATAATATTAACTGCTGTCAAAGTGTGACAAATTCGTGAGCATCATCTAATTTCTCAGGTCTGACGACAGCCATGGTATCTTCTTTTTTTCTTTCCCCTCCAGGGCACGCAGGCAGGAAGGGCTGCAGATCTGCCAAGATTAAGTCAAGACAATAACTCTCCCCGCAGTACTTTATACTACAAGATGATGTAAGTAGCAGAAGAAAACCTTCCAGCCAACTCCAATATGGGTGCCAACACCTCAAGCAAGTCTCCAGCCTTTGATGAGAATGAGGACGGTAAGAACACCTTAATTGCTGTTTTAGCTTCTTCTATTATAGACACACATCAGTCTTCCAGAACAGCAATGTGCCACTTTTTGTGGCATTCCGCCACATGGTTCCTGCTGAAGAGTTGTCATCCAGTCATGCTAGTGTCACAGGCCAAATATGGGACGTACGTAGCTCCTTGCTATTCGCTCACAATATTTCTTTTGTTTGTATCTTTGTTCTTAATTCCTCGTGTGAGAGTGGACCCTGTTTCTTGTCCATTTGGCAAATTTATTTATTTATTATAAATAAGTTTTAATTATTATATTATAAATTTTTAAACAGTTTTCACCCTTATGGGAGCTCAAAACAGCTCCCTTCACTTAATTATTAATAGGAATAATATTTATTTATTTGAATAATTTGTATCCCACCTTTCCCATCCTGAAGCAAATGCCCAAGGTGGCTTACATGGGCAGGCTAGTTTAAGCCACCATCAATGAGGATTTTACAAATATACAGTATTCTGTGACTCACTGAATCTTCAGTCTCAGATGTAGCCTTCACAGTGTGGTTCTCTCTTCTTGCTACATGCCATCAAGCTTCAGTTTGCAGTTGTAAGTCAAACCTGGACAGGTCTTTAGGGTCATACTTCGTTCTTTTGCCAGTTGGCTTTCTCGCATATTCCCACAGTGGCTAGTCAGCTCCACAGCAACTCCGTTCTGCCACAACAGGTACTGCAGCTTGTCACAGCCTGACATTCTATCTCCCATCCAAAAACAAGACCACAGGTTCTCCTGCTTAGCTTCAGGCAATACCAGCAGCTCAACCACCAGTCCACATCTCTTGCTAACAAACAGTAAAAACCAATCAATAAATCACCACAATATAGCTGTGAACTGACAAATCAAAAGAAAATACATTATTTGAAATAGAAATTAAATAGAAATGTCTGCGATGTGTTTTTCTTAATGAAAGGTCAGCAAAATGGGAGCAGCCCTAAGCGTCTGAGCGGGAGTGGTGGTTCCAAGGCCAGGCAGCACAACGGAAAAGGCCCTGTTGCAGGTTGTCACAACCCTAACATCAAAAGCAATGACACCCGTAGCTGGGCCACCTGAGATGATTCATGCGGGGAGAGATCTAGTAAAGTTTATTTCAATCATCTAGGTGCTAAACCAGTTAGAGCTTTATAGCTCATCACCAACCATTTCAGCTGTGCTCAGAAAGCCAATTTACCTTTTATTCAGTCGCATTTCTGTTGTTGCCTTTCCTAGCTTTTTCAGTGTAACTCCCCCCTGCCGCCCCGATCGGGCTTACGAGCGGCTGGTGATGCGGGAGCACCAGTCGTCCTGCCTGTTTGTGTTGGGGCCAGGCACTGTTTTAGTGCCGCCCCAGAGCGAGTGATGCGGTGTTGCGGATGTTTTTTAAGGCACAATTGCAGCACTTTTGGTTGGTGCTACACAGAGCCGGTGATAACGGGCTCTGGATTGAGCCTAACATATCTAAGGGCACAATCCTATGCAGGTCTACTCAGAAATAAGTCCCATAATATCCAATAGGTCTTACTCCCAGGAAAACGTGCATAGAATTGCAGCTCACCCTGGGCTACAATTTCTGAATACGTGCCTATTATCAGTGGGCCAACTCCTTATATGGCTTTCCCCCTCCCACATTGCCCTGCTGTGGGGCTTCCACGGCTGTTCTCTACTCTCCTGCTGCTCATAATAATTTCCTACATTATTTCCTGCCAAAAATTTCACATTGGAATGACACTTTTGCCGAACTCCAGTTATTACCTAGCTCCGCATTTAGATTGCATGTCATCAGCTATCTGCTTGTGGGACTTTGTTTTTCTCGTGCCAGATGTAGGGGACACAGGCAAGTTGCTGCACTTTGGAAAAATAGGCTTTTAAAATCACTCTTTTGAGCAATGCTGTTTTCCGGCACTGGTTCTGGCTCGGCAGGACCCCTCCTTCTGCCAAGAGTGAGGCAGATTTGGAGCGAGCCACTCTTTAGAACAAAGTCACAGCTGATGCAGCTGTTTTTTGTTCTCACTCTAAATTAAAGGGAGCGATAACTGCTTTGGGGAGAGCCAGCGCATCAGAGGCAAGCTGTATTCACTTAGAGGTCCGAGCACCATTTGCAGAGGGGGAGACTGAAAGGTCAGAGCAATGATCTGGATCCAGTTTGGGCCCAGCATTCTGTGAAGCTGAACATGTCTTTGGGCCATTTTAGACTCCCTGTTCTGTCTACAAAATTTGCTCCTTCACTGGATTAGATCCAGTAAAACTCCTGCAGGCTTCCATGACCATCATGGAATACAAGGCTTAATTAGTGCCAGGACACAGTTTAGCCTGAGAAATAATTTTTACATGAACAAAGTCATAATTGGAACAAAGTCATATCTTTGAGAGTGGTTTTTCCCCCCCCCTTTTGGACTAGCTGCAACCAACACATCTATCTACGATGAAAGGAAAGTGAGTCCAGGCAGTCTTGAGGCCTCCCCTTTATCTTTTTAGAAATTGCCCGCTGATGGGTTGATTTCTAAAGTCATCTTTTGATCAAGGAATGCTCGGTTGTAATTGCCTTGTTAGCTTCACTGCATTTATCCTCTCAAGCAATTTCTCCAGCAAGGAATGGGGAGCTTCTTTACTTTTGACTTTGATATCACTCAGTGTAGGAAATTGCATGTACCTTTGTGTAAAAGCTGTGTCACAAGTGATGAATGCCACGTGTGTATCCTGTTACTCACATGCATGGCAGAAAACCCTTATACAAGGCCACCTCTCTCTATGTGTACGCATGGCAAAAACATGCACGTGGGTATTTGTCGGGTATATGCAGTTTTGGAAGTATAGCCAGCCAGTATATAAAATTTGTCATAGGTCAAGTAACACTGAGACATTAGTTTCCAGAGGGATAGCTCTCTCAGTTTGACGCTGTGAAAATCACAGGGTTTTGTGGCACCTTGAAGACAAACAAATATACTTTTCAGTGAACTAGAATCCATTGAACTCTAATCACTCTAGTCAGAGCTTCATCAAAAGCATGAAGAATTGTGCATGTTTGTGTATATACACGGGACAAAATATAAGCAGTGGGGCCAAACGGCCACGAAATGTAAGAGATACAGCCCCTGATAATTCTGTGTAAAAATTTAAATGTATAGTCAATTGGGATAATGTACTAAACATGGCTAATTATGATTGCCTATATTGTGGGACATAGTGGTGCAGCAGGTTAAACCGCTACTGCTGGGCTTTCCGACCGGAAGGTTGGGAGTTCAAGAGTGCACGACAGAGTGAGCTCCCGTTGCTTGTCCCAACTCCTGCCAACCTAGCAGTTCGAAAGCACCTAAATGCAAGTAGATAAATAGGGACCGTTTTGGTGGGAAGGTGTTCCGTGTGCTACGGCATAGAGTCATGCCGGCTACATGACCACGTAAGCTTGTCCTCAGACAAAACGCCAGCTCTACAGGCTTTGAAATGGAGATGAGCACCGCCCCCTACAGTCGGTCACAACTAGACCATTTGGTTGTGGGGAAACCTTTACCTTTATAGTGGGAGAGGAAACTATTATGTTTGTTCCAGCCTAAATAGAATCAAACTTCCTGATTAGTTGTAATTCACCAGCTTTGCCCTGGAGTCACCTTTGAGGATCCTTTGTTGAAGAATGGTGTTTCTCAGCAGAGTATATTGAAAGACTTTCAGGTTCCGCCCCTCACTCCTGGTTTCTGAATGGTACGGTTTTTGAGGTCAGATTAGAATCAGTATTTGTATGGAGACAGATCTGTTTAACTAATGTCCAGATGAGAATGGCATTGTTGGCAGGTGATGGCAGGTGTCACAGTGGGGGTGAGCAGCTGAACGAGGCCCCCTGATGGTATGGCTGACATGATTAGAGCCTGTAATGATTCCTGAGTGGGCATTTTGGTTTGCTGCAGAGTGTCTGTCTCTGGGTTATGTTGCTTGTTACTGCTGTGTAGATCAGTCCAAGAGACTGCCTGTAGGAAAGTAGTATAGCCTACCACCTGTGAGGGGGAACCGTCTTTATTGACGCTGGGCTGTAAATCACATGATATGTTGGGGTGGTTTAGTGGGAAATTGTTGGTGGCAAATGGAGTTCTGTCAAGTTCTCTGTAGTGTCTGTCCTGTGGGACATTATTCCTGGGTCTGGCCTTACCATTCTTCTTCTTCTTTTTTTTACTTTATTGGGTACCAAAAATGTTCTTGTAAGGTTTCATGAACAAGCTGGACTTCATATGAGAGGCTGAGAAGCAGCTCTCCACCAATGCGTTCTATAGGCCACTAACCTCGGATCCCACTGCAGAACAAGGGAAATAAAACATGGTATTACCTCATGAAAAAAAATTGCCTGTGTGCAGAAGCCAGTCTGCACTGACAGGAGCCTTGACTAGGGGACTCCTACCCACTCTCCCAAGCACCCATCCCTGAGCTGCACCATTGTTTTAGTATAGACACAGGCACTATGTCTGATTTGGCTCTGCATACTCTGTCCTCAGCCCCTGCGCCACCAGCACCTATTGCCATTTGTGGGATACCACTGACTTCCTGAGGAAACTACAGTCTGGCGCCTGCTGTGCATTGAATGCTGTTCCTTCTGAAAGCGTCGCAATTTGTCCCAGTAGTGCATTCTTTTCTATTCTCCCCAGTCATTCTGTTCCAATTCTATAATAATTGCTATCAATTGCCACTACATTTTCCATGTGCCTCAAACAGAATTTCATTCTGAAATGCTCGCCCTCGGTGCACTCTTCAAATATGGACCTTTTCTTTTCAGGCAAGCAGCTGCTGGCACAAATTCCATGACGATTAGGATGATGGTGTAGTTAGAAAATTTATGGCAATGTCTCCTGAATGGCATAATTTCCATTATTGAATGCCTTGCTGCTGGACCCCATACTAAATGCTGAGTAACTGTGCCGACAGGAACTGCCTCCACATTTGAGGAGAGTAATGGTTGGCCTCATCCCAAAATTAATAGTGCTATTGTTTGTACTTTTTTGGGGTGTGTATATGCATTAAAGTAATTGGAAAATATGATGAGGAAATGCTACCCTGAAATTTTCCTGGAGCCTACCAAAAATGTTCTTGTGAGTACAAGCATTTTTTATTGGCATCTATCATAAATAATCCATGGTGCTGCCTCAGCAGTATTAGTCGCTCTTTTCTAATGTTTACTTTTCTCAGAGTGAGAAATGTGACGTGGGAGGGAAATTCTCTAGTCCAGTGGTTCTCAAATCTTTTAGTATTGGGACTTTTTAAAATGACAATCTGTCTGAGACGTACTGGAAGCGATGTCATGGTCGGCAGTGGCATCATTGTGATGTCAGAGCCAGCTGCTTTCCTGAGAATGCAGCAATAAATTTTCCAGTAGCAAAGAGAATCAGAAAAGAAAAAAAAGCCTATTTATAACCTTGACACAAGCAAAATAACCACACAGCCCTCCCCCTTTCCAGGGTTCCAACTTCCTATATTTTCAATTATGGCTGTGCTGTGCTACGTGACCCACCTGAAATTGTCTCACAACCCCAATAGTGGGTCCCGACCCACAGTTTGAGAAACACTGCTCTAGTCTTTTGCAACTGTGTTTTTGCCTCCCTCATATATCTTACCATGACCTTTAATAAACTTTTGGGTGTCTAAATACTGGAGACCAGAAATTTTGAGGAGCTCTATCATGTTCAACTAAATATGGACTGTGGACAAGCATTCTTTGAAAAAGTGTCTTCACTTTTCTGTTGCCTTTTGTTATCTTTTCTGTCACTTTTGCTTCTAGTTAGGTTTGGCAGGGTTTTGGTACAGTACAAAAACAAGAGGCAAGCATAGGATTTATGAGCATAAGAAAAGCTCTGCTGGATCAGGCCAAAAATGCTTCTGGTGTAGCATCCTGTTTCTAACAGAGGCTCATCCAAACAGCATAGCCCTTTTCCAAACCATCTTCAAATCTCTGAAAAAACAGCAACAAAAAGCCCCTCTTCAAGAGTATGGAGGGCAAGCCTGTGGATCAGCAGACAACCAGTGAAGGCTAGGCAATCTATAGGAAGCTCAAAAGAACCGGTTCAGTAATAGCACAATGGAGCCAAATGGCGTTTGGACCACTCTCAGAGTCAGGGAGGATGGTGCATGACTGTGTGCTGGCCTCCCTGACTGAGAGTGGTCCA
Organism: Lerista edwardsae; assembly: GCA_029204185.1. Lineage (NCBI taxonomy): Eukaryota > Metazoa > Chordata > Lepidosauria > Squamata > Scincidae > Lerista > Lerista edwardsae. The sequence continues at coordinate 26,819,821 of JAJKFI010000005.1, forward strand.
AACATGCTTTATGGTGTCACTTGTGCTGGTCAAACTTTGCTGGTCTGTGCCAGCCTAACTCCAGGTTAGGATTGCACTCTAAAAGGTGTAGAACTGCCCTCTGCCCCGCCTCACTGTCAACCTTGGTCAGGCCATGATTCTCTCTACCTGAAACTGCTGTGGCTCCACAGAGAGTAGGACACCCAGCCTCAGTCCCTGGTCTGAGGTGCCTTATACCTTACTCAGAAGTTCTTTTGACATTGAGACAGCGATACATCCTTATAAGGAGAAAAGATTGGTAGTTGAGCATTCTAGCTGCAAGGCTTTTGGGCAGTGGCGTCGCTAGGGAGCGGGGCCCACCAGGTGATGCGCCCAGGGGGAATGACACCACCAGGGACCAAAATTGCTGGAATCATGGTTTTAACAGATAATACCATCATGCTATATACCGTTGGATGCGGATTTCACCCAGAATTCAATGGAAAAAAACTGGAGTGTTATATCTTCAATCTATCAAAAGTTATGGCCAAAAAACTAAAAATAAAAAATAAAACTTTTAATGTAAAAATCGCGATTTTTAAAAAATGGCGGTTTTACGGAATAACACCATCATGTCATATACCATTGGATACAGAATTTCACCCAGAATTCAGTGGAAAAAACCAGAGTATCATCATTCTATCAAAAGTTATGGCCAAAAAACTAAAAACCCTAAAAACTGAAAATACAACTTTTTATGTAAAAGTCACAATTAAAAAAAAAAAACTTTAGTATGAGGGCACAATCCTAAACTGAGTTAGGCCAGCATAAGCTTAGCCAGCAAAGTTTGGCCAGCACAAGGGACACCATAAAGTATGTTTGGACCATTCTCGGAGTCAGAGGCCAGCACACAGATGTGAGCCATCCTCCCTGACTCCAAGAGTGGTCCAAACACGTTTTATAGTGGCCCTTGTGCTGGCCAAACTTTGCTGGCTTAGTTTATGCCGGCCTAATTCCAGTTTAGGATTGCATTCTGAGTCAGTTCTCATTTCCATGCATCAGAGCTAATACTAGAACTCTTATTTGTGTGTGTGTCATCAAATTGGCCAAAGGTTTTTTGTTGAATTTGTTGGGTGACCTGTACTATTGTTAAATAAAGTTGAAGGTGGGGAGGGTAACACCAACCCTAGTGATAACACTGCTTTTAGGTTGTGCATATGGTATTGTAATTTATTCTGCATGGTTTGGGAGGAGGAGATCCATCATGGGCGGGGGGGGGGGGTGACGCATTGACCTCCCGTACTGGGTGACACAAACTCTAGTAACACCACTGCTTCTGGGAGCAACCTTCCTCCGTTGTGTGGTTTGGACGTGGCCTCCTCTTTTTACCTGAGTCAGAGTTTGTGGAAGCCTAGAAAGCTCTCACTATTTTAAAGATGAAAATATTAACAATTGAGACTAGCCTTTTAAGAAGAATTCATTCAGTTATATGGAAGTGTGACCAGTGGTGTCATTCAAATAATTTAGGAACAGGAACTCACTTTTGATTGGCACTTGTCGGAAACCCGGAACCAGCCACGGAGCCCGTTAGGATCCGGAATGCCCATTCTGGTCCGTTCCCCCGAATGACATCACTGCGTGTGACACAATGAAGGAAATCCATAATATGCGTTTAAGTCATGAACTTTTGGAAGGGGATTTGTGTGTGCTTCTTTTCATTCATAGAACAGTAACTAGTTTGTGGTTCTCCCAATCTGTGTCCCATCCACAGTAACAGTCAAGATTAATCTCCTGCCTCAGTGTTATTAATCTTACTGGACAGGACTTTTCCCATGAAAAGGGATGGAGTTTTATCTGACATACGGCTGGCTTTAGTGTATTTCAAGGACTTACTAAATAGGCCCCAGTTAGCAGCTGATAAGTGGTGTTTTGTGGTGCCTGCAGTTAGTCGCTTCTTCATCCTAGAGGAGGCTGCTTGATCACGAATGCTCAATTCTGAAAAAAATGTATGTGTAGACCAACTGGGAATTCTGTGGTTTTCAGAACTGTTACTGTTGGTTTCCTCCCCAGAATGTTGGATCTGTGGATTGCTCAGGAGCAAATGGGGCTCTTACTTCACTTTGCTTCCGTATATACTGACACATATTTCTATCCTGTCAATTACAGTGGCGGTCCTGCCATTAGCCCGGAGTGATGGGGGGCAAATGCCCTTGGGTAACAGGCCCGTGCATGGTGTTTCTGCTCTTCCAAGAGCATACTATAGCCTTTGGAAGGCTTTTAAATGGTACTTCTGGTTTTCTAATGAAAAATTGGGGGCAAGAACATGGTAGGTGAGTGGGGAGCACTGGCAGCCTGTGGGGGGTCAGCAGTCTGTTCCCTGGCCCCCGGGCAGCCTGTGGGCCAGGGACGTGACTGGTTTGTCCTTCCCTGTTCTACTGTTCATTCCTTTATTGTTCCCTCTAGCCTCTATGCTCTTGTTCCTGCATCTGGCTCCGGTTTTGGCTCGTCAGAATTTTCTTTTATATTCTCACTACTTATTTGAATTTGAATGCTGGCCTGGACGTTGAATTGTGAGCGTTGTCTCTTCCCTTTGCTCTAAGTGCTGACTCCCAACATATAGTTCCTGTACTTCCTCATACAGTGAGCAGACAACTAAGGCAGACTTTAATATGTGAAGATGATTCCCTACTGAATCAGACTCAGGGCTCAATCCTAACCTAGAGTTAGGCCGGCATAAATAAGCCAGCAAGGTGTGGCTGGCACAAGGGCCACCGTAAAGTGAGATTGGACCACTCTCAGAATCAGGGAGGATGGCGCACGTCTGTGAGCTGGCCTCTCTGACTCTGAGAGTGGTCCATACATACTTTGCAGTGTCCCTTGTGCCAGCCAAACTTTGCTGGCTTAACTATGCTGGCCTAACTCAAAGTTAGGTTTGTGCCCTCAGTTGTACCTTGGCTCTGTGATACCTTTGTTTAGCATGTCTAGCATGATTCTGTACATGTATTTGAATCTGTATGTGCACTTGAAAATTTCCAAAGAAGTCTGCTGTCATTTTCATCCTTTCAGGGAATTTTTCCTACATAGCTGAGTTCTGGCTAATGTGCAGCTGTAGGATCAGGATTTCATTGTGCCTGATACATTTCAAGCAAAAGACATTATCTCATGGAAGACACTAGAAGACAGGAGTGGCCAATCTTGTTGACAAATGTGCCACAAGCTAGTGCCATCCTATCACATATAGGTAGCCCTCATGTCTTGGTTTCTCCTCGGCCTGAAGAAGGCAGAAATACAGCACTGCAGAGGTAGGCCTCCCTCTACCATGGTCTGGGTCACCTGCTCTCTAGTTTCTGTCCCAAAGTGCCACAAACTCCCTCCACCTGAGTACACTGTGGCATGTATGCTATATGCCACCCATACCTTAGAGCAGGGATGTCAAACTCATTTCATACAGTGGGCCAAATAGTATTCATGATGTCTGCTGAGGGCCGGAAGTGATGTTTAAAAGGTTGTGACCAAAAATAAGCACTTTTTTCTTACTTAGGAACTCATAAACTGCAAATGATAGAAGAGAAAGTACACAAATCTTGATTGTATTTCAGTACTAGCTTTTATGTACCCGGCTTCGCCCAGGTGTTATATGTCCCCATCACTGACCCACCTACCACTCACCAGCCATACAGATGGCCCTGTATCGGTTTGCCTGCGGGAAACCTATTTGCGCCCGGGTATTTATATGTCCCATCCCTGACCCCCCACTCACCAACCATACAGATGGCCCTGTATCGGTTTGCCTGCGGGAAACCTATTTGCGCCCAGGTGTTTATATGTCCCATCCCTGCCCCCCCCCACTCACCAGCCATACAGATGGCCCTGTATCGGTTTGCCTGCGGGAAACCTATTCGCTGCTGTTTGTCTTCAACTGTAAAGAGTTCAGTTGCTGCCTGAAGATTCCGCATGTCATTTGCATGTACTTTGCATCTCATCATGACATCATCAGAGCCTCGGAATGCAGTGGCGCAGCCCATAGCCACCCATAGAGAACCACAAATTTGCTTGTACCTGCGCCCGTGGGGGTGTGAGCCGTTCCAAACCCCCGCAGCAACGGTCTCAGGGGGCCGAGGCACCCGTGTGCCGAGTTTGGTGCAAGTCGGTCCAGGCGTTGCGGAGCCTATGTGGAACATACATACATACACACATACACTCTTCTTTATATATATAGACTAGCTTTTATGTACTCAGCTTCGCCCGGGTGTTTATATGTCCCATCCCTGCCCCTCCCCCAGTGGTTTTCGGCCACCCCAGGCGTTTTTTTTTTTGTAAAAAATTACCCGGAGGTGACCGGGTGTTTATTTCTCCCATCCGTGCCCCCCCCCCCGTAGTGTTTGTTGCCTGGCAGTGCAAACCCACTCTTGGAAGGATTTTTTGTTGTTTTAAATTTATCCGGCGTTGCCTGGGTATGCCATCCCTGATCCCCCAGTGTTATTTTAGTGGTTATTCAACATTGTCAGGCGGGAGTCCTGTCCCGCCATCTCACCAGACTCACCAGCCACACAACACGTTTGGAAATGGGTGCAACTGCCACTTCAGATGGCCCTGTATAGGTTTCCCTGCGGGAAACCTATTTGCAGTGGGAGTCCTCTCCCCCATCTCACCAGACTCACCAGCCATACAGATGGCCCTGTATAGGTTTCCCTGCGGGAAATCTATTTGCAGCAGGAGTCCTCCCCCC
>JAJKFI010000005.1:26824986-26934699 GCA_029204185.1 Lerista edwardsae
GGGGGGTGCTACTATGCGCTTGCTTGCTGAGCGGACACCTTCATCAATCTGGGTTCCTGTAGTGCACACAAGGTGGGAAGGAAGAGAATGGGAAAGGGAATTTAAAAGCTTTTCTTCTCAGGGCTGTGATGCAGTCATAGGGTCTGAGGGCAGGTATACAGATCTTTTCCATGTCTCTTTAAAAACCGGAAGGAAGTTTCCCTAGCCTTGCCCTTGCCCCCTTTCAAAGTCTAGCACACATTTATTATGGCAGAGTATCACTGGCTAATTTTTGAGATGCATTACAGTCACCAACATGGGAGAGTTCGTAGTAAATGAGATAATGATCAGGAGGAAGTCATGCATTCTGCAGCAAGTTCTAACTTTTCTGATCAGAATCTGATTCTAGGATTCTCATACTTTGTGCTAAATACAAGTGGCATCTTTTAGGTCACCTTCTATCTAGAGCTGATACAGAGTTCAAGGAGTGCACTGTGTCCTCATGCTTACCTGATAAGCTAAACCCAGATTGGTGAAGATTCCTGACTGGAGGTGTCTGCCGAGTGGGGGATCCCCGAGTGGAACCTGCAGGGGTGCCCCCTTTAGGTGTAGTTGTCAGGTCAAAGACCGGCCCATCATACATGCCCCTGGGCACAGCATGCATTTCAGCCATCTGCCACAAAAAAGAAAGCAGCATTCATAGTTGCATGGCCTTAAAAGCAGCAGAAACCTCTCCACAATCGTCTTTCAGTGCAGAGGTCATGAGACATCGAGCACCATCTCATTTACTCATAGTGAACAGGATGGTGGGGGAGAGTTGGTTTAGTTTGTCCTTTCTTATACATATGGCATTACAGAAGCAACATCAGAACTCACAGATGCTGTCTCAACCATGATGAAAGATGGGTGCCTAGTAAGGCAACATGAGAAAGAAAATGAGGGAAACCTACTTGGGGGAACAAAAGAAGAGCTACGTGTGCATTTCTAATTAGTGATGCACAAACAGAATCCCATTTCACATGGGATTCACTTTTCTTCATGGTGTCAAAGCCACTACAGAACGAATCTTCCTGTGCCCCAAATGACAGAAGATCAGAGCCAGGTAGAAGGGCACAGAGCAGCTGCCCCCACAAGAAAGATGTTGCCCCTCCCAGAAAGTGGAGCAATGCTGGTGTAGAATGGATCAGCAATCCAGGTTCTTCTGGACTGCATGGCGCACAGCCCAGGGATGTTACTTTCTGATGTTACCTTCACTGTGGAATGGAACTGTGCCACTGCCAACAGAGCCAATAGAAAAGGCAGCTTCTCAAGAAAGTGACACTTCTGTTAGCCCAAACAGAACGTCCTCATCTTACCTTCCTCCGTGCTTTGATGCGTTTGTAGACGTAGTCTGAGAAAGGAGTGCCAGGAATGAAACGCCCTGTCCCCTGTGTGACATGAAGGTTGCCATCCTCCATCATGATTTTGCCCTGGCATATGACAACAAGTGGGGCTCCACGTAGCTCCATCCCTTCAAAGATGTTGTATTCAGCTACCTACAACACACAAGAGTTAAGACTCATTATGGCTCAAAGCCCAAGGCTATTCAATCTCAAAAGCTTCATGGCTCTAGAGTATACAGCTGGCTTGGTTGGGGAGGAAGGAGAGGGCGTAATTTTGATTTTGAGGCAGGTTCAGAAGTCACAATCCTTCTCTACTCAAAAGTAAGTTCCATAGGGCTTACTCCATGTACAGGATGGCCGCCTGAGTCAACAGCAGATGCACTATTTAAAATAATATGAGAGCCCCAGACTTTGAAAAGCCTGAAAAACTGAGACAGGATTTGGGTCAAGAGTCAAAGATTCAAGACTTTTCAAGATTCAAGATTCTTTTGCTACTAGGAGATAAGCACTCTGACCCCATAATTCACACATTGATGATTCACATGGAAGTCTTAAAATTAGCTTTTCAGCAGAACTAATCTGCCATAGTTGAAGCTGTACAGATGAGACAAAAAGAGAAACACACTAAAACAGATAGATTCAGGGTTGTAATATTCAGACTTGTTAAATAGTGTCATGATTATTCTACCACATACTGATTATCTCACTACATGTCATAAAATAAAGGAGATGTATCACCATGCAGAAATGGCATTTGAAGAGTGAGCCGCAAATCCAAATTCACAGTGACATGTTCAGCAGCTATATTCAACATCTTAAATGATTAACCGATTCCTCCGTCCAGCAAAAAACTTACAGACTGGTGGCTTTTAGCAGACACAATTTTCACTGCATCTGGATCCCATATGACCAGGTCGCTGTCTGATCCCACAGCAATTCTCCCCTTTCTTGGGTACATGTTGAAGATTTTGGCAGCGTTGGTGCTTGTGACAGCCACAAACTGATTTTCATCCATTTTCCCTGTAGCCTGTTTAAGACCAAGCAAAAGAACTTAAAGCAGGGAGACTAGATATTTTATAGTGAAGTGGCACCTGAGCCATACTACGTTATTACTAGACAATGTTTTAAGCACCTCCTATTCCTATTCAGTTCATACACATAGCTTTCTAGTTCTATGAAGGAACCAGCTGCTGAGATCCTAAGAAATTGGACAGCCAACTGTTATTCCATGAAGAAAACACTAACATTTACTATCTTTACTGAGAAACAAAGACAATGTAGATCAGGAAGCTTAGCGAAGGGCATTAAACTGAGGCTCTGATGCAGAGATACTCCCCCATTCATTGGTAAAATTGGCTCATAAAACAATCCTAGTCTTCCCTGCCATCCCACAGTACAGCTGTGCTGATATGGCTGTATCCAGTGGGGCCAGGGAAGCTGCTGAAGGTATCCTCAGGGTAAGGGAACATCGGTTCCCAGGCAGCCTGGTGGGTCTACTTTGATCTGCGTTAGCCCTTTGGCTGGTGCAGACCACAGCATAGGAAGGGGTTTAGGATTCAGCAGCACCTGCCACTGTCTCCCCCCGCCCCTTTGTGTGCCCAATCCTCCCTCTGGCTCATCTTCCCTCTGCCCAGTTCGTCCCCCTCCCGGCAGAGCAGCGGGAATAATTACTGCCTGGTAGTTCTCGTCAACATTCTTCCAGTGCAGAGGCCTAGCACTGAGTGGTGCAACCCTCTCTGCCAGTGCGGCATATTCCTCGCCAGTGGCCAAGTGCCTGATGGAACTCACATAACAGCCATTGCAGTGTGCGGGCCACTGGCAAAGGAATGGGATGCCCGATTGATTCCCTCTCTTGCTCCCAACCGCATTGAACAGACCTGAAAACGCTAATCATCTGAGTGAGGGCAGTTCCTCAGGGTGCAATCCTAGCCTAGAGTTAGGCTGACACAGTTAGGTCAGCAAAGTTTGGCTAGCACAAGGGATACTGTGAAGTATGTTTGGACCACTCTCAGAATCAGACAGGCCAACACACAGACGTGCACCATCCTCCCTGACTCTGAGAGTGGTCCTGACATGCTTTACAGTGGCCCTGCTGTCGGCCAAACTTTGCTGGCTTAACTGTGCCAGCCTCATTCCAGGTTAGGATTGCGCTCTCAATCTTCACCAATGCAGGTGAACAGTTCTGTCAAAGTGGATAGCAGTCAATTGACAATGGTTCTGTTCCTGCACCACGTGCTTATTGCTGAGCACCTACAAAACCTTTCAACCTGCTTTTATACATGCAGTAATCATATCAACACACCGATTAGCCAGAGCAATAGTTATATTCTGTAGTGAATGTCCCACATATTATATTGCGTACCAATGGGTTTAGAGCAAGCAAGATCATTTTGTCAAGCAGCGTATAATTGATATTGAAAGACAGAATGATTTCTCTAATGTGCTAGACCCGTATATTAGGGAGGAAATGAGATTATCAAGCCCCTGCACTGTATCTGTCCCATATTTAACCACAGGAGGGCATTCACGTTGGCCCGTGTCAAAGTATTACCTTCAGCAGTAACAGAGGGTCGATACCAAAAAATTCTTTATCTGGAACGGCTATGCCCCTGTGGGCTGGAGGAGACAGAGACTACGGAGCATAGCACGTATTACTGCGATGTACCTTTTACCAGACTATTCGGAATAAATTTATCCTGCCGTTGCTGAGCAAATTGCCAGGACGACCAGATCAACAACTTACATATTTACTCCTGGCTGATAGCAATTTGACTCTAGTGTGCAATATGGCTAAATTTTTTGCTGCCTCTATAAGTATCCGGAAATCTATTATGAAAGCCTCCAAGTAAGGTTTTGTTTATGTATTGTTTTTAATTTTTTACAATTTATTTTAATATAATACTATCTGGTATTTAAGCTAGTTTACTATGTATACCATAATTGTACCATACTTAATACTTATATTTTAATGTCTTCTATATGTAATTGAGATGATTTAATTTATTTTGTACTGGTCTAAGACCATAATAAAATCATTCATTCATAGTTATATTCTGTAGTGAATGTCCCACATATTATATTGCGTCAGGGCATTAAATGCAACAATTACCTCTAGGTAAACAGCCCCAGGACACAAGCACTCGCAATACTTTAATTCAGAAGGACTTTACAGAGTGGCAATATAAGAAGTAACAACTGTAACCCTGGAGGAATCATTGGCCTGCCATACCTTTAGGAGTATTTGTCATTACATCCTCATTCCCAGTAACCAAACACTCGGTCTTTCACTCATAAAAATTCACTCATTTTTATTTTGGACAAACCCAATGCTTAATTTTTTTTTAAAGGCTTCATCACAAGCTCATATGGATCATTCTCCTCTCTTTTTTTCTTACCACTGCTTTGTCCCAGATGATAGACATCCGTTCCTCAATACCGTTGGTCCCTTCTGGGATTGCTGTGAAGTTGTCTTTTCCAATTGCTTTCTGTGCTGTACTGAATGTACAGTGCGCACTTCCCGAGACTTGCAGGTCCCCACTGGCTCAGAGAAATGCCCCCCAACAAAGGCAAGTATCTGTTAGTCAGGTCCTTTGTCCATTCATACATGCTTTCCCCCTTTTATTATTAGTTTATCACTCGATTAAGATTTGACATTTATTAAGATAACAACAAAGAATAAGTGACTATTTGTAGCTAAAATTATAACAAAAGCTTAGATTTGAAAAGGCAATAACTCATTCTATTCCTTCGGGTGGTAGCAAAGAACTGAGAGAAGAGAGGCTTATAATAAAGAATGACACCATTACAGTTCCGGGCTTCTGCAGAATTATGGAAAACCCAGACTTCTGCTGTCATCAATCAGGAAATCTTCACTCACACAACCAACCACAGTAGTAGGTTTTGTTCCTTTAATTGTGTCGTGTCCTAAGAAACTAGTAACCTCTCTCATATTTTGTAAGAAGAAAGAAGTCCAGGGATACCATCCCTTGGGTACTTTCAAGTTCTTAAATATGATCATGCATACAGAAACCTTGACCCTTTAGAATATAGTACTTTTTCATTGAAGAATAGATAAATGAAATCCTCATAATTGAAGCCAATTACGTTTCACGTTTAGTCCTCATACTGGTTTTGAACGCAGATATGGAGCACAGAATGGGGCCAAACTGTGCTTTAAAAACATCCTGCAGCTGCCAGAGGTGTAGTGACATGAGCCTTGTAACATTAAGCTGCAAACTCACATTAGGTCACACAGCTTCTTGCCCAACTACTCTGAACTACTCTGTGTTCCTGAAGGGGGAGCCATGTTAAAGTACTGTACTAAGGAAAACTGCAAATTTTTGTGTGTGGCTTTTTTCGTGCCAAGGTTTTTGGGTTTTTTAAGCAGCATATCATCAGAACCAAGTCCCAGTGTCACAATAAGATACTCAAGTCATAAGAGATTGGCCACTAATAGTAGATTTTCACTGGCACTGAGTATCAGAAAATTTCAGAGGACACACCAGATTGTTTGGGTATACCAGTGTCGCAATAGGAATCTGTGTCTCCTTTTTCTTCATAGTTGCTTACAGTGAGCACAATGCATCGAGACACAAACATGAGAATTACAAACCACTACTGGCATACATGACATAACATTGCACTAGTCAGTTCTTGAAATAGGCCAACTACATAAATGACAAGGTATAATTATTAGTATGGCTAGAATTCAGGGCTTATTACTCCTGCCTGTAACCAGAATTGCATTTGGTAAAGTCATCCAGGTTTCAAGATTCCTTCTTCTGTCTTTACTGGAGAGCAAAAAAAGGAATGCACACTTTATTTGAGCCATTTGGAATTTCACACTGGAGTGAAGCCATAATAATCTTGACCAATGAAATCTAAAGTGTACTGAATTAAAAATGCTGTATATAAAGGAATGTAATATTTATTTTAAAGATTTTACCCCATCTTTTCCCCCAGTAATATATTCCTTTAAAGTATTTTAAAAGTTCATTTAATGCCTCCTTGCTTTGACCCTGTTATGTATGTGTGTGTAGTAACACCAGAGGGCAGCAGCAAACAGTGGAAATGGCCTAACTGTGACCAGAGTACCATGGAAACTTCCCACAGCCTGTTAGCTGCTAGGGAGACATGGTAATTAAGGCAGACAGAGGCGACATCCTTAAAGCCTTGCCTAACCACCAAGAAAGGAAACTGCACAGATCTTTTGGCTTCCAGATGGACTCTGTGTCCAATTCAAAAGAGACTCGGAGCTTTGTGGCCTCAGTCTGGGCCTCTGAACCAAGTCCTAATCCAATGATAATCTCTATCTCCTCTTAACAATTTGGTGCCATATGTCTGCTTTACTGCACAGAGATTTGTGTCAGTCAGCTTTGTTATAGCAAAACCAAAAACAACAAGCCAACAGAAGCAGGCTCCCCCACCATGGGAGCCTCCCAAGGGCTATACTCAAGACAGTATGGAGCACAAAATGAATGAGAAGCAGATGGGGTTCCTTTTCTCCCTGACTGAGCTGCTTTTCAAGAAGTAGCTGCTCACGTTGTATAGGAAGCTATTCATAGAGATCATGTACAATGTTCCACCATGTCCCCTTAATAATGATCACCAAAGTTTTCACACGACTCCCGCTGTTATTCCATTTCTTGCCACCCCATGAGGGTAAGTTCTAATTCAACAACCATTTAGCCAATGCAGTCTTCTCTTCAAGTCACCCATCAACACATGATTCTGAAATCTATGATGTGCAGCACCCCACTGTTCCCAGGCACAGAAAACAGAGTAGTTTGCAGCTGCCCACTAATTCAATTCTGTGCCAGCAGACAGTTCAACCAAATATAGACCTAACCGGTCCCCTTCTCTTGTTCTTCCATTAATATTATCTTCAAGAGCACTTCTCTTCTTTCACTACCTGTATTCTCAATACAAAATCATCACATGCTGCCATGACAGACACATCAACAATGCCCTTGCATCCTCCAAATAAACAAGGCATAGTATACAGAATTTGAATATAGGGGACACAGTACTGGACTGCACAGCTTTACTGGGAATATCTGTGCTTAAGCGTGACTTATGTGACACTCTATGCCTATGGTTGACCTCTACAGCTCATAAGCTTGTTGCAGTGGGGAAAGGCAGGTTACCCACTTCCTGCTATCACTAACCTGGCCAGCAAGGAGTTGATATAGTCAGGGGTTGTTGGATCTGGACTCAGAGGTGGGGAGGTCACAAACGCAGCAGCCTTTGCCCAGTTCTTGCTCCAATAGTGTGTTCCATCTGTTCCAAGACTGGCTGTGATTGGCTCACCAAACACTACATTACCTGGTGGGGAAGGGGGAAAACACAATTTAGGGACACAAGCTGTGCTACGGATTACAGAGGGGAAAGCAGGGAACCAAGACTGGTGCTGGCGTGGACAGTAAGTCACACATTTATAACATCCCAGCTGGTCCTCAGGTTCTCCAGAATATGGTAGCAGGGTTTCCAATTAGAGCTTGACTTCAGACAGTTTATGTCAACCTCTGTTGAAAAAACAATGCTGGCCTCAAGCCACTTTCTGGGAACCTCAAAAGGACCTTTAAGGTCACAACCAGGTTGGCAGCCAGATTACTTTGCCTCCTCTTACAGGTACTCTGTGCTCTGAAGTTAAACAGGTGGCTACAGTTAGAGCTTCACCTTCTGGCTACCTCTGGAAGCCAATTCAGTCTTTAGTGACTTTCAGGAGGCTTATGAAATCCTTGCCTGCCTATTTTTTTCAGAAGACAGAACATAAGAACATAAGAAGAGCCCCGCTGGATCAGGCCAAAGGCCCATCTAGTCCAGCTTCCTGTATCTCACAGCGGCCCACCAGGTGCCCCAGGGAGACACGAGACAACAAGATGCTTGCATCCTGTTGCCACTCCTTTGCACCTGGTACTCTGAAGTAGCCCACCACCAATGTAAGGAGGTTGCACAATCCATCATGGCCTATAGCCCACGATGGACTTTTCTTCCAGAAATTCGTCCAATCCCCTCTTAAAAGCATCTAGACCAGATGCCATCACCACCTCCTGTGGCAAAGAATTCCACAGATTAACTACCCGCTGGGTAAAAAAGTACTTCCTTTTATCTGCTTTAACTCTCCCAACCCTGTCCTCTTCCTCTTTGTCCCCCAGTTCCTCCAATGCAGGGATTTGAAGGAGGCGCAACAGAGTCAAGCCAGCAGACAGAGATGGGCAACCCACCTGCTGCCTGAAGCAGCCACATCAGTTGACCTCATGGATCCGCTGGCCCTGGCTGGGTGAGTCAGTCTTTTGCAAGTCTTTAGCATAAATCTTTTAACAATAATAGACAGATGCTCCCTTTTGCCTTTTCACTAATGTTACTGTTCTTAATTTGCTCTTTACTTTTGTTCTTCTAGAAGATTTTTTTATTGTGCATTTTTACTTTTTACATGCCACTTTGAGGGCATGTTTTGGGACTATAAGGGTGAATAAGCAGGCAGTATCCACTTATCCGCAATTCCTCTGCCTCCTTCCCCCATTACCTTTGTTTCTGTTCCTAATAGTCATGCAAAATGACTCTTGCTTTAAGGAACAGTCACACAGCCTTTCGCAATTACTGTATGCCTCTTCAGTGAATGTTAATCTGCTTTCTGTTGTTTACTGTCCCTTTTAGCCTGCCTGCCTGCTTGTCTGTTAAAGCAATAGGCATACAGTAATCACAAGAAGCTGTGCGCCTGCCTGCTCAGTTAAAGCAAGAGCCACGTTGCAAAACTATTAGGAACAGAAACAAAAGTAATGGGCGGTAGAGGGGTACGGAGCTAGGGGACCCCCCCCCCCTTATTCAAAGTTTCTAGTATCCATGGGGCAGGAATACAACTCCCATGGATACCTGGGTCCGCCTATACTTTACTTGGGAAAAAAATGTAATTGTCAGGTGGAAGGACCAAACTCCCTGCAATGACCAGCAAATAAAAAAGTCTTTTCACACAGATAACATGGATAGATCTGAAGATGCACGAATACAGTTGCACACCTTTTTTCCTGGCTTGCGAAATGAGGTCAGCAGCACTCTTGCTCATCACTTTGGTCACATACAAAGGGCAGTTTGTCTGACTCGCAATGGTGATAGCACGAAATACAGCTTCAGCCTCCAGCTGGAATACAGAAATATCTGTGAGCTCATAAAAAGGGGATCAATAACCACACGTTATAATTAACTGACATAATTGCATGACCTCCCCTGAAAGAACATAAAAAAGAGAAGATCAACACACCTAGCAAAAACATTAAACCACAGATTGCTCACCTGACCAAATTCTGACCAATGATGTCCATTTTCTACCTCATTTACAATGAGTCTCATGCACAGCTGTCTGTCTCTTTCCATATATCATTGTAGCTCTAATGTTCATTTATGTTGCAAACAGAAATTATACGACAAATAATGCCCAGCAGTTCTTTTTTGGCTTTAAAAAACAAACATCCACTGCTTTGGGAGGCTAAGCTTATGTATTAACCCTGTATGTGCTAGGAAGTCATTTGATAAATTAAAGCTCTGTTTGCTGGATACAGAAGATACAATTCATACAGCAGCCAGCATTTAAGCAGTAGAAAGGAAGGCAAATAAGAGAAATTGCTTAGAATAGAAAAGCAATGGGAAGCAGCAGAGAGGTAGAAGAGGAGGAGGAGGAGGACATAGACTTGTAAAAGCGACAAAATTTTGTTTTTATAGTCATTTATAGCAATCTTGGCAGTCGTGATCTACGAACAGTTGTGGGCACCTCCTACAGGGTCACTCAAACTAAACAGGACATAGCGCATTCAAAGCTGCCATCCCTCATTTTTTAAAATAATGAATTATTGACCACAAAATGTAGCTCTGACCTCAACTTTCCAGAATCCAAACCAAAAAAATCAAATAATTTAAAAATGCTGAACTGAGACTAACCATTATATCCATCCATTATTTTTTAACTAATGAACTGTACTGTTTCTATTGGAAACTCAATGTATTTTAGGGCTGTCAAAAATTAAATAATGTTTAAGTAGTTGACTAAAAAAAGATAAATATATCTATATTTGCTTAGTAACAAGTTTTAAATATAGTTTCACATATCACATAAGTATAGGCACCAATTTAATAAAGAAAAGCTACGACTTCTTGCCTTTCCTTCTTTCATTCCCTTTTATTACAACAGCAGCACTCCAAAATCCTAAAATACTCCATGCTCACACCAATGTGTGTATATGTCCAATTAAAACAGATTCCAAAACTAAGGCTTTAGTTGATTAGTTTACCGATTAAAGCCTGCAGTCCTAACATATCTTGTAACTGAACTATGGTTGTGCTAAGGGAGCATTGCAACTAGTTATTTATTTAGGACACGTCTTTCCCAATTATGATGGGTTCCCCCCCCCGCCTATGATACTGTTGGCTACTTTTGCCTCCCATGACATCATGTGCCTGTAAATTTCATATCTTGCTTGCTGTTAGAACTTTCAACACTTCATCAAGTGAGATATCTTTGGAACATTACATCATCCACTACTGAGCCTGACATCATTCTAAAATGCCGTCTCCCTGCCCACGCGTTGACTAGCAAAGCCTAAATACTGAATTTTTGAAAATCGACAAACCATATAGGTAAACTCTGCAAGGACCCAAAACCATGTTTGTTACTAGCAGACTCGAAGAAGGTATTTTATCATATAACAGTTGATTCTTGAACTGATTCTCTTCAAAGTGAAGGAAACTGTCAAAAGCAATTCAGGATATACATTTCATTACAAACTTCTATCAGCCAGCTGGGGTAACAGAAGAGTCCTGCAGCTGTTGCGTATGCGTGCTCTCTTACTCTCTTGGCAGAAGTGAGATAGCACACACAAATTCAGACCAAGCTGTGGGTGGGAACGGATTCTGAAGCAATTTCTCCCTGGTGTTATAAAGAAATTCCAAAGAATATATACTGTATGTATGCATGTTTTTTTGCAATGTTCCGGATAACTAAAGTGGTGTGTTTTCTGCATGGCTGCAAATACTCAGCAATGGCTGAGGCTTGTGGTTCAAAACCACACCACATATATCATCAGATTGCATCCTGAGGCATGTGTGTGGTTAACATGTAATTCCTCTGATAGACTAAGTCCAAGCCAAGAGTGAAGAATTGTCCATGAGGCTGAGCAACACCAAAATATGCACCACACAAACCTGGGACAGCTGCCTGGTCAAACAATTTATGTAAGTTTAAGAGTAACTCACTTTCCCCTCCAAAATCCTCAAAACCAAACATAAAAATATAGCAAGCAGAGAAAGTATATAACACCCTACCAAGATTACTGGAACAAAACATCTTCCAAAATCAGCGGTAAAAGCATGCTAGCATTTGACACACTCTGACCTTCCTATTTAAGGACAATTACAATAATGAAAGAAGTATGTGCAAATGATAACTCTTGCATTTCTGTTCCTTGCAGTTACAGTGTTATATCTGCTAGCCCTAGATAGTAATTTGCATTCCTCTTAACACTGCAGAATCATTATGGTAAGCACTGACTGAATTGCTAGCATGGTTGGGTGAGAGTGTGGGAAGGGGGGGGATTATTCAGTAAAAAAAAAATCTATTGCAGTATGATGGTTTAAAATTAACCTTAAATTAAAATGGATTAATAGACCAAATAACCATCAATGCAATCCAATTAGTATCTTGAGAGGAACTCATGGTTAGGAACTCCTGTAACCTCAGTGCTAATTGCTTTAGACGTCTTCACCTAAACAAAATACAGACCTTAAATGCAGATTTAAAAGCTGACTGGATTTCTGAGAGTTGTTTTGCGATGCTGACGCAGCAGCAGAGAGCACTTTCAAGTATCTCAATTTTGAGTGCTCGCTATCTCCTAAACACCAAGCTTCATATAGCTCCAGAACCAATAAAAGGGAAGACTTCAGGAATACAAATATTAAAAGAGCTCTCCTGGATTGAGTCCAAAGTCTATCTAGCCCAATAACTTATTTGTCACAGAGGCTAACCGATTGTTTCTGGAAGCCCACAAGCAGAAGTTGAAGGCATACACCTCTCCTGCCATTGCTCCTCTGCAGTTGATTTTCAACTGCATGTCGCCTCTGAGCACACAGACATTATGACTAGTAGCCAATGATGATGTAACCCATTGGGTGCCCATGGGGCAGAAAGGCGGGGTATAAATTAAATAAATAATAATAATAACCAGTCTTTCCAGAATTTGTCTAATCCCCTTACATAGCAACCTAAACTAGTGCCATCGCTGTATCCTGTGGTAGCAAACTCCATAGATTTATTATGTGTTATGTGATGAAATAATTCCTTATGTTTGTACTAAATCTTCCACAATCAGTTTCATTGGATTGAAACTAGTCCCCTAGTTCTAGTGTTGCGAGAGAGGGAGGAAAAACCCAATTCTATCCACTTTCCTCCACCGTACATAATTATGATAATATGACACAGAATGCATTGTGCACCCAGGTTATGTGGAATTCTTCTGAAATTGCACTGGTTCAGGTTCATACTGGGAACTTGCATAATCAGCTTCCAAGGTGGCTTGAGATTTGTGCTAAAAAGCTACTTGTGTTGTGTACAACTGCAACAAACAAGGCTCCCTTTTCAGCATTTGATTCACCACATACCTCTTCTGGTCTACTCAGGACATGGCCCTCTGGGCCAGTTATTCCCATCACCAGCATTCTGGCCTGCTCCTAAAGAATACAAATGGCATAAGGTTCAAAGTTAGGAATTGTAGTAATATTGGCAACACTTGTGTACACTGACATCCCAACCCCAACTACCTCCCTTAACGTCGTAATTACACACCTCAGACTTACACCTGCTAAACAGCAGGTGAGATCTGAGGAATCCACGGCAGTAGTGAAGGCTTCCCCCAGGGTAGTTGACCTTTAAAGCCCTTTAAGGCTTGGGACCAGCATGCTTGAGAGAGTGCCTTCTTCCCTACAATCCAATCCGTTCTCTTCTGGCTATGACATCACTTCGAAGTTAATGACATCATTTCTGGTGGGTCCCAACAAGTGACATTCTAAAAAGTGCGTCCTGGTCTAAAACATGTGAGGACCACTGAAATAAGTGGTCAACTTATTTCACACTGGACAATGCACAATTTGCCTCAGAAATGAAAATAGCTAATCTTAACTAATTTTGATGTGCAAAACACAAAAATGACAATGAAATTTGTCAATTAGCTCTAGAAGAAACTAAACATGTTGCGTACATAGGTGGTGGGAAAGAAGTGGATATTTACCAATGCATGTCTTTGGAACTGTCTATTGCGGATCTCTCACAAACCATAGCCAATTCTGCATTTTCATTGTCATATTTGTATTCAGCACCTCAACATCTATAAGAAATGACTAATTTAATCTTGGGGGCACAATCTTTATAAAAATTGGTTGTCCAGTGACTGGACTTCTGCAACTAATTAAAAAACAAAAGAAGTGTATTAATATCTGCGGACTCCAGGGCTAGGATTCTGATCAAAGAATGAGTCTTTAATTCAAGACATTTATTACCTTTGTCTTGCTGGGAGCTAAGCACATATCTGAAAAAAGGGTTTAACAATAAGCCAGTACAATGCTCCATTACAATGTTTGCTTCAGCTCTTGCTATGGTCACAGAAAAGGTAAAATAAAATCACCTGTGCAATGATATCTCCATTTTCAGCATGAACTTGAGCTACTGCACCAACATCTCCCAAGAAACTAAATATCTCATACAGCTGAAAAAGAGGATGCAACAAGTCAGTCAGCATCAGATGTTATCTTTGGACGTTTCTGATCAGCACCAGTATTTTGTTGTTAAGCATAGGGTTTTGAACTGCCTGTGGAAAATCAGCTAAGCTTATCAGATAAAAAGCTCAAAGAAAGAACTGAGCATTTTGATGAAGACACCAATGTGCCATTGAGCATGATAAGGACAAACAACTACTAGTGGTTGAAGACTATAGCTCCAACTTAAACTTTTGTATGATGTTATATCATACCCATATTTCTTGATGTCAAAAACGTTCCCACCAAATAGAAGACTAACAAAACAGAATAAGTATTTGCATGGGGCTATGCTAACGGAAGGCATAGGGCTCTACCAACGAACACAGGTTGTGAGATGAAATGTTGAACTTTTGTCTGGGTCACCCACTAGCTGAAGCTAGGCTTAAGGTGATAAGTGGGAAGACATTATCTGTAGTGGTGCCACAGTTGTGGAATTCTCTCCCACTTAAGCTAATATCTGCATCTTTCTTGCCAGCCCCCGCCAGAAGGCTAAAAAGCTTTTCATTTCATCTGGCTTTCTCTCTTTAATGTTGTCACTCAGTTGTTCCTTGTCTTATCTGTTTGCACAGCTACTGTTTCAGTTGGGTTTTATGCTACTTTAATGAAAAATAATGAAGCCAATATTAAATATTATTCAATACTGTATTTTTAGCTGCCTTGGGCACCTTAAATGTAAGGGGGAAATAAGGATACAAATGTTTTAAAAACAAAATAAATGAAATTAAGAAGCCAGATCAACTTACTCAAAGGTAGAGCTCAGTTATTTTCTTACTTTCCCCTTGAATATTCATGAATTAGTTAACTGCTATGTTATCATCTGCCTTTAATTCGAACAGAAGACTATGAAATGTGGAATAGTCTTGAGAGATCAATGTGGCCTGGCTGTTCCTCATCATACATCTTCGTTTTTTAAAAATCCCCTAATAAAGTTTTAACCTCTCCCAGAGAGCACAATCCTAACCTGGAGTTAGGCCAGCAAAGTTTGGCCAGCATAAGGGACATCGTAAAGTGTGTTTGGACCACTCTCGCAGTCAGGGAGGATGGCGCACAATACTGATAGACATTTACTGAGGATTTACTGATACACAGAGAGCGTGCTCTCTCTCTTTCTCTCCCTTTCCTCCATACATTCAAGGGTATGTCCAAATGACTGTATCAGCTGATTACTAATATGACTTCATTTACAAAGTGGATCTGCATAAGACTATGCCCCAACAACACACTCACTATTTAGGTAAATCTGGGAATATGCAACTTTTGGGAATATAAAGCTAAGGATCAATGTAAGAACTTTTGAAGAAGACTATTCTGAATTCTCAAAATTTCTGAAACCTGTAAACAGCAGTCAGCCAACTTAAGGTGTCAACAGTCAGGCTCTGATAAAAGACCCTGCCTCACTTGGTCAGAATGGTCCCTGAATCCTCAAATACACCCAATGTGTCATCGGGGATGCTATAAGGATCCCAGTGCAGGACTCTGCCTAAATTCCCTAGCAAGCTGGTGCCAGCATTACAGCCAACCTCTAGAAGGTAAAAAGCAAAGCTTCTGTGCTTGTGTCCAGCATCTGACATTCGACAGTATACTGCCCATGAACATTGACGTTTCATTCATCCATCATGCCTAACAGCCATTAATAGATTCATCCTCCATGAAGTGAGGCTACAAGTTACACTGTAAAATCTCCAGGGGCTGCACCAGAGCTATATCTAAATGTGTTTATGTGGCTTACTTGGAATAACTGTACATTGGTTTTACACAAAAAAAGTTCTCAGTTGGAATCAGCACTGCAAAGAGGGAAGTTAGCCTACACTCTGTGCATGCAATATAAGAGAACAGCATCACTCTTACCTCTGTATTTGACATCTGGTACAAATCCTTATAGGCCATGTAAACCATGAAAGAGTTAACTCCTGAAGGAATGAGACAATATAAACAAGCAAACAAAGTTAGCAAAGAAGATTTTATTTTCTAATCTCTCTTGTTCTAATGGGTAGACCCACAAGGCATGTGAGAAATTACTTGCATGCAGTGGAATGGGGAACTTTGGCAAGAACTAGCAGCAGAGGAATAATTTCTGTCTATTGTCCTAGTGGCAGATGCTTTGGAACATCATAGTTGTCTAACCAAAATTCTATAGAATGTTAAGGTTTTTACGCAACGACACTGAACTAGCAATAGTATGGAAATACTAAAAGGTAGGGTTATTTTCATGCTACCTTAGATTATTAGTTCTCACAAGATTTAAAAAAAAACCCACTATGATCAAAACTAACATTAACCTTTCAGGATCAGAGATGGAAATTATTTTAAAAGGCAATTGGGACAGTTAACTAGGAAATAAATGTTCAATGCTACCAACATCAATACTGTACTGTTTATATCTAAAAATCTGAAAGATGATCATATTATCTCTCATGGCATTCTTGTGACAAATGTAGGCAAGTTAGTTTCCATGTTTTATTAACAAGAAATTTATCAGTGTGTGCATGGTTGTTCTTTTACCCTCTTAGCCCTCAGACAAATACACTGCAATGACTGAGAATTAAATATCACAACAACATTCCCGCAACACCAATATCGTAGAATCATTTGTGAACTTAAAACAAGTATTCTTGTTACTAAACTGCAGCTGTATCTTGGGAGTGGGATACAAGTGACCTGTTAAAAATATTGTCAAGTCAACAATTGAACACTGAACATTTCAATGTATTAATATGTATTTCTGTTCTCATTATTATGAAGTGAAATAGCAGCCAGCCAGTTTACTCCATGAAGAGTTAAGGGGGGGGGGGGAATGGCTGAGAAATGGTTGCAAAATATTCCACCTAGCACAGAATCAGAATTATTGATAATACAGTTAGGGATTATGCAAAACGAATTAAAGTTATGGGCTACGCTCATTATAGATGGGGGAATTTTACATATTCAGTGCAGGAAGTAGAAGACGTATGACTGGAGCTAATAAATCTCAGCATGCATTTTGTGATTCAGCATCATGGGATATAGATTCCCAAGTGATCCACAAAATGCAATTAGCAGCATTCCAAAAGTGTTTGCTGGTCTTGTTTGTCACACTACAATTGTGATCCCCTGCCCCACTGGCAAGCATGTCCAAGAGATGCCCCACACAAGTTTATCTTCAATTCTGGAGCGAGAAATAAAGGTGTAGGATTATGATTTGGTTGGAAACATCCAAGGTGCATCCAAATAATAAAATTTCTTACAAAAAAAAAAGGTTACACACCACAAAGTTTTGAGTGACACACTGGAGTTCATCCGCATCCAACAACTGAGTCTGTTTTACTAGTATTTCATTTTTGTAATGATTTGGTGTTTCTTTATGTAATGCATAGCCCCACACATAATTGGGCTATGTTTTTTAAATAAATGAATATGTAAAAAAACAAACTAGAACACCAAACCACCCACCCCCAACTTTCTTCTCTTGATCCAGAGAAGGAAGGGAAAATGCTCTTGGAGGCAACAAAGGTTGAACTGGGGACAGCCAATGATCCTCCTCCCCACATTATTATCTCCTGCACCAGAGCAGAAGGGGAAAGCATGGGGGGGGGAAGGAACATTGACTATATTCAATTGAGATACACCAAGTACAACCACAGAGGACCCCCACAAACTTCCTTTTCTCCTTCTGAACAGGAAAGGGAGGTGTGGGACATGATGCCTGCACAACGTGGCAACTACGTGGACAACCCACTCCAGCCTCTTTCACACCACTGGAGCTGGAAAGGAGGTGAAGATTGTCACACAACTCCTGGATGATCCTTGGTTGCTTTTGTGGCTCCAAAACTGCAAGGAAGCCAGGGTCACTCACCATATTTGTCAGAAGGTTGAGGTTTGCTTGCCACAGCAAAGCATATCAACCTTAAATGTGGAAGCCTGGCACTCATAGGTTGCAATCCTATTCTCACTTTCATGGGAATAAGCTGCATTGAACACAGTGAGACTTACTTCTGAGTAGATATGCATAGGATTGCACTGATAATGACCTACAAAACAAAGGGTGCAATCCCAGCACCCATGCAGCACCGATGCAACATTGTTGCATCGGAGCTACATCACTAGCGCCGAAACAGGAGTGCCGAGCAGCACCATTACGTCAGTGCTAGAGCTCTGGGGCCGATGTTACCAGTAACGTCGGCACAAGAGTGCTGATGGAGAGCCTCCCTTGCGCCAGCCGAAGTTAACTGGAGCAAGGGAGGTTCTGGGAGGACGAAGGGCTGCGATGCAGCCATTACGCCGCACGGCTTCCTCAGTTCTGCACCTGCTAAATAGCAGGCGCAGATCCTAGGAACCCTATGGAAAGGCCGAAGCCTCCTCTTGGGCAAGGGGACAAACATGCCCTTGCCCCAGGGAGACTTCCTAGCACACCTAATTTGGATTTGGCACAGGTCTGCTGGCCTCACCAATCCAGCACAATTTAGGATTGCGCTCAAAGACTCAATACAAAACTGTAACAAAACTTTGCTTCAGGAACTGACAAACCTTTTTCTTTGATGAGTGTCTGTACTTCCTGTTTGACACTGTCATTCCAAAGAGTGATGTCCACGTGAAGGGAGTAGTCACAGCAAGCTTTCGCATCACCCCACTCTCGCCACTTCTCATATGCTTCTATCAGGCTGCACTCTGGCTCAGGAACAACATGGTCAACTATGGAGAAAAGAGCAACAGGCTGTAATGGAACATTCTTCCCCTTTGTCTGAAGAGGACTCCCATCAACCACCTATGTGCACAATATCCAAAGAACTACTGTCCTCGTCGCCGTCAGATTCTTCATTTTCTTATGTAATATGTCTTGTGACAGACCTGGGCCAGGAGACTGGAAGTTAGACAATGTTAACATGAATATTTAAAAAGGGATTCTGGGTGTGGTGGTGGTGGTGGAATCTAGGAAATTACAGGCCAGTCGTCATAACTTCTGTTCCGGGTAACTGATGGAAAGCATGCACTACTTATGATTAATAGGGATTTTTTGAAGTTAAAAATGCATTATTAAAGTATTAAATTAATTTAATTGTATTTTTTGCATTAATATATTAAATAAATTTAATTTATTAATTGTAAAGTAAACTGGTATGGCTCAACAATTTTAGCAAATTGTTAGTGTTGGGCTATTTCTCAGCCATTTTCCAATAGCAAAGTAAATCAGAAAGAAAATGGCCTATTGACAACCTCGAAACAAACAAAACAACCACACAGCCCTCCCCCTTTCCAGCATCCAGTCTTCCCATATTTTCAATATGGCTGCTCTAAGTGCTGTGCAAACCACCTGAAATCAGCTCACGACCCACTGTTTGGGAACCACTGGTGTAAAGAGAGCGTATGTACAGGGACATTTCTCCATCACTCACAATACTAGCACCAGGGATCGGATCAACCAATGAAACTAATTGGTGGGTGAGGATGGACAAAAGGAAGCACTTCTTCACACAGTGCATAATTTGTGAAATAAGGCCATAAGGTATAATGATGACTACTAGTTTGGATGGATATAAAAGGGGATTGAACACATACATGGAGAACAAGTTCGTCAATGGTTACCAATCCCAATGGCTATGAGCTCCATTATGTTCAGTAACAGTATGGCTTGGAATACCAGTTGCAGAAGAGCAATTGCCAGGAGAGAAGAATGCTTCCCAGATGCAGCTGGGCCACTGTGGGTAACAGGATGTTGAAGTAGATGAGTCTTTGGCCTGTTTCAGCAGGGCTTGTCTTATTGAGATATTTTTACCCATTCTTGACTTCCTTCATGAAAAGAAGTTGTCTCTCACTATTCTACATGACACAATGAGTCAAGTATCCAACCTGATCTATAGTTGATGATACAAAATACTACAGAGGCTAGTTAATGAAATTCCTCTTCATGGTCTCACTCACCTTTCTCTGCTGTTACTGCCTGAGGAACAGTGGGAGTGATGCAGCAATCTTTCAATGTTCATCTTTGAACATTGGGCAAAAATGCTGGAATGGGTGTTCAAGTGGGTACAGCAGATTGGGTAATTAAGGGAAAAATTGTTGGAATGGTATGCAGAGTACAGACTTCAGAGTAGCAGGAATATTTTAGAACTGAAGATCTGTCAGTGTTCTGGTGTTGTCAGCTGATTAATTTCTACCATATTTGATTGTTTCATACAGTAAGGCAGCACCACATCTCTTAATATCTGTAGTTTCTTGGATAATGCCAGAGTGCATTTACCAGAAATGGGGGGAATCTAAGATACTGAACTTTGGATTAATTGATCCTGGCACTGAACCAGGTGCTTTTAGAAGACTTTAGCTGAGAAGCGAGCTGGAAGTAGCAGCTTCCCCCCATCACTCTCATCCATTAAAAAAACATGTCTTCTTAAGATGCAGCCTAATGTACTTTTTTATGGCTCCTGATGTAATTCTCAATTTCTACTGCAGTTCTTTCATGTAGAAGACACTGCGGCAGACACTGCAGTTCTTTCAACTGACTGGAAAACTGAATGGAAGCCAAGGAGCCGGAAGAAAGAAAAAGGACTGCATTCCCATTTGCAAATTGTCCTGGAGACACATGACTGAAATACGCTGTAAGAAATGTAGAAGCAGCAAAGCTAAATTTTGAGCCAGAGCCTGTGTGCAGCAGAATCAAAATAAGGACCAAGAATTCAACCCACATTTTAGTTTACTTCTCAAGCATGCTGGGAGATCATTGTGTTCATCTTCTGACATACATTGGGCAGGGTGCCCTATTTCCACCCCACCCACCCCCAAAAAGGTGCTGAAATCATGATATGAGGCAAATATGTCTTCTGAATTTGAGCCATGTAAGTTCTTCCTCAGACACTTAACTTTAATTCCAAGTACATATGGCCCTCACCTGCCAGCCTACAAAAAATTCAGTTTGCAAAGGTAAAATTCCATACTGATAAAGCTAAATCAGGATTCTTGCAAACAAAAAACAAAAAAAAACAAAAAAACAACCAATAGCATGTCCCCCCCCCCGCACAAGGCCTGTGCTTTCCTTTGCATTGTTATACACATTTAATTTGGTTTATAGTTCTACTTGTGTTTGCTTGCCACAGCTACAAAGAAAACTAGGATTGTTTCAAACATTACATATTTTCTATCTGCAAGTGATATTCATGTACCATGAATAGCAAATGCTATAATCATAAATGTGATTTTCATGTCTTTTTAAAATGACAGAAATGCCGCATCCCTCCCCCACCCCAAAAAAACCATCAAACTACTAATGCAGTCACCAAGTCAGATCCCCCTTGCACTTACTGATCATGGTGGTCCCACCCGCCAGGGCTGCTTTTGTCCCTTGGAAGAAGTCATCCACTGCTGTCATTCCCTTGTATGGCATCTGCAGGTGAGTGTGGACATCAATTCCTCCAGGGATAACCATCCTTCCATTGGCTTCGATGGTCTTCACCCCTCCAGGGACTATCAAGTTGTCTCCAATTTGTCTGATTAAATGGTAGCAAAATAGAAGCCACACATATTTACTATCACAACCCCATGCAGAACCCACATAACAAAAACAAGTCTTTCATCTACTATATCTAATTAGCATAGTAACAGAGTTAGCATTGCAATCTCAAGTATTCTTAGTTTATTTATAAGGACATTATTTCTATAGCATACCAAAAAACACTTTGTTCGGTATATTTCTTCTGAAACATAAACCTGGGACTTTGCCAAACAGCTGCAAAGTGATGGAGGGGAAACAAAGGAACTAGAAGTGGCAGGTAAGGGTGCTGGAGCAACAGGAGAAATAGGGAAGCCCTGTTGCCATGTCATGGAGAAAAGCAGCAGGCAGAGGGATTAAACAGCATCACCCTAAATTTCAACTTATGTCCTCCCCTTGCCACTTTGCAGCTGTTCAGCAGATACCCAGGTTTCCAGTCTGGTGGCAGCAGCAAGTGTCCATCATTTCTGATCATACTGTCTAGGAATGGGCCAGTAATATTTACACAAGAAACTCGGGACATAGGCCTGCTTCACAAGAACAGACAGAATAATAGCTCATCAGTAAATACATGCATGGACAACAGCACTCCTGCAAACAAAGAGGGTGAGAGAACTGGTCACAGAATACAATTAAACTAACAACAACATGTTAGTTCTTGGGGAAAGCTACCCCAAGTCATGGTTTGCAATTGTTTATACTCAGAGGTAACAAGCAAGCCCCAAACGTTATCTATAGGTTCTCCTGTATTTGTGAGCCAATCCCTGCCCTATATGCTATGGGAAGTGGTTACCAAACTATGAGCCATGGCTCCCTGGGGAACCACAGAAACTAGCCAATGGAGCCACAAAATCCTTACCTCACAAATAACCTACTGCCCTATACAATGTAAGATTGTAGCCCCAATGGGTAGCCACAACCAATAGCCCAGTAGGTCAAGGGAGCCACCAGCTGAAAAATGTTGGGCAACCAGTGACTAACGCCCAAACCAGAGCTATCTGACTGCCCAGGAGCACAGTGGGAGCCAGGCAGTTAGCACTGTACCACAGCAGCCGGGGGAGACTGTTCACCCCCTTTCCCTGTAGCAAAGGCGTAGGATGGGCAAGAACTCTACTTGCTTCTGTGCTGGCTATTTAGCTGATGCAGAAGCAAGGGCCTCTGTATAAAGCTGCATGGCCTTACACAAAGGCTGGGAACTGGTGGCAAAAGTTGCCGCTGGTCCTGCCACCCACTCTATCCACCCTGGAATGCCCTCACACCCCGCCCAGAAAGGCTGCATCACCGGTGAGTGGCGGACTCACCGCTGACTGGCAAGCAGTGCTCCCTCTGGAGCTCACATGGCCAGCGTTGCCATGGTGCCACTCCAATGCTGGCAGCAATGCCTTACTGCCAGTGTTAGAGGTGCTTTACAGTGCCTTGTTCAATACCAGTGTGAGTGGTATGCTCGTACTGCTCACACTGGAGAGCTCTGGATTGGGCCCCGAGGGTATTAGGAAATTGATTCCACTATTGCTCATTTCAATAAACCAGATTGTCTAAATTACTTTAAAAAAAAAAAAGCAACAAAACACTTAAAAAAACACACTCATGTGTGCCAGGAACACCTGTCATGCTATATGCAGTCCTAACAGAAGCAATTTCCAACTGTTACATTCACCAAATTGCTGCCAATACCAAACATTTCTTCATATCAAAATTGATACTTCATTATTGCTTTTTTTCACAAAAAAATAAAAAAATTCCTGATATAGTAACCTATAGTAGCCCATCACCCACAACTTGTTATCAATGAACTCATGACATTTGAGAAAACTATTCATAAGGTCTGCATATTCTGCAGATGGTACTACTTTCCAAATGTCTTTTAGAGCAATAAACCAGCACTTAATAAACTGCCTTTTCCCTCAGGCTTCAAGCACTTGGAGAATTTTCTCCTCTTAAATATTATTTGATTTCCCTACTGCTGCTTTTAAAAATATTTCCTGCAAGAAACACTTAGATATTTGCTTTTATACTTTAAAAGGGAAAAGAACATTAAAGATCTTTGGCTATAAAATATCCCACAACTGAAATCCCATTGCACTGGGATTTATTTCTAATTGCATGTATTTCCTCACTAGAACAATTTTAGCCTTTAACCACTGGAGTTATTACTGTGACTCCATAAACACAACCAGAAGCCAGATAAAACACAAGGCATCACAGTTTTGTTTCTCATATCTCCCAGAACCTTGAAAGACACAGCTGCTTTAAAGCAAACCTTCACCATTCTTAGCAGTGAGAAATGTAATCAATTTCACAATGTTGTAAGGCCATCCAGAAACCAAACATAAATTACACTTTACCTCTCTTCTGTTTGGAGAAAGATATTTCAATATTATGACAGTTTAAATGCACTGACATGGATTAAAGTGCTGTGAATTCTTTTCTTCAAGGGATGAATTCTAACCACCAACATACACATACCCACATGCACAAAACAAAAATAAGATAACAGCCATAAGAACAGTATACCTACTTAATAAGACCATCCTCCATATAAATGTCAGCGTAGAATGACTGATCATCATTGACAATCCGCCCTCCTTTAATGAGAAGACGGTCACTCTGTTCCGGAAAAACAAAACATTGTGAGTACCAGAAGAAACAAACATTTGCATGTCCTTTTCTATAATGCACTACATGCACAACAGAAATAGAGTAACACGGAAACAAAAACTTTATTCATAATCAAGCTTCAAACAATTCTGCATGAAGAAAGCAGGGATTTGGTACTGCAGTGTCCAGACCATCTGCTGGTTGTATCTTAGCGGAAGAATGGCACATAGTAGAATTCAATGTCAATTTCCGCAGCCCTTAGTCACTTCTCTAGGCCAAGTTCCATACCAGTTATCCAACCAACTTGGGTGTCGAAAAGCCTAAGGCCTCTTAGGGCGCAATCCTAACTTGGAGTTAGGCCAGCATAGATAGGCCAGCAAAGTTTGGCTGGCACAAGGGCCACTGTAAAGTATGTTTGGACCACTCTCAGAGTCAGAGAGGCCAGTACACAGACATGTGCCATCCTCCCTGATTTTGAGAGCGTTCCAAACGTGCTTTACAATATCCCTTGTGCCAGACAAACTTTGCTGGCCTAACTGTGCCGGCCTAACTCCAGGTTAGGATTGTGCCCTTAAAGAAACCAGGCCCATTAGGTTTACAAGGACATTCAACCTTGCTTAACCCTATGTGGTGCATTTGTTCCATAACAACATTGATTCACACTTGCAACAAAGCACATCAACAGAAGCCCTTGAAAGTGGAATTTCTGTGAAGGCAAAAATAAACAAATCCAGGTCACCAGATGCAACACAGTTTTAAAAAGAACAAACAAATGTTTCTTGACCCATGATCAAGCAGTAGAGAACCAGTGTACAGAGATGCTTGGAAGCCTAAAATGGGAAGAGTGGTTAGGCAGCCAAATAGGTTTTGAGGTCCATCTCCTTTTTATATCCCAGGGCAGAGAACAGTCTCCTCTCCAGTCCATTTCTACCTTGTGACACACCCAGGCCTAGAACACAACCCTAGCCAGAGGGAGATGCAGCTGGATGAGAAGCTGGGCATTCTTCTCCTAAATACTGAGTACAAATACTCTAAACAATACTCTATGCAAAGGCAGGGGCTGTCCCTTGGGGTTGAAGTGCCCTTGGGGTTGAAGTGTAGACTGATGAAACGGAAGCCAAGAATTATGAAATAATGTTTTATTAGAAAGTGTACCATTGCATGAAGAGAGAAAAATAATGACAAAGTCTGGACAAAAACATTTCAAAACAACACAGATAACTTAGAAATTAACTTCTCAGAAAACTTTTCAAAAGCCATGGTCTTATGAACAAGGGCTAAGAATGAATAACAAGGGCTGAGCAACGATAAATATGCATATACTTCAGTTCATGTTCACTCAAATGTTTGTGCTCCGATGTTTTGGCCTGCTTCCATTTCCACCATCAACACACATTCCAATCCTGAAGTGAATGGAATAGCTTCTCCTTGCAAGGAACATGATTTACACTTTGGAATCATAGAAATGTTGGATAAAGGCCAGTGTGTTTATATTCTACAAGGGTCAGTTTAGGTTAATTGTAACAGAAAAAATAATAAGTTTCCTAAAACTAAAAAAAATGTTTCCTAGCAAAGCTGAATTATTGTCTCCAAGCTATTCCTATCATCGAAAGTCATTCTGAACCCATAATTTGCAAATAAATTTTCTTCTCATTTTCACCTGGAGTAATATATTATCTCTATTATTATCATAATACGTGCAAGTTAAGGAGAAAACCTCCCAGTTGTCTACCTACCCTAAAAACAGGTCTGTACACCGAACTGTCATGAAAGACAAAGGAAAATTTCTGCACAAGATTTGTGTTATTTAATTTCAGGGGAAGAAAGAAAGAAGATAATGTTCTTAAGTAGGATTCCTTTCTTAAATAGGACACTTCTATCATACTCTCTTACGTTATT
Source organism: Lerista edwardsae (assembly GCA_029204185.1). NCBI lineage: Eukaryota > Metazoa > Chordata > Lepidosauria > Squamata > Scincidae > Lerista > Lerista edwardsae. The sequence goes on from JAJKFI010000005.1 coordinate 26,851,099, forward strand.
AAGCTGTTGGGGTTGCTTGTCGGTGAGGAATCCTAGCCTGATGTACAATGGGGGTGATTAGGCTGCAAGTAAAGTAAATCAAAGGTCTTTTTGCAACACTAAGATGCAAGCCCCATAATTCCTTATGGCAGTGTCGTAGAGAATGCTAAGCAACTCCTTGAATTGCTTTTGCACTGCAGCAGCATCTGCAAGACTGCAAGGGATTATACACACTGCTTCACTGACCCTTGTAAACATCTTGCTACTTCAAGAGGTGCTTAAACTATAGGTGCAGTTGCAGCACCCCTGCAGGACCCCTACAAATACTGAATCCTGCGGATAATTAAATCCACAGACTGGGGCCACTAGAGGACCTCCAGACATGCCTTTTGATCATGTCTGAGAGGTGTTCTGAGGTCTCCTGAAGGCCTCAGAAATGCACTTCCAGCGTTCATTAAAACCAGGAGTGTTTTTCTAAGGCCTCCAGGAGACCTTCTGAGGCCCAAGCCTCACAACCAGTGGTGGTATCTAAAGCGGGAGGAACCGGTATGCTGGGTGGGACTTTCGTGTGATTGGCTGCCCGTCCGTTCAGTTCCGCCGCCTGTACGCCCGCCATGCGGGCTGCCCTGGCCTCGGAGGGGGTGCCTGCTCGCCGGGGGGGGCGGGGGGATGCGCCGGGTGCCTGGGCGGGGTGCGCCAACTGGGGGCAGCCCGTGCGGCAGGTGGCAGACGGCGGAACGGACGGGCTGCCAATCAACCATACGTCCCGCCCAGCATCCCGGTTCCTCCCGCTTTAGATACCACCACTACTCACAACCCCTTCCAGACGCAACTGTGACTCTTCCAATCACATCTAGGAGGTACAGTAAAGCCCTCCCGACATGGGTCAGAACCCACATTGGACCAAATCTGGGGGTCCTGAAGCAGCGGATAAGGAGGACACATTGTACTGTTGAATCAGCGATTATCAGCTTTAGAGAAAAGTGATGTTAAAGATAAAAGCACAATAGTACTGTAGTTTGTACATGCAAAATAATCATTTAGTCAAATAGACTAAGGGCGCAATCCTAACCTGGAGTAAGGCCGGCACAATTAGGGCAGCACAAAGGCCACCATAAAGTACATTTGGACCACTCTCGGAGTCGGGGAGGGTGGCACACAGATGTGCGCTGGCCTCTCTGACTCAGAGAGTGGTCCAAACATACTTTACGGTGTCCCTTGTGCCGGTCAAACTTTGCTGGCCTTACTGTGCTGGCCTAACTCCAGGTTAGGATTGTACTCTAAAACATGTTATGCCTGTCATTAACACCAACAAGCTTAACATTTCTTTTTAAAAAGCAGCATTGCCTGAGACATGGCCTCTGTTGCCAATTCAGATCTCCATGCAAAGCCTTGCTTTGGATTCCATTCAAAGGAAGCATGATCTAGGAATATTTCACTGCAATTAACATCAAAATTAGTCATTTATTCCCCAAGCATCAACTGGAACGAGGCAATCTTTGTCCTCTTCTGAAATGTCTGCTGTTAGGCTTCAGTACTTCATCTTGTGTGTATGTTGGGGGGAGGGGGATCTGTGCCCCAATAGCTAGGTCCTGCTGCATACCTTCTGGATCAGACTTGAATGGAATCCAAAGCAAGGCCTCACATTAAGAACTTAACTGGCAGCAGGGCACACAATAAGAGGCACTTTATTAGGCATACTGGTTCAAAATGCAGGTTAGTCACTGTGCTATTATAACTAATAGACCAATCAAATGCTACACATCTTTTACATCTACACATCCAGGTTTTTTTCTATTTCAGAAAGGAGAGTCAACATTTCACTAAAGTACATAAAACTAAGCCAGATCTAGCAATGTCAGCTTGGCAATCCCTGCTACAAAATTCATTTCACTAATTAAAAAAACAACCACTGCCAATATTTTCCAAGCAAAGGGAATAAAACTTGTTATTTCGTGTCAAGGGGAAGCAGTCCTGCTTTTCATTACTATATAACAAACTCACATAAACGTCAGGTTAATTTCTTAGCGCCAGCATCTGTTGCTGTGAACTCCATGGTTGCTTTTCAGTGCAGTCCAAACACGCCAGTCAAGTAGGCATCAGGGACACTTGTATTTTAATTTAAATATAGAAGAAATATACAATTGCTAATCTTCCAAGTAGTCCAAGACTGTGAAATATTACAAGGTGATTCATTGCAGTAGCTACACCTCATCTTCCCTTTCGTTCTTGTGACATTTTACTCCTAAAATTAGGATATCTTTCAAGTCACTGCTGGGCAAATATGTCAGATGTTGACTATTCTTCCTAATTTCTAAGAATCCAATCAGGTAAAAAAAATTCACACCCTTTTTCTACTCTCAAACAAGAATCTCCTTCCTATTAATATGCAAAATGTCCTTTAGGGCGCAATCCTAACCTGCATTGGAACAGACAGGTTGGTAGGCCTGCATTATATCAAGCATAGGTTTGGGAACAACTCGGAGTAAGGGGATTTTATTCCTCTTACCATGTGTCGCGTGCCAGTCAGCCTTATAGGGCTACTTGGATCTGTGCCAGTGATTTTGTGGGTGCAAATCCAAATGGCCCATGTAATACCAACTGGGACAGGGATGAGGGTTGGGATCCAGCCTCGGTCACCCAGGATGATTCCATCCCCTTCCTGGACCTCCCTCCCTCCACCCTCTCCACCGCGAGCATGGGTTCAGTTTCCTTACAAGTAGCCATGAACATTCTTTACAGCGTGTTCGCCACACTGGGGTGGGGGTGGGGGGTAGGTTGCGCTGCCCACTGATTGCTTTGCTGCTTTGCTTTTTTTCTAGATCTCAAAGCTTAGATCTCTAACACAAATTACATTTGAATGTTTCTGCAATTACTATTTCAATTAAAAGTCGCATAAGTCTTAATGTATATAAAAAGCCTATTGTAGTAAGGCTAATACTGATTTTTTTTTTTTTACAAAAAATAGATAATGTGGACAGCATTCAAATCTAAAGAAGCTCTAAGTAATACAAAATTAATAAATCCTTGGAGCACTCCCCAGCAAAGGATAACCCATTATTGAAAGATCCAAACAAAGATCTAACAAAACTTAAATTCAGAATATATAATTCTCTCAATTCTAGATATCAAGTCCCCCAAAATTGGAAAGAATGCAAAATAATTAGGAACTGGACAGCACATACCTATTTATCTCATACCTGTTTATCAGAATTAAGTCCCACTGTGTTCAATGAGATTTACACCCAGGTAAGTGTGTACAGCAGTGGTTCTCAAACCTTTTAACACCAAGATCCAGTGGGATTGTTTCATATTGTTTGAGGCCTACTCTATCAGGCCCTTCTACTGGATCAGGAGGAACACACACAGAGGCCCACTGTGATATGTTTTCAAGTGATATGTGTCTGGTGATGTCCCCATGAAATTTGTTGGCCCAGGCTTGTGGAATTGAAAGATGTGAACAGGATTCTTTGGAGTATGAGGTCATCTGCCTGCCTGTTGTATCCATACCCAGCACAGCTGATTAGATCTGTCGGGAGGGACTGGCAGAGTGGACTGAGAAAATGCATATTTTAGGTAGGGGGTGCTGCTGATGACATTAAAGCAGGCAGTGGTTCACTATCTTCATTCCACCATGTTGGATAGCTACCGGCCAGTCTTGAACTTCTCAATCCTGGTGATTGAGCAGATGTGGTGTCTCAGCTTCAGAAGATCTTGAATGAAGTCGATTGTCCGGATTCCTTTCATTTTAGCTTCAGGCCACGCTTTGAGTCAGAGACAACCTTGTGGACGACTTAAAAGCTGGATGGATGGAGTGCAACCCTGCCGGTCCTCTCAGCAGCTTTCAGCTTTTGACACCATCAATTGTGGTGTCCTTCTGGGACGGCTGGCTAAGCTGGGGGTGGGGGCACCGTTCTGTGGGGGTTCTACTCCTTCTTGGCTGATCAGTCCTAAATGGACATATGTTCAGCACTCTGGCCCTTGGGGTGCTGGTTGCCACAGGATTCAATACTGTCCCCCAAACAGTTTAACATTTAACACAGACCTGAAACCACTGGGAGAATTTATACAGTGATTTGTAGTGGAATGCCATCGGTATTCTCCCTCATTTCCACCAGATCTCAGCCAACAGTGGCTGTCATGGGCCTGGAGGCTGCCTGGGGGCAGCTGGGATCTGAATGAGGATCAATAAGCTGAAACTAAATTCAGACAAGAATTATAGCCAGGCATGCCCTTGCCCAGTTTTGGCTGGTGCAAACAGTTGGATCAGGCCATGATGGTCCATGCCATCAAGATTAGACTATTATAATGCACTCTTACACAGAGCTGCCCTTGAAGACTGCCCACAAGTTGCAGTTAGTGCATAATGTGGCTGTTGGAGGTTGGCAGTTTGACTCTACTAGCGCACTGTTTTGGCAGCTGCACTGGTTGCTGGTTTGATTCCAGGCCCAATTCAAGAGACTGGTTTTCACATTTAAAGTCCTTTACAATTTGGAATCCAGCCTATTTGAGAGGCCACTTCTGTATAATCCAACCCATTTTCTTTGGTTATCCAAGAAGGCCCTTTGGGGCTGAGAACGTCTCCACCTTTAGAAGCCTTCCTGCAAGGCTTGAAGACCTTATTTCAAAAGCCAGCAGGGCTTTTTAAGGGTACATTTGCTGGCTGCAGACTGGTGCTTGGTGGTTTTTATTAACTAATGTTTTAAGTCTAAAAGTTTTATAGCTGCTGGTTGGCTTTTTAAATATTGCCTTTCATACATATTTTATATTTTTATGTATTTTATAATTTATATTTATTTATTTTAAAGAGCTGAAAGCAACCTTGGGTGCCTTTCGGGTAAAAATGGTATGAAAGCTCTAACAGTTCCTTGCCAAAGGAATACCCAGCAAGAAGAATGGATGACCACGCCATGATGGATCCACCTGGGTGCTACGAGTGCTCGTAGAACAACTATGTAATAAGTATAGCCTGCCTATGTAAACCAACTTGAGCCAGTAAGACTCTGGCAGTACGTACGTACATACGTACATAAAACAAAGACTACAGAGATCCCAATAAGAGTCCAATTTTCACTTCCCCTTGTGGGCATGTAGACAGCCCAAGCAGAGAAAGTCTGCTTACTTCTCTCAACAACAACCTTCCTCCCTCTGTGATAGATTCAAATTACTTTTGTATGAAGTACATTTTTTATTTTTAACAACCAAAAGATTGAAGTAACAGATAAAACATTTTTTTTACAAAAGAACAATACACATTGCATTGAGTGGCAAGTTTATTTCAATCTATGCTGCTGTTACACACAAAAAAATGTTAATGGTCCGGATATGAAAAGTGTCTGCATGTTATTTGTTGCTAATTATCTAAGTAGTCCCATCTGTATAGTACATACCAGGTCATGAATGAAAAATCCCAATTTATAAGCCTTGCATATATAATCATTTGTGGCTGGCCCTGGTGCCAGACACACTTGCCCTCTGAATAAGAAAATCGGAAGATTGGCACCAGCTCAGACATTAACTGGAAAGCAGAAGGGGGAGGGTACACTGAGTGACATCATGTCTATTTTGGCGCAGAAGATTCTGGATGCATTTGGGTGCAAGAGGAACTGAAGAGGAAACCAAAGCACTTATCAGGAAATGGGCCTGACTAAAGCAAAGGCTTTTACATGCTTACCAAGAGCTCTCAGACTACTACAATAAACACACTGTTCATCCTGCCAAAGCTCATTTGTGCTTCCCCACACCCAACTATGTCTTCCTGCCAGCCCAGTGTCAGGCTGCATCATTAGCCACTGTTTGCCTGAGGGAAATTTTATCAGCAAGGTACAGATGGGGGGGGGGGAGAGAGAGAGAGAGAGAGAGAAACAGCTACAAGTACTTCTTGGTTCTCTTTTGGGATTCTGGCATGGGTACTGGACTTGTGTGTTACTTTCTCTGAGCATTGTTGCTAAAGGGAATAACTACTTTTTACTTATACCAAAAGGTATCCTACAAATCAGTTGTTTTTTACAGGAAGTATTAGTACTGTCTGACTGAAGAATTGCTATGAAATAGATAGATGGAGAGATGCAGGCCAGCCAGTCTTGGTTCCTCCTTCCTTTCTTCTGCCAAATCTGTACACCACACAACTTGCCTTTTTAAGAAAAGGATGTTCAGTTCAAATTAATTATGTGCAGGTAAAATGACAGCAGACGTCAGACCCAGGTGATTTGCCACAAACATAAACCACTGTCATGCATGTGATGAACAGCACAGATTCTTTTGCACAGTTCGCTGCAGCTATTTGTTCTTGTTGTCATGTGAATGGAGTTGGAAAGGAAGCCCTATTTGTAGATATGTGAATTGGCCCCAACACAGACACAGAAACTTCCTGCACTTCTGCCAGATTCCTTAAGGAGACAGCTGGTGTCTATAAAAGTCTGTTGGGGGCTACACACCACCACTACACACACTTTTTTCTAAACCAAATTTGAAAGATCAAGAAGATCAGAAGAATTAGAAACATGTGATTTATTCCAGTTTATCCTGCTCTAGATTAATGTTCTCTGTATTCTCTTATAAAAAACAGTAATCTGGAGTAGGGCAGGTTTATTTCTAAACCGATGTAGCTTAAATCGTTGATTCAAATTTCTAAGGAAAAGGGGAAATTTTAAATCAAGGTTTCAATAAATATGTATTTAAGAAGCAGGCAATATATGCCATAGGTAGTCTCATACCTCCTGTAGTTTTAGGTCTCCTTTCTCGCTAAATGAAGCAATTCAACACAAAAATGTTTGATAAAGCTATAAAAACCTATAATTAAATCTTGGTTGGGTATAATTTGAAAGATGTGTTATTATTTGATCTTCTAGAACTGTGTTCCAAAACATGGTAGAATCTGCCTTCCCTACCATGACCCTATGCTTGGGAGACATATGCTATTACAAGCACTGGAGTTTCACAGAATGCATATTATATGCAAAAAGATCCAAATTACAAGAAAAGCTTTTTTCCTGGTTGTTGTTTTTTCAGTCCCATCTCAGTCCCAATGTTCATATTATTCAGGTGGATTCTTCAGCTTCCATTCATATTTGAAAGGTTTATGAAAAGTATCTGAGCTACATCTTATACAGCTGGCAAAGCAAAAGGCCTCAAAACACATGTTGGAGTTCTACTGTTAAAACTAAGCAGATTTGGCTCTGTAAATTGGCTGGAAGAACCATATGCAGACTTCTGTGAGGTTCTCAGAGGAAGAGGGGGATATGTGAAATAAAGGCTCACAGACAGCATCACTTCTCCATTTTTACTCTTCTTCCAATTTGGGTGGATTTGTTCAAAGTCACACAAACATTCTTGTTTATATGCAATCCCTGCTCTTCTCCAGCACTTAGAAGGTCACCTGATGTTTAGAGATAACTGAGCACATGCTTCAGGATTCAGGTCAGAAAAATATCCTAACTTCAGTTAGAGCAGTGGTTCCCAACCTTTTATGTACCGGGACCCCTTTTTAGGTACGACAACCTGTCAGGACTTCCCAAGACCTAGGGCAGGAAGTGATGTCATTAAGCAGGAAGTGAAGTCATTGTTTTTAATAAACTATACTTTTTGAAAGTTAAAAGAACTCCACATCCTTTTGAGAATGTTCTGAATGCTTTATATCTAAGTGACATTTGAGTTTTGAGTTCAGTGATTGATTCAGCCCTGAGAACAACGTTGCACAGGATGCATTGTGGCTTCTCTATGCCCTTGCTGATCAAGGTGGTAAAGCCAAAATTTAGGTAGTCTTCAGAGTATTTACATTGCTTTTCCCCATGTGCCGAGACTCACCTCGGCATGCACATGGAAGGTGTGACAAACCCACTCAGAAAGAGACCCAGGAGAGACTTCATCAGACACATACGCACACACCAAGACAAGCCCATAGCAAGGTTAATTTCCCTCCCAGCCACAAGTATTGAGGAAGTGGCAGTTTCATGGGGGAAGCTTCTTCCCTAGCCAAAATGAAGCTTCCAAGATGGTGGTGCCCAGCTTTTAAAGATGGCTGCCCCAAGCTCTTTGTGACTCCCTGAAAATCAGTTCATGACCCCTTGGGGGTCCTGCCCTCCAGGTTGGGAACCACCAAGAAAATAGTACTTTACAATCCACAAGGCACAGTCCAACACAAATGGAGTTTTAAATGTCATTCCTCTTACTGAAAGGAACTCTAGAAAGCTTAAGCAATGACAACGATGGATATCTCGCTGTTGCAGAGGAAAGGTCTTGTTGCGCCCCCTTCTTATGCAGGTTTCTTGAATATCTCTATCCTTGGGAAATCAGGCCAAGAAAATGCTCACAAGGAGGGAGAGAAACATTTCACACGTTATCCAAGTGGTGTGGTAGCTGCTGGAAACAACACCAGGGTCTTTCCACTGGCCTTGCCAACTGTGTATGTATCAGATATTCTTCAACGCCCAAATTGTAGTCTTACAAAAGCATATACTCTGAAGACAGGAGATCCCCCTGAGTACACAATCCTAACCTGGAGTTAGGCTGGCACAGTTAGGCACAAAGTTTGGCTGGCACACTGTAAAGTACGTTTAGACCATGGTCAGTCAGAAAGGCCAGCATCATCCTCCCTGACTCTGAGAGTAGTCCAAATATGCTTTACAGTGTCCCTTGTGCTGGCCAAATTTTGCTGGCCTAACTATGCCAGCCTAACTCCAGGTTAGGATTGCGCTCTGAGATAAGTGACTGGTTTAGAAGCAAACTGACACAGAAAATTCAGGTGTATTTGAGCAAGCCTCCATTTCTCTTATCAAAACCAAAGGGAACAACTTTCTTCTAAGCTTCTGGAAAAAATGGAAATACGATGAAGTGTTTCAGATCTGAAGTGGCTGGATTTGCTCCTGACATAATATCCAGAATATGCAGAATGCCTATAGCTGTTTTACTGCATAAGACTTTTGCTTTCTAAAAACGAAGGAGGGATTGTTCTCATACAATTTCTGATGTGACTCTTCTGAGGAAGTTATGAACTTACCCATGTCTTCTGAATTTTATTAGTTCCACATCTCTACTTTTAAATATTAGCCCATGGCTTCCCAAATCTGGTCTGCAACTTCATGTACTAATTTACATCACCTATGAGTTCAGCTGCAATACTGATGACCAGCACCATTACATTATCTGCAACTCTTTCTATTTAGCCCCACCTCAATATTCTCTAGATAGGTACATACATAGACTAGCCACTGGAACCATGTCACTATAGAACCATGTCACATGACTACAAACATGTCACCATATATTCAAGATAGCAGCATCCAAAAAAACAGTGAACCTCAGATGTACTGTACAACTGCATTTTATAGGCACCAGTATTAAAGACTGAAGAAAACCTATCATCTGCTGCTTCAGACTGGTTTTCAAAAACACACAACATTAACATTTCCAGAAGGGGGGGCAGCTGTGCATTTGTGTGACTAAGACATAAACAACTCTGTTGTCTTGCAAGATTTTGGCCCATACATTAGGCTTGCACTACAAATACAACCAGGTAATTCTTGTGGAATCATACATGTCCTATCAACAAAGGGATTCATTAGAAGCTGTGGCAACAGGGGGATTTTGGCTATTGACACTGCTAACTGTTGCTTCTACATCTTATAATCCTTTTGTTTTAAGATTCAGTTCCTGCAGCACTAAAATTGCCCTCCAGCCTGTCAAATTTGGAAATACAATGGTCTGTACACAAAGTCCCCTGCCTGCATTTGGCCATCAGTATTGTGGGTATGTAAGATGGAGCATGCCCTTTCCCTCCTGAAGTTCTATCTGGTACTTCTTGTTGCATAATAAACACGCACAAGAAGAGCTTCCTCAAGGAGACACGCCCTCTTAAATTGCAAGCTCCTTTTAGAGAGGTTCTTAACACAAAGGAAATAATTCCTGCAGTGTGCCTTAAGGGTCTACAAAGGAACAACCACATTGCCTAATGGACTGAGCAAAGATGTTTCCACAACAGTGGAGCTCCTAAAGGTTAGAGGACGTAGCCACCATGGAGTGCATGACTGCCAGTTGAACACTATCAGCGCAGCTATGCTCATCAATATTGAAGTGTACAGTCAGGTTTTACAAGCCATTTTCTAGCTATACCATCTCCAAATTGTTTTTAAAATTAGATGGAATTGCTGAAAAGACTAAAAGGCAAAAGACCTCACCACAGTGAACACAGTGGAAGACAAGGCTAGAAGAATAAATCCAGACACCAGGGTGGGTTACCAAGTGCCTTGGTGCTGTGGGACTTCTTGCTGTCTGAAAGCAAGGCGTATGCTGAATACCAGGGTAGGTGTGGCCAGCCTGCATAGAGCCTCAGAGAAGCAAAACTGCTGCAATCAGGTGCAGTAGCACAAAAGAAAACAGTATCATGGGATTTAGTGAATGTAGGTCACATCTTGTAATCCCACAAGAGAATAGAAGAAATCACCTTCGCTCAATTCTTACCTGCTTTCAATGAAAGCAGAAAAGAATTGACTTAAATATTAAAACGTTACTTGCCAATTAGCTTTGATATTAAAGGCAGTCTCATGCAAAGATGGTGCTTCACATAAAACCAAACATGCAGTAAGATGTTGTCAATGTTTATGCTTTTCCTGTAATTAGTCCCAAAAGCCTGGACTGTGAACCTTGGTGTTTTGCACCTTAACATAAACAGATCCAATCAAATCAAGGTCTCAGAAAGAGTGCTATTTGTTGGGGAACTGGCATCACTGGTTAAGGTTAACATCCTTAATTAGGTAGCCTTTTCATCCATGTGCTTTTAACACAGCACAAAATAAAGCCATGAGCATCCGTTTGATAAAAATGTTTTACATCTAAGAAATATCCAAGCTGAACAAAAGAACCCATCAAAAACCCTGAAAAATCCCCCACTACAAAAGTGTCTTTTAAGGAAGTGTGTGTGTGTGTGTGTGTGTGTGTGTGTGTGTGTGTGCTTGGTTGTGCTTCCTTTGTTTGCCTCAAAGATGGAGTAATCACTCGTTCCCCCAATGCATACCCTGTCCCACAAAAGGTTTCATTAAAATGCATTGGAGACAAAGCACAGCTGCACTCCTTTGCATCTGAAGCCAGCAACAATAAACCCCAGGCCCATTAAAGACCAAGGGGGTACCCCACTGCAAGGGATTTCATTGCATCAACAATACATCAGGGTGGAGTATGAAGCCACGAAAAACGCATCTGCAGGGCACACACCAAGAGAGATGCAAACACTATTATGCGCAGCTTTTCCACCTATGGTCTCCATCAGAGATGTTTCTCTTTACCTTAAATAACAAACCAACCACTATTCAGATGCAAAGGGGGGGGGAAATCCTTTGCCCTGGTTTGTAAATCAGAGCTTTCACTTTTATAACAGAAACCAATTCTGCTTTTTCCTGCGCCAGTCAAAGCACATGACGCACCCAAATATGCAGCAAACAAAACTATGCAGCAGGCAACTTGGACGTCCCTGGGGTTTCTTGTTTTTAAATGTGACGGAACAGACACAAAAAAAACATAAAACGAGACACTGAAAACAGTGTAGTTTAAAAGCCAGCTTGCTTCGATCAGATCAACCCCTCCCAAAACTCAGGGTCTGTCAAAAGCAGGGGGAAAAGTGCTGAAACACCCTGAAGTGCTGAAGCAGACAAGGAAAAAGGACACCCATTCCCCACCACACAGGTCTGCAAGACAGAGGGTCATTAAATTCTCATTATGCCAAACGTATACAAACAACCTCCATGGGGGCAGGGGGGGAGAGAAGAAGAATCTATTGCGACAGTTGAGGCTACAAAAATATTACAGATGAGTATTACTGCCTTGTGAAAGCAGAGGTTTTCTGTAAATGGTAAATCAACAGCATGAGACAACGAAGACTCTCACACCCGTCAACTGCAAAGATTACCAAAGTCCAATATTTGTTCTCACAGTGCCACCCTTACATATATCCCTTCTGCACCTTGCCTGGCTACTGATTATCTCTCTTAAAGCACCCCTCAGGCAACTCTGCACTGGTTATTTACAAAAAAACAGACTGATATGCAGGGTGGAGTAAATCATTACAAAACAAATAAAGCTTAATAAGGCAAGCACTAAAGAGGGGTGGGTGGGGAGGGGGGAAGAGGTTAAGCCACTCACCGTTATCCTGGGGATGTTCTTCTTGCCCTGGTAACCGGACATGATGTGTGGCTGTTGCTGCAGGAGCAGAGCCGGCTCCTATCCTTCAACCTGGGCGCAGCACCAGCTTGCAAAGAAGCTGAAGATCAGGTGGAACAATTGGTGCTTCCTTCCTTTCCCCCTTCACTCCTCCTTCCCCTCTTTCTCCTTCTGTCTCCCCCCTCCTTGTTCCACACAATAGTAAATCCTCGCCCTCCCTCTGCTTTTTACCAATGACAGCTGGGACCCTGTAAGACAAGAATGGCTGATGAAGCGACTCCTCCCTGCTCCTTCTTCCCAGTCTCGCTTTCTCTGTATATTGATTTCTCCCTCTACTCTGCCTCACCCACTCTGGACAGTTGTCATTGCAACAAAGCATGTTGGCCACTAGAGGGTAGCAGTGGAAAACTCCAGGCATCATCAACTTTGCAAAGGGGGCAAGGCAGGATTTGTAATACCCTTTCCCATGCTACTGCAGAAGCCAGGCGAAAAGCAAGCACAGACAATGAAAGGGAGCAGTTAAAATGGAGCAAACTTCCAAGAATCCACAACAGCGAGCAGGAGCTAGGCTTTTAAGAATTAGTCTCCAAAGGCACATAGTGAGAAGTGCCTGGATAAATTCTACCTCTTTGGGCGAGAATGTCCATTTAGATCATTTCCTGAACAAAACAGATTATTTTAGAGAGAAACCTGCATTAACAAGAATAATAGCAACCAAACTGGTGAGTGGTAAAGCTTAACAAAAACCTTGCAAAAGAAACCTCTGCATAAATCCAGTCTTCGGGCTTTCAATAAAGCCTCTCTTTTGTATGAAGGTCTCCTTAAATATGAACACCATATTTCATTCAACATTAATACTTTTCCCTCAAAATGGTCTTCTATGCCTCATGGCTGCAGAAGCCAGTCTGAAAATATAACCCCCTTTGAGCCCTATTTCACTGGAAAGAGGCTGATTGATATACATTGTAGAATTCTAGAATTCATTTTTTTAAATTGTGTGGTAGTCAGGAGAACAACTTCTGTAGAAAAAGGGTAACAATGACACCTGGGGTTTCCAGATATTCTTTAGGCCAGAACCCTATAACTCTCATTAAAGAAAAGCGAAAAACCTACAGTATGTTTCTGAAGCAGTGGTTTGGTAAGTGAGCGTTTGCAAACCCAATTTTTCAAGATTTATTAAAAACACTGGACTTTCTTATGGAAATAGAAACATCAGATTCCAGCCCATGCACAAATCTGAACTTTATGAAAGGAAGATTCCGCACGCAAAGCTGAGAAGCACAAAATAAGCAAAAATGAAAACACGCCCCATCTTTTTTCTAAGGAGTGTTATAGTGTGGTTAGTGGGACTAAGATCACTGATGTGGCTTGTACTGTACAGTATACTGTGTGTACTTCATACCCAATGTGAAATAATCTCCTCCATTTGCAAAACACATGTATCCACAAAAAGCATCTGCTCTGTATGCCTCAAAGAAATAATTAAGGGCCAAATTCTTTCTGATTTTCCAGCCCTGGTATAGCCGTCCCAATGGGGTGTGTGCTGCATTGGGTGGAGGGGGGACAATCATGGACACCTACTCAAGGTAAGGGAACATTTGTTCACTTATGTTGGGGCTGCATTGCAGCCGCATCAGCGCCAGAAAGTTGGATAGGATTGGGCCTTAAGCAGTGTATTCAGCTACTAGAGCATGTGGCAGAGCCAAACCACTATTGGCATCAAGGACTCGGAACTATGAGATTCATGGTCTGAGGCTTTGATGTAGGCTAGTGAACTACCCAAGACTGTGAGTATTTAGTGCTCAGAGCACTCTTTTAGACTCTATCACCTATTGCCTAGTCAGCCTACAAGAATATCTAGCCAGGTATGGCCTGAATTTATGTGAATTCTTCACACCACCGGAGATGGAAGAATCACTCTTATTTTTAATGCAAGCAAAAATGTTTGCAAATTCAGGTGCTGTTGCAATAAACTCAGGACAACTTACATAAATTTATCCAAAGTTTAATGTAAGCCCATTCTTGTTTTTTAATGACTGTTCCTTTTGAGAGTGTGCAATGGAGTTCAGTGTTTTTATTTCTGATGACTTGAAAATCATTTCAGCAATGTACAGTACCCATTTGTAGAAAGCTGAGGGCTAGATGTTGTGCAGAAATTCCATGACTGCAACTTAAAACATCTTTTTCTTTTTCAAAAACTAGCCACGGGACAGAGAAATTTGGACTGACAGTCACAATATGGAAATGGTGTCTAAACCTGAATATCCCCACAAAACAACAATAACAACACCCCACTATTAGTCATTGAGATACAACAGCTAATAGCAGCAAGGAGCAATCTGAGATGAGGAATCGGCACAAAGCTACTGCCTTTCTCCCAGCCCTGCTCCAAATCAGAAGGGCTTCCAGCTGCTTTTTGAAAGACAGAATAATACCAGAAGTTTCTATCCCTCCTTTGACGCTAAAAGAGCAAACTGGATCCAAACATGATCTTTGTTCATGTATATTAATGATGCTTTGGCCTCCTCCATCACAATCTCTCCAACATTTTCACCCTAATTTTCTACTCTCACTTCCTCCTCAGATCCTCTCTTGCATCTCACCAAGCATGTCATGGATAAACAAGTACTGTTTTATTATTAAAAGTGAGCCAAGGGCATCTATCAAAATTCTTAGGAGAGGAGCTTATACTTAAGAGACTGGGAATTAGAAGAAATCTCCCTCATCTCTTAGAGCAGGTGGCAGGTTTGTCAAATACTGTACAGCAAGACTGATCGCAGACAGAGCTGCCATTAAATATACACTGCTCAAAACAATAAAGGGAACACTTAAACAACACAATGTCACTCCAAGTCAATCACACTTCTGTGAAATCAAACTGTCCACCTAGGAAGCCACACCGATTGACAATCAAGTTCACATGCTGTTGCACAAATGGAGTAGACAACAGGTGGAAATCATAGGCAAGTAACAAGACCCCACCAATAAAGGAGTGGTTCTGCAGGTGGTGACCACAGACCACTTCGCAGTCCCTATGTGTTCTGGCTGATGTTTGGGTGACCTTTGAATGCTGGCGGTGCTGTCACTCTAGTGGCAGCATGAGGCGGAGTCTGCAACCCACACAAGTGGCTCAGGTAGTGCAGCTCATCCAGGATGGCACATCAATGCGAGCTGTGGCAAGAAGGTTTGCTGTGTCTGTCAGTGTGGTGTCCAGAGCATGGAGGCGCTACTAGGAGACAGGCCAGTACACCAGGAGACGTGGAGGAGGCCGTAAGAGGGCAACAACCCAGCATCAGGACCGCTACCTCCGCCTTCGTGCCAGGAGGAGCACTGCCAGAGCCCTGCAAAATGACCTCCAGCAGGCCACAAATGTGCATGTGTCTGCTCAAACGGTCAGAAACAGACTCCATGAGGGTGGTATGAGGGCCCGACGTCCACAGGTGGGGGTTGTGCTGACAGCCCGACACCATGCAGGACGTTTGGCATTTGCCAGAGAACACCAAGATTGGCAACCTCGCCACTGGCGCCCTGTGCTCTTCACAGATGAAAGCAGGTTCACACTGAGCACATGTGACAGACGTGACAGAGTCTGGAGACGCCAGGGAGAACGTTCTGCTGCCTGCCACATCCTCCAGCATGACCGGTTTGGCAGTGGGTCAGTAATGGTGTGGGGTGGCATTTCTTTGGGGGGCCGCACAGCCCTCCATGTGCTCGCCAGAGGTAGCCTGACTGCCATTAGGTACCGAGATGAGATCCTCAGACCCCTTGTGAGACCATATGCTGGCGCGGTTGGCCCTGGGTTCCTCCTAATGCAAGACAATGCTAGACCTCATGTGGCTGGAGTGTGTCAGCAGTTCCTGCAAGATGAAGGCACTGATGCTATGGACTGGCCCGTCCGTTCCCCAGACCTGAATCCAATTGAGCACATCTGGGACATCATGTCTCGCTCCATCCACCAGCGCCATGTTGCACCACAGACTGTCCAGGAGTTGGCGGATGCTTTAGTCCAGGTCTGGGAGGCGATCCCTCAGGAGACTATCCGCCACCTCCTCAGGAGCATGCCCAGGCGTTGTAGGGAGGTCATACAGGCACGTGGAGGCCACACACACTACTGAGCCTCGTTTTGACTTGCTTTATGGACATTACATCAAAGTTGGATCAGCCTGTAGTGTGTTTTTCCACTTCAATTTTGAGTATGACACCAAGCCCAGACCTCCATGGGTTAATAAACGTGATTTCCATTGATGATTGTTGTGTGATTTTGTTGTCAGCACATTCAACTATGTCAGGAACAAAGTATTTAATAGGAATATTTCGTTCACTCAGATCTCGGATGTGTTGTGTAAGTGTTCCCTTTATTGTTTTGAGCAGCTTATATTGTAGTCAGAGAGACTGCTGAGAAATCTAAGCTGCCTTTAGACGAGGTTTCTTTTCCAAAGGAATACAAATGGTAAAATATGTCATTCATACACTTCACTGATAATGTTAAACTGAATATTCCATACTGCACTGTTATTAGTGGTTCTATTAAATCTCATTTGTAAATATTTCTAGGCTTACAGCTTTGCAAGATGAATACCACTGGAGAACATCACTCCTGGTATTTCTCCAGTATTCCAAACCAATAGGTTTGTAGTAATAATGGAACCACACCCACCCACACCCACAAATATGGGGGTTTCTGGATACTTATTGAATCTGAAACATTCCAACAAATATTTGAAAGAAATATTTGAAAGATAAGTTTGCCTGTTCAATACTGAAAACTCCAGTCTAGCACCGGATCTATATAAACATCCTATCTACAGCCTATGAAGGCATTCAGGGAAGCCAGAGGTATTAAAACATCTTAAGCCTGAAAGTTTCTCTGTCCACTCTTATTCTTGTTCTCCTCAGAAATCTCTCAGTACATCACTTCTCCATGTGGTTCACAATGACAATTTCATCTTCATTATTTCACAGCTCAAAGTTTATCTACAGCAGGCAAGGAATCCAGTAGTAACTGCACTTGTGGTAAAGGAACATAGCTAAGTAGTCAGGATACTCCAAGCTGCTTCAGTTCTAGAAATAGATAGTTATCACTGCTGTACACACCCAAAAAATCATGTGTATTTAAAAACAGCATATCAAGCTGTTTTTGAATTTCAAATTCAAATCAGGGATGGTGTTTTCTAAATGAAGTTGTGTGCGCATTATTGTGCTAATAATTGGCTCTTAGAATATAACTAGGAGTCATCCATGAGCCCACCACTTAACTTTTTGCACTCAGGACTCAGCTTTAGTCCTGCAATAGTCATTGATGCTTTTCCGGACCTCCACACAACACAATCCAATACTGAGCAGTTTCCAAAGTCTATTAAGGTGCAGCCAGAGGCAGATCTAAGGGAGGGCAAAGCTCTAAGTGTTGCAAGAAGCCTTACCCTGCCATGTAAATCCCTCCTCTCCCTTGCTGCCGTAGCCAGTAAGCAACGCCAAGATGTTGCTTTTCCCTGTGAGGATTGGCTAGAACAGTGCAGGAGAGGAGTGATTTCCACTGCAAGGTAAGGCTTCTTGCAAAACTTAGAGATTTGCCCTCCCTTAGATCTGCCTCTGGGTGCAGCACTTTAAGATGTTGGTAATGTTTCAGGAATACCTCATTAGTACCTTCATGATATTGGCAAAGGTTAAGGGTAACCCAAAATGCAACATTCTAATATTGAAACTCCCTCTTCCCAACCCTCACAGAGAGAGAGAGAGAGAGAGAGAGAGAGAGAGACTTGGATCTCATGCATAGGAGTTGAAACCCTTATCACAAGGGTGTCAAACATAAGGCCTCAGGATCAGATGTGGCCCTTGGAAGGCCCTTTGGCTGTTGGACTCTCCCAGCGCCACCACCAGCTACTGAGCTGTGTTGAGGTATCACCGCTGAAAAAGCAGCCGCCATGATCAGTCAAAGTTGCGTGTGCCACCTGCAGAACTAAATGCAAGTCCAGGAAACCTGATCGGAAATGTGCTTTTGAGCTTTTCTTTGCTTCAGAGATACCTCCAGAGAGGGGTAAGGGACTCCCCAATGCACCAGGTATGCTTAAAAAATTCCTGTGTGCCCCTTCGACATCTAAACTGGGCCACTCCCCTTAAGGGGGAAAGGCATAGTTTTGCTTCCCAATAGGGGTCGCAACCCACAGATTGGGAAGCACTGGTCTATATGTTTAGAAGTATAGGCAGTAAGAAGTGTAAGCTGGGAAAGTTCAGATTCAACTATGTCCTCAGCTATTAACTCATGAAGCAGCTTAGACAGATCACCATTATCTCAGCTTCAGACCCCCGTTACAATATGGGAAAAGATAACAATAACAGAGTTCCCTAAAGGGATTTTATAAAGCTTACTGTGATAATAGAAATAAAAGCTGCAAAACCTTGAAATTTACTCTGTAAATGATATTAAGAGGAAGTATACTACAGTTGTCAGCTTCAACAGAATGAGTAACATTTTCACTAAAAAAAACAAACCCAGTTGACTGGTCCTCCAAGTTACACCTGGCTGCATCGGCAGTCATGCAGGTGCAGGAAATCCTTTGTGGTCCTTTCACACAGATGCACTAGCACTGGACTGGCATGAACCACCTGTTTCAACCTACGTATGTGTTGACTTCCATAGAGGTGTTTGGAATCAAACCAGGACAGATGTAGGGGATTGAGTGTACATGAAACTTAGTTCACACCACTTTGATAGGTATCTTGCAGATAGCAGGTACCATTAGCTCCCAAAGTGTGGGAAAGCAAACGGGCCTACATGATGATGGCTCACATGCACATGGAGTACTAATACAGTCGTAAATGCTATAAGGAGAAACTCTTAGAGACCAGAAGAAGGAAGTACACTGTACTGTAGTTTATTGCAGATTTTGTCAAAGACCGCATTGGCCTATTCCTTGTGGAATTTCATCCTGAATTTGCCAGTTAGTACTGAAAAGATCCCCTGGATGTGACAGGGCATCAGAGGAGAGATTCACTATCCTATCGCCCCCTGTGCAGACACTGCCTGGGCGAAACAGTGAACAGCGTCTGGCTTTCCCACTGTCATAATTCAGTCCCCTGACAGGCCTAAAGGATAAGCCAAGCTTGTAAAAGAGGCACCTGCTCCACTTCCCCTTTGTTACATGCACTATTGGCAATGTAAGGAAGGAGTTAAGGTTTCTGTTCAGGACTGCATCTGCACTACTCTGAAAGATGAATGGGAAGATATATTTGGGACCAAATTCAACATAAAAGGATTCCTTCCCAGTTGAGGAATAGAAAAACAAAATCTTGCCTCAGCTGGAATCTAGTTGGATTATACTCAGATGACATTTTTCAGCTCTCTCAACCTGTCTCCAGAAAACTGTATTCTTTTTGTTTCAACCATTCTTTTCCTTCATCCATCCAGAGCGACTGTTCTGTCTTTTTCTTTCATACCCATGCACGCATTCCCCAAAGCACTGATTCACCCAAATGATTTTTCCCATTATAACTATGGGTGTGTGTGTGGGGGGGGAGGGGGTAATCATTCTCTGTGTGCCTAGAAATTCCTACAAACACATTTGCCATTTGAGTGGCAGTGGCTCTCTCTCTCTCTCTCTCTCTCTCTCTCTCTCACACACACACACACACACACACACACACAGTTGTTACCCAGATGTTTTGGTTTAGTTGAATGCAATACATCTCTAAATGCTAAGAACCACTTCACCAAGATATCTGCTGGTGGATGCTTGAAATGGCATCACTGTTTTGTGCAGTGCTTCATCTGTTTGCAGTGGTTTATTAATGTTTTTAATATATTTCTATAACACCTTTTTTTAAAATGCTATTTTGACAAAGTGGTAAAAAATAATACAAGAAGACAGGAACTATAACCACAAAATAATTATAAATAATAGTCAAAAACCAGGCAAAATTTCAAAAAATACATAAAGCTCACTTTATTGCAGCATATGGTCCCAAAATATTTCCCCCCAAGGAGGGAATTCCATAACTGCTCTACCACCACCACCAAGGCGGCCCTGTCTTTGGTTCCTGCCAAGCTAAATGGTAGGCCAGAAAGCATTGCCCGAGATGCAGATCTTAATGCTTGAGTAGGTTCACACAGTTGTCATTACATTTCATCAGTATCACCACAAAATGGGCATGTTTGACAGCATGAAAACAAACATAGGGCAAGACTCGAGTAATATAAGTATAGCTCTCAGTTCTGCTAGCACAAGTTGAGAACAAGAATACATTGTGAGCAATTATTCTCACAGCAGTTTTAGTTACAACGTGTACGCACATTTGTTTCTAATAAACTGGTTTTTTTAGAGCCATCTTTCTTTACAACTTTATCCATAGCGACTGCTTCACATACACAGATGTTGTTTCAATTAGGTCCACTATCCATGAATTTGAAGTCATAATAGTGGATCCATTAGTGACTTCATGCTATGTGTATGTTAACCATATGCTTGACTATAGTCACATGAAATATTCTGCTAACTGATCCTAAGTCTCAGACAACAGCATGGCCTGGGCTTCAGCAAAAACAACTAACAGAAGATAGAGCGATGGTCACTTTTTAAAAGACAAAAAAAAGATTAAAAGGATGAAATGTGTTTGTGGAGGACTGCATTTAACAGTTATCAGTTTCTTCATTGTCAGTGCCTATAAAACGGATGCTTTCAGCAGAGAGAAAAACACTATTAGCCACGATAGCCAAATGGAACCACTTCGTACAAGAGAAGCATAGCGACTGACACCCAAATGCTAGAGCGAACGAACAGAAAATGGGCATTATTCACGGTTCAGGGAAAAGTAGAGTCCTTGTTTTGCATGCAGAAGATCCTAGGTTGATTGCCTGATGTCTCAAAGATGGATTTCCTGTCTGTATCTTAGAGAGATGCTGCAATTCAGTGTAGACCAGTGTTCTTCAACCTTGGGGTTGAGAAAACTTACAAAAACGAAAAAGGACTAGAGCTGGACTAGAGCACCACCAGGTAAAGGGGGAGGTATCTGGTGTAACCCTTCTGGTACCAGGAGATTGTGTCTTACTCCTGCTCAGTTTCTTAACAATTGTGCTAAAATAGCTTTTATTAGTGTAAGGATTCATGGTGACATTTTCTGCTCTAACAAGACTATTTGGCTATTATATAGTGAACAATGCTGGGAGGGCACAACAGGGGTGGGGAATGGGCAACAACAGGAGTGCTACTGAGAACAACATGCTGGGCTAGATGGACTCTCTTCTGATCCAGGAAGGCATTTTCTAGAACACATACCCATGCGCATGAAGCTGCAGGCTGAAAGTCCATAAAGCTACCTGTATACTAAAAGAAGCTTTCTGTAGCCATTTTTTATTGGGAGAATTTACACAACAAGCTCTTTACACTGGAAACTGAACTGCAAATCTGAGAGGATGTACAGCAAAATCACTCTCCAAGCTGCATTTTTCATCACTTAATGGAGCAAAATGTCTGGTGTACTCTGGCATCAAGGGTCATATGCAGCACACATGTTATTTAGATTATGATATATTATGCAACAGACTAACTAACTGCCTTTGGTTTAAAACACTGACACAAAAATACTGTCACATGTTCCATAATTCCGTTACTGTTCTGTTATTCTCTGGGACATTTGCCACATCTCGCTTCAGGCTGATGTTTTGCCTCTGTCTTAGATTCTAGGACTGCACATGGTAAAGTGGCCTGCTAAGAGTGGCATATACTGCAACTCAGCATACTACTTCTCAGACTTATTTAAGACAAAGCCTCTGGACCATAATATGTGTTGATATTTTCATCATTCATGGAATTGTGCAACCCTCCATTGCAATTGTGCAATGGAGCTAACATAAAATAGTTACCACTGCTTTGTGGAATGTTGAAAGCATGACCAAATTTACTGTCATCAGGAATGTAAAGAAGCATGCCATTCACCTCACCAGCGAGCTTATTATTAAAGTTTTGAACAAAAACTTGTCCAAACTCCAAAAAGATATTTGCTCAACACTGCCACACTTTCTAAGCAGTTTTCCATCTGTGTCACAATACTTTTAAACAAAGCCAAATAATTTTGCTCCTGTTTTATTTTCTTCAAACAAAACAGGATACTGCAGGGCACCAGCTGTATCAAGAAATTGATAAAGCACAAAAAACTACATGGCATAATAGAAGTTACTTGATGCAAGAAGTCAGAAAGTCATTTGCATCCCAAACCTAAGGTGCTAGGTCCCTGTAGGAGCAGCGGTACCAGAACGGCTACCACTGCATCCTCTGGGCACCTTGGGAGAAGGGGACATTCATTCACAAAGGCGCTGGCTCGGCAATTGGTCTCCTCAAGTCTGTGCCAGTTATTTTGCTGGTGCAGGCTTGAAAGCCACCACGTCAGCTGGCGATTCCTCCAGGGCAAGTGTCCACTTGCCCCATGGTGAGGTCCAGGCACTGCCTAACCTGCGTTAGGATGTAGCGTAGATTAGGATGGGGCTGCTCATTGAGTTCTCAAGCCTAGCCATCTAGGAACTGGAGTACAATCTGTGTTTGATGGGTTAATACTAAACCTGAAGGTATGCATACTGCCGCTATGCACTCCACGATTCACTTCTGATCACCATCACTATCACATGCACTGTCTCCATCTTGAAATGTTGTTTCTTCATCCACCTGTTGAGTTACTTTAGGTCCTGACATCCCCATTCTTAGTGGAAACAAAGAAGCAACTATACTCCAGAGCCAGTCTGACCCTGAAGGACAGGCTCTATGGCCCCAATGTGGAGCAAGTGATCAATCATTCCAAAGATGGGGAGATGTTTTGTGCCATACCTCACCTTGCAGGAGTTCATGAACCTGTCCTTTGGTGGTAACAATAGAGTCTGATGTTGATGCCACCCACTTGCTTACCAAGACCTGCAGGCACCCTCCTATGGGAGCAAAGCCCCTCCCAAAAGCAGGCCTGAGACTTTTAGGAAAATTTGGGGGAGAGGCGCTGCCACCTAGACTTGAAGCCTCCCTGTCCAGTTTGTCCTTGAAGTTCAGAAAAGAAGGGTGGACTCTGGATACCATTCTTTTCATCTTGTGGGCTGCTCTTTCTCATCACTGATCTCCACCAGGTTTGGGTCAAGGGAGTCGCCAAACAACTTTCCCCCCTAGAACCTCCCCAGGGGACAGCTGTTGAAGGGGACAGTTACCAGGCACATTTGGGAGGTTGGATCAATGTTCCAATGCCTCAGCCACCACTTCTGAAACTAGAAACCTGGCTGTAAACTGTATGGCTTCTATTGATGAGTCTGCCAGAAAGAAGGTCAACAGATAGTCTTTAACCCATTCTTATTTCCTTGGGTACCCTCACATCTGCTGACAGCCCCAAGGCCCATGGGATAGCTGAGAAGGCCTCAAATCCCTTCTGTAGGGCTGCTTTGATGCACCTATGGCAGATGTCTTAAAGGACCCCCTTGTTGTCCATTGGTAGGACTGATGAAGAGCCTAGGATTGCCACTGGTCCATCCACAAGGGGAATCTTCAGCTTGGCTCTGTTTGTGGTGGAAGAACATAGAACTTGGAGACTCATCCATATCTAGCCCTGCCCCTAACGAAGGGAACCCAACTCCCTGTCCATGAGGCTCTTGTAGAAGTCAGGGGAGCACATCAGGAGACTTGTGAGCCTGAGTAAATACAGTTTTAGAGCCCCTGGCTTTTGGGCTAGCCACAGCCTCTTCCTCTGCTGTCCCCTGGGGAAGTTCTAGAACTCTGATGAGCTTTGAGAGTAATATCTGAAAATATGATGGAGAAAATGGTCAGGAGCTCAGTCATTCTTCTGTTCCCCCTAGAACAGTTCCTCCTCTTTCAGGGAAAAATGGGGCTCAGGTTCCTCTACCTATAATTAGTAGGACTTGAGACTGGCTATGCGGGGGGAGGGGTGATGTTGATTGTCCTCAGTGGGTCAGCAGGGCCCACTGGTCAGATGAAGAACCCCAAGGGAAAGGAAATGGGCCCAGGGACTAAGGGCCTCCTGTCCCTAGCTTTCACCCTCTTGGCAGCTCAGGTGGTAGCACTGTGGCCTTCCTTGCATTTACCTCCGACCTCATAAGCCAAGCCAGCCTTCTCCAAGCCACAGCCGCCAGAATATTCATTCCGGGCACAGTGTGGCAGTGGTGAAGCCTTACCATTCTGCCCCGTAGCCACTGTTCGTCGCACCTGATCTTTGCAGAGCCTTGGGCCAGGCAGCCACTTCTGTTGCATGTCACCCCAGAAGGCACTGTGCCCCCAACTGCCTGGGGAAATAGCTGCCTGGTATGAGGCTCTGCAAAGATCAGGTGCGATGAACAGGTGCGGCTTTGCTACTGCTACAAACAGAATAAATTTTCTGGTGCGCTGAATCTAGCTCACAGGCTGGAGTTTGGATGCCTAAGAGCCAAGCCATGGCTTAGAGTCTAGGACTTGTGACTAGGGAAGAATGGACCTTCCAGACCATCAGTTGTTTGATTGTGATGAAGCCATCCATAATTGTTTGGCTGAAACCATGGCTGCCTGAGACCCCATGGTGTGATTGCTTGATCTAGGCTTGTGCAGGTTGGTGGCCAGGGACTTCTGGAGGTAGGAAGGGAGATAGCATGCTGCTCCCCCTGGTCACTCAGGTTGGAAGACAATGGTTTCTCTTTCCCCAGTTTCCCTGAAGGTTCAGGAATATTCTAGGGAGGGAAAAACTGGCCAATTTGGGAAGAGAGGTTGAAACCCAGGATCCACTCTCCTCTGGTTTAGCAACCAACAGAGCCCTAGAAGAATAATGGTAGCTGTCATTTGGCAGGACAGAGTCATGCCGCTATAGTAGTGGTTTCAAAACTCTCAGGGAGAGGTTGCAACGCTGTAAGATGTAAAAAGCTATCATGACTCACTTCCAGGTTTCGATCACTAAACCGGAAGTGGGGCACGATAGCTTTTTTTCTTCTTCATTCTGATGTTTGGGGAGCCTTGCAGAGGTTTCCACAGGGCTCCCCATACCCCCTGGAGCCCAGCGCTGCAACAGGTAAGGTAATCGCAGCCCTTGTCGCCCCAGGCAACAATATGATCCTGGGGATTGCGTCGCTGCCTTCCATCCTCCCCCACCCCTCAATGGCATAACAACAGAAGCTCTCAGGCTGGGCCATTGCGATGCCCGAATTTGAAAACCTCTGTGCTATGGAATGGTACTGCATATTCCTCCTGGCTCTCCTTCTGCTTCATTATGTCACTGCTCCACAGCAATGCAGATTGTTTCCTGTCCTATGGCGGGGGGGGGGGAGGGAGCAAGGATGTGCAAGATTGCCAGTGCTGAGGCAGTTCATGCAACTGCTTTTCCTGCCACAGGTGGAAGAAAATGGACACATAAAAGCGCTGAAGCCACGACAGTGATCTGGCCTTCTTGCCCCCTGGGAAGGCACCAGAGTCTTCCCAGTTTGCTTCCATGCATGCTCATGAAAATTTCTCTCCCACTGAGTAGACAGTAAGAGGTAGGGGTAGATTACTCTGACAGACAATTTCAAGATTGCTTGGCTTGGGCCCAGTAAAGAAAAAAAAAACCATTGCTGCTCTGCAGTGAGGCAAGGGCAATCTGGGGAACACGAACGAGCCCTTCCCTTCAAGATCTAAATCATCTGACTCAGCCTGCTCAAGGAGGAGCTTCCCAGATGCTCAAGGCTAAGCCACTCTGGAACAACTGAAGAACCTCCACCCTTTGATAGCCTTTTTACCCTGACTTTATTTTTTTTTAAAATGTTTTTTTTTAATATTGCCATAATGGATTTTTATCTGCTATTTCTATTGCTAACGTTTCACTTTTTACTTTACTGTTTGGTGCATTTATTTAGTGTATATCAGGGGCCTCCAAACAATGGCCTAGGGCCCAAATCCGGCCCGCCACAAGATTTTATCTGCCCGCAGTAGCTTGTTTTTTTTGTCAAAGTATTTGCTAATGTTTGACATTTTTACCCATTATAGATAGTTTAAGCATGCATTGTTTCTTTGCAGTTGTCACATTTCTCTTTTGTTTTGAATCATATCATACTGATGACAAAAACAGATGCAAGTGAAACTTATTCATTGATTTAAACTTCTTTCATTTATAAAACTAGGTTTTTTTTAGGCCAGCAAAAATGGTAAAATATAAGGTGCAGCCCTCTTATTGAAAACTTTGGAGACCTCTGGTGTATATCAACTTGGGTTGCTAGCAATTCTGAGCACTTTAATACAAAATAAAATGGGAGATAAATAGTTATCTATATATAATCGGATATGTGTATGTATGTATGTGCCTTATAGGCTCCACAACGCATGGAGCGACGCGCACCAAACTCGGCACACATGTGCTTCGTGGCCTGGCGACAAGCACTGCGGGGGTCAGGCCCCCCCGGCACCCCCGGGGGTGGGGTACGCGGGGGTCCCCGCGTGAAGACGGCCAAAAAAGGCCGAAATCGGCATCGAATCCGTAGTTTCCAGGGTCGCCAAGATGAGCGGCGACGCTCCCGATGCCGTTGGAGTCTGGGTTCAGCCCCCCCCCTCGATGTGGGGGGCAAGAAGGGTACAAAACAAAACTTCCACCATGCCCTGCTGGAATGCCTGGACCGATTGACACGAAACGTAGCACGCATACACCTTGTGGCCTGGTGACAAACACTGCGGGGGTCAGACGCCCCTAGTGCCCCTGGGGTGGGGGTACGCGGGGGGGCATGTGAAGACAGCCAAAATCGGCGTCGAGTCTGTACTTTCCAGGGTTGCTGAGACAAGCGGTGACGCTCCTGACGCCACTGGAGTCCGGGTTCGCCCCCCCGACGTGGGGGGCAAGAAGGGGTGCAAAACAAAATGTCCGCCATGCCCAGCTGGAACGCCTGGAGCGACGCACACCAAACCCGGCATGCGCATGCCTTCCAGCCTGGCGACAAACACTGCGGTGGTCAGGCCACCGCAACTCCCCCAGGGGTGGGGGTGTGCAGGGGGCCCCACGTGAAGATGGCCGAAAACGGCCAAAATTGGCGTCAAGTCTGTAGTTTCCGGGGTCGCCAAGACAAACGGCGATGCTCTCGACACCTCTGGAATCCGGATTCAGCCCCCCCTCGGCGTGGGGGGAGAGAAAGGGTGAGAAACGGAAGATCCACTATGCCGTGCTGGAACGCCTGGAGCGATGCGCACCAAACCCGGCACGCACATGCCTTGCAGCCTGGCGACAAACACTGCAGGGGTCAGGTCCCCCCAGCGCCCCCATGGGTGGGGGCGCGCAGGGGCCCGCGCGTGAAAACAGCCGATATTGGCATCAAATCCGTAGTTTTCGGTGTTGCCGATACAAACGGCGATGCTCCTGATGCCGTTGGAGTCCGGGTTCGGCCCCCCTCGGCATGGGGGGTAAGAAGGGGTGCAAAACAAAATGTCCGAAATGACCAACATTACTGTCAAATCCACAGTTTTCGGGGTCGCTAACCTGATTGGTGACAGTCCCAATGACATTTGTTACCCGGGCAACACCGGGTACCAAAATGCTAGTAATGCATAAAAATAAAGATTTCATTGATTTATGCAACAATACTTTGGAAGTTTCTTCTTGTTTTTATGTTGTAATCTACCCAAATTTTTGAGAACAGCATAGGCCAAAAACCGCTTAAAACCCTGTAACCAAAGATTGGTGGATTTACTTATTCCTTACTTAATCTCTGTTGGAAAAGCAAACAGTAACAGTTGCCAGAATTTTCAGTACTAGCTCTGCGAAGGAGCAGTAAAAGCCCATTTTAATACATCTGTTTTCCAGATTAAAGTTTCATAAAAATGTAGGAAACAAACTGGACACCGACCAGGGTTCTTGAAAGAGAATTGCCGTTTTCAGTCCAGGTGTTTTTCACTCAAAGCTGTACCATATTTCAGTTCCTGTTTGCATGATTTCCTGTACAGTTTTAACCAAACATACACAATGGGAATAGACAGATGTTAGAAATGCCTGTCCGTACTCCTCTCTTTTGCACATACTATACCACAAGAACAAAAATCAGTTTCCAAAGCACTGGAATTTTTGTCATACTTTGGGTTACACGGAAATTTTTTCCCCATTTCCACAAAAGAGCATTCTTCCTCAACTTCTTAATCAAAGCCAACATGTTTCCAGGGAATGTAATTAAAAGAATATGGATTCTGAACTGTTGCTGCCTGTGATGGTAGTACAATTCTGTCCTGGAAGTCCTAAGGCAGCAATTCTTAGCACACATGACTCCTAAAAACCATGGGCTCAACACACACATGCACACGCTCTAGATTTAGACCAGATTTGTTCCAGTGCGGTTTAGCAGACCTAGTCTCTAATTTATCAAGGAAAAGTGCCTGTAAGGGCTGCTGAGTCACAATTATATGTCATTTAGGAAGTGGGTGTGGCCCTCTCTAGAAGCAGCAGCTGTGAAGCAGGGACTAATCCCCATAAAAAGGATTAATGGGGGAATAGTAAGTAAGCAATGTCCCTCTTGTTGGTAACTGGAGGGGTTGCTACTACTCCTAGAATCATGCATTACTGAATCGGTAATTTCTACCTACATTTATGGGGGTGTTAAACAACCAGGTATGATGACTATCATCGGACTGCCTATGACAAATGTATGAAGGACAGCACACATCTTTATACAATCTCTTAGAACAGGGGTCTCTAAACGTTTTAGCATGAGGGTGTGTGTATATATATATATTGTAAAGGGCAGGAAAAATAAATTAATAAAATTTAAATTAATATACAGGGACTTCTACTATTTTTCTAAACACAAAAGGAGATCCAGAAATGAAACTACTGTGCCTGGCTGCCCACTGAGAGGAGAATTATTTTTTTTAAAAGGCAGCTACCATCTCCAAGGGGCAAAACAGGAGACATCAGGGACTGCAAAGTTCTTGGAACACACATACATACAGCCACATATTACATGTATGTGTATGCATGTATACACATACATGCCCTGGTTGCCCACCCACCACAAGAAAAATGGAGAGGGGATAAAAAATAGAAGCAGCTACATCTCAAGGGGCAAAACAGGAGATACCAGGGACTGCAAAGTTTTTGAAAATAGCGAAGGAAAACATGCACACAAAGCCCTGGCTGCCCCCCATAAATAAATAAATAAATAAATAAATAAATAAATAAAAGCAGTTGGATTTCTGAGGCAGCATGAATCTTAACACTGCTGCCTCACAAATAGCCAAGAGGTGCAAATAAGTAAAATGCCTGCAATACCTTGGGTCGTCGCCGTGTGCTGCCTTCTTCTCCCCAGCAGACTTCATGTTACTGCAAGGCTCCTTTAAATTTTTAGAAGCAGAGCTTGCCTACAAAGTTCTTGTAGAGCTCTGCAAGGCTCAGACATTGCAAGGTCAAGCTTTATGTCTTGCACCTAGGTCTCTTGGGGGCCGGAGGGTGGCTGCTGACCAAAGGGGGTCTGGGGGCTGGATGGAGGCTAGGGGGGGGGGGCTGGATCTGGCCCACGGGCCGAGGTTCGGACACCCCTGTCCTAAAACAAAGGCTACAGCCTTTTCTTTACAGTACCTGCAAGACACGTATGTGGCTAATCAACTGCAACTCAGTACAACCAGCTTCCAACCATTTGTTAAATGAGTTACTAGTTAAGATGGGCAGGTGAACTCTTCCTATTCATGCTCACACGTATGCTCATAAACACACACACCCCAAAATCTGGAAAATAGTTATTTTCCTAACTCAATCGTGAGTCTGTTTCAAACTTGCTCATGCTCTTTATGATGTCCAATCCAGTCTTTTCAACAAGTCCCCTCTACCACCCATCTGCCTCCTTTTAAGCCCCTTTCTTGTTTTAGTACCAGCAGCAGCAGAATGACTCTCTCTCTCTCTCTCTCACTCTCTCACACACGCACACGCACACCTAGTCACGCCTAAGGAGCAAGGAGGACTGGAGCCTGGCGCCCCCTTCTCCTAGCTCCCGCTGGCTCTTTAAGGCCAGCGGGAGCTAGGAGAACGCAGCACCGCGCAGCACCCCGTCCCCCGCCTCTTAGAGCGGGGGGCGGGGCATCACACCGCACCACGTCATGATATTGCGTGCCCCCATGGGGCGCGTTCTGATTGGGTGCCATGGGTGCCCTTTTGACTAGAACTGCCCCTGTCTCCAGCTCATGAGTTTTTAAAATCAGAGAGTGGAATGGAGGAGAAGCAGTAGCACTGACTAGTGCAGGACCAGCTGGGTCAAGTCAGGCATGGATACACAAAGGGCTCTAGGGCAGTGGTTCTCAAATTTTTTAGCACTGGGACTCACTTTTTAGAATGACAATCTATCCAAGACCCACCGGAAGTGAGGTCATGGCCTGAAGTGCTGTCATTGTGACACCAGAGCTTGCTGCTTTCTTGTGTTATTTCTCAGTCATTTTCCAATAGTAATCAGAAAGGGAAAACCCTATTTACAACGTTGACACAAGGTAAAACAACCACACAGGCCTCCCCCTTTCCAGCATCTCAGTCTCAGCATAGTCAACCCCTGCTGACTGAGCAAGAGGCACTTTTTCAAGTGGTGTTCTCTTATATTTAGCAGGGGGGAGTAACTGTCCCTCTTCACCCCTGCCCAGTCTTTCCAGTGGCTGTTGCTGGTGGTCTGCCTGTATTGTTTTGTTTTTTAGATTGTGAGCCCTTTGGGACAGGGAGCCATTTAATATTATTATTGTTATTACTACTATTTGCCTGTAAACCGCTTTGTGAACTTCGTGTTGAAAAGCGGTATATAAGTACCGATTGATTGATTGATTGATTGATTGATCTTCCCATATGGATGCTCTAGGTGCTTTGCAACCCACCTGAAACTGGCTTGCAGCCCACTGGTGAATTTTGAACCACTTTGGAACCACTGGGAACCACCAGGAAACATTGGTAGACCAGCTCCAGATTGGAATATAAACACAGCAATTAAATTGGGTGGAAATATTTTCAGCATCAACATATACATGTGCCATCAGCAATGAAACTCTTCTGTATGACATTAGCAGGCCACCAATATCACCATCTTGGGCTGAAATGGTAAGCATCAGTAACCTGGAGCAGCTACTGTTTCTGATCTTAAAGAAAAAAATCAACATAAATAATTTAAATGTCTTCCACTGAAACTAGCTGATCTCACACTCCAGTCTACCTTTTAATCATAAACTGCTTTTATACGGTCTTTTTTGTTAGTTGCATGCCTGAGCAACAATCAGCTGCCTTGCCTCAATCCAGCCCCCAATCCAGAAACAGAAAGCAATTAACCATCCAAGACTTGTGCTCACTGAACCTCATGACTCTGGACTCTTTTCATAAATATATTTGTGCAGAGATAACGAAGAGCCCCAAACATTCTGCAAGCAAGGGCCTGCAGTTCCTGGGCAGACTAAATTTCAGTTTTCAGAAAAAGGAAGGAAAGTGAACTAGTTTACTAGCAAGAGTTAAACTTCATAATTCGAGAACTGAGCCATCTGCAATTCCTGAGATTGAAAATAGGACTACACAATATCATACACAAAGAGGGCACAGTGAATTACTCTCCTGACAGTATGCAGGATGGCATCTCCTAGGATAAGGGGCTGGACCAAAGCCTGGGTGACTTGCCCATCCCTGGCCTCCAATAGTAATGATACAATATATGACCTATAAGGGCACATTTATAATGCAAAATTATCTGTATTTTCTCATGGTTCCTTTTGTTTAGGCTTGGAGTCCAAGGTGCTCTTGGGGAAGCAGAAGACTCTTCCATCTTGTGCAATTAGGAGACCTCCTCCTCATCTGCAGCCACATGAACCACACGTCATCCTGGAAGATCATCATCCAGGAACTATAGATGTTCCTGCAGCTAAATACATAAGAGTATGAGCAGGGCTGGAAAACCAGCCTCAAAAGATAAACATGGGAAAAGGAGGAGTTGGCTTGCTCTTCCCCTTCATATGATCCTCAGACTGGACAGTAACTTAGGTAGAAAATAACTGAGAATGCAATCCTATGAATGTCTACTGAGGAGCAAGTCCTATTGCATTCAGTTAGATTTACTCCCAGGAAAGCATGTATAGGATTAAAGCCACAGGTAAACATTTTTTAACAGTACACACTGTATGTAACATACCATTCAGTGAATAGACCAATACTATTCAAACAGCGGGTTGGAACCCATTTGGTGGTTCGCGACCTGTTGTCAGGTAGGTTGCGGAAAGATGGGAAACTGCAGACCTTACTCTTGTCATATTCCTTTTGTGAGTATTAACAGTTGAATTTTCAAGTGAGGGTTGTTGTTTTTTTAAAAAAATTGTTTTTAGTTCATGGCTTTCACATAATATTTTGTCCTAATCTTGCTTTCTCTCAGGGATGTTTCATGGTTGCGCAATTGCTGCAGTCCAAGAATGTCAATTTGCATTTCAGGAGTATCATTTTATTATATTACAATATCACTTCCTGCTTGATGATGTCATTTCCTGCCACAACATCACTTCCAGGTTAATGAAATCACTTCCAGTGAGTCCCAGCACCAGTGCCATTCTAAAAAGTGGGTCCCGGACTAAAAAGCTTAAATACCACTGGAACAGGTGTATCTTCATTTACTGGGCAATGGACTTCAGTCTGCCACCTGTGCAGTCTGCTTAGTGTAGACAAAAATATACTCTATAAGAATTGACATAAAACGATGTATTGTACATTACAGCTAAGGGCCCAATCCTATCCAACTTTCCAGCCACAATGCAGCCCTCAGGAAGGTATCAAACATTCCTTTACATTGAGGAGGCAACCATGACTGCCCTCCCCCCAACAGCAGGATATAGCACACACCCTGTTAGCAGGACTGAATCATGTATAGAAAATTGCATAGGACTGGGCCCTAAATCTATAAATAGAAGATGTAAATGAATTAAAGTAGCAATACAAAACTTTGAATAAATTGTGAGGCTTTGTATCCTAACTAAACTTTATCTTAATGTAATCAGAATAAGGGACAAAGGTCTCTTCATTTCACTGACACAAGCATGAATGCAATGACTTTTCTGAAGTAGTGCAACTTTCCAAACATCACAAGAAGTTAGCTATGCACACTATACTGTTCACAAAATAAAAAACTTAAGCCTTACACTTTATACAGTAAATGGCTCTATTTTATCCAAGTAAATAAGCCAAAAAGAAGTTGCACTTGTAGGCACAAGAACTATAGCAATTTCTGTTGACCATTTTATGAGTTACTGTAGATTACCCAGGATTTACAAATTCTGGACACAGAAGATAAACTAACAATATGACATCTTTAGAAGTACAACTAGCCTCCCTTTTAGATCAAGTCGGGGCTCACTCAAGCATAAGGAACAAAACATGCTGATTTCATGCATTTTATTTATTTTTATATTCTAACTGGCAATTGTGGCAAAGAAGGAGTATCACACTGCAATAGATACTAACAAATGAATGATCATTAAAGAAACCACTAATTTGATAAAAGTTTTATTTAGCAACCACTGGCTCCTGCTAAAGAGTAGGAACACTTCCCCTCATAACCAGACCATCCCTGCGTCTAACCCTGCAGTAAAGTTGTAATTTGAAATAGCAGTAAAGCCTTTGTTGTATGCCATTATAGCCAGCTGTTATGGAACAGACTATTTCACAGAAGAATTGTATGATAAAGAAGTACAGTGAAAGAATATACTGAAGATACTCAAGTATAAGTCGACCTCACAGATAAGTCAGGGCAGGTTTTGAGCCAAAAATCATGGAATTTTCTATGACCCTCTGATAAGATGGGTAAAACATAGGGAGGTGTCTGACTATAATTTTGTCTGATTTTACCCTCCCTTAACCTCTGAGAAGGTTAGGCACAAATCCCTGCAGTGAGTGAGGGAAATGGTGCTTGTGAGGAGAAGCTGTAGCTTGCCTTCGAGCCACACAACACCCTCACACACGCAACAGATAACATTGAAATGCTGTGGAAAAAACAAGTTTTTACCTTGCATTAAAAAAGCATAGCAACTTCAGAAAGTCATTAGCTCTTTAAAAACTTTCAAAACAGCATGAAGAAACAAGGTAAACCACTTGACCCTGTAATACAAGCCTTTAAATTTATACTGTTTGCAGCAGTTTAAGATTTCAAGAGGCTCTGCCATTTTTGGGAGTTAATTGGTTAACGAGAAGAGCTAGTGGCGGAGACAACAAATGTAAACAATGAGCTCTGCAAGCCCCAAGGATTGTCTACAGATTCAGGCACTTGGCAGACAATCAATAGGCAGTTCAGAAACCCCTGAACTGAACTGCTCCTTGACTGACCCAGATATGAAGAAGCAGTGGCGGACCTGCCTTGCAGTGCGGCACAGTGCCAACAATGGGTGCTGTTTGAGGGGAGGGGTGCAAGCATGTGCGTTACAATTACTTTCCCACTGAGGAAGCAATTGGCAGGCATGCACCCTCTCAGCCAAGGCTGGGGTAAAATTGCCCCAGTAACCCTGCAGAAACCCATGTATTCCCCTCATCAGAGAGCAAGGAGAAGGTGCCGGCTCCTGGGGCACCTGCAGAGGCAACTGAAGCAAAATAGCTCCATTCGCCTTCGCAGGAACATGCACATTACCCTCGCTTTCAAGTCGAAAAGTGAGAGAAGGGTGCCTGCAGAGAATAGCTCCATTCGTCCCTGCAGGAGCCACTGCATTTCCCTCATTTCCGAGTAGGAGAACGAGGGGAATGCACCAGCTCCTGGGGCGCCTGCAGACGTTTTTCAACAATAGCACATACCACAGAGAAGTGAATAGAACTTATAGCTTGTATGGAGGAATGAGCACAGATCTTCTAGTGTTCACACTAAAGAAAGTTTTTTTTTTTAAAAGTCTTGGACAAAAATGCCTGGATTTCAGAATCGTCTGGACTTCAGATGCCCAGATAAGGGATTATCTACCTGTATTCCCCGTTTTTGGAAGAGGTTTGGCCATCATCTGTTTCAATTCTTGGAGTTTTTTTTCTACAAGGTTTTCTGCTGGATCTACAAGCAGTATTCATAGCCTAAAACATATTTCATCAAGTTTGGTTGGTTCAGCAGCTGCGTCTCCTTCAAAGAAATACTTGGGACACAGTTAGCCATGCTGTGGCAATATCCAGGCTATGTAACTGCCATATCTTATACATAGGGAGCTTTCTCTGAAAAATGCTCTGGACCAGTTGAATTTTGGTTCACAGCAGCTATGATGTTGACAGAAAGCTGCCATAGTGGTAATTTCTCATCATGTTTAAAACATGTACACTATCAGCCAGTTTGTTTCTAAGCTCAATTTAGAGTGCTGGTATTGACTTTTGAATATATGAACAGTTTGTATGTCACAGGAACCACATGAACTAGTCTATCAACTAAGTTCTTCAAAAGAGGCCCCTTTCTATGGGTTGATAGATATTAGAAGCCCTTTTCTATAACAGTGTCAGAGTTGTAGAATTCCCTCTTCAGGTAAAGCTTGTATAACGCTATCATTACTATAAGTGCCATGCAATGTCTCTGCCACCCACACTTTTAACACTGTACAATTTCGTTCATGCTAGAAGTGCTCACAGCAATTTGTATTTTTCATCTTAATTTTGTAAATCACCTTAAAGAGAAAAGCACAGAAGAAATTTTCTTAAATAAATAGGTGTTGCAGGTCCTCACATTTACTGACTCCATTCTAAATGCTGCAATGGATTGTGCAGAATTACGGTCTGCCCCCTGCACGCACATAAATGCTTATGCACCAAGAAAGCTAACACGGCATGATAGTTTGAGCAATAAGTAGCAGCTCCAGGAGCTGCTTTACTTGGAGCATCCCTCCATGACAATGTCATGGTTACCACAGTGCTCTAGAAAAGAAAGAAAAAGCTCTGTGCAGTGCTACTTGTGCACTTTTGCCAAACACAGAAGCACAAGACTTCCAGTTTTATGTATTTATAGGGGAAGTCGAGTAAAGGAGCTCCTTCTGTCACACTGTCCCTGTAAATAAAACCAGAAGTTTTGCACTTACGATTTTAAGGGAGCTACATGAGGAACAAGAGAAGGCGGGGATAACCTGCATTTCACTTGAGTGCGCAAGAAGCAAATCTTTGTGGCTTATGTCAGCAGTGTGCTGATGGTTGCAGACTTGAGATAAAATGCACACTGAATCCACTCCCCTTCAGACCCTTTACAGTCTGCTGCTGATGCAACCCACCTCAGCCTACTTCATGGTTGAGATGGCAGTGGAACATTGGACTAGGTTCAAGGAGGCACTGTTTGAAATTTCTATAGCCACGAAGCTTACTAGTGTCCATGAGCCAGCCACTAGCTCTCCATTTCTCACAATCTTCTTATAAGGATGAAATGGAAGTGCAGAAGAAAGGAGGAGAAAAACCACCCAGAGCTCTTTGGGACAAGGCGAAGATAAAAGTGAAACTCAATAAAAATTATGCTAGCACAAAGGATTGGACAAGAAGTAGAGATTTGGGAATGTGTACCATGCCAGACTTTTGCCAAAGAACAGCACAGCAGGGGTGCCAAACAAAAGGCTCGTAGCTTGGATGCAGCCTCTGGAAGCTCTTTATCTGGGCCCCATTATAACTGGGCTCTCCCAGAACCACCCTTTCAGCGCAACACGTCTGCAGAGGCTCAGGGAAGGAAGGAGGCCTCAGAAGGCAATGAATCTATGAGGAAGGGACAGGCGAAGAGAGGTGAGTCGCTACCAAGATGCTGGGAGCAGCCAATCATCATGCAGGCTGCCCTTTCAGTAGCTCCGCTTCTGTTGAGGAATTGCTTCGCAGACCACCTCTCAGCTGCTGAGTTCTGAAGTGACACTGTGGCAGGAGCAGCGCTGCTGAAAGAGTGGCCTGCATATTCGGCTCTCTGATACCTTGAAAACATAATCAAGATTTGCACATTTTCTTTTCTGTCATTTGCAGCTAATGAGTTTCTATGGGAGACTAAAGTGTTCATTTCTGGCTATCATGATAGCCATGATTTCTGGCTTTCACTTCTGCTTAATGATGTCATTTCCGACCATCAGTAGGTGCCATGTAAGTTATTCAGCCCACTATATGAAACAAACTTGAAATCCCTGCCATAGAATGTTTCAAGGGTGGAAAATTAAAAGACTAATTAAACTAACCACATGTTGGTT
Organism: Lerista edwardsae; assembly: GCA_029204185.1. Lineage (NCBI taxonomy): Eukaryota > Metazoa > Chordata > Lepidosauria > Squamata > Scincidae > Lerista > Lerista edwardsae. The sequence continues at coordinate 26,888,319 of JAJKFI010000005.1, forward strand.
CTACCTCAGATTAGAGAAAAGAAAGTTGCCTTCAATATTAGAAACATTCACCAACGGTTCAATCCCAAATTCAATTTATCACTTAAGGAGCTCCCTCTTTGTTAGGTTGGCATAGCTAAAGTATGATAATGCCTATACAGAACAAAGGATCTGTGCATCCCCTGAACCATTCACTGAGATCTGACTATAATCATGCAGAGGTTTTCAAACTGGGGCGTCACAACTCCCCAGCCTGAAAGCCTCTGCCCCTCTACCTTTAAGACTGCAACCCAGAAGTGGGTCACGATCGCTTTTTTCACTGCTGCAGACATTTGGAGAGCCGGCACAGCAACAAGTAAGGCACATGCAGCCCCCCATTGCTCCAGGCAGTGACGCCATCTTGGGGATTGCGTTGCTGCCTTTGCCCCACCCCCACAAATACTTAGAGTGGTGCAAAGTCTCCACAATAGTTTGAAAACCACTGCTAAAATAGATCAGGCATTCATCTGCACCTGGATGAACTGAAGATGGCTCGTTTAGTGCAAGATTACCCTTTTTCCAATATAATGGGCATAAACAGAGTAACAATCCCATTGAAATCAAGTGAAACATAAAATGTACGTTCAGTATATTATAACTTCAGATCAGACTTCAATGGAGAAGCTTACAGTGTTCTAGAACTGGCCAAGAACAAGTCTAATTATGTGTGAGCATCCCCTCTCAAACACAGCTCCACCCACTTTAGGACTAATTTCAGCCTGGGAACTGGCTATCATTCACTTGCAACAGTTCTCCCTATACACCTGAACCCTTAATTAAGTCTAAAAACAAAACATGGGCTTGAGATATATTGACCAAACTCTGAATACAATAAATCCATGAAATCAGGAGTGTCAGACTTTGGTTCAGAGTTGTACTGGAATATAATAAGGGGGGGGGGAGAAAACAGATATGCTCCCTCTATTTTGCAGTTGACAGAGTTATCCAAAATCCACAGCAATATAATTATCAAAATACAGGAGTTGGAAGTTTCTGGATCTCAGCAGAATTCCTGGGTTGCTTTCGAAATCTAAGAGTAAATTCTACAATGGCAAAAGAGATTCCAATTCAAATTTTATGATGTAGTATTTGAGCTGTTTCTGTTTTATTAACACCAGCAGATCATGATTGAGCTTTAGCAATTTAAACCACTTCATTCCATTCTTTCTTTGAGGGGGAAAAAGGAAGATTGTCTTTAAAGTAAGAAACGCTGGCATAAGTTAACTGCATTCTGTCCCAATGTGCTTGCTTCTTGGAACTAGAGAACATACCTTTTAAGTTAATAACTTTAAAAATGCTGACAGGCAGTTTGTGTAGGACAAGCTGATGGCAAAAAAGAAGAGCTCCCTCCCTCTGTTGAGAAGGAACAGAAGAAAGCAATCGAGTCTTCTCTTGGTTAACCACAATCACTGGAAGTAAGGATGAAAATACAGCATACACTGGGTACAATGAGCAACAGATTTCCAGTGACAGTTTATTTTTCAAAACAGTGCATAATAATTAAAATATAGTCACATGACCTATACAATTAGAGACTGGGAAGGAGCAAACTGATCTCTGGTCAGTGCTGATTCTCAGCTTCTCCAAATTTCAAATGTTATTATCTGCATTACCTTTGAGCCTGCCAGGGCTCATCGGAACTGCTTGGAAATGCAACACAAAAAGATTCTTCAAAATCAGACGTGTTTAAAAGTTATCTTACTCACACACAAGACAGTCGCTCAGTGTACTGTACTCTTTAGGAAGGAAGGAAAATAAAAAGCATTTACAAGTCAGAGGTCTGTCTCTTTCAGGAACCGCAGCAACTTTGCAACAGGCCGTAAGAACTGGTGGAGGCCAAGTGCTCGTGCAGTTTTTATTTCAACTTCTCTGGTGAGTTTCACACTTAGCAGCTTTACGAGGACAAGATGTTCACAAAAGATGCTGATGAAAGACGCCAAGCGGTTCTCAGATCACGCCAAGGAACCTACTAGGAAGCGCCTCAAGGGAAGGGAAGCGCGCCAACCTAGTTAGACCTTCGCAGGCGCGGATCCGCCGAGCACCTACTTGGGAGTCAGAGCCAGTGGCGCGCGCGGGGCTTACTCCCGAGGAGGCCTCCCCAACGACTGCAGGCGGCGAGCCTCCCTCGCCCTCCCGCGGTCCCTTTGGAGAGTGAGAGCGCGCCTCCGAGCCGGCAGCCCAGGCCCCTCCATCCAGTCCAGCAACGGGCGGCACGGGCCGGCACTTTCGAGGGACTTTCTCTCACACACACCCCGCCGCAGCGCCCTTACCTTGTGGTCCGCGTGGCCGAGGTTCTGCAGCCGCTCCTTGCCTGAGGGCTCCCGGATTTCGACGACGCCGGCCGGCGGCTTCTCCGGCGGGGGCGCTGCCGGGGCGGGCTGGGAGTGGGGCTGGTGCTGCTGGTGCTGCTGGTGCGAAGGGGCGCGCCGAGCTCCTCGCTGCCCCACGCTGAGCGCCCCGAAGTCCAGCGTCTTGCTTTCGAAGGCGCCCTCCACGCTGCAGAACATCCCGCCATACTTCTGGCGGGGCACTTGGTCGGCGGTGCCCGGGCGCGCCAGGTAGACGGGCAGCTCCTCGGTGTCCTCCGCCTCTGGCTCCACCCGCTCCCGGCCTCTCCTGCCGAGGCCCGAGGCCATGGCCGCCGTCGGCAGGCAGCGCTCAGCAACTCTCGGGAGCCGCTGCCGCCGCTCCTGGCAAGCCTAGCCTGTCCCTTTCCCTGCAAGCGGAGGAGGGCTGCTGCTGGGGGAAGGCTCCGAGCGCTCCGCGGCCGCCGGCTCCTCGACTAGTGCCGCCGCGCCTCGGCTCAGGCGCGGAGTGACTGACTGACTGAGCGAGAGGAAAAAGAGCGCCCGCTGGGAGGGAGAGAGGGAGGTGGCGGGGCTGCCTGGCCGGCCACGAGGACGATCCACACGAGCACCAGCCGGCGGTTAGGCGGCATCTCGACGTGCGCCCGAGCAACGACGACGCGGGACAGCCGTGCGGAGCGGCCGCCAGGACGCGCAGGGACCGCTTTGCCTCCATCTTAACGAAGCGCCTGACAGGACGGCCAACTTTTCCCTCCCTTTTGTGCCTTCAGCGGCGTTCTCGTGCGCGTTCAAGCGGGGATCTCAAGCCAGGAAGATCTCTAACTGCCACGCTGCTGACAGTGGCACTGTCGGGGTAGGCCACAGGGTTGCCAACTTTTTCTTTTTCTTTAACCAGGCCTGCTCCTATGACATAGATAGGCACTTAACACGCACAAGTCACGCATTATTTTCTTCGTTATAAATTCTGATTTTCAGTCACGCTGGGTCTTCAAGGTCCCTATACACATCGTTTAAAACCATGTAAATACCAAAACAACTAAAAGCAGGCTTCAGGACAGTTCAAGAACAGGTTTAACATGGGGCCTATAAAGGCTAGCACCACCACAGGGAAGGCCTCACCTCCAGTAGCTACCTGAAAGCTTTCTCCAAAGCCACAACAAGGTCTCCAAGAATCATAAGAACATAAGAAGAGCCCTGCTGGATCAGGCCAAAGGCCCATCTAGTCCAGCTTCCTGTATCTCACAGCGGCCCACACGGTGCCCCAGGGAGGCATGTAACAACAAGATGCTTACATCCTGTTGCCACTCCCTTGCACCCGGTACCAGTAGCCCACCACCTTTGTAAGGAGGTTGCACAATCCATCATTGCCTATAGCCCACGATGGACCTTTCCTCCAGAAATCTGTCCAATCCCCTCTTAAAGGCATCAAGACCAGATGCCATCACCACCTCCTGTGGCAAGGAGTTCCACAGATTAACTACCCGCTGGGTAAAAAAGTACTTCCTTTTATCTGTTTTAACTCTCCCAACCCTCAGCTTTAGTGGATGCCCCCTGGTTCTGGTGTTTTGAGAAAGGGAAAAGAACATCCCTCTATCGACTTTATCCCTTCCATGCATAATTTTGTATGTCTCAATCATGTCCCCCCTCAGGCGCCTTTTTTCTAGACTGAAGAGCCCCAAACGCTGCAGTCTTTCTTCATAAGGGAGGTGCCCCAGCCCCGTAATCATTTTTGTCGCTCTCTTCTGCACCTTTTCCAACTCCACTATGTCCTTTTTGAGATGCGGCGACCAGAACTGGACACAATATTCCAGGTGTGGCCTTACCATTGATTTGTACAATGGCATGATAATATTGGCTGTTTTATTCTCAACCCCTTTTTTAATGGCCCCAAGCATGGAATTGGCCTTCTTAATTGCTGACGCACACTGGGTCGACACCTTCATTGAATTGTCCACCAGCACCCCAAGATCTCTCTCCTGAGCTGTCACAGACAGCTCAGAACCCATTAGCCTATAGGTAAAGTTTTGGTTTTTTGCCCCAACGTGCATCACTTTACATTTGTCTATGTTGTAACGCATCTGCCATTTGGCTGCCCATTCCTCCAACTTGGAGAGATCATTCTGGAGCTCTTCACAATCGTCTCTGGTTTTTACCACCCGGAAAAGTTTTGTGTCATCCGCAAACTTGGCCACCTCACTGCTTATCCCTGTCTCCAGGTCATTTATGAATAAGTTGAAAAGCACGGGCCCCAAGACAGATCCCTGGGGCACTCCGCTTTTCACCTCTCTCCATTCTGAAAATTGCCCATTGACCCCCACTCTCTGTTTCCTGGCCCTCAACCAATTCTGGATCCATAAGAGGACCTGCCCTCTTATTCCCTGACTGTGAAGTTTCTTCAGCAGTCTTTGGTGGGGGACCGTGTCATCTCAGCCAACAGGCTTGTTCTTACTGGAGAAGGTATTCCTTTAAATCAGAAGTTGTCAACTGGTGGGTTGCCACCTGACCTCAGGGCTGCTGTCTATAACCACCATGTTGGGGGGAAAAAATAACTAGGCTTTCCAGGTCTGTGTCCCACTGCCTGGAACAGATAGTGCCACAGAGAAGGGAAAAAGTGAAGTGGCTTCTGAGCATTTCCCTTGCTGGCACTACTTTCCTCCACCTCTTCCTTTCTTTCCGGTTGGTTTGGAAGGAAAATAAAGAGTGCAGCAATGCTGTGGCAACAAAGAGGCAGTAACATAACAGCCGTAGTGCAAATGCCCATGCACCCATTCTACAGCCAGCACAAGACCTCTTGATATCTAGGCAGTATGCCAACTGCTGCTCCCCCCCCCCCCGCTTATCCAATGATGCACCAGCCTCTGTTCCACCCCCAATCAAATGCTCTATAACTCATCACTTTCATCCACCTTTCCTCTCTCTCCTTCTTTTCCAATCCAGAGAGTGAAAGGAGAAGCATTGGGGGCAAGTGGGTAGACAAAGATGGCCACTCCCTATCCCCAATCTGCTGTCTAAGACAATCACTTTAGTTGGCCCTCCAACATTGTCAGGAGCAGCACATTCCTACCACCCTATTCCTGGAGCATCTAGTAATACCAGCAGTGTTTTAAAAAAAAAACTTGTGTAATATCCATACACAGGGGACAAACAAATGTGTGTATAGGCATCCTGTATAGTGCCATAGCCAGTGGCACAGATAAGTGCTTTGATGAAAGGTGCAACAAAAGGGTGTTGGGGATTTTTAAAAAAATGGTTCCTAGCTGAACTTGCACACTCACTCTTACGTCTAGACGGAGGGAAAACTATTTCTAATAATTCATGCATAATAGATCCCTGAGTATAAGCTGTTAGAAGGAGGAGGAGGAGGAGGAAAAGGAAATCTTTAGAGAGAAGTGGGGGGCAGAAGAAGGAGAGGTAGCATTGAGAGATTTAATAGGTTTCCCAGTGGAACTCATAGAGAAAGTGGTGTTTAGGGTATAGAGAGGAAGGGAGGAAAGTGGGGGGATTAGTGGGAAAGGGGAAGGAGAAAGGTTCTTGAGGTTCATATCACACAAAAAGACTGGTTGGAGAAGGGCCTTCTGCAGCCTGAGTACACAGCTACAGGCAAAGGCTGAGAAATCACATCACTCACTTGCCATGGGGGAGTTAGTCCCTCCCAGTGAATAAACATTCTTAACAGGTATCCCAAGTGTCCCAAAGAGAATCTCCATTAGAAAAGCCATGTTTCAGAGGACTTGATGGATCAGTCAAGAGAGTTTGCTAGGTATGAAGACCTGAGGTTAATAAACATGGTGAAAAAACAGAACAAAATTCATTCATAAATGCACCACAACAGCCACAGAGGGTCACAAAAGGCCACAAAAGCTAAGCGTACTATCAATGTGACCAAATAAAAAATAGAGACAGGAGTTTGTAGATCTTTGGTGAAGCTGCACCTAGGACTAATTCTTTTTCTGCAAGGCTTGAGAGCATTTCACTTCAAGGACCACTGGGCAAGAGAGCTAGAACCAATCTAATCTGAGAAAAAGCAGCCCCCAGAAAGAGGGCTATGAAGCAAGCCCTTGCATGCAATTCAAGTGGTAGCCTTATTCAGTAAGGAAAGCCAGGCAAAGCCCTTCACTGCTTTTGTGAAGGGAAGGGGCATCTTGAATGGCAGCCCACAGAGATTAGCTGACCAGCCTATGCTGGCTCAGTGGCATTGGTTGCAATTAGGGAGATGGAAGGAGAAAAAAGGTTGAAAAACAAGGAGCAGGCTCCTAGGTGCTTGCTAGCATGGTCCTTGGTAGCTGGAATGAGAATGACTTGATGCAACCCAAATGAGTTAATGCTCCACAGGCCGACAGCAAGGCAGAATAGCAAGTGAAGAACACAGAAGTGTGAGTGCTCTGTATAGAAGTTTTAAACAAGTTTCGTCTCTAGAATCCTAAGGAATTATTGGTGGGGTGAATTAATCAAAGAATTATCTTTGCTAGTTGTGGACACTTGCTGGGTTGTTGTTTAGTCTTTCACACCCAAGTAGGGCAGTAGCACAGCTAGAGGGGGGCAAAACTGTAAGTACTGCAGGCGCTGCAATGCACTGTGTAAATAGCCTCTCCTATTCACCATTAGAGCTGTTTCAGGCAGCATCGGCAACGTGCAGGCACTGGCCTAACCAAATGGCATCTCCTACACATTGCCATTGCTACCTAGAATGGCTCTGATGAGCGGGAGCTTACATAGTACGTTGTGGCGCCTGAAGTACTTACCATTTTCCCCCTTCTAGCTATGCTACTAGGCAGGGGCACTGACTTGCCAGGAACATTGGGGGTGCCCATAGCCACGCCCCCAATGTCAGCGTGGCCATGCCCCTGACGTGACCACGCCCTCTGACCGGCTCTCAATGACAGGGAGTGTGGTCAGGCAATGACAGGCGGTTCTTGCCTGACCACGCCCCCTGTCATCGCTGTGGGTCTCAGAAAGAGCTGCATTGCTTTGCAATGCAGCCCCCTTGGAGACCCAGGCTGCGGCGCAACCCAGCTCTCCCAGGGGCTGATTTACAATGCAGCCCCTTCTGAGACCAGCAGCAACGGCAACGGGTGTGGTCAGGCGAGAGCTGCCTGTCATCGAGAGCCAGTCAGGGGGCGTTGTCACGTCAGGGGACTCTGACACACTGAAAGCCAAATTCCAAATGTGTGGAAGGTGACTATGACTACTTAGTGATGAAAGGATCTAGCCATACTCTACTCAATATGGTACTCCTTTATTTTTATTCAGAGCTCAGAGCCAAGGACCTGGGATTGAAATATTCTAGCTCAGGGAGATAGGAATTAAATACTAGGGCATTTTTCACTCTTATCTGTGAAAATTGAAGGCATGTAATTAAATAGTATTATAGAACTGAGGTCTCAGTTTTTCTTTTACACTGAACTTTAACTTTTGTTTGCAAAACATTTTTTTTATTTCTGTAAACAACTGTCATTCTAAAACTTGTAATTAAATTAAATCCTATTGGTTTATAATCTAAAAAAAGAGCTTGGTTTTAGCAGCATGCACCTGAAATCACTGAAGTGAATTCTATGCTGTGGTTTGTAGACAGATATACAATCATCTTACAGTAGCTTAATGCTGACTCTAGGTTACCAGGAACTAACTCAAACTTTCCAGACTTAAGGGTTGCATATAAGGCAAAAACTAACAGATGCAGCTTTTTCCATCACTGTATCGCTATGCCAGAAAGAGCTTTACTTATTGATTTCTGCTGTCTGGTAGAAGTTAAGGCACAGAAACTGAACATTGAAAAGTAGTATCCTAAATTAGTCAGCCCTTTGTATACATAATAGAATACAGCCATATATACATATAATACATATAATCACATGCAGATTTAACTTCCTTGTTTTAGTTTTTTTTTTACTTGGCAAACCTGCAATTTACATATACAAGTAAGCATCAGGCAGAAATGTTGCCAAGTGTATTTGAGTGTATACAATTAATCTGTAGTTCTATCAGATGGTTGTAGTAATTTTCAATTGGTTTATTTTGACTTTTTATAGCAGGGGTAAAGGACTGTATAACAGGCAAAGCTGTATATCAGAGCAACAGACTTTAAGGGCAAACATCATTATTTGTAATACTTGTCTAGGTGTCCAAGTAGCATTCCACACAGAAGTCTGATTATTCTAAATCCAAAGCCTAAATTCCAAGTTTTACCCAATTTAATTTAATTCCAATTCTAAATTCCAAGTTTTATCATAAACAAGGTGCTAGTGGAAAATCCTGGTTCATTTGAGAATCTGCAGACATAGGAAATGATGGAAAAATAATATATTATAATACAAACCTTGTTCCCCAGCAATACAAAGAATTCCCTGAATATCGGCCAAGGTAGAAGGCGTGATAAATCTGCATGTATCCCTAAATGCAAGTTAAACTCAAAACCCTCCCTGGTCTGTTTATAGGTTCTAGGTCCAAGATTATTCTATTGGAAGCTGTAATAATTCTTTCTTGTGTTAGATATTGTGACAATCTTAGGTTCATATTCTAATCAGCATTACAAGAACCTGCAGAGTGTGTTCTATAAAATGGCGGTTCTACAGGTGGGGCAAGACTAAGCCATTTGCAGCAAAGCCTTGGAGCTAGCTCTTGGATCTGCAAATGGCTCTGGAGGTGAGGGGAAGGAACCTCGTTACACAGATGCTCAGGTAGGAACACCACTGGTTCTACAGTATCCAAAGCCACTACTTTGAAAATGGAATTATATGTGCCAGAGAATAACATGGTAATGTGATACAGAAAATGTGGTCAGTAATATTGGGGTTGGAGATGGTGCCAGGAGATGGTGCCAGAGGTGAAAAAGAAAAACAGGCAAGATCATGTATTTTAATGGGCACAAGGCAATATCAAACACACATGAAACCAAAGCATGGCAGCTGATTATGTTTCCAAAGTGACACGGAAGATCTGTGCTGGCACAGTGGGGCTACATAGTCTATGCTGCATCCAGTGCAGCACAGGAGGCATCTGGAGGTCTCCTTGGAGTAAGGTAATTAATTTTCCCAGAGTAAAGTTCCATCCATCCCTATGGCTTATCAGATCTTTGCCAGCTATGTAGCTGCACAAATCTGGGAGGCCCCATGTAGGGCTGTCTGGACCAGGAAGGAGTTAGGTTATGGCCAAGGAGGCTTCTGTCTATCCCACCCCATCTTGGCCCTGTCCCACCCCCAATTCTACCTTCCCCTGTTGAATGGCACTGGTGTCGGGACCCACCGGAAGTGATGTCATTGACCTGGAAGTGGATGTCATAGCCAGAAGTGACATCATCAAACAGGAAATACCATCATTGTGACATAATAAAATGACACTCCTGAAATGCAGATTGGCATTCTTGGACTGCAGCAATTATACAACAAGGAAACATCCATAAAGCAGGGTTGGGACAAAATATTATGTAAAAGCCCTGAACTGAAAACAATTTTTTTAAAACAACAACAACAACCCTCACTGGAAAATTCAAACTGCTAATACACACAAAAGGAATATAACAAGAGTAAGGTCTGCAGTTTCCAAGATGGCTGTTCCCAGCTTTCCGCAACCCACCTGCAGAGGCAGATCTAAGGGAGGGCAAAGCTCTAAGTTTTGCAAGAAGCCGTACCTTGCAGTGGAAATCACTCCTCTCCTGCACCGTTTTAGCCAATCCTCACAGGGAAAAGCAACATCTTGGCGTTGCTTACTGGCTACAGCAGGAAGGGAGAGGAGGGATTTACCCTTACCCTTACTGACAGGGTAAGGCTCCTTGCAACACTTAGAGCTTTGCCCTCCCTATAGATCCGCCTCTGCCCACCTGACATCAGGTTATGACCCACCAAGTGAATAACACTGAGAATTTCACAGAGTGGCAAGAAAAGAAAATTCTGATGGGGAGCTGGGGAAAGAAAAGCAGACAGATATTATCCTTAGACATCTTGAGTGCCTGACTAGGCCACATTTTGTGGATGAGCCACAATACAGGAGAAAAAGCAAAATCATTCATTTGAACCTGGGACCAACAGAGACCGTTGATGTCACAATGACCTCAAAAGTCAGGGAGTGATTAACATTTTAATAATTTCTCAGTAGGAGCAGCAGGGTGGGAAAAGTATAGGAACTGTTAATCTAAGCATTTGCCCTGCCTGGAAATGAATTTTTCCTTTAGCAGAAGACAAAAATTGCTGATCTTTTCTGATAGTCAAAGGAAGAAAACAGGTCAGATTTGCTTTCTAACAAACTATTGAACAGTCTAGACCAATGATGGCGAACCTATGAAACGCGTGTGAAAGGTGACACACCACAGCATTTGGGGGTGACACATCAGCATTCACCAATACTTGACAAAAATTAAGTTTATTTAACTCATTTTTCATTTTTATAATTATTTGTTGTTTCTTTATATAATACATACCACCACACATGATTGCACTGTATTTTTTGTTTAAATAAATGAATATCAAGAATTGTTTCACTTTTGTTTGGGAGTGGGGTTGACACACTAGCAGCCTCAAGTTAAGCATTTTCCGAAGTTTTGACACACCAAGCCCAAAAGGTTTGCCATCACTGGTCTAGACACTACAATAGTAGACAGATTTCTTTTTCCCCCTAGTCTTAAAATAGAAGTTATATCCTAAAGTGGCTGGACATCGATTCTTTGAAAGGGCCAAATATCAATAAAAATTTGTTCTAATTATAGATCTGAATTACCTAAAGATTCTCACTGAGAAGTTACAGTGAAGGGCAGTACATTGAAGGTGCAATCCTAACCAACTTTCCAGCACTGACGTAGCTGTGCCAATGGGCATGTATTGTATCCTGCCGTGGAGTAGTAGTCACGTAGGCCTCCTCAAGGTAAGAAAATGTTTGGTCCCTTACCTTGGAGCTGCATGGCCCTTACCCCGGTGCAGGGACATTAGTTAGGATTGTGCCCTGATTTTATTAGTTATTCAAAGTGCTCCTGTTCCTGTTTACGGGCCTCTTTAAAACAAGATGTTTTCCCTTAATGCCATATTTCAGCAAGTATTGTTCAGACAGCAAGTGCATGCCAAGACATCTTTTTGTTGCGGCCTTTAATTTGTATGTACTATTTATTTAATTAAAATATTTATATGCCAGCTTTTCCCTTCCTAATGGAAGGTGCCCAAGACAACTTACAGCCCAATCTTATATCTATTCAGAACGAAGTCCCATTACGACTTCGTAATGGGGCTTTCTCCTAGGTAAGTAAGAGTGCAATCCAGAGGGCATGTCTCAGGCGCCGTAAAGCACATTTGCCCTGACACGCCAAGTCCAAAAGGTTCACCATCACTGGTGAACTGGGAAATAGCCGTCGCAAAGGTGGTGTAAGGTGTTTGTATTGGCCAGAATGATGGCGGTGCCAGTAAGAAGACCGGCACAGGCAGGTGCTGGGCCTCCATGCCAGTCAGAGGAACCTCAGGAGCCATCAGTGGTAAGATCCCTGCAGTGTGGTGGGGAGACATCCCAAGGCAAGGGGAGGTGGGGGAAGGCGAAACTGGATAGGAGGAGGGCAGTTCAGGCCCAGGAGTGGGGCGGGAATGGCAGCACAAGCTCCTGCAGCATACTATCCCCCCTCTCACATACCTGAAAGGCCTACATAGCTCGAATCAGATCTATGCCAGTGATTGAGCTGGTCAAGATCCGAGTAGATCCATAGTGGCTGCTGGGGTGAGGTGAGGGAACAAATGTTCTCTTGCCTTGAGAAAACCTCCAGCTGGCGCCACGGGTTACAGCAATGGCCTTTTGGCGCTGCTGTACCATGGTATGGGCAGCCTGATTGGGCTGCCCCAGTATATTTCATATAATTTCACAGTGCTCCTACAGTATTTTTCACTACATATTAGTAGAATACCACAGTAAAAGAAGAGATATGCCTCTCTCGCTTCTTTTCAAAAGGCAGTTGGCATTTCTCAGGACCACAGTCCCAGTTTAATGAGATACTGACTGGTGGAGGTGGCAATGGTGCTTCTTTGTCTTGTCTCCTCCCTTCCTAACAGGGCAGTTGGTTTTTCTCTGTGAGAAGGAAGGAGCACAGTTCAGTTTATAATAAATAAATAAATAAATAAATAAATTGGGAGTATCTGGACTTCACAGCAAAACATAACAGCCCTTTTCCAAGCAATGCAACTTCTTACACCAGCATATCTTGCTTCTCTCTCCATCTCTTCCTGTTACCTACAGGATTCTTGTAGTTGTATTGACTTCCAATATCATTGCTGAAAACTATCAGAACCTATGTTGAGTTGTAAGAAAAATCTGTCAGTCATTAGAGAGAAAAGTTGAAGCTCCCAGAATGAAATATCCTACACACACCACTTTCTGTAATGCCTGTAAAACTGATTCCAAAACCGAGAAAGAGTGGGGACAAGAAAATAATGGAAGAGAAATTATGACTGAATAAGGATCAAATACTATCCAACTTTCCAGCACTGGTGAGCAGCTATGCCAACAGGACATGCGCTGCATCCTGCAGTAAGGGAGTGGTCATGAAGGCCTCCTCCAGGTAAGGGAACATTTGTTCCCTTTCTTTAGGGCTGCGTTGTGGATGCACCAGCACTGAACGATGGATAAAATTGGATCCTTCGTCTCCATCTCTGAATCCTATTCCTCAAATTTCCACCATTCACCCATGTTAGAGATCAAGGCATATCCAGAAAATTTTTGTTTAAATCATGATTTGAAATTCTACACTAAGATTTCAGGGAGGGGGTGTTGTTATCCTTTTTGCACTTAAAGTAGCAAATGTCAGATAAAAATAAAGACTTTGAAGACTTAGGCAAAATAATGCACTTAATGCATTCTCTGTTTCTAAAAGCTGTTTCTTTAAACTGCAAATCTCTTTTGAAGGCCAAGGTTGGTCTGATGGTATAGCACACCAAAGAATTCAGGGAGCAGATGATGTGGGCAGCAAATTCCACAACCATCTCATGCACTCTCCTTTCATGTAGGGTGCCTTGGCACGATAAAACTGACATGAAAGAGCGTTGGGCAAAGCTGACCAGGTTCTCTGCACAAAGTGACATTGTGTCCTGGAGTTCTCACTGGCAGAATTTCACCAATTCATTGGTGGTGCACTTAGACAGCAGAGTAGGTGCACACTCACACCACTGAAGAGGGAAATAAAGGAATTTCCATTTGGGGTTTGGATTAAGCAGCAAAATATCTATAACTGGCCCTCTGAACATAGGCTTTGAAAGAACAGCATCATAACAATGCAAGAGGAGCTAATGGATCTGAATGCTTCTCACATAGTTCAATTAGACTTAATTGATGTCAGATCTCCAAATGACTATAATTACAGAGCTATTGCCTGAAATATTAATATCAAAATGGTACAAAATACCATGTACAAGTTCATTAGGAGATTCATTTCTCAAAATGAGCCAATTGACAAATAGCTGACAAAAAGTCCACATTATCAGTTTAGTATTAGAAAAGGAGCCAGGATGGTGCGTAGTGGTTCTTGGAGGATCCAGGTTCGAATCCTTGCTCAGTCGTGAAGCTTCCTGAGTGCCCTTGGCCATTCACCATCTATCAGCCTAACAATCCTCACAGGGTTGCTGTGAGGACCGAAGGAGGGAAAGAACCATGTGCGTCACCTTGAGCAGCTTGGAGGAAGTAAACATGTGAAAAATAAATTTTAAAATGCAAAAGAATGAGATGTCTCCCAGTTAAGATGAATGAAGAGGTTTTAATATTCATATTCAACATCGCTTAAAAGAAAAAAGAATGAAGGTGGTGCTGTAGGGACAATGACTGACTGGGATGAGGGATCACAGGATACCTGCCAAAAGCACGAGTACAATAAAGTAAAATACTCACACTAAGAACGCTGGAAATGGAGAACTAATCAGGACAAGCCACAGGAGGAGGTGCAGGCCACAGTTTTGTTTGTGTTCCTGTTTGAGATAAAACAAACAAAAATAATAAAACCAGCTGAAAAAATGGTTTCAGACATTTCTGGAAATACCTAGAGAAGTGGTCTTCAACCTTTTTCATACAAATGACCCTAGGAAGAAAGTATGAGATTGGGGACCCTGCTGTCGAGATCAAAGGGATAACTACGGGCAGAGCTCATCCACCAAAAAAGTACTGATTGCAAGCTAATCCAGCTAGGAGCAAGCAAAAAACCGAGCGACCTTCTGTACTTTGATTTTTTAATGTGATGCACTGTTTCAACATATGAAAGGCGAACATTTCCTATGTGTAGTAGCAGTTTTTTGCATATGCTATGTGAGCATGTGCACAGAATGTGCATTGGTGCTACGTTGTTTTGGGTAACATTGCACTGATAGAGCAGATCTGAGAAAAATGCACTCCAAACCCTGCACAAACTGGGTCTTTCAGCTTACATCAGTTTTTCATACGTTTTCCAGGACTTAACATTTTTCCTTTATAATCCTGGTAGTTTATTTTTATATTAACACATTTTCATCCAGCAGCTCAGCTCTTTATGTCAAATTTCTGCACAGAAAATTGGATTAATTTTTAAAATGCATAATTTATTTTTTACTGGAAATCACAAGGTTAGAAAGATTATGTTTATGGTCAGACACTTGGAAATGTTAACAAGCTACCAGGCGTTTTATAAAGCAATCTGTAATTGCAACTATGAAGGGACATCAGCCTTCTTAAAAATATCCTTTAAGCAAATCCTTTTCTACAGGAGGATTAGTTAATGAAATGAGACATTCCCACTCTGCATGATGTCGTCTTGTTGTAATGTTCTACTCCTACAATCTATTGTTCATTCCTTTTCGCCTGTTGTGGAACTGTTAGCTGGGTTTTCTAAAATGGAGGCTAACCAAGGTGTGATGCAGAAATACTGGTTGATGTCTTTTTGCCATGAGGGAAAAAAAATCTTGATTTTTACTGCAATCCTTACTATACATGGGAATGTTTTACACAATGATGTTATTCTGGTGTTACTGAAATTAAAACACAACCAAGTTACTAATAGTAAATTCCTATTAGGTTACTAGTCTGTCTCTTGCAACATATGCCACAACATATTTTCTGGTGTTTTGTCTAATTTCAGCATCTGCCACAACTCCTTGGTTAGATGAGTCATTAAAACATGTGCTATCAAACTCGTCTTTATTTTTAGTAGGCCTCTTGTAATTTCTAACCTCTACAATAAGCCAGACTGTGTGATAAAAATTGAATGTATTTCAGGGGGAAAGTGGAAACCGGACAATAGTCAGCTTCCTCTTCACATATAAACAGGCTTCTCTAACAATGGAAACTTTGGTGTATCTAAAGATTAGGATTCAGTTTTTCACTCTGTTTTCCACTCTGTTGTAACTTTTTTACAGGTCTATAAAAAAATTAGAAGAGGCTTTACCCCATTGTATTTGGGTGTATATACACTACATCTGTGGCATTGTTGTATATTAACATATGAAGCAATTGGCAAGAGGCCCATGAAAGAGGTGTATAATTTCAACTTTGTGTGTAATTTCAACTTTTCTCCCCTTTAACTCATTTACCATGAATTGAACTAAATACCATTTAATTAATTTACAATGCAAGAATAAATACTCATGCCTTAACAATTAATAACTGTTCTGTATCAAATTGTCTTAAAGCCAGTTTCAGACATCACTATAGTATTCTATTGCAACAATGAATCTTTAAACTTTGTGGGAATTAGGCTTCTCCCTTTTTTCTCTCCTTCATGCATTGGAGGAGGAAAGTGAAAGCTTTTCCTTTCACTTTAAGAACCAATTGCAGTTCTGTATTAAAATGGCATGAATTAGAATGAATTTAGGAAACAGTAGCGCCAAGTCCTCTCTATTTCCCTTCCCTCCAATGAAGCAACACAAAAATCACTACCGGGGCATCCCATAGGTGGTGGTGGTTGCAGAGGCTTCCCATTTGTTCCCTTAACTGAGGCAAGCCTCCACTGCGCAGGATGGTCTACCTGAACCTCTTCTAGCGAATTCACTAGTGCAGGTCACTGTGGACCCATGTTGCATGATCAGGACTGGAGGCAATGATTTGGCAGCTGTCGTTGCCACTGAACCTACCCCCTTCCCAGACTTGATCTGCCTGCCCCCAACACTGCCCTCCTTCTGTCCCCATCGCCACCTCATTCCGTCCTCCCCGCCCACCCTTCTTACAATAAATAGTTTCTCATTTTGATGAGTCCTAACTTTAACTCATGTCAGACATAGGTATTCTTTAGAGAGACTGATGAATAATTTTCTCATCCATGATTTATCATTCCTCAAGGGCGGGGGGGAGATGGTTGGTGCTTATACAGGTCCGGCCTCCATATCCACGGATTCAGTATTCGTGGATTTAACTGACAGTGGCTTCCAAAACTGCAGCAGAGTGCCAGACCTCTGGCATGACCAGAGGAGACATGACCAGAGGAGTTATCTGGCACCTTCAGGGACACATCTAAGGCCCACAGAGGCCACACGTGGCCTCTCCAGGCCTCAAAACACCTCCAGTTACTAATGGAGAACATCTTCATTTGCGTCTGGAGGTGATTCGCTTATCCGCAGGTTTCAGTATCTCTGGGAGATCCAGGAACAGATCCCCACAGATACTGAGATCCAACTGTACAGTTTTGCATGATGTGGCTAGAGAGAGGTTCTTTCTCACTAGAACCCGAAGCCATCCAAAGATGCTGATTGGCAGGAGATAATGGACAAAATGAAATACTTCTTCACACAATGCATAATTAATCTATGGACTTCACTACCACAAATTGAAGTAATAGCCATTGACATAGATGGCTTAAAGATTAGACAAATTCATGGCAAGCAAGTCTAATGCTGTTTTACAATCATATGCTACCTCCACTGCCTCCCAGCATTAATAGTTTCTTGGCCTTTTGGCTAAGATCAAATGTAAAGTTTGAATGTGTATTAATTGCAGAGGATCAGCACTGGGGAAGGCAGGTTGCTTTCATGTCTTTCTTTTTTTGCGTTGTGCACAATGATGTCATCACCAAACTACTTCTGGCGGGCCCAGGCCCACCACTGCATTTCAATAGTGAAGGGGTGTCATGGTGCAGGGGGGTGTTGCACAATGGGTGGGGATGTTGCCACCCTGGGTGCGGGATTCTCTAGCCATGCCACTGCTTTTATGTTCTTAAGATTCTTGGTATCTCTGGACGTGGTACGTGGTGGCGCAGCGAGTTAATCCGCTGTTGCTGGGCTTTCAACCGCAAGGTTGGGAGTTCGAGACTGCGTGACGGAGTGAGCTCCCGTTGCTTGTCCCAGCTCCTGCCAACCTAGCAGTTCGAAAGCACCTAAAAAATGCGAGTAGATAAATAGGGACCACTTCGGTGGGAAGGGAACGGCGTTCCGTGCGCTACGGCGTAGTCATGCTGGCCACATGATCGGACAAAAACGCCGGCTCTACAGGCTTTGAAATGGAGATGAGCACTGCCCCCTACAGTCGGTCACGACTAGACCATTCGGTCGTGGGGAAACCTTTGCCTTTTTATCTCTGAGTTGCCTGATATGGCTCAGATTATTTAGGTGCTTGAGGGATAAAATGTTTTGGTGATGGCACACATCATGGTAATGATTTACAGTGGGATGTGGTGGCGCAGCGAGTTAATCCGCTGTTGCTGGGCTTTCGCCCACAAGGTTGGGAGTTCAAGACTGCGCGACGGAGTGAGCTCCCATTGCTTGTCCCAGCTCCTGCCAACCAAGCAGTTTGAACGCATCTAAATGCAAGTAGATAAATAGGGACCACTTCGGTGGGAAGGTAACGGCGTTGCGTGCACTATGGCTTATAGTCATGCCGGCCACATGACCACGGAAGCTTCTCCTCGGACAAAACGCCGGCTCTACAGGCTTTGAAACGGAGATGAGCACCGCCCCCTACAGTCGGTCACAACTAGACCATTCGGTCGTGGGGAAACCTTTACCTTTAATGATTTACAACATGTCCCTTACTGTTTGTCAAGAACTTGGATAAGTACTGTTTTTCTCATCAATGGCTCTTTTTTCTAGCACAAAGGCTAAGCCCACTTTAGCATTCATTTATATTCTGGCTTGCACAAACCCAACAGCTGCTGCTCTCTATCTTCGTTCCTAAACAAGTAGAGCAGAGGCAATGCCAGGTAAATAATGATGCTCAGTGTTTGTTTTTCAAATACCTTTGCTCAGCACTCACATTCTTTAATAGTGAGGTGGTTCAGAACTTCCAGGCAGTTGTTTTCCTTTCACAGTGATCTAAGTATATATGGTATATGGTAATGATATATGGTAATTATGCCTCTCTAAACTTTTGTGTCGCTTGAGTCTTATTTAATAGTCCTTGACAGCTGATGGCTACTTGCTACTAGATATACTCCACCTGCTTGGTTTGAGCTAGCCGAAGACAGTCTGGCAGTCTGCAATGTAAACAGCAAAGTAAAAATGTCTGTTTTGCCGTTCACTGACAACAGTCTTGCTCGAAGAGCGCCAAGGGAATATGTTGAAGGCCAGCTTTAAAAGCTGGATGATTTTTGCCTCCACCTTCCAACATGTACTGTATGTTTGTAAACGATTAGGAGAAAACCACAAATTTGCAATCTTCTTTCTTCAGAAACCAATTAGCACTGTTAAAAAAAAAGGCTGCTCTGGAACTTCCTGCTACTTGGTGAAGTGAGGACTAAAAGTGATGTTTTTAGGAAATTGTAATCAGTTGTTGATAATACCTACAAATGAATACATATGCACATGCCTGTGTTCATCCCAAACCATTCACCTGAGACCAAGTCCTCCTTTTCCTATTACCACATCAGTGGGAAATGATATTAAAGTGGATTTCCGGTGGACCCGGAGACAGCACCCTTTTGTAATTGAACCCAGAAGATGTGTAATGAGGGAATAACACGATTGCCATTGCTGATATATAGCTAGCTTCATAGATCATGTATTGGAAATGCAATAAAGAGAAATTACTGGAGGAAAGATATTGCAATTATATCTTCCCTTTTCTAAAAACTAGGGCAGGCATGCTATTAAGAAAACTAATGTTAACAATAATTCAATAGAACTGGTAAGCAGAAGATAGACTGAGATTTCCTTTGCTTTGCTATATCTCATACAGCTATGTCTGAACCATAGTGATTTACTCATTCAGTTGATTGCTT
The DNA here is from genome assembly GCA_029204185.1 of Lerista edwardsae. Taxonomy (NCBI): domain Eukaryota; kingdom Metazoa; phylum Chordata; class Lepidosauria; order Squamata; family Scincidae; genus Lerista; species Lerista edwardsae. Next base: position 26,907,765 of record JAJKFI010000005.1, read on the forward strand.
CTTGTAACCAAAATAAGAGGGATTAAATCCTTGCTTCAAGAAATCTGAAAATACAAAAATAATTTGGAGGAGTTTAGTGCAAGTGTTCTAGAAGATGAATACCATGTTTCAACACCTGGGGAAATTATGTGAGTGCATATTGCAGTTATTATCTATCGCTCGATCTATCGTTTGTTTATATCCAGCCTTCCCCATGCCAAAGCAAATTACAGTGTTATGACTGAATCCTAAAGACCCTTACGTGCATACTAGCATTCCAGCATAAGGGCCCTTTATGGCCGCAAAGTGAAACATGCTGCTCAGCGTGGCCTGGCCACCGCCACAAGCAGTAAGCCAGTGGACAGAGAAGAGGGCCCAGTGCAGGTAAGTCAGTGTAGGGGCAGGAGAGAGATGGGGTGGGCAGAATGGGCCACAGAGGAGGGCAGATAGAAGACTGAGAAGGGTACAGCATATTTCAACCCAAAGCATGAAAAGCAAAGCTGATCTTGCTTCCATTGTTTGACCATTGTCCCTACATGCACATTTTACAGTAACTCGGCTTCTGGAAAGGAACACAATCGTATGTTTATCATGTGGTGGCGGCTGTTTTTCTTCTTCTCGGAATTCCATGGACTATGCGAAGAAAAACCTATAGACACATTTTTTTGGTCATGAAATGAACCTAGACATTGGCAGAAGTTTGTTTTGAGCAACAACTGCTGCTGGACAAAGTAATAACAGATGAAAATATGTTTCAGTGCTTTATGTTCTAAAACAATCCAGAGTGCATATCAAGGAAAACAGATGTGTGCTACATGTTGTGCACTGAGTCTTTGATTATTATTTTTTTAAGTTTCCTACTGTTTTAGTTTCAGGTGGTAGGGAAACTTGTAGAATTTGATAAAGTAAAATGCTCCCCCTCCCCCTTCACCATGTTCCAGACTGCTACTTTTCCAATTTGACAACTAGTCCCCATATCTTCATTGTATGGACAAACCACTGATATAGCACTTAGAGCTAGTCACAAAACTCATTGAGCCAGAGATGCCTCTTCATGGCTTCACAGAAGACAGTAAAAGCCTTCAGGAAGACCTTGACAAAATGGAATACTGGGCTGAAAAGAATAAGTTCAACGGGGGAAAATGCAAGATTAGGCAAAAATAACCAAAGACGCAGGTGGGAGAAATCTGGCTTGGCAGCACAACATGTGAGAGGGATCTTGGAGTTGCAGTGGATCACAAGATGAACATGAGTCAGCAGTGTGATACAGCTGCAAAAAAGGCTAATGCAATTTTAGCCTGCATTGATAGAACCATAGCGTCCAAGTTGCAAGAAGTTGTGGTTCCGTTCTACTCCGCATTGGTGCGACCTCACCTGGAGTACTGTGTCCAATTCTGGGCACCTCAGTTCAAGAAAGATGCAGCCAAACTGGAGCAGGTTCAGAGAAGAGCAACAAAGATGATCAGGGGGCTGGAAAACAAGTCCTATGAGGAAAGGTTGAAGGAACTTGGTTTGTTCAGCTTTGAGAAGAGAAGGCTGAGAGGGGATATGATAGCACTCTTCAAATATCTGGAGGTGGTGGAGTCTCCCTCACTGGAGACCTTCAAGCAGAGGCTTGACAGGCACCTGCTGGAGATGCTCTAAGAGGATTTCCTGCTAAAGCCGGGGGTTGGACTAGATGACCTTGTAGATCCCTTCCAACTCTATGATTCACATATTATATGCACATCCTTCCCCCAGCTTTCCTCCTGCCCCACCCAGCTCGTCCTGTGCTTTCCCCAACTTACCAGTTCTTTCCCCTCCCACCTGCTTGGGATGCATGCCAGCACTTCATTGCCTGTTGAAGAGGGGAGGGAGAAAGATGTCCCTGCACAGCCATTGGGTTTCCACTGAAATTTTTTTAAAATTAAAATATCACATGGGAAGGTGTGCAATCAGGATTAGAGCCACAGCAGAAACAAAATAAAAAGCAAATTTCAGAATCATTGGCATGAAGCAGCAGTAAAAATACAAATGAACAAGGTTGCCCAGAGAGTATAGAAACAGTGAACCATCTGTAAGCTTAAATAGAACCTTTTCATATTATTATTATTATTATTATTATTATTATTATTATTATTATTATTTATTGGATTTCTATCCCGCCTTTTTGCCCGAAGGCACCCAACATGAAAATACAACATGAAAATACAATAAAATATAAAATTTAACATTAAAAAGCAATTTAAAAACAATATTAAAACAATACAATAAAACAAAATTAAAACAAAACAATACAATTTAAAAACAACAAACCCAGTGGATCATAAGGTATAAAATATAAAAATGTAACAAGCCAGCCAGCCAGCCTGTCAACAGTTAAAAGCTTTTTGAAATAAAAAAGTCTTCAGTCCCCGCCGAAATGTTAACAAAGAGGGAGCAGTTCTCAATTCGAAGGGGAGGGTATTCCAAAGTTGGGGGGCCACCACTGAGAAGGCCCTCCTCCTGGCCGCTGCCCCTCTCACTTCTCCTGGTGGCGGCACAGTCAAAAGGGGCCCCCCCGATGACCTCAGAGTACGGGTAGGATTATATGGGAGGAGGCGGTCCCTCAGAAACCCTGGACCCGAGCCGTAAAGGGCTTTAAAAGTCAAAACTAGCACCTTGAATTGGCCCAGAACAGAACCGGCAGCCAGTGTAGTCGCCGAAGCAATGGCTCGGCAGAGTCAAACCGATGTGCCCCAGCAACCACCCGAGCGGCCGCGTTCTGTACTAGTTGTAATTTCCGGACCGTCTTCAAAGGCAGCCCCATGTAGAGTGCATTGCAATAATCTAATCTAGATGTCACTAGGGCATGGGTCACAGTGGCCAGGTCCACATAGCTCAGGTACGGCTGCAGCTGGCGAATCAGCCGAAGCTGAGCAAAGGCTCCCCTGGCCACTGCCGCCCCCTGGGACTCCAGGTGTAGCTGTGGATCCAGGAGAACCCCCAAGCTGCGAACCTGCTCCTTCAGAGGAAGTGCAACCCCATTCAGAGCAGGACGATAGTCCAATACCCGAGCTGTGGATTTCCGAACCAAAAGCACCTCCGTCTTAATCGGATTTAATTTCAGCTTGTTCGCCCACATCCAGCCCCCAACCGCCTCCAGACAGCGATCCAGGACCTCAACCGCCTCCTCAGAATCAGGGGGAAAGGAGAGGTAGAGTTGGGTGTCATCAGCATATTGATGGCACCCCACTCCAAACCCAATTTTCACAGAAAATTGCCTGATCCATTTCATGTGTTTGTTTTTGTAAAAGCGTAGTCGGGATCTCACCTCTTGGATCAATTTACCTCAGATTAAAAATGAGATGAACAAATTCTTAGAGCGCAATCCTAACCTGGAGTTCGGCCAGCAAAGTTCGGCCAGCAAGGGTCACCATAAAGCGTATGTGGACCACTCTTGAAGTCAGGGACACATCTGTGTGCTGGCCTCCCTGAGTCTGAGAGTGGTCTAAACGTACTTTACAGTGCCTTTTACAGTAAAGTTGGTGCCAGCCAAACTTTGCTAGCCTAACTCCAGGTTAGGATTGCACCCTTAATGAATGTAGACAAACACTTGGGGAGAGTATTCAGTGGGTCCTGATTATGCTAGGAGAGAAAAAAGCTGTCTGCCTTCATCAATCACACAAGACAGTCAGGCTCCAGGATTTAGCAGGAGTAGCATTAGGGGCAAGATGAATGAGCTCAAAATCTTTGAACATCTGGGTACAGTGCCAAGGCAAGACACAAAAGCTTCCAAGCACAGTGAAAGAAGCAACATGGCAAAAGCAACTGCCCTCCTCCTCAGACAAATCATTCACAGCTAAAAGTGTTTTCTTCTTGCATGATATTTCCAGGTTCGCATTCATATTGATTCTGTGTTCCTTTACTGTTGGCTTCATAGTCTGAAATGAGTGCCAAACACTGCTTGAAAGAAAAAGGAAAAAAAACACCTCTGTCAGCTGAAACAACCAAACCAGGAGGGCAGAAGCAGACAATAACCCAGTACATCAGTTGTGAAAAGTAGTGGCAAATACATCACCCAACTTTTCAACTTATCGATGCAGTGGCCTCTATCACCAGATCCTATCTTGCATGTCAAGCTGTGCAGCCCAATATGGAGGCTCTCAAGGCAAAGTATTTGGCACAGAAGTGAGGCCCATTGCCGGGCTAGCACCCTTACTCAGGGGAAAGCGTCAAATGTTCCTTTTACAAGGTGCCTCCTATGGCTGCTGCGGTGCCCATACAATGCAGTAGCAGCTGTTTTGGCACCCCTGCTCCTACAGGGGCCCAGCACCATAGGATTGGGCTGCCAGTTTAATTAGTGAATTGGACCAAGTGCTCAGAGTGTTCCCCATTGGCATTTGCACACTGCTAACATCCACCAGGGATGGTTCCACACATTTCTTCACAGTGCAATCCTAAGGAGTGTGCAGCGTCGATGCAACGGGGTTGTGTTGGCACTGTGCACTTAGCTCTGACATGGGGCGCTGAGTGGCACCCCCGCATCAGTGCTACATGGCTGCCCATTGCGCCCGCACTGCGTCTCCCTTGCATTGGCCAAAGCTGGCCGGTGCAAGGGAGGCGCCATGTTGGGACAGGGGAGGGAGTGGGTGGGGAGAAGGTGGTTCTGGACAGGCTGTGGGTGGGTGGTGGGCGGGCTGGGAGGGAGGCAGGTCCAGGATTTGGCCATAAGGCCCAATCCTAAGCCCGTTCGGGAGGCTGCGAAGCCCCAATTTGGGCCACGCCAGATCTGCGCCTGCTGTTTAGTAGGCACAGATCCGAGTAGCGCAATGGGGAGGCTGGAGCCTCCCCTGCGGTAAGGGCATGAATATGCCTCTGTTGTGGGGAGGCTCCAGCCTCCCGTATTCTGCGCTGGATTTGGTGCAGCCTTGCTAAGCCAGGGCAGTATAGGATTGCGCTCTCAGCAGAGGCGGATCTACAGGGAGGGCAAAGCTCTAAGTGTTGCAAGAAGCCTCACCCTGTCATGTAAATCCCTCCTCTCCCTTGCTGCTGTAGCCAGTAAGCAACGCCAAGTTGTTGCTGTTCCCTGTGAGGATTGGCTAAAACAGTGCAGGAGAGGAATGATTTCCACTGCAAGGTAAGGCTTCTTGCAAAACGCTTTGCCCTCCGTTAGATCTGCCTCTGGCTCTCAGTTACTTCCTTTAGATGCCGAGTTTTTCAGGTTTTTTACAATGACATATATATGAATTGGAGCTCCTTAAAATGTGTGTACTTTTTAAAAATACACCCTGTATTTCTTGGGGTAGGTTGTTTTGCATTCATGGTTATCATTCCAGTTCGAGCAAGATTGGACTACATGTACATGTTTACCATCTCAGCATTCTCATGGTCGCGGGATTGACGCTGAAGACACAGCACAAAGAATGAAGTGCTCTGTTCACCAAGCAATGACACTAGGCTTATGGCCCAATCCTATTCTCCCCACCCCCACTGGTGCGGCTGCACTGGAAAGGCGCACACTTTATCCAGCAGAGTGGTGAGTGGGAGGCTTATGGAGGCTTTCGCTCCATAAGCCTTCCACCACAATGGATCTCATTGGACCTGCCAGCTCTTTAGCAGAAATCCAAGAAGAGAAAGGGGCTGGGGAGGATGCAGAAAAGGATAGGATCCAGTGCATGCCATCACCGCCAAAACCACCCTCTCCTGTAGGCACCCCTGCCCCATTCGTCCCCCTCTGCCCCATTCGTCCCCCTCTGCCCAGTTTTGCCTCTCCCTCACCCCTTTCTGTCCCCTCTTCTCCCACCTCCTGTGTTTGTTTACTTGCTCTGATGTGGCCAGCGCATGGGAAGGCTCCAACCTTCCCGCTGGCACTTCAGCAGCATGCACTGCTGGAGTACGCTTTATGGCTGTTTTATGGCAGCCGGCATGTAGTTCCACCAGTGGGTCAGCTCAATTCAATTGGGTTGCTTGTATTTTTACTCAGCCAGACTAATCCAGAAGCTGTTTTTCTAATCACAGAGGATGACATCACACACTCCTTCTGCACTTGAAGATTCTAAGGTCTTAGTACACACCATTCGTTATAACTCACCAAACCACATCCTGGCTTCAGACTGGAATCTCTGAGCCATTCCACTGAGTGTTATTCACATTGCTTTGCATGTGCTCCTAAAAATGCCTGAATCTCATTACCAATGTTTCTGTCTTTAAAAAGCTTATTCAGGGAAGTCTGTAAGTCAAGACCCTTAAATGCAGGAAAAGGCAACTTTTAAAAAGGGGTTGTGACATGGGTGTGTGTTCTTTTCTGGCAATGGTTGAGAATGGTTGAATCATTTTTCACAGCAGCTGATATAGTTACATGGATTTAGAGAGAAATGGTGGGAGAGCTGGATATTTACAAGTGGTTCTTTTTCATATACAAAGGAATTCATGCTACTTAACTAGCATAGGCTGAGGGCTTTATAATGTAAATATTAGGTAGATATTGCCATTCCTATGTGATTAAATTAAATATCTTGAGAGCTTTTTATCTCCTTCTCAAACTTATTTTCCAAAGTTATATTTGAATCAAAACACCATCAGTGCCAAGTTGGCTTACAGAGGTGTGGAAAAGGGCAAGCACATCTGGACAGGAAGAATGTGAGCTTCTGTTTCTGAATTTCTCCTAAATATAGGCTTCTTCAATGCTATATACCAAAAATTTTCAGTCTTCCCGCCATCTCTCTCTCACCCTCTACCACTCCCACCATCTCTTGCTTGCCTTCTGTTGCTCCCGCCATCTCTCCCTCACCTTCTGTTGCTCCTGCCATCTCTCCCTCGCCCTGTCACTCCCACCACCTCTCCCTCGCCTTCTGTTGCTCTCAGCATCTCTCATTCACCCTCTGTCACTCCCGCCATCTCTCGCTTGCCCTCTGTCGCTCCCACCATCTCTCGCAAAGAAAACTAGTAAGCCCTGGGCCAGGCCCCCAGCCCCCTCCTAGCTACAGCACACAAGCAGGACTGCTTTTTCTGTGCTGCCGTCTGGCTGCAAAGAAGTTAACAGTCTGTTTTTTCCCAACCCAATCACTTCATCCAATCAGCATGTGACAGGCGGGATCTACGAGAAATAAAAACCAATCCAAGGCCCATATTAGCCTTGTGACCAATGAAAAGGAGTGTTGGAATGCATGCCTTCCAGTGTTGTGTCGGCATGGGGGTGCTCTGCTCTGTGGGAGGGCCAGATATTGGGGGGCTAAGCCCACACAAAAAATTATTGTAGATGCCCTCTGCCCCCTGACACCCACAAAGTCGGCACCTATGTCTGTGAAATACTTTTATTCTGTCATCAAGGTTTTCTATGATGCATGGTATCTCAAATTCTCCTACTTGAATACCACTACCCAACTGCTAACTGCATTGTGCTACTTTGTTTTTCCCACTATAGCTTGTGCCACCTAAAGCAATCTTCCTTTGAAATGTTTTTGTATGTCAAGACCCACATTGCAACCCATAAGCAAGCTTGCTATGGATAAATCTCACGAATGCCTGCAGTATTACTCAGGGCACAATCCTAACCTGGAGTTAGGCCAGCACAAAGTTGGGATGGCACAAGGGACACTGTAAAGTATGTTTGGACCACTTCCGGAATTAGAGAGGCTGGCACATACACATGCACCATTCTCCCTGACTCCAAGAGTGGTCCAAATGTGCTTTATGGTGTCCCTTGTGCCAGCCAAACTTTGCTGGCCTAACTCCAGGTTAGGATTGCACCCTCAGTGGCATTCCAAGGGGGGGCAAAATGCTAAGTTTTGCAGGAGATGAGCTCCTGTGTAAAGCAGCTCCTCCCTCTTGACTTCAGAGCTATTTGCAGCTTGAGGCTTTGCTCTCTGAGCTGCGAATGGCTGGACTGCTTTACACAAGAGCTCAGATGTGGCACTTGCCCCCTATCAGAACACCACTGGAATTACAGAGGAATAAATAGTTGGTGTAGTGTCTCCATTATGTAACACTTCTGCATGTATATTATTTCATAAACGTATTTACCGTATGTTTACAAAATCATCCCTTGGTTATTCACTGCTAGAATAAGTTTAGGACAGGAACCGAGTTTCTAGGGCAGGATGTACCATTTGCCAGCAAAATTGCTGTATTACCCTAAGTGTCAATTTGTGTTGTGTCCTCTGGGAAAAAAACCCAAAAAGCTACTTAAATAAGTCAGCATCCTCAAACCACTCAACCAGGAACTACAGCAATATGCATGACTTTCAGCTTTGTGTGTTTCCATTGTCATCATGGATCATAAACTACAGATAAAAGTTTCATATCACAACAGACATGACAGTTTTCTATAGAATTGTTCTGTGCTGATCAGACCCAAACTACAATATGTTAACCATGTAGTTATAAGAACAAAAGAAAAGCCTTGCTGGATCAGGCCAAGGGTCATCCAGTCCAGCTTCCTGTATCTCACAGTGGCCCACCAGATGCCTTGGGAAGCACACAAAACAAGTTGTCTGCATCCCATTGCCACTCCCCTGCATCTGGCAGAATGCTTAATTCTAAAGTAAGGAAGTTGTACCACTGATCATGGCCTGTAGCCTGTATGGACTTTTCCTCCAGAAATCTGTCCAATCCCCTTTTAAAAGCTCCTAGGCCTTTAAAACTTTATTCAGATTTACTTCCACCTCTATGTACTATCCATGCAGGGTTTTGGATTGGGGCTGTGGCGCTGAGGTAGAAGGTACTTAAACCTTTACTTCTCTGCCATTTTCCCACTGGAAATTGCACTCTTGAAGCAGCTAGGTAACTCCTTCGGCATTGGCATGATATTTGTTTCCATGTCTCATTAGGAGAGTTATTGACTCTTGAGAAAGTCATGAGAAAAAGCCATGGCCATAATGTGTGAATCAGCCCTATGTCAGTTCAGTTTAGATCACTGGTGGGTCACAAGCCAGTTTCAGGAGAGTAGTGATGCTCCTAGGGTAGCCATACTGAAAATATGGGGAAATGGGGTGCTAGAAAGGGGAGGCATGTGTGATTATTTTGCTTGTGTCAAGATTGTAAATAAGCTTCTTTATTTCTGATTCACTTTCCTATTGGAAAATGACTGAGAAATCACCCAACTTATTGCTGCATTCTCAGGAAGGCAGCAGGCTCTGGCATCACAATGACGGCACTTCTGGCCATGACATAACTTCTGATGGGTCCTGGACAGATTATCATTCTAAAAACTGGGTCCTGGTGATAAAAAGTTTGAGAACCACTGGTTGATATGCATGTTGGGCCTACTTTATTCAGATACCTTCTCATATCTACCTTTTGTCTCATCACATCTACCAAGTTTGAAAGATATTTAAAATACTGATGTAAAACAGTATACCTCACGTTTCCATCATCTTTAAGAGGCCCAATGCAATTAATAACAACAGAAAAGCTGTGAAAATTACAGGTCCAACCTTTTTATACCCTGATTTTTGATCCATGGAAGATGGCTTGAATACTGTATTTTTTTTTAAAAAGAAAAAGATCAAACCTTCACTTCCTCCTCCCAAGCTCCCAGCAACGTTTACCCTGTACAGTTTCACACTGTGGCTGGCCATGTTTTGCTCGCTGCCTCTCCCAACAGCTACCTCCTGCAGGGAGACTCTTCACCACTAGTCATCACATTGCTCAGGCAGGCGGCTGCTGAGTCTTAAAGCCTACCATCTACAAACACAGAACAGGTGGGACCTTTTTATCTGCAAGAGTTCCATTCCCCTTTAAATTATAACCATGGACTTTGCCTCCAAACCTGACTGGAACACAGCTCCTCTTGAGTCCGGAAGGCTTTCCTGATGTGAGTGTTAACCGTTCGAATTTTCAAGTGAGGTTTTTTGTTTTTAGTTCAGTGTTTTTAACATCATATTTTGTCCTAATCTTGCTTTCTGTCAGGGATGTTTCATGGTTGTGCAATTGCTGTAGTCCAAGGGTCATTTTGTATGAGGCAGTCCATTTTGTATGAGACATACAAAATTATGCATGGAAGGGATAGAGTCAATAGAGGGATGTTCTTTTCCCTCTCTCACAACACCAGAACCAGGGGACATTTGCTAAAATTGAGTGTTGGAAGAGCTAAAACAGATAAAAGGAAATACTTTTTTACCCAGCGGGTAATTTGTGGAACTCTTTGCCACAGGAGATAGTGATGGTATCTGGCCTAAATGCCTTTAAAAGGAGATTAGACAGATTTCTGGAGGAAAAGTTCATCGTGGGCTATAGGCCATGATGGGTTGTTTCCTTAAAGGGACAGGGACAGAGGTTCTCTGGCTGGGGTGAAACAATTCCCCAGTTTGAAAACCTCTGGTTTAGGGGATAACAGTTCTAGAGCTTGTTAGAATATAAATCAGATGAGACAATAAGGTTTCATTTGAAAATCTTGATAAGGGAGAGAGCCTGCCGAAGCTCCTGGGGCAGAGGGTTTCATAGCCTGGATGGAAAAGATCCTTTCCTACTTTCCCACTAATCACACTTTGATGGCGCTGGGACACAAAGCAGGGTTCCTACAACCACGTAAGTGGCTGAGTAGGGCCATTCCCTTGAGTTTATATTCTCACCAAGGCAAAAGATATCAAGAAGAAAGATACAGAGATCAACCTACAAATGGATTGCAGTTTAGCATCTATCATATTTGGTCTTTTAGACTGACTGATGCTTAGGATGCCAGCAGGTTTTAAGATTGGCGTTGGAGTCTGGGAGAAGGAATGCGCTACACTTTCAATGCATAATAATACTTAAGTACCTTGGTTGGAGGGAGGGGAATTGTCGCTGTGGCTTGACTATTTCAGTATGCAATTTGTGATTAATGACTTTAAACAAAATGCCACAGGAATGGCAAAATGGTTCTCTTCTCCAATATGGGAAATTCTGTATAGAGCTGGAGGTGTTCAAAGAATCAATGCCTGTGTTGGAATTTGCCTTAGGAAAGAATGTCTGGGATCCAAGGGTGAGAGACAGGTTGTCTCTTAAAACATTTTGAAGGCCCAGCATGCAATTAACTGAGAAGAATAAGTTCTGTTATTTATGCAAAGAATGAATGATGTATGAGCTGATTCACTAGCCTCTTGGACAAAAGCAGAGAGAGCATACAGGGACCCAGGCATTTCGTCAATAGCTCCCAGGCTGCATTTATGATATAAAGACATAGTAAAAAGGTTAGGTCATCACAGTGTGGTCCAGAGGCAGGAAGGCACTTTGTTCTCCCTTGTCATAACTAATCAGTTTCTTCTGCATATGCCAGTGGGGAGGGGATATTTTGGAGACAACAACTAGACAGCAACAGCAAAGATTCCTTCCTGGTCTCTCACAGAGACTTGCTTATAGAGAGAAAATGGGTTTACTTCACTTTTAAAATGCTTGGTATCTAACTAAACAAGCAATAATGAAATTGACAAGATGGAGATAAAATTTGCAAAGAGTAGATGTAAATGAAATCTACCCTTATCATGTGAAAATGAAAAACTATAAATCAAGCAAACAAAATTGTACACACCCTGCTCAGAATGATAAGAACATCTGACTAACCTGGAATTAGGCCAACACACTTAGGCCAGCAAAGTTTGGCTGGCACAAGGACCACCGTAAAGCGCAATTGGACCACTGTCAGAGGCAGGGAGGATGGCACACGTCTCTGTGTTGACCTCTCTGACTCAGAGAGTGGTCCAAACATACTTTACAGTGTCCCTTGTGCTGGTCAAACTTTGCTGGCCCAACTGTGTCAGCCTAACTCCCAATTAGGATTGAGCTCCTAAAGATGTTTCAACAAGGTCAGCCATGTTGGATTTTTGTGCAGGTGCAATCTGTCCATCCTGGCATTTTTGTGTAGGCACGAAAGTGCTGGTAGGAGATGGAGAGATATGCTGGTTTCTTAGAGGGAGAGAGATGATGTGTGCTAGAATCACAGAAGTAGTGGATACATGAAAGTGGATACTGGTCTGTACTTAGAACAGTAATTGTGTTCATCGCCAAGTAAAACAAACTGTAACTTGTTGTAAAATATTTATTTGAAAAAAATTATATTCCACTTTTCCCATTCCAAAGCAAATGCCCATGACGGCTTACAAAATTCCAGATAAGAATATAACAATAAAGGTTAGGTGCAATCCTAACCTGGAGTTAGGCCACCACAGTTAGGCCAGCAAAATTTGGCTGACACACCGTAAAGTATGTTTGGACCACTCTCAGAGTCAGAGAGGCCAGCACACAAACGTGAGCCATCCTCTCTGACACTGAGAGTGGTCCAAACAGGCTTTATGGTGGCCCTTGTGCTGGCCAAACTTTGGTGGCTTTGCTTATGCCAGCCTAACTCCAGGTTAGGATTGTGCTCTCAGAATGGTCCAAATCCGCTTTACAGTGGCCCTTGTGCCGGCCAAGCTTTGCTGGCCTAACTGTGCCGGTCTAACTCCAAGTTAGGATTGTGCTCTAAGATAATTAAAACACTACAAAAAACACCAGAAAAGAAATATGCACCAAAGAGCAACTGCATCTAAGCAACTCCCATCTAAGCTGCTCTAAGGCCCATTGCCCATTTTACTTACACACACACACACACACACACACACACACACACACACACACACAGAGAGAGAGAGAGAGAGAGAGAGAGAGAGAGAGAGAGAGAGAGAGAGCAGGGTTACCACAGAGTGTACATTCACTAGGGAATGAACAATCTATATTATATGTAATAAGGTATTTGTAGAAATAAATATGTCTATACTGTTTTTCAACCACTAGAGAAAGTTGTTCACAAATAAATAAATTATGCTTAAGGACAGCCCTCTAGAACTTAGCCTTGAGTAGGGGACTACCTGTATTTGGTTGCCTATACATAGCCAAGAAAGCTTGCATGTGGTTGCAGGTTGTTCCTAATGGATGAAAGGACTTTTAGGTCAAAGGCCATCTGGTAGTTGCTCAGAGTAGAGATGACTGTCTGCCTTGTTATCTGTCCCCACAATACAGCTGTAATCGGTGTGTAATTAGGGCGTCTTTAATCCACAGATTATTGACTTCTCTCTCTCAAGACCCCATCTGTTGTCTTAGGGCTCACAAAGAAAGCTTTACATCTCTAGGCTTGCTCCTGTTTAGTGGCTATTATGAGGGCTTTCTCAAAATGGCCTGTTTATCTGCCATTGGAGAAGAGGCCATTTGGATGACTAGAATAGTTTTATTTATGCCCTTAAAAAACACAAAACCATAGAAAGCAACTCAAGCAGGTACTGGAGTTAGAGAAAATGCAGCATGGCCTATCCTTAGAAGTAGTGTTTCCTAACAGAAGGTGTTGCTGTCACAATATTGTATGGTTGCTTTCTTTGCATGCTAAAACCCTCGCACAATATGGCTGATTGTAGCATATGAAACACATAGGGGAATCATCACTGTATTTGAAAATCACATTGGAATAGTGTGGCTGGGATGGCTAAAAAACTGAAGTGTGAATATGGACATCCCTAGTCCAAATCTCACCTCTGCCATGAACTCACAAGAAGGCCTTGAGCAAGGCACTATTCTCAGCCTTAGCTTCCCAGCTGCAAGTTGGGGATAACAATCCTTACCATATATTGCTCTTGAAAGGATTTCATCCAAAATAATTCATGTGGAGCACTTTGTGCACACAGAAGGTGCTAAAATATTAAGCATGATTTAATGTCCTAGTAAGTGGCTGTCTGACGAGGCTTTACAAATAGCTGAGGAAAGAAGGGAAGCAAAAAGCAAGGGAGAAAGGGAAAGATATACCCAACGATTTCCAGAGAACAGCAAGGAGAGATAAGAAGGCCTTCCTAAATGAGCAATGCAAAGAAACAGTGGAAAACAATAGAATGGGAAAGACTAGAGATCTTTTCAAGAAAATTGGAGATGTCAAGGACAATTTCATGCTAAGGTAGGCACAATAAAGGACAAGAATGGCAAGGATGGCAGATGAGATTAAGAAGAGGTGGCAAGAATACACAGAGGAACTATATAAGGGCGATTTAAATGTTCCTGATAACCACAATGGTGCGGTCACTGAGCTCGAACCTGACATCCTGGAGTGTGAAGTTAAGTGGGCTTTAGAAAGCCTCACTAACAACAAAGCTAGTGGAGGTGAAAGCATTCCAGCTGAGTTACTCAAAATCTTAAAAGATGATGCTATCAAAGTGTTGCACCCCATATGCCAGCAAATTTGGAAAACCCAGCAGTGGCCACAAGACTGGAAAAGATCCGTTTACATTCCAATCCCAAAGAAGGGCAATGCCAAAGATTGCTCGAACTACCGCACCATTGCACTCATTTCACATGCTAGGAAGGTGATGCTCAAAATCCTACAAGCTAGGCTTCAGCAATATGTGAATCGAGAACTACCAGATGTACAAGCTGGTTTCTGAAGAGGCAGAGTAACTAGAGATCAAATTGCCAACATTCACTGGATCATGGAGAAAGCAAGAGAGTTTCAGAAAAAACATCTACTTCTGCTTCATTGACTATGCCAAAGCCTTTGATTGTGTGGATCACAACAAACTGTGGCAAGTTCTTGAAGAGATGGGAGTACCAGACCACCTTATCTGTCTTCTGAGAAACCTGTATGCGGGCCAGGAAGCAACAGTTAGAACTGGACATGGAACAACTGATTGGTTTAAAATTGGGAAGGGAGTATGACAAGGCTGCATACTGTCACCCTGCTTATTTAACTTATATGCAGAGTACATCATGACGAAGGCTGGGCTGGATGATTCACAAGCTGGAATCAAGATTGCTGGGAGAAATATCAACAACCTCAGACATGCAGACAATACCACTCTAATGGCAGAAAGTGAGGAAGACCTTAGGAACCTTCTGATGAGGGTGAAAGAGGAAAGTGCAAAAATTGTCTTGAAGCTCAACATTTAAAAAATCTAAGATCATGGCAACCACTCCCATCACTTCCTGGCAAATAGAAGGGGAAGAAATGGAAGCAGTGACAGACTTTATTTTCCTGGGCTCCAAGATCACAGCAAATGGTGACTGCAGCCATGAAATTAAAAGATGTTTACTTCTTGGGAGGAAAGCTATGGTGAACCTAGACAACTTAATAAAAAGCTGAGACATCACCCTGCCAACAAAGGTTCGCATAGTCAAAGCTATGGTTTTCCCAGTAGCAATGTATGGCTGTGAGAGCTGGACTATAAGAAAGGCAGAGCGCCGAAGAATAGATGCTTTTGAATTATGGTGTTGGAGAAGACTCTTGAGAGTCCCCTGGACTGCAAGGAGAACCAATCGGTCAATCCTACAGGAAGTCAAGCCTGATTGCTCCCTGGAAGGACAAATCCTGAAACTGAAGCTCAAATACTTTGGCCATCTGATGAGAAGAGAGAACTCTTTAGAAAAGACCCTCATGCTGGGAAAGATTGAAGGCAAAAGGAGAAGAAGGCGGCAGAGGATGAGATGGTTAGATAGTGTCACCGAAGCGATGAACATGAAATTGGGCAAACTCCGGAAGCTAGCGGAGGACAGGGAGGCCTGTCGTGCTGTGGTCCATGGGGTCGCGAAGAGTCGGACACGACTTAGTGACTGAACAAGAACAAGAAAAGCCCTAATAAGTACTTTATTACAGGGAGTGCCTGATTATCTGCAAATTTTTCTTCTGCAGATTTGGCTCAACATGTGTCTTTAGAGGGCTACCCCTACTTTATTAGGCCCTCACAAGGGGCCTAATAAAGGCATAAAAACCACTTCCAGGTTTTGCTTGAAAAGCAGAAATGCAGTGTTTTTTGTGCCTAAATGGCCATTCCAAGACTCTCAGAGTCTGCGGACAGTTGTGTTCAGCCTCTGCAGGCCTCAGAATATCCTCCGGACACAACCAGATGGTGGGGATGCCCAAATCCCCAGGTTTGATTACCCACAAATTTCAGTATATCCAGGGGTTCTGGGAACGGAAACACCACGGAGACCGAGGCACTACTGTATATATAGTTTTATGGTTACAATAATGATATTACCAGAATCTTTTGGATTTTTTTCTTATGCCACCAATGTTTATTATTATATTTAACTCCAGTGCTTCTTATCCCTTCTTCCATCTTACACTACTGAAGAGGTCTTGTTATATAATGCTCAGTCTTTCACACTTGAATTTTGTTCTCAGTTCTTTCCCGTGCATAACGGTGACTGAAGCTGAAGGAAAGGAGTGTGCCCAAACTCATGCAAAACACATGAGATGTTGCAAATTTGAACTCTTGTCTTTCTGAATAAGTTTTACATAATCTTGCCAACTTCATAACATTTGTTGTGTACAGTCTTTTTTAATTGGTATTGAAATAATAGCTTATGTCTTGTGACAACTGCATAACTAAGGGCGCAATCTTAAGTTGCGCTGGAATGGCAAGGCTGGTGGACCTGCACCGTATCCAGTGTGCCTTAGGCACATTGGGAAGCCTCCCCAGAGCAAGGGCATATTCATGCCCTTGCCCCAGGGAAGGATCCAGCCTCCACATAGTGTTCCTTGGATCGGTATAGCAGGTGCAGATCTGAGACAGCCATGCGGCCCGAATCAGGGCCGCATGGCCCAGGGACAGAGCCTTGGATGCGGTCTACTGGTTGCATCCCAGCCCTGCCTCTCTCCCCATATGTAGGTATTATTATGCAAATGCACGAAGTCTCCGAGCAAAGATGGGGGAACTGGAATGTTTGGTGGCTAGGGAAAACATTGATATAGTAGGCATAACGGAAACCTGGTGGAATGCAGAGAACCAGTGGGATACTGCAATCCCAGGCTATAAACTCTATAGGAGGGACAGGGAAGGGCGTGTTGGCAGTGGGGTGGCCATCTATATCAAAGAAGGGATAGAATCCAGCAGAATAGAAACTGAAGGTGGGCCAGACTCCACCATAGAGTCATTGTGGGTTAAACTACCAGGCCATAAGAGCGATGTAGTAGTGGGGGTGTGCTGTCGTCCTCCAGATCAAAAAATTGAAGGTGACCTTGAAATGAGGAAACAAATCAGGGCGTTGACCAAGAGAGACAGGATTGTAATCATGGGGGACTTCAATTATCCTCATATTGACTGGGTCAACTGGTGCTCTGGTCAAGAAAGATAGACCGGGTCAACTGGTGCTCTGGGTCAAGAAAGAGAGACCGGATTCCTTGACGTGCTGAATGACTCTGCCTTAGAGCAGCTAGTCATGGAGCCCACCAAAGGACAGGTGACTCTGGATTTAATATTGTGTGGTACTCGGGACCTAGTTAGGGATGTAAATGCTACTGAGCCATTGGGGAACAGTGACCATGCTGCGATTGGTTTTGCCATGCATGCCCAGGAAAGAGTGCAGAGCAAATCTGACACAAGAACCCTTGACTTTCGAAGGGCAGATTTCCCTCAGATGAGGAGGCTAGTTAGGAAGAAATGGAAAGGGAAGGTAAAAAGAGTCCAGTCTCTCCAGGCTGCATGGAGGCTGTTTAAAATAACAGTAGTAGAGGCCCAGCGGAAGTGTATACCGCAAATAAAGAAGGGCTCGACAAGGTCCAGGAGGGTACCTGCATGGCTGACGAACGAAGTTAGAGAAGCTGTAAAGAGCAAGGAAGCTTCTTGCCCCAGTGAGGAGAATAAAAAAACAACATAAACTCTGGCAAAAGACAAGTAAGAAGGTGATCCGGGAGGCCAAGAAAGAGTTTGAGGAACGCATGGCTAGCAACATAAAAGGGAATAATAAAAGCTTCTTCAAGTGTGTTAGAAGCAGGAAACCTACCAGAGAGGCGGTCGGCCCACTGGATGGTAAGGGAGGGAAAGAGGAAATAAAAGGAGACTTGGAGATCGCAGAGAAGATAAATGAATTCTTTGCATCCGTCTTCACAGCAGAAGAACTTGGGCAGATACCGCAGCCCGAAAAGCCCCTTCTAACTAAGGAATTAAATCAGATAATGGTTAATAAAGAAGATGTTTTAGATCAAATTGATAAACTACATATAAATAAGTCACCAGGCCCCGATGGTATACACCCAAGAGTTATTAAGGAACTAAAGAACGACAACTAGAGTATGCAATTTGTCCCTTCAGACGGCCACGGTGCCAGAGGATTGGAGGATAGCCAATGTCACGCCCATCTTTAAAAAAGGGAGAAGGGGGGACCCTGGAAACTACAGGCCGGTCAGCCTAACGTCTGTTCCGGGTAAGATGGTGGAAAGCCTCATCAAAGACAAAATCCTAAAACACGTAGAGGAGCAGGTATTGCTGAAGGAAAGTCAGCATGGCTTCTGTAAGGATAAGTCTTGCCTCACTAACCTTTTGGAGTTCTTTGAAAAGGTCAACAGGCACGTGGATGTGGGTGAACCTGTGGATATCATATACCTGGATTTTCAGAAGGCGTTTGACACTGTCCCCCACCAAAGGCTGCTGAAGAAACTTCACAGTCAGGGAATAAGAAGGCAGGTCCTCTTATGGATTCAGAATTGGTTGAGGGCCAGGAAACAGAGAGTGGGGATTAATGGGCAATTTTCACAGTGGAGAGAGGTGAAAGGCAGAGTGCCCCAGGGATCTGTCTTGGGGCCAGTGCTTCTCAACTTGTTCATAAATGACCTGGAGACAGGGATTAGTAGTGAGGTGGCCAAGTTTGTGGATGACACAAAACTTTTCCGGGTGGTGAAGACCAGAAGGGATTGTGAAGAGCTCCAGAAGGACCTCTCCAAGTTGGGGGAATGGGCAGCCAAATGGCAGATGCGTTTCAACATAGACAAATGTAAAGTGATGCACGTTGGAGCAAAAAACCAAAACAGGCTAATGGGTTCTGAGCTGTCTGTGATCTCTCAGGAGAGAGATCTTGGGGTGCTGGTGGACAATTCAATGAAGGTGTCGACCCAGTGTGCAGCAGCAATTAAGAAGGCCAATTCCATGCTTGGGGTCATTAAAAAAGGGGTTGAGAATAAAACAGCCAATAGTATCATGCCATTGTACAAATCGATGGTAAGGCCGCACCTGGAATATTGTGTCCAGTTCTGGTCGCCGCACCTAAAAAGGACATAGTGGAGCTGGAAAAGGTGCAGAAGAGAGCAACAAAAATGATTACAGGGTTGGGGCACCTCCCTTATGAAGAAAGACTGCAGCGTTTAGGGCTCTTCAGTCTTGAAAAAAGGCGCCTGAGGGGGGACATGATTGAGACGAGACATACAAAATTATGTGTGGGGATCTCCGGGGGAGATGAAAGAACACACGGAGGCTGATTTGATGAGAGAAGGCCAGGGCAAAAAGCAAGCCTCTATGCCTGTTTTCTTTATTTAAAGACATTTCTCCAAGCTTTGTGAAGCTTCACTATTGTGCTATCATTCAGCTACATTTGTTGCAACTGCAGGCGTTCTTAGCTACTGGTGTATTACTTTCAGATTGGATGAATGCTCTGGGGTGAGCATGATCACGCGCCGGTCAGCCTGCGATCATGCACAGAGGAGCAGAGGAGATGAAGGACAGTCTGTACGTCACTTGGTTTGCCAGAGTGACCCAGAATAACCCTACATCTCCCCCTTTTCGTTTTTAAGCAAAGAATACTTATAATAAATTTGACGTGGTGTTGGCCACTCAGGAGAGGGGCGACACCGAGGAATACACCATGCTAGAAGGCCTGGAATACATTGTGCAAAACAGCAAAGCATTATTAAAATGCATACAATAAGCAGACTATATTGTAATATTTTGCGAATAAGACCTTGTGGTAGCCAAGACCAAAGAGCAGTCCACCAAGCAGGAGTTATTTCTTGCTTGATACTGTTAGCATAGTCTTTGAGCAGTGAAAGCTGTGTTTGAATGCGTTGGCTGTTATCTGTAAGATTGAAACAGCACATTTCTTTTATGCTTTCACATCCAAGATGATTTTTTAACAGAAGATAATCAATTGCCGCCCTGTTATCAAGGACAGCCTGACGTATTTTAGATTGCTCTTGCGCTAATAGGCCTATGGCAGTAGAAGTGCTGTTAATAGTTTTTGCTAAGAGACATGCAAGTTTGCTTATAGTTTTTGCGTTTGAAACTGATAATAATATTGCTAATGAGAGGTACTCTGCAGGAGACATGAGTGTCACATTACCATCACAATGAGGAGAGAGTGTCATAGCAGAACGCTTATTTTTAGGCTTTTCTTGGATTTGTTCTTTTGTTAATAGAACAGGTACTAGGCGACTAAGACAGCAAAGGGATAGAGATAAGTTTGCAGGGACATAATTATATGTCCGCTGGCCACAGGTGAAAAACCACCCGGTAGGTAACATAATATGTGCAAAATGAAATGACACATTTTGTATATGTGAACAATTCCATTGTGCTACTCCTGGATTTTTGCAGATTCGTGCTGTTCGAGTACAATTAACTATTTGAGCACAGGTATTATTTTCTGCATTAGCAACATAAGGAGTATAAAGATGAATAGCATTAGGAGGAAGATGTTTTATTGGACTGCCCCAATTAGTTATGTGTCCATAGTGTATTTCAGATGCATTAAGAAACTTAAATGCTGCATCTGTATTGATACCACCAGGGGCCTTGCAGACAGGAATCAAACAGGTTCCTAATAAACCATGTAGATCAGGACTTTGCGTTAGACAGAAAGAAGATACATTAACTACATTTGCCATGCGAACCCAAAGATTATACTGAAGGCGATCCTGTAAAGAAGGGACAGCTAGTGTCAGAGGAAAAACAGCAATGAACAAAAAACAAATCAGAATACAAGAATTAATATTCAACTGAGTTATAACAGCAGCTAAAAAGTTCTCAGGAGTTGGTTCAGTATTTGTAGTTTGAAGAATTTGAGATGCTTGCGCCGACAGTGTCTTTAGGCTGCCCCATGTCACTGGTGGAGCTGGTCCTCTCCCCCTCTTCCTGGATTCCATCGGATCGGTGCTTGTTACTTTCAGACCCTGGTTGAAGCTGGGAATGGGGTTCTTTAGGCCTTGATGCCACGCCATGGACTGCAGGTTTGACGCACCGGGCAGGGACCCAAAGAGGACCGTCTGGCGTTGACACAGCGGCGTATCCTCTACCCCACGTGATCAGGGGTACTGGTCCTTTCCACTCTGGGTCAGGAAGTCGGCGGTAGCGCACCAGAGGCCGGGGGAGAGGCTCGTCAATGCGATAGTGCCTATGAACACAAGTTGAAAACAAAGAGGAGGGAGAGGAACAAGAAAGGTTAAGATGATTTATTGTAAATAGGGCAGATGCTAAGAGTTGCTCTTTGTCACTTAGGGCCAAAGTCATTCCCTCTTTTTCTTTTAATTTTTGCAGCGTTGTTTTGAGGGTGCGGTTAGAGCGTTCCACAATGGCTTGGCCAGTAGAATTATAGGGGAGACCGAAAGTGTGGGTGATTCCCCATCTGGTACAGAATTCTGCAAAGGTAGTGGAACAATAAGCCGCCCCGTTGTCTGTTTTTAAAGCTGAGGGAAGGCCCATGACTGAAATTGCACGAACTGTATGAGAAATAACGTGCTTTGCTTTTTCCCCTTTTTGTGGGGTGCTAAAAATATAGCCTGAATATGTATCTACAATAACATGCAGATATTTCCAAGGGCTAAATGGAGGAAATTGTGTTATATCCATTTGCCACAGTTGATTAGCACCAAATCCACGGGGGTTGACCCCCGGGGAAGGAAAAGAAATATGTAATGAACATTGAGGACATTGTTGAATAATAGCTGTTGCTTCAGCTAAAGGAATGCGAAATTGTGAAGCTAATGCCTTAGCATTTTGATGATGTAGTTCATGGCTTTGTGCTGGTGAAAGAGCATATGCAGAAACCAATGAATCTGCTTTTGCATTTCCTTCAGTTAGATAACCAGGAAAAGGCTGTCTGAGATTAAGTTAAATTCTTGCTCAGGAAAGATGTCGAGAGCTAGGACAACGGCAGCCAGCTCTGCTTGCTGAGGAGAGTTTTGTGGTGTAGTAAATTTAGAGTTCCATTTACCTGGGGGGTCTTCCCACGTAACAACTCCCCGGGCAGGGCTTCCATCTGTAAATACTGTTAGCCCTTTTACTGGTTGTGTGCTAATAATGGATTGTAAAGTAAAAGGAAGAAGAGCTTGTACCTGAATGCGTGGGTCTTTAGGCAAGTGAAAATTTATCTGTCCTAAGTACCCAGCCATGGCTACCTGCACGTTGTCATCGTGACTTAAAAGAGTGTTCCAGGCAGCTATTGTGAGGGGGACCGTAATGGTAGCAGGCTCTTGTGCTATTAAGGCTTTGCAGCGTTGCCTGCCTTTGGCAATAAGCTGAGCTAGCATCATGGGGAATGTTGTTATAGTACTTTTGGGAGTATGACCGAGATGAAGCCACTCAATGATGTAAACTCCTTTAGTAGTTGATTGGTATAATATCGCACAACACTGCTTTTGAGGTTTCCAAATTGCAAGAGACAGGGGAGTATTGGCTTCACATCGGTCAACCCAGGTTTTAGCCATAATTGTTTGTACTAGGCGGACAACCCCCTGCTCTTGGGCAGTTAAAGTTATTGGGTCATAGGGTTGGCGCCCTCGTTTTAAGGCAGAAAACAAAGGAGCTAACTGGTCAGTGGTTATTTTATAATAAGGACGAATCCAATTTAAGCAGCCCAAATACTTTTGAAGTTCAACATATGTGGTAGTATTTGGTAAATGTAAATGTGGGTAGACAGGCATAGCATAAGTAGCTAAGACCTTGTGTCCTAGGTAAAGAAAAGGCTCTTGTAACTGAACTTTTTCAGGGGCAATTTTTAATCCGTATTCATTTAGGGCAGCAATTAGCTGTTCTTTCCAATCTTTTGGTAATCGGGGAGCTGCAATGGCAATGTCATCCATAAAATGTAGCACTTTGCAATGAGGGTTTGCTTGTCTGAATTGGGCTAAAGCTTGATCTACAAAGAGTTGGCACATTACTGGCGAGTTGGACATTCCTTGAGGTAAAACAGTCCACTCGAAACGTTGAGTTGGTGCTTGATTGTTAACAGTTGGTACCGTAAAGGCAAAATACTTACAATCTTGAGATTGAAGAGGTATTGTGAAAAAACAATCTGCAAGATCGATTACGGCTAATTCCCAATTTCGGGGTAACATGTTAGGGTTCGGAATACCGTACTGTAAAGCACCCATCGGTTCTATTATCTTGTTAATCTCGCGTAAATCGTGTAACATGCGCCATTTACCCGATTTTTTCTTGATTACAAATACGGGCGTGTTAAAAGGGCTAGTAGAAGCTTGAATGTGGCCTTTTGCTAACTGCTCTTCTACCAAAAACTGCAGAGCAGTCAGTTTTTCCTGGGGAAGTGCCCATTGGTCGATCCAAATGGGCTCCGAAGAGAGCCAGGTTAATTTTAAAGCTGTATGTTTAATCATTAAGATGTAAATGTGCTCCTAGCTGTTCTAGGAGATCTCGTCCCCAAAGATTGATGCCAATGGGAACTATGGTTGGTGTAATGTAGCCTAAGCTTTTTCCTGTGTTTGGATTTGTGACTTCTAGCGGATGTTTACTTACTTTTGCAGCAGTTACTCCACCTACTCCATGAACAGGAGTGGAATCCTCTGTAGGCCAATCAGGATCCCAATCTGCTGGCTGAATCAATGAAAGGTCCGCGCCAGTGTCAACAAGCCCTGTAATAAGCCGTTTTTCCACCTTATACTTACGCAATGGTTTGTGTTTCCAAATAGGCTGAATTGTGTAAATGTCCTGTAAAGAAGAAGAGGACTGGCCTGGAACAGACATTACTGGAATAGCTTGAACATAGGGCACAGAAGTTGAAAAGGAAATAGGAAGGAGACTGGTACAAGCAACGTAACAGGGAACATCAGCTTGTAAGTGATGGATTTCAGGTAGAATTGAAAGTCCATTGTCTCGTGCCTGTTGCGTAGGCAAAATTAAATGAGGGCCTTCTAGGGCTGAGGCAAAGCAAGGGAGAAGCACAGTCTCATTTGGCAAGGACTGTTGTACAGGCTCTAAAAGGTGTAAATAAATAGCTTTTTCTCCCTTTCCTTCTGTTGGACCTGGGCCAGAAGGCAGCCCGTCCTTTAGTTTCCCGATGTTGTTTGTGACCCTTGAACTGGGTTTGAACGACATTGATTTGCCCAGTGGTATCCACGACCACAACGAGGACATTTCTGATTAGGCCTTTTTTGGCCTTGTGGACCCTTCCCTTTACCTTTATAAGCACCCCCTCCAGGTGCTCTGCATTCTGCTTTAAAATGTCCAGGTTTTTGGCAATTATGACAATTACCTTTACCCCCTTTTAGGGCAACTGCTAACAGGCTCATTTCATAACTCTTACTTCCTACTTCTGCACCAGCTCGCAATAAATCTGCTAAATCATAAGTCCCACGATGAACAACAGGTTGCAATGCTTTTTTGCAATCTGTGTTAGCATTCTCATAAGCCAATTTGAGAAGTAATTCAGCTTGGGCTTCAGGATTATCAAGTTGCCTGCTGATAGCAGTTTTTAAGCGATCTACAAAGGCAGTATATGATTCAGAGGGTCCTTGTTTTATGACTGAGAATGATTTGTGTGATTCAGTACGGCCAGGGACTCGCCGTAAGGCACGCTGAATACAGCGCCATGCAGCATGAATATGGGCGTCTGTGAGATGGATTTGCATCTCTATGGTTGCAAATTGACCTGTCCCATATACTTGTTCTGCTGTAACAGCTGCATTTGCACCCAATTCTGCTGCCTGCCGGTACTCACTGTCCCAGACCACATACTGAGCAGGTGTTAAAAGCATGCGCATCAAATCTTTCCAGTCACGAGGTAGCATTTTGTAACTATTGCTTACACCTTCTAACATACCCTGAAAATAGGTAGATTGAATTCCATCTTCTTTGGCAGATTTGTTTAACTCCCTTAGAACTGCATAAGGCAAAGGAGTCCATTCTAATTGAAATACAGGATTTCCATGGGCATCTATTTGAGGTGTGCCATCAGGTTGATGTAATGGTGTTCGAGATAGCGGCATAAAAGCCGGATTTTCCCCCACCCAATTTTCACTGAAGTCTACCTGTCCTGCAGCTACAGCTGTCTTAATGCCAGCAGCAAGGACAGAACCTTGTAATCCTGGAGGGGCTGAGGGGTGAATGGGCGGTGCTGCTGGCAGGAGTGTTGGATAAGGATAAGGAGGGGGATTCTTGCTTATGACTGGGTAAGCTTCTTTGAGTAAAGGATTCTCAGTGTGAAGACCCTTTAAAGCTTCATGAATCTTTTTCCATGTCAAAATTAAAAACATAGGTGCTCTAGGTTCTCGTTGCAATTCTTTCCCTACTCTGTCCCAATGTGATACATCCAAACTACCTTGAATAGGAAACCACGGGCAGTGGTCATTAATTTCTTCCAGGAGGCTTAGGACCTCTTTCACAGAAATCAAACCCCCACCGTTCTGTTGTACGCATTGGCATAATTCCTTTGCATATAGTTCCTGTTCTTTACTACAGGACGACCCCATACTTACGGGAGCCAGGAAGGCTGACGTGCACGAGGACTGTTCCAGTCGTGTAAGCGGGGTGCTGGGATCACGTCGCGGGTCACCAGCTGTGGGGATCTCCGGGGGAGATGAAAGAACACACGGAGGCTGATTTGATGAGAGAAGGCCAGGGCAAAAAGCAAGCCTCTATGCCTGTTTTCTTTATTTAAAGACATTTCTCCAAGCTTTGTGAAGCTTCACTATTGTGCTATCATTCAGCTACATTTGTTGCAACTGCAGGCGTTCTTAGCTACTGGTGTATTACTTTCAGATTGGATGAATGCTCTGGGGTGAGCATGATCACGCGCCGGTCAGCCTGCGATCATGCACAGAGGAGCAGAGGAGATGAAGGACAGTCTGTACGTCACTTGGTTTGCCAGAGTGACCCAGAATAACCCTACAATTATGCCTGGAAGGGATAAAGTCGATAGAGGGATGTTCTTTTCCCTCTCTCAAAACACCAGAACCAGGGGGCATCCGCTAAAACTGAGGGTTGGGAGAGTTAAAACAGATAAAAGGAAGTACTTTTTTACCCAGTGGGTGGTTAGTCTGTGGAACTCTTTGCCACAGGAGGTGGTGATGGCATCTGGTCTAGATGCCTTTAAGAGGGGTTTGGACGGATTTCTGGAAGAAAAGTCCATCGTGGGCTATAGGCCATGATGGATTGTGCAACCTCCTTACATTAGTAGTAGGCCACTTCAGAGTACCGGGTGCAAGGGACTGGCAACAGGATGCAAGCGTCTTGTGTCTCGTGCCTCCCTGGGGCACCTGGTGGGCCACTGTGAGATACAGGAAGCTGGACTAGGTGGGCCTTTGGCCTGATCCAGCAGGGCTCTTCTTATGTTCTCCGGGCCGGCACGCCCACTGGCCCACCCACTCCCCACCCAAAACCGCCCTCCTGCCCACCCTCCCTCCTCCCAGAACCACCTTTGTGCCACCAAGTTCAGCTGGTGCAAGGACAGCTTGGCGCCAGTGCACTTAGGCGGACTCTACTGCTAATGTTCACCCAAGAGCTCTAGCGCCAATGCGGGGGTTCCGGTCTGCACTAATAACATTGTGCCAACGCTAGCACATAATGTCAGCGCAATGTCACTTAGAGGATTGCTCCCTAATATGTTTTAAGTGGTTCTTCAGCAGTTCTATGGACAATTTTGGTTGAGTGTTGAGCAATCTTTGGTATGGTGTTATAGAAAATCTGTGTACTACTGCATTTCAAAGGCTCCAACTTGCATGTGATGTGCTATTTTACCTTAGCAATACACACTGTAAGGACTTAACAGAGTCTTACATGTTCGTCTAAGAATGTCTTACAAAGATGGCTTGGAAACTACAAAACTTTGCTGACATCTAGATAAGCTCCAGATCCCGTGCTTGTTTTCTTGCCTTAGCAACAGATAGTTTCATTATTATTTTTTCTTGTAAGATCACATAATCAGCTCTCCTTTCTAACTTTATGATTCATGGCCATTTTTTCTGATTCCCGCCATCCTGGAAGGAATAGCTCTCCCCATCTTACAATGAATTACACATGCATACGGAAAAGACACACACACACACACACACACACACACACACACA
>JAJKFI010000005.1:26934709-26953465 GCA_029204185.1 Lerista edwardsae
AGAGAGAGAGAGAGAGAGATCTTGAACAGAAGCAAAGGATTTGTGCCCCCCTGAGTTGAAAATTAGAGAATGACTCACACTAACCTTTAGCCTTTTCTTGTCTGGCAGAAGAGCAAGGCTGAATTGCTGTGTGTGCAATTAATTAGTTCCAAGGCTCTTTGTGAACAACACAGCGTGTCTTGGATCTGTAAGTTAATTTACTGCATCTGTCAGCACACAGCCAGCTCCAGTCCTTAGGCAGAGATGTGAAGATTGCTTGGAAAGACAAATCTATGGCCTAAGATTTATATATATACTTTTTTTTTCCCCGTTTGTGACATGCATGCACAGGGCCACAGGGTGCAAACTCAGTACAAAACATCACATTGTTTGAGATTTGTGACTAATTTGTGTTTAGCAGAACGTAATTTCTGGATGAAGAGAGAGAAGTATGAAAATAGAATACATTTTATTGACAATAAAAAACAAAACACTAGCTTTCAGTTTCTCATCCAGCCTTAGACTCTCTGTCTTGCCCCCGCCCCACCACTCTGCCATTGATAACAGCAAAAGCCTGCCATCTTGTGGAAAGAATTAAGAATTTTACTAGCACCAAAAAGGGACTTTCCTACTTGGGCCCACATGTGTGCATAAACCCACATGGGACATGAACATTTGCCATGAAATAACTGCATATTTGAACAGAAAACCTATATGATTTTCCTTGTCATGAGACCACAACATTTACAGGTACTCCCCATTCCTGCTTTCACTTTTCATTTGGCCTTTGCCTGCATGTGCATAAAGTTTTATTGAACAAATCAAGGCCATCAAGACAATTGGGGGGGGGGAGGGGGAGAGTCTAAGCATGCCTCTTGTCACTGAGTCCAACAGGGTTTATTCCCAGTAGAGGGTGGCAGCTCAGGAAGAGATAGGCCATGGTTGGCAAATTCCCAAGCAGGCAGAGGCACCCCTCCAGGTGAGGCATTCAGTAACACAACTCCATGCATGTCTCCGCAGTAGTAAGTCCCATGATGTTCAATGGAGCTGACTCCCAGGAAAGTGTGGGCCTTTGCTGTTCAGGCTTTTAGGTAACAAACTGAAAAGTCCAAGTCTATGTATGCCTAGTAACTCCCATTATAGTCAGTGGGGCTTACTCCACTGCATAGCATAGTGTGCAGCCAACATGTCAATTCAGAAGAGCAGTCTGTGAACTAGTAGATGATGGAATGAATCTGGGGGGGGGATATTATTTATTTATTTAATTATTTATTTATTTAATTTTTATCCCACCTTTCTGCCCCATGGACACCCAAGGCAGCTTACAATATTAAAAATTATCACATAAAAAACCATGAAGTATTAAAAATTAAAACAGTGTTAAAAAAAACAATATTAAAACAGTTAAAAATTTAAAAGAAGCAGGCCCCGTGGATCTCATAATTGCAATTTGAAATTTAAAATGCCAGCCAGCCTGTCAACAATTGAAGGCGTGTTTAAATAAAAAAGTCTTCAGGTCCCGCTGAAAGATTGTCAAAGAGGGAGCAATTCTAAGGGGAGGGTATTCCAAAGTCAGGGGGCCACCACCGAGAAGGCCCTGTTCTTGGCTGCCATCCCCTCACCTCTCTTGGTGGTGGCACAGTCAGAAGGGCCCCCCCCCCCAGATGACCTAAGAGTACAGGTAGGATTGTATGGAAGGAGGCAGTCCTGCAAATAGCCCGGACCTGAGCCATAGGGCTTTAAAAGTCAAAACTAGCACTTTGAATTGGGCCCTGAAAGGAACCAGCAGCCAGTGTAGCCGCTGAAGCAATGGCCTGACAGAGTTGAACCGACAAGCCCCAGCAACTACATGGGCAACCGCATTCTGCACTAGTTGCAGTTTCCCGACCGTCTTCAGAGGAAGCCCCACGTAGAGCGCATTGCAGTAATCTAATCAGTTTCAGAACCTTTATTGGCTTTAAAGAAATATATACAGGAAGCAGAATAGTTAAACAGTTAATTTTTTAATCTAATCTAGATGTCATTAGGGCGTGGGTCACCGTGGCCAGGTCTGTGCAACTCAGGTACGGTCCCAGCTGGCAAATCAGCCGAAGCTGAGCAAAGGCTCCCCTGGCCACCGCCACCACCTGGGATTCCAGGAGCAGCTAGCTATGGATCCAGGAGAACCCCCAAACTGCGGACCTGCTCCTTCAGAGGGAGTGCGACCCCATTCAGAGCAGTGTGATAGTCCAGTACCCGAGCTGTGGATTTCCGGACTAGGAGCACCTCTGTCTTATCCAGATTTAATTTCAGCTTGTTCACCCACATCCAGCCCCCAACTGCCTCCAGACAACGATCCAGGACCTTGACCGCCTCCTCAGAATCAGGGGGAAAGGAGAGATAGAGCTGGGTGTTATCAGCATATTGATGGCACCCCCAAACCCCTGGATGACCTCTCCCAGCGGCTTCATGTATATGTTAAATAGCATGGGAATAAGATGGACCCTTGCGGCACCCCAAATTTAAGAGGTTGGGATGCCTAACAAGCATCCCCCAGCACCACTGTCTTGGATCTGTCAGCCAGGAAGGAGCGGAACCACTGCAGAACAGTGCCTCCAAGCCCCAACTCAGCCAGCCGACCCAGAAGGACACCATGGTTGATGGTGTTGAAAGCTGCCGAGAGTTCCAGCAGGACTAACAGGGACGTACTCCCCCTGTCCATTCCCCGGCGTAGGTCATCCACCAAAGCAGTCTCCATCCCGAACCCCGGCCTGAAGCCAGATTGGAATGGGTCCAGATAATCTGCTTCCTCCAGCACCCTCTGAAGCTGGGACATCACCACCCGCTCAGTCACCTTGCCCAGAAATGGGGCAAGACTGGCCGAAAGTTGTTTAGATTAGTGGGATCCAGGGAGAAAGTTGTTTAGATTAGTGGGATCCAGGGAGGGTTTCTTCAGGAGCGGGTGAACAATCGCCTGCTTCAAAGCAGGTGGCAACACCCCCTCCCTCAGAGATGAATTCACCACCTTCCCCGTCCATTCAGCCAGCCCTTCCCGGGCAGATCTAATTAGCCATGCTGGGCAAGGGTCAAGCAGGCAAGCAGCAGGCCTCACACTCCAGAGAATCCTGTCCACATCCTCAGGTTCTACAAGGTGAAAAGAATCCCAAATAATTCATCCAAGAAGGGACGGGCAGCCTTTCATAGCCATGTCACTCTGGGAGGGGTGGCCCATCATAGCTGCACAAGGCTGCTGGAAGGGCGGGGGCAGCACCTGCAGATGGGAGCACACCCCTGAAGGAGTGCCCCTGAAGGAGTGCCCCCCCACTGTAGTTTTAGTAACAAACTCCTTCACACCCCTGAAGGAGTGCCCCCCCCACTGTAGTTTTAGTTTGAATTGATTTATGTTTTCTCTCTTCCATACCGTGTCCTACTCTGTTGTCCTATTTATCCATGAAACATCCCGTATCTTTCAAAACTACATGGCTTATGTGAGTGGTTTATTTTTGTGCCTTTAAAAATGCAATCCAATGTGCTCTTTGTGCTAGCACAAATCTCTTGTGCTGGCCCAGAAGCGGCCCATAAGACACGCTTGTGCTGACTTGGGACTCGAGTAGGCCAGGGCACAGATGTTCGCTGGCCTTCCTGCGCCAGTTCCAGACGGGTGCCAGTTAAGTTCATGCCGGCAACAAGAGGGCAATGCATGGGGTTGGGGAGGGTGGAGGAAGGGTGGATCAGGGCGGAGGGAAGGTGTGGGAGGGTGGGCCATAGGTGAATCAGCCAGGGGAGTGAGTGAGACCCACCACCAGCACTTAGGCTGGATCCTAACCTTGGCCCCACTGGCCTTATACAGGACTGGCCTTATACACTGGCCTTTGGATCTGTGTTAGCGATTTCGCTGATGCAGATGGGAGTAGCACTGTTGGGGAGCTTGCTGCACAACACAAGGAATTCATTCCCCTTACTCTTCAGTCAGCCACTACAATGTGCTGGATACAGGGCAGGCTGGCTAGCCTCTTATTTCCAGCACGGGTTAGGATCAGGCTGCAAAAATCTTGCTGTGAAGACACACCAATGCCTAATTTTTAAATAGAAAAATAATAATAAAGGAGACAGGGCTCAAAACTGTATGAAAGACCTGCTTTTAAGAGTGGGGAGTGGTGAAAAAATTCACTCTGTACATGTTCAGAGGCACATTTTTATTAGTATTCATATATTCCAGGATCTAGTCCTGGTATTGAAAACAGATGTTATTGTTGAGCCTTTGTGGGTGACCTTAGGCACAAATTAAACCCTAGAAAATAACTTTATCATATTCTGCTCAGTTTCCTGTGATAATTTAGTACATGGAAGGAAGCAGTTTATTTTATTGCTCTTCTTGTCCTCTATATATTATTTTAAAACAGATTTCAAATAGGCTGTGGATAATAATCTGCTAATGTAAAGTGAAGTTTTACAAAATGCTGCTGTTTTATTTTTTATACAAACTAAAACACCAGAGGTCATTGAATCCTATATTAAATACATAAATTAAAAAATAACCATTCATAAAACTTTACATACAATAAGGATTCTCATCTACACGTTAATACATACAGTACATATACATGGCCAGCAGTGTTTATCAAAGGGTCATTCTGCCAAATAATGTACAGTCGTCTTTTGGAATTATAGACACAAACTGGGAGCAAGTTATATACAGGGATATGCAGTGATGAGAAAGTGGAACTGTATTGAGTATATGAATAATTTTCTGCATCTAAACTCAGTGGGTTAAAAGGGGTCCGGCCAGCTCAGCCCAAATGGGATAGACTTGAAGAAACACTTTGGTGGTTCAGCGTATGTTTGCACTGCCCTTAAGCGGAGAAATTGGAATTTTGTTTTTACCATGCTTACGGGTAATCTAATGCAGTGTGCTCTTTTGGTATGTCCAAAGAGACATTTTGTACATGTGTGATGTGTGCGGACAGTAATACTGCTGAATTGTGTGTGTGAGGCTCTGAGAGGTCTTGGATCTGAGAGGTCTTTCACAATACTTTGTGTCAATGAAACTGAAGAACCACATGGTTAAAGAGAGTCAGAGCCAGAGGGCACTGATGCAAAAAGAAGACACTTTTGTCAGTGAGGCGCCAAATTGAAACATGAGGAGCTAACGGAGACTGGTGGAACCATCTGGGTCCACTGCAGGAAAGGGTTAACTGGACTCAGATATTTCATCTGAACATTCCAGGATCTGTTTTGACTTCTGGAGATACCCGAATGCACTTGGGTACTTAACAGAATCTGCTGAGTTCTGTAGGCTTCTGTAACGTTTTCTGTGCACAGGCAGGGTGAAATGACACCAGTTTCACCCAATGCAGACTTGCAGTTTTGCTAAGAAATTCACCTGGAGCTACTAGCCATGTCACCTCTGAACCACCCCTGGCCTTATATCCTCATTTGTAGAGATGGAAGTACACTTTTATAAGGTCTAACAGCATCCTACTATATACACTAGAGATAGATAATATGTACAACACTATGTGTACGTATGAACGCATACATACATTTTTTTTTTATGGTGAACTCATTTTGATCTGTAGAAGGTTTGCAGAGTCAGTGTCAAGAAATAGATATTAGGCACAGGTTGTGTTGTACTAAGGAGAGAGGAAAAACAGATGATTCCCCCTCCAGCTTCCCCCCTTCTGAAGTCACTGGAGAGCAAATCTGACTGAGTCCACTCTATGCCCGGAGCATTAGTGTTTTCACAGAGGCTAGGGATAATCTGTCCTTCTCCAATGCCTTCATCAAGTGATTGGCTGTATGTATTAGATAAAGTGGGATGAACATGCATACACAAAGAACATATTGCAATACCAAAGACATAGTTGAGAACATGTAAGCTTCTGCAGCATGCGAAGAATGTTGTGGAACATCATCTTAATCAGCCCCATCTTCCCTTACTATTAAAGGGCTGGAAAAAATACAGTTGGAAACCATGAGAATTTAACCATTCATTTCTGTGGGAGTAGAAATGCATAACAAGAACAATGTAATAAAAATAAAAGACAGGGAGCCACACACTGCCAAAGCAACCATCTGGGCCAAAGCAAAGACGTCTTTTCATGGGTCTCACAGGAACAACTCTGAGTTACTCAGTACTCAGTTACTCTGAGTCTCAAGTGGCAAAAATACATTAAACAGGGTTAAGTAGGCATGTAATTTACAAGTTATCTGAGGATAACTTGCATCTAAACTCAGTGATGAGAGCAGGTCAGAGCTCCCCAATGGTAGGCATACACAAGAGTAAACATAGCAATAATATTAAGCAGTCATGATCCAAAAAAGCTCCTAATATTTGGATTGGAGTTGGTTTTATGCAGTGCTCAGGAATCCCTGGCACTACCTTTGATAAGTGGTACGGGGGCTCAGAAGATTTTCAAACTCTAACTGTGCTTAAAAGTGCCAAACTGATGGGCTGGCAAAAATGGAAGCAGGAGTCAAGTCATTCTGCGGCATTCTTGGCTGCTGCTGTAGGGTTCTTGCGTAGATGGTTGTTCACAATTTCCTGTGCCAGACTTACAAATCACAAAATAATGAATCATCCCACCTTGGAAAAATGTTGTTAGCGGGTAGCATGCCAACTGTGTAATCTGCATCCCTGCACGACTTCCACAATCATTTCTTCATTGTAGATTCTGGGGATGTAGTATAATGAGTGCTCTGTATCCCAAGGGTCACTCCTGCATTACATTGCAAATGTTGCATCACCACTGTGGAGGGGAAATACACTGTAAGGCTGTAATTGAAACCCATCCTAGAGTATTTTGGAAATGGAAATCTGGACTGATGGGATGAACAACATCTCTCTCATATAAAAACAGGAAATATTTTGGATGCTGAAGGTGGCCTCACAATAAGTAGAAGGCCACAAACAATTTGAATAAGTACAATGGGAACAAAATCAGATGCTAATGCCATAAACTGTAGCTTACTCCCTTCTCAGATCATGGTAGCTCTTTTCACAAAGTAGCAAAAGATGTCATAACAGAAATGTCAATTTTCAATGCGACCCCTTTCCCTTCCTCTCCTGTAATTCCTGAAAAACAAGAGCAAAATTCATCTACCAGCACGATTCCATTGTCACCAGTGATGTGACACCCTCCCCTTAGAATTGAGAACTGCTCCCTCTTTGTTTACATTTCGGCGGGGGCTGAAGACCTTTGTATTCGAAAAAGCTTTTAACTGTTGACAGGCTGGCTGGTTATTATGATCCACGGGGCTTGTTGTTGTTGTTGTTTTAAATTGTTTTTAAATTTGTTTTAATTGTGTTCTTAATTTGTGATTGTATTGCTGTTTAATACTGTTTTTAATTGTTTTTAATGTGAATTGTTATATTGTTTTTTATATATATATTGTAATGCCGCCTTGGGTGCCTTCGGGCACAATAAGGCAGGGTAAAAATCTAATAATGAATAAAATAAATGTGTATACTATACAATATTTTGCAAAATTTCAGAAAAGCTTTTACTTTAGTTAGATTCTACAAGACCAAGCAAGCCTTTGGGTCTGAGTTCAGATTTAGCACTTAAAAGCAATCTGTGACTTTTCACAGGTTGATAGCAAGCCAAGGATAGATCCACATTAAAACTGAGATTAAAAAACCTCATTTTCCAATGATATTTCTCAGGAATAAGATTAGGAATTGCAGACAAGTTTCACTAGTGATTTGCAGACAAGCTTCACCACTACTGCTTGTTCTACAAAAACTGCAGCTACAAGGCAGTCTCGGGGTGTACTCCAGGCTAGGGGATATTTTGAGTTTTGATGGAGTGACTATGAAGCTTGGCCAATGGCCTGTGTGAACTCTGTAAGCACTCTAGAATACTTCCCAGAATCCTGTGTAGGAGGGTCCATAGCAGTCATGCATGGGTTTCTTCTGGGACAAGAATATGGATAGATTTCCCTGAAGCCAGATGTTTGAATACCAATGTCTGTCAACATCCAGCAGGCAAAATTATTCCTTCAGTCCAGTACTGTGAAGAGAGGAGTGACACCTGTGACACCTTTGTCTTATACATCAATGGAGATTGTAGCTTAAGGGATCAGGAGGCAGGCAGGAGAAAGTGACTAGCTCTACCCAGGTTGGTTTCAGAACTATGCAGCATCTCTTACGTAAGCAACAGAGACAGGAGTCCTTGTCCCTGTTGGAACAAGGCCATTCTTTAGAAACAGACATTATGAGCAGTTTTGCACAGAGATGTAAACTGGGTACACCAAGCCCCCTTAAGCACAAGGTTGTGATTCAGAGGTAATATGTAATGAAACTGCTCTCATTCAACCTGTCAGTCTGTTGCTTTGCCTTATAATACAAAACCAAACACAAGACCAATAATGATTTAAAAGAATACATTCAAAAGCTGAAGACCACACAATGACGAATTCTGTCTTGTATGGCTTGTCTTGTTGGGCTAAAGTCTGGGGTGTCTAAAAATTCTACTGAAATCTATGGGATCAGCGGCGTCATGCAGCCGGAATGCTGCGCAGGAGGAACGGGTGAGCGGCAGGGGGGAAGACGGCGAAACGGACCAGAACGCAACGGGCGGGCTGCTGCTCACCTGTTCCTCCCGTGCAGCATTCCGGCTGCATGACGCAGCTGTATGGGATATTTAAGCAATGATACCGCTTTGTGAAATGATTCCTCACAGCAGGAATGGCAGTGGTGGTTGACCAGGTTGGGCATGAGACCCGGGGGCCCCATCACACGGCACTGCCTTCCAGCCTCCTACTTCCAAGGTGCTGCTGCTCTGAAGTCACCCACCACTATCATGACATGAGACGAAGGAGGCGGCCCACAGCCATGGCACGTGAGACTGTTGCTCATCCCTTCCGTTCACATATTTGTCTGGACCTCCTAAGGAGCTGAGAGTAAGGCCTTGGCTTCTCAAAGAGCTGGTATGAGGGCAGAAGAGTAGGGGGCATTGGAATGGGGATGGTGTCAGGAAGTTAAGCATGAGGGCATGGTGAAGAAGCAGTGGATGCTCGAAGTGCTCTTGCAGCATTCCTGCATTCAAAAACCAGAGGCTTTGTTGTGCAAAGTCTCACTGTGAATTGTTAGCAATGCATAGTATAGGTTTTATGCTGGCCACTGCTTTATGTTACTTCAGGAGCAAACAACCGCAAGGCATCCTATGCTTGTTCATTTAACTGTCTAGATTAGAATGTATTTAACGTATGCAGGTGCACAGGTGAGAGAGAACCCCTTGCTTGTCTACAAGGGGAGAGAAAGAGGCATAAAACAGGGAAATGGGAGAGCAGGTTCCTGGGGGACTTCTGGGAACAGAGCGGAAGTTATCCCTAGGATGAATACATGGAACCACGCTTTACCACTGCTTTCAGCAGAGAAGATGCTGGGCTTCAGTGATCAGAACTTCTCTGGACACAAACCAAGGACTCTGAACAGGAATCGGCATGGGCAAAGGCTGCTTCTCCAAAGAAACCTTGCAAAATGGAGTGACACGTACTCCAAGCCGGAAGTGAAATGCCGCGCGAAGGCAGACCTTCACTATGAACTCGAGCCTGTCCTCAACAGCATGATATGCCTTTGACCCAGATGGGTAAGGTAACAGAGAGTTGATCCCTAGATTCCCCCATTTTGGCTCATGCAGCCAACTGAGAAAACGACTATGACAAGGGAAAAGAAATTATTTATACGCATTTCACTTGAACGTTAACAGATGTGTGGAGGCGGAAACTCTTCTGGAAGCAGAGGCTGGTTGAACAGGTATTTGCTTCCTTTCAGACATAACTATTTCTTAGCCAGATGACATTTCCACCCCATTCAAGTTACTGAAGGTACATAAAACAGTTAGTGAGATGAGTGTTGTGTTCTTGCAGTTCTTCTTTCGATGTAACGAACGGCTCTAACACGCCGTCCTTCGTGGAAGGATCCTGACGACAGTTAAGGCTACAGCAGTGTTAGGAATCCTCAAGAGCATCACCAGCAGTCCTCACTCCACCAGTCATCCATATCTTTCCTTGCCTTGCTACTGCAGACAGCAGTAGATTAATGTTCCAACTATATCTATCCCATTGCCAAGTTCCATCCATTATGAAACAAAACCAGAGTACATTGTTCCTTTTTGTTCACATTGCAGCTGTCATTGTTCCTGAGTTTAAAAGCAGAGGAAAAAAAAAGAGTCCCTGTATTAAGAAAGCCAGACTTTCCAAATTAACTATTTATTGTCCTTGTCCCCCTTGGAGTTCTGAAATACATTTCTTCTTTTCGGTCCCTTTTATTACCGAAGACTTTCATGGGAAGTTGTTGATGTTTAAAATAACCCCCCTGCACAGCAGGGATAGATTGTTCATAGTAACTTTGGTTCCTTGCCTGACATACCTTCACTCAATCTGCTGAATGTGGCTTCTTGCTGATTCGTTCCCTTAAAAAAATGTATCCTAGTGTGGTAGACGCTGATGGGATACTCTTGTCCTCCTTCGAGAATTTCATTAAGTGCAGCATATATTGTAGCTTTAGACAGGAACTGTCGAGTAACAAATCTTGGAGAATGGCTTGAAATCACATGGTGGGTGTGGTCTTGGCTACAGAGTGTTGCTTTGTTATGAGATGGTTGTAAACAGTGTTCTCTTCATCATGGGTTTGGAAGCATCTGCCCTTCTGAGGACTTTTCTGTGTAGCCGAACTCTCTGGAAACGAAAGCAAATCATGAAAGCTCAGAGGGGACGACATTAATCAGATTTCAGTTACTTTATACTGTATGAACCTTGGGATATACTGCAGAGAAGTTTTCCATTGCTCCAAAAGGATTTTCTAGGCAGTCATAAATGGAGATATTTTGGACTGCCCTTAAGATTTGCTAATCAGAACTTAGAAAATATGGGCCTCCAAGTAAGAATTAGTATGGTCTAAAAACTAGATCACACCAAATGAGAATTAGAATGGGCCTCTCTCAGTATCTTATCTGTGATTCCAACAAAATCACTAAGTGCTTGCTGGTATTTAATCCAAGAATTCATAAATCAACACAGAGAACAAGCCACTGGTTAATCCTTTGCACAGTATTTTTTGAGTCTGCGTATGCATTATTCATGTATTATCTTATTATCCTCATATTGCAGTTGGGGGGCTGAGAGGGAGTGGCTTGCCTAACGCCACTTTGTAAGTTCATGGCGGAGGTGAGATTTGAACCAGGAAGTACTGATTCACAGCTCAGTCTTTGATCTGATATGTTACCCTAGCTCTCTAGAACATATTACTGATTATTGACTACGGCTGCAATCCTGTACACATTTTCATGGGAGTAAACCCTACTGGACACAATTTACATCTGAGTAGACATGCATGTGGGATGTGGTGGTGCAGCGGGTTAAACTGCTGCTCCTGGGCTTTCTGACCGGAAGGTTGGGAATTCAATACTGCGCAATGGAGTGAGCTCCCGTTGCTCATCCCAGCTCCTGCCAACCTAGCAGTTCGAAAGCACCTAAATGCAAGTAGATAAATAGGGACCACTTCGGTGGGAAGGTAATGGCGTTGCATGCGCTACAGCGTATAGACATGCCAGCCACATGACCACGCAAGCTTGTCCTCGGACAAAATGCCGGCTCTACAGGCTTTGAAACAGAGATGAGCACCGCCCCCTACAGTCGGTCACGACTAGACCATTCGGTCGTGGGGAAACCTTTACCTTTAGACATGCATAGGCTTGTGCTTTTTGCCCTATTTAAGATGGTGTTACAACGAAGTTTACAGACCAATCCTAAGCTGTGCTGGAGCAGGCCGGCGCTGCATCCAACGCAGCTTGGGAGGCACCAGGAACCTCCCTGTCACAAGGGAGGTGCTAATCTCCTCTATTGGCTCCTTGGTTCTGCGCCCATGAAATCGCGGGCACAGAACCAAGGAAGCCGTGCAGCCCAAATCAGGGCTGTGCGGCCTGGGGACGAGGCCTTGGATGCGGCCTAACCCTGCCCCCTCCCCAGGGTGGCACACCTGCCAGCCTGCCCCCCCAGTTCTGCCCACCCCACCCCCACTCAGTTCTGCCCTCCCAGAACTGCTGCTGCAGCTTGGCACCCGTGCTCCCAGTCCGGCGCTACAGCTAGTGCTGGCCTGGGAGCCTTAGTGCCGACGCAGGGGTGCTGGCCGGTGCCCCCGCATTGGCTATTGCATGACTATTCTCTCAGAAGACAAAACATGGAAACTGATTTTTGTCCTACTATACCTTAAACCAATGTTTCTCAAACTCTGGGTTGGGACCTATCAGGTGGTCATGAGCCAATTTCAAGTGAGTCATATAGCACCGAGGGCAGCCATCTTTGAAAATATGGGAAGATGGGGACACTTGACAGGGGGAAGGCTGTGTGGTTGTTTTGTTTGTGTCAAAGTTGTAAATAGGCTTTTTTCCCTTTTTGTTTCACTTTACTATTGAAAAATGGCTGAGAAATAACCCAGCTTATTGCTGCATTCTCAGGAAAGCAACAGCGTCACAATGACAGCAGTTCCGGCCATGACATCACTTCCAGTGGTCCCGGACAGATTGTCATTCTAAAAAGTGGGTCCTGGTGCTAAAAAGTTTGAGAACCACTGCCTTAAAACAATAAATCCAAATGATGTTTTGTAGTTGCTTGGAACTCTGGTCTATGTTAGGGAAACTACAGCAGAAGAAAGAGGGGAGGGTTGTTGTTTATAGGCTTGAGGCTAGAAGCAACCATATTGTAGCCTATATTTAGAGCCACACATTACATTTTTATGATATAAACCCTAGCTGATTTTGTGTGTATATATATACAAACTAGCTGTTTGTGACCCGGCGGTGCCCGGGGGACAATGTATCCCTAGGTTCTAGTAGGAGACGGAATGAATTAGGGACCCCCCCCCCAATATTGAGGACCCTGAGCCCAAAATGCACACTATCACTGTGAAAGTAAGTAGGAAGCAGGTAGACAATCAACCCAGAGAGCGAACTGAAACTGTCACACTTACTGAACCAGGTCTGCAGGTAATCTGGTGGGATAGCAGTGAAGTATGAGAAACGGGAGCAGCTGGCCAGTGAGCTCTGTGTAAATACGTCCATCTCAGATCCGACTGGGTGCTGGAACTGTGTGGAACCTGTTCTGTCTCCTGGGCAACTCAGGGACTGGGAAGACGTTTCACTTTCGGTTTTGAGCTACTGCAAGCCTACCAGATAACCTGCAGAACCGTGTGTGACCACAGGGTGGCAGCAGACCTCTAGTCCAATGCAATCCCCTTGGTCTGGACGTTCTAGCCCCCCTCCCTGAAAAACCGGGGGCTGTAGGGGGGTCTGACCCCCGCAGTGTTTCCTTCCAGGCTGCAAGGTGTATTCCTGCCAAGTTTCGTGCGGATCGGTCCAGGCGTTCCCGAGCCTATGCATAACATACAGACAGACAGACAGACATACACAGACACCCA
Source organism: Lerista edwardsae (assembly GCA_029204185.1). Taxonomy (NCBI): domain Eukaryota; kingdom Metazoa; phylum Chordata; class Lepidosauria; order Squamata; family Scincidae; genus Lerista; species Lerista edwardsae. Next base: position 26,948,088 of record JAJKFI010000005.1, read on the forward strand.
TATACCCACGTCCATTTTTATATATATAGATAAGATACGTTGCAGCCCCCTTTATCATACAGGCTACTCATAAGGGAGTAGAGGTGAACTGCCCTTATCAAAGGTCAGAATTTAGCTCTCTGTTTCTGTATCAGTTGAAATGCTCACTGAGTAAACTGTGCTGCTTTGAACATGATCATGAAAAATTGTATGTATGTGGTATAATTTTAAGGGAGTATAAAGGAAGCAGCCTTACCTTCCCAAGAGGCACATTGACATCAAGGCCAAAGAATAAAGGCAAGAGAGAAGAACAAGAAGAGAAAGAGAAACTGCAGAAGAAAGAAAGCAGACATTTTAAGGGATCAGTTTGGTTTTATTGTACTCCATGCGATAAGGATCTACCACACTGGCTATACGATTAACTAATTACACATTTTTGCAGACCTCATTCTCCTAAAAGTCACATCTGACTGAGACAATATGATTGTATTCTCCTGTCTAATTTCAACTGACACCATCATGATATAAAGAGCCTATTCATTAATGGGTGGTTTGGTAAATTTCAGTTGAAGGTTTAAGCTAAAGGTTTAAGCTGAAGGTTTTAAGTTGAAGAGAAGTGCCCTGATCAAGAGTTATGTGTACTCATTAAATACTCCTCCTGGGCTCTCCATTCATCTCACTCAAGGGATCCAGACTGTGTGTAAAGGAATTGCAGTTCCTGTGAAATTAATGGGAATTCGCCTTGCTTGCATTGGAGTTTCCACACCTGGAGCACAATTTTGGACTAGGTTTCTACAGCTGAGCTTTTAGAATATGACCTTCTACAGCTGAGCTTTTAGAAACGCATATTGGCAAAGTGATAGGATGAGGACATACCTTGATAATGCATAAAAGCCCTTAAGCATAGCTTTTGCATTATGAACAGAAACTACTCCTGTTTAACTGGAATGGAAAATCTGTTGGGTTGAGTCCCTTTCCCTGATAAAGTTTCCAGCATGAGGATAAGTGGAAAGTTTCAATGTTTGGCTTTTTTTTTTTAAACAAACAGATGAAAGGTCTCATGAATTATTCAATTAAAATCTATTCCCTGCAATGAAGCATGCTGCCCACCATTAGTTTCATTCTGAGTCATGACCACAAAATTATTTTCTAAAGGACAGACTAACTCAAAAGTGCAAACTTGATCTTTATCGAGACAACTAAATAAAAAACCTGAAAGCCTAGACTGCAAGTAAAATGACTAGGTGCAAGGGAGTGGCAACTAGATATAGGATCTTGTCTTGTGTGCTCCTTGAGGCATCTGGTGGGCCACAGTGAGATACCGGAAGCTGGACTAGATGGAGCCTTGGCCTGATCCAACGGGGCTCTTCTTATGTACAGGACTCAGGCCAGTGCCTTCTGCTCTGACGATCTTAACAAGATAGTCATACTATTAAATTATCAATAATGATCTTTTTAAATAGAAACCAGAGCTGACATGAATGTTCTTCAATTCAGGCTAAAATTTGTGGGTACTGGGAGTGTGAAACATTTGCCCAGTGTGTACCCCACCTACTTTTTTTCCTGCTTCCATCTGTTTGTGTGATCTCGGGAGTGGCAGCAGCAATGGTGCTTCCTGCTGGTGCTAGATGCAGTTTTCCTTCTGTTCCTTTCTATCCAGGAGACACTGGAGTGAGGGCAGTTTCCTGTCCTGCTCTCCCCTGAGGATGCCCTAAAGCCAAAGTCGAGTGAAAGCAGGATAGGAGGAAACAATGCTTCCTGCCCACACTGGTGTCTTCCGGGTAGGAGGAACTCTGCAGAAAAATGCTGCCCGGCAGTAGCAGAGTGGTGACTATTTCTACCAATAACTGAGGTAAACACGTCATCCCTGTTTGTTTTACCTTCCAACCAGAATGCCTCCCCCAACCTTACGGCCTGGAAATAAGGTGGCAAAATGCCCAGGCCCAGGATGGGGGTGCAAGCTCCATTAGAAATTGCTTTATTTACTAGTAGAAAGAAAATGTTTACAGAAAAGTCAACAGAATCTGTAGAATGAAAAAAAATGATGGAGAGATAAATTCTCATCAGTTATGCTAATAAAACTAGCTGGAAGTCCTAAACGTTCTTCAAATGGGTTGAGACGATAATTTTGAAATAGGCAAAGCAACCAACCTTTTCTTCTAAATCCTTGATCTGTCTCTTCTGGATGTCAGTTTTATCTTCTAAATCTCGAATCCTCTAGAAATAGAGTACATCGAGCATAAATAAGTACATAAAATAAAAACATGAATGAATTTTGGCTGAACAAAATGCATGCAAGGTTTCCCAACTAAGAACCTGCACGCATAAAGAATGGTTATGATTCTTGTGGCATATATGCAAACCAATCAAAGTTACAGGTTTAAATGCTTTTGGTTATTAATGATTTATGTGGGAGAATTAGGGCACAATCTTAACCTGGAGTTAGGCCGGCACAGTTAGATCAGCAAATTTTGGCAGGCACCAGGGCTACTGTAAAGCATATTGGGACCACTCTTGGAGTCATGGAGGATGGCACCCGTCTGTGTGCTGGCCTTTCTGACTCTGAGAGTGGTCCAAACATACTTTACACTGTCCCCTGTGCTGGCCAAACTTTGCTTGCCTAACTGTGCCAGCATAACTCCAAGTCTCAAGCACATACTTAGTTCATTTTGCTAGTTGTTGTACAGTGTAACATGAAACATGTCCATTCTTATACAATAAAGCTAAATAGTATTATCTGCCATTTTAGTCTCACTTGATGTGCCTGCTGAAGCAACTCCATTCTCTCCTGGAGGATTTGGCAGTCGTATTCTCTGCTTTTTCTCAGCATCTGCCGTCTTAATTTTTCTACAGCAGTCCTAAGTTCTTCCTGCTGTTTCTCACTGAGCAGTTCTCCAAACTTTATCACTGTTTCTTGCTGCAAAGCATTGTATAAAGTCGCTTCTAGCTCCTGGATTCTCTGTGCAAAGGAAAGAGCAAAAGGTGGTTATAACATCACACAGCAGAATATGTGTGAGAACGCAATCCTAACCTGGAATTAGGCCAGCACAGTTAGGCCAGCAAAGTTTGGCCGGCACAAGAGAAACCATAAAGTATGTTTGGACCACTCTCGGAGTCAGAGAAGCCAACACACAGACGTGCACCATCCTCCCTGATTCCAAGTCCAAATGTGCTTTAAGTGGCTCTTGGGCCAGCCAAACTTTGCTGGCCTAACTGTGCCGGCCTCACTCCAGATTAGGCTTGCGAGTTAAGCCTCATTCTATTTACTGTTATGTGCATATTTTTTAATGATTATGTTGACAGATCCCAGTGAAAAGGAAAATGTGATCATTACAGCTGCGCATATGAACACACACACACACACACACACACACACACACACACACACACACAAATATGTATCTGATTATGCTGTTATTTATAGATCTGTTGTACATTAACAAATGCAGACAATTATATTTAGTTTTTCCTACTCACTTCAATAGTGGGGATAGCTCTCCATGTACTTCAATAGTGGGGATAGCTCCATGGGGTGTCCTGTGGAGCAATGTGAGCTAAGCTATGACATCCCAGCCATCCGGTTAGCTCCAGGGCTCCAGGATATGACATCACTGCCAGGTGTTGTGAAGCCAGAGGCCATTAGAAGCAGCTGGCTGGAGCAGCTGATTGGGAGAGGGTGTGGCCTGACGCAGCAGCCTGGGACAGTGACAGCCAGGGCAGAAATGAAAAGAGAGAGGGGGAAGCAGGTGGGGAAGCAGAAGTTGGAGGGAAAGAAGCAGCAGGAGACTGAGGAAGAAGCAGAAACTATCAGCGAGTGTGGGGGGAAGCAGGAGCAGGAAACAAAGCAGATTGAAGAGAGAGAAGGTGAGGCTGCAGTCAGGGGAAGATGGAGCACCAAGATGCAGAGTCCAGAAGTGCTTGGAGATACAAAGAAGGAGGAGCATTGAAAGGGGCCAGGAGATGGAAGACGAGGACGGGGAAAAACACAGTGGTTGGGGGCGAGGTGCCACCCCTGGATCCTGGCTCTAGCCACACCCCACCCTTGCAGGGGCTGAGAATCAAATGGTCCCTCACATTCCCAGGCCTTTCTTTGCCATGTCGAGAGGCGAACCCTGTTGGGCCTGGACGTTCCTCCAGGGCAACCCCCCAATATCTGCCGTGGAGGAGCTCCATGTGGAGGACTTGGTGTTGGGACCTGTAATTGCAAAGCGGGTACAAAGAGCTGGACTGAGCCGGCGTGTGAATTGTGATTGAAATTAATCTCCCCTGAAGCAACTGGCATATTTTCTCTTGGAGGAGGCAATGGATTCCCCCGGACGTTTCACCCCACTTGGTTGGGGCGAGGAGACATACAAGGAGAACATGTGTCACCTCTACTGGAGTGAACAGAAAAGGATTTGCAGGTGCTGGAGAGCCAGGTTGGTGTAGTGGTTCTGGAGTTGGTTTTAGACCTGGAAGATCCAGGTTCAAATCCCACTCAGCCATGAAGCTGCCTGGGTGACCTTGGGCCTGGCACTATCTCTCAGACTTGCCTACCTCACAGGGTTGTTGTGAGGACAAAAGGAGGGGAGAAACTCTGAGCTCCTTGGGGGAAGGGCAATAGAAAAATGTGAAATTAAAAAAATGTGTACTAGGGATCTTATGTATACAAGAAGCCTGGAAATATGGCTGAATTATTTTCCTTAGTAGACATCAGGAAAATGTTGCCACCATCTTTCTAAAACCATCAAATACAAACATTTCTTTGAGGTTAGGTCCGCTGAAATAATGCGAATGTACTTCCAAGTACTTGCAAATAGTATTGGAATTGAATTTATTTATGTTGTGTGAAAGTGAATGTGTTTGTTTTCTCTCTTGCACTTGCTTTCAACTTACCATGTAGGCTTGGTCAAGAGCTTGTTTCCTGTAGTCAAGTTCTTCCTCTAGGTAACCTTTTATTTTACAGAACTGCTCCTACAATGAATGATGGTTTTTGGAGAAAAAATGAATTAGATATTCCAGAGACGTTTAATATTCAAGCATATACAACCTTATACAACCATATACAACCTTGAATACAATACATTCAGTATTCAAAGCAATTCATAAGATAATAACCATGAAAAAAACAGTATTGTAAATGTTTTGCCATACCATGTCACTCTCCAGTTCCATCATCTTCTGGTGCAGAGCTGCTTCAGCCCCTTCAATCTGCTGTATCCACTAGAGAACAAAGAATGACAGCATATTATTTACATCGTCTTTCATCAATGTTATTTTTAAAAAGGAAGGAAATAAAAACCTTCTAAGCTTCTTTCTGTTTCAGCAGTCAGCCACTTTGGATGCCCATTTGGGAGAAAAGTTGGTATACATTGAATGAATGAATGAATGAATGAATGAATGAATGAATGAATGAATGA
>JAJKFI010000005.1:26953475-26977851 GCA_029204185.1 Lerista edwardsae
TGAATGAATGAATGAATGAATGAATGAATGAATGAATGAATGAATGAATGAATGAATGAGGGCACAATCCTAAACTGAGTTTGGCCGGCGTAAACTAAACCAGCAAAGTTTGGCCAGCACAAGAGACACCATAAACTATGTTTGAACCACACAAACATGCGCCATCCTCCCTGACTCAGAGAGTAGTCCAAACACGCTTTATGGTGGCCCTTGTGCGGGCCAAACTTTGCTGGCTTAGTTTATGCAGGCCTAACTCCAGTTTAGGATTGATTGCACTCTGAATGAATGAATGAATGAATGAATGAATGAATGAATGAATAGTGGTGATGTTTTGCCCATAGTTGCTTGTCATCTGTGGTTACTTTGTCAAAAGAGAAGTGCCAAGGTTCAAGATGTATGTAATGGAAGTAGCTTGCCCGTGCTTAGGTGCAATTTATTATTAGAGCGGATGTCCCAGACATTGCAAATACGTTCTAGGGCTAAGTCCGAGTCAACCCTACCTGTAACAGATTTCGCAAATCCTTACAGTTCATTCTTGGAGATATCCCCCTCTTTCCAAATCCTGGTATTGTATGTTCAAGACCCATTCAAAGCACAAAACAGCTATTCTGCTTTGTGCTGGGCTATAGCTTAGTGCATCAGTTCCCTGTATTTACAGGATAAACAGAAACTGCACCCACCAAATAATTGCTCATAGGCTGTTTTCCATTTAGACTTTCCTAATTAGTGTGCACGGGAGTGCGTGCATCGTGCTGCGTTACTTCTCATCGTTTTCCCATTTAAAGAAGAAACTTTGCATTAGTAGCCTGCAGAGTGAAGTAATCTACTATTATTCCCACAGCAAGAGCTCTCTGGTCAAGCCAGTTTTATAGCTAGTAATTTAGGTAGGCAATGAATTAATGGCTTTTGTTCTTTGTTGTAACGAACTATCACTGAAGCCACATATAACAGTGCTACAGAAAGCAGTGCCATGGCCAATTGGAAATGGTAAATAACACTGCATTAACAGCCTAAGAGCACATAATGCAGCAACTTTGCTAAAGCTAAGCAGTAGTCAATGGCTGGACAGGTGACCACCTTGAAACCTCATGTATACTGCCTGAGTGTCATGAAGACAAGTTACACATGAAATGCTAGGCAATGTCAGAACACAAGGCCAATTTAAACAACAGGAGGTTTCATAACAGGAGAATTCCCAGATTCATAACACATAAACACCAACTGCACACAAAGTACCTTTTCTGCCAGGGACAGTACAGTGCTAGCTTGAATGATGGCCACTTGTTCTTCATTTCTCAAATTCTGAAAATTCAAAAGGCATACCATCACATTCAGAAAGGGACAACAACTTTAGAGGACATCTCATTTTGATGTATGGGTTCCATAATGGACACAAAGATTCTGATATGTTCTTATAGCTTCCATACCCCACAAAGACTTCACCATTCATTTCAGTGGAGCAAGCAGCCTTGTGTAGGCAAACAGTCACATATGCACTGCCACATTCATTCAAATGAATGGGAAAGCCTTCATGCCCAAGAGTTCTAGGCGCACGTTGCAGTGCTCACAGGGCTCTGGGTCAACGCCTCTCTCCAAGAGGTTAATCTTTGTAAACTGGCAAAAATATTATATAACCGGACCTTCAGACTAACACTAAGCAAAGGAACATTAACATGTAGGGGAAATTTATTTGATTTATGCCAGGGCAGATAATTATATTTGGGCAAGGCAGTCTGTTAATTTTATTCTAATGTCCTTTATCATTAATTAAGGAAACAATCTCTTTACAAAGTTTCACAAACATTATGCCAGTTACTGATAAACCATGGGAAAGCATCTAAATAAATACAGTTTTATATACAAACGTCTATGAGGGTGGGGAGCATCATTAATAAAGTTGTATTGCATGGCTCTTTGCTCTTAATATAAGGCCACATTATTCTGTAACAGTTTTCCTGGTAGTGGTGCACATAATATGTTGGGGTAACCAGGAGATGAGATCATCCAATCTCTGATTGGTGATAGAGACTATTTAGTCAAAGCCTGAAACACCTGTGGGTGTGGGTCGTTGTTGGTGGCAGAAGCATGTGTTTATTGATGTTGGAATGTTGGAAGGGACTTTTGCTGTACCTGATCATTCTCTGCTGTGAAGTGCTTTCTCTGAGAATACAGGAACTCTTGCTGCCCTAATCTCCGTTCTCTGTGTGATTTCTTGCCAGAGCTCTGCAACCTTGAAGCTTCGTCAGCTTCACAGCGGCAAGCTGCTTCCCAGCTCTCAACATAATACGAATCAGTCAGATGTGAACATCACTTACCCCATTGTCACCCAAGATGTCTAACTGCTTTATGAGGTCTGGAATGCTCACATCCTGTGGAAAACAATGGCACATATAAGATTAGGATGATCATGGCTTTTCACAAACAGTAATGTTAGTTTCAGTCTATGCACCTGGTGGCTCCTTAAAACTCTCCCACTACTGTTGAATGGGGAAAAGAGTTCTAGCAACCAAGCTTCGGAATACGAATGACTGGAAGGCTGAGATGAATGTACCCATATCATCCACAATTGGGAAAGGAGAAGAAGGGATGAGACCAACTAGGTACATATATAGCAGCACTAGGCTGCAAGCTGTTCCCAAAATGAGAGAGGCCCATGCAGCTTGGAGACTGATCTCTGTGGAATTGCATTGGTAATTTCTTTCAAATTTGAAGAAGTCCTACAAAATCATCCATTTTTCCATTAATTAGTGATTTCTTTTCATATTTTATATTTGTCAATCCCTTGATTTTCTTGTTTGAGAAATAGATCTCATTGTAAAGATGACTCCCCACTTTTTGTGTGCACAAAACTGAATTGTCTAGATGATCGGGGTCTCTCTCTCTCTCTCTCTCTCTCTCTCTCACACACATACACACACACACACACAGCTCAGTCTTCACACATTCTAGAGTTCTTGTAACCAGTCTTGGGAGCCAAGCTTGGCAGATGCCACCACCATGCCTGCCTCTCCACTTGAGCCGCAAGTATTGCAGCTGGCAACACAAGAAGATGTCGCTACTGGAACTGTGCGCACTTCCTGGATGATAGAAACAGCATCTTGGTCACTATGGAAGCCCCATGGCATCACAGTTGGGTTTTTTTTGGGGGGGGGAGCGGAAGGGACTGTGGAAGAGGGAATAACGCACCTGTGTTGCCAGTAACATAGTATAAAGGACCAGCCCCAGGCCAAGGATAAGGACTGAAAGCAGAGGGAATGAGCCCAACAGCTCCTTTCCAGGGGTAGGAGAGGTAAGTCCTAGTGACCGGGCTCCAACTGGTTTGGAGCAGGAGTATGAGGGTGTGACCCTAAACCCTTTCCCTCCATGAATCTGGGGCCACAGAGGACACTGGTGAGGGACCCTTTTGTTTTGCCTCCTGGACTTTGTGTCTTCATCAGAGCTTGCCAGCTTTTTTTTTTTTTTTTTGACATCCCAATTAAGAGTGGCCGCCTTGTCACCCTGGAGTGTGGCCTGGAACCTCATGTGCATGCACGCACACCTATGTGAACATACCTTGACACCTTCCTTCATGCAGTAGATCTGTAGAGCACTGACACCATCAGAGAATGGGTGGATTTGGAGATTAAATGGTGGAGACCTTCTTTCTCTTTCCTTGAACCAAAAGTTGAAGACTTGAGATATTGTGTAGGATTTGAAAGAACAATCTACCATGTCTGCTAATCAGAGGATAGCATCTATACCTCATTTAGTTCTCTATGCTCTGTGGAAGCATTTTTTTAATCCTTTAAGAACAGACAGAGAAAATTGTACCACAGTATTTCTTACACTGAATGTGATTCTGAATCCTGAAGGTTTTCTAATCTGCAGCACAACGCTTATTTGATGGATTGTGTTTCTTTTCTGAATATGAGCACCTTCTGTCTTCTTGACAGAAGGCCATTGATTCTTGTAGGAAAGCTTCCTTCCAAGAGACTTGGGGAGACTCCAATCCTAAGTGCATGTTACACTGGAAGAACACATGTTCCACTCGCATAATGCGCTTCCCAGCCATTGCAAATGTGACAGCGCTGGAGAGTGCAGCCTGAAAGATAGGTAGCAAAGGATCGTAGACAGCCACTGCCGCAAGTAAGACCATGCAGGGGCCAAGAGGGTGGAGGGGAGGGGGAAGAATAAGGTAGGGAAGGGTGAATTGAGTCTGCAAGGAGATTGGGTTTAGTGGCAGCATCACCCACCGAATCCTTATTCCCTTCCTAAGCAGGATCCATGGGTCAAAATTGACTTGCATCAGCAATACTGCTGGTGCAGGTCTGAGTAGACCCATAGGGCTGGCACGAGCAAAGGCAAGGGGACAAATGATCCTTTGAAGAAGACTCAACATGCCCAAAATCCCTTTGAATCCCAAAAATCCCTAGAATGCGGCAGTTGCAACAATGGCACTGCTCCATCACTGTGCAGGGAATTACAGTGGATTGGGCTGCCCAGTGTCCTGAAAAGCTAGGCTGATATGGTGTGGGCAAGCCCACTGCTGACACTCCTGGAGGTGTGTAAGATCCAGTACAACAGCACCACTGATTGCACTTGCCTGCCGTATGGACTTTCCGACTGAGAGCCCCAGCTTGAATCACATGAGGTGGTTATATACTGGTGCGATGTCAGGGCACAATAGTGGCAGTGCAGACATAGCCAAAAATCACTATTCGGCATCTTCACAGATGGGCCGGGGGTGGGGGAATGTTCCACTCAGCTTGGTTCTAACACTCTAGGAAGCTTTGCAAGATGACTTCAAATCAATTCTGTTACACTGTTCAAAATGTCTTTTCATTCACAAGGGATTAAAAACATCCTAAACAGATGGAGTTTGAAAAATCCTCCTAAAGTACAATTAGACTTGGCTGGCATGTAGGAGACTCAACTTTTGTCATCATGAGATTTATCCATATCAATAAATCTGAAATAAAATCAGTGGATTAGCACCCAACTGGAAGTATTTCCCCATAAATATGCACAAAGGCTGGTGAAGACATCTTTTTACTTTTATACATTTCTTGATAGAAATTTCTTGATAGCTTCATTTCTTGAAACTAAGTCATCATTAGCCTGTCCACCATTACCGATTTTGGGAATAAATTTCAAACACAGTCACAGTGTTTCTAATCCACACTAACTGATCCAACTTAAAAGGGTGTGTTTTCATGAATACTGTCTTGAAGGTCCCTCTGAAAAAGCAACAGCAAGAACAAGTGGTGCTTTTATAAGCATACTGTTGATGGTAGGGATTGTATGTAGTAGACCTTGCTGGTAAGTCCATCTAACTCCATGATTTGCTTCTTTTTCATCTCAAAGCACACCGACAAAGCACACCATCCATTTTTTGACAATTGATGAGGCACACTGCACTGCCAACACGTCCTCCAAAGGCCCTATTAAAAAATGACCCTTCCCTAAACTACTGTAGCACACCTGTGAACCAGTTTGTGGCACAGTGGTTGAATATTGCTATCTGACTATTTGAACTCTACTTCAGTGGTGTAGCTAAAGAAAGTGTAGCCCAGTGCAGAGGGCAAAATGATGCCCTGGAAATGATGTCACAACAGGAAGTGATATAACTTCTAGAAATGATGTCGTGCCTGGGCTTTTCAAACAAAGTGAAAAATGGGCAGGAACACTCCTTCTCCCTCAGCAGCTAGCCCCTCCTGTTGCCCCCCAGCCCCAGCCCCCCACTGCCCCCAAGCTCCCGGAGCGACAAATGGCTGTCAGCTGCTGCCACCTCTGTAAAGAAAAAAACCGGACTATTTGCAAGAGGCAGCAGTGGACACAGTCTCTTGCCCCTGCTGCCCCTTGCTCTGCTGCCCCTTCCCAGCCCCAGTCCCGATTCTGCTGCCTCCAAAGTCACAGCCCCCATCCTGCTGCCCCCAGGCCAAGGGGTAAAGACTTGCTGCCAACTCTCCCATCCTGGTTCAGCTCACCACTCACCCAATGGCTTCCAACACTGGGTCTGGAAGCTGTCCCCTGGGCAGCTCGCAGCCTGGTGCAAGTGCTACCCCTGCACCCACTTGGTTACACCACAGCTCTACTTGAAAACACAATACGTTGGACTAGCTTCACTCCATGTTCCTCCTTCTGTTTCATTTATGTTTGCCCAGCAAGAATGTTCAAAGATATAGTCCGAGATAACTCATGTCCATTTAACTCCCTGCTTCCTTCTAATAATTCCTGCATCTACCATAAAGGGTTAATGGCTTACTTCAAGCTCTAGATTTCGGAACTCCAGCAGCTCATTCTGATCTCTGGCATCTTGCAGTTCCTGTTGCAATCTATTATTGTCGGTGTCCAGTTTTTCTATCTAGAAAGAAGTTGCAAATGAATAATTTCTGGGAAGGTTTTTCAAATGAAAAAGCTTCATTTAGAAGTTCATCACCACCATTTTCTCCCCTCCCGCGAACAAAAAAAATAAAAATCCACTATTTTAACTTTATTGTCATTCTGATAATGGGAAACATAACAAAGCCTACAAAGGTTATAAGTCATGTGCTATAAGCACAGATTGCCTTTAAAATGGAAGGAGAGATATCAAAAGCAACTCGGCATATAAAAAGACATAAATGTGCTGATTTGGGACTTTTGGAGAATTCTTCATTGTGGTTAAGAGAAAAAATTGCCAAAAGATACTTTTGAAGATTGCTTTTGATGATTCCTGCAGATTTGTTTTTGATGACTTTCCAGTTTTCATGTTTTATATTCATACATCTTCTATTCTTATAAGGGCAATTTTTTGAGCAAAACAGAAAAAGCTGCTCTGAAGGGACCCTTCTATAGTAATACAAAACATTTCCAGTCTGACTATTCATTAAGGACCTCTTGTTTTCTAATTTTAAATTGTAATGTCTGTCTTTCTATAATTAAATTTAATCTTAGCTACTTCATTATATCTGGATTTCTTCAATCTTAGTGTCTGTTTTCTTCATATGCAAACTTCAGTACAGTTTGTAAACCTATTCTGTTGATCTGTTGTCTGGGACACCATTTCCTACATGTACTGAGAAACAAAACAGCTTCTAATCATGTAATAGAAACCTTGGGCAGAGTCATGTACAACAATTCCATTTCCAAGCTCCAAATTCCACACACTGACATATGACCTGGGCATTCATGTTCTGAACATACCTTATCCAAAAGCTCCTGATTCCTCTTAATAAATAGCTGCTTATCTTCTACCCAGTGAGAGTCCTGTTTCATGAGAAAACAACAACCCAACATTGAAATCAAAAGTAGTGGTGATTGGTTTATCCACCTAAGGTTGCATCTAAAATCCCATTTTATTTTTGCCCCTTCCACTTGTCGTATCTGCAATTCCATAAAATCAGAAACTCCTAACTTGTGCTGGATATGGCGCAAGCCTGCCGGCCTTTCCATTCCTGTGCAAGTCAGGATTGTGTCCTAAATGACATTTGTGAATTTTGTTTCAAATATCACAACTGTGATGCCATTTTGTAATGCGCTCAGAGCAAGCGCTTCAGAATTTCTCACCCAGCATTGAAGATCTCAGGATTTCTGATTCAAGATACTATGATCTTTTGATCAGTGGAATTCCAGAGTGGCTTATGGTGATCCTGAATTCCCCTGAATTCTGCCACCACAAGATATAACAGCATGAAAGCTGATGATGTAGAAAATGAATTTAGAAAAATTCATGGAGGAAACGTGCACCAACTGTGTATAAAACCCCATGTTCAGAGGCATGATTATCATGTCATTGGCAGGACTACAACATTACCTGCATCTCCTGTTTGTGGGCTTCTCACAGAAAAGATGGACTCTCCCTGTGCTGGCTTAGCTTGTGTTCAGCTCTATATTATATTTGCCAACAAATTAATTCATATCTGTACTGTGTTGTAGGAAATAGAATAACCTTTATAGCAGCATATCACAGTGGGACCTGTTTGCCCATATGACTTTCTCCAAAGACAGAACATTTTTCTATGTTCTTCACAGGGCACCTTGTAAATAGTTGATTCAGGGTGCAATCTTAATCAACTTTGCAGGACCGGGGTAAGGGCAGTGTAGCTCCAAGGTAAGGGAACAAACATTCCCTTACCTTGAGAAGGCCTCCGTAACTACTACTCCACTGCAGGATGCATCATATGCCCCATTGGAACAGCTAGGTCAGTGCTGGAAAATTGCTCCCTCATTCATGCAAAATCCCTTTATTCATTGCCCTATGCACCAAAGCATAACACCGACAACTTTCTTATGTAAGTGGATAAATATTCTCTACGCAAATGAGGAAGACATCCTGGGTAAAGCATCTACCTGTCCTTTTTGGGCCAGTGTTTTCTCCAGATCTTCTATTTTAGCTTTATACCGCTGGACTTCAGCTTGGAGCTGTTCCTGTGCCTGTCAAAGAAACAGTCACACCATAATTTTAAAAAAATCAGTTCACACCAGCCTGCCTGGATTTCAGGTTAATGGAGGTGCAATCCAGAGAACATTAAATGAGCACTGTGAACACTCTCAGTGATTAAGATGTAAAAGTATATTTAATTTTAATTTTCTCTGCATTTTGTGCCTGCACCTTACTGAGCTCAGTAAGGTGCAGGTCTGAATACCAGAGTTTGTGAATTATATGGAGAAATTTTAGGTGGATTCTCCACTTGGGTTTGTAGTTGGGCTTCAGATGAAGAGCCTCCCCACCCCCAATTTTTGAGTTACGCTGTGTTTATACTACAACGTTGAGCCACAGCATGTATGCTCATTGCTTGTGTACGGAAAATTCTGCCCCAGCGCCAGGAACGTTTAGTACCACTCTGGGATCCACATTCATTTGTGACTCAACACAGCACTATCAGTTCTTCTGAAGAGATTATTTTAGAAACAGATTAATTTTAGAACAGCGAGATAATGCGAGTGCCGCTATCAGCAATACACTAGTATCATTTAACCTTTATTCCATGCCAAATAAATAGTGCTTCTCTGCCTGTGTTTACAGTGTTTTCCAGTTATGCACAACCCAGACTCTGGACTGCCCTCTCCCTCTCATCCCCTGGTCTAGAAGAAACCTTTCTGCACGTCTTCATTTAAGAGCTCTGCCAGGGATCTGCACTGGACCAAGTTACAAACTGTGGTGTGGAATTTGAATTCCATATCCAGGTTCAAAGCAGCACACAGATAACAACAAGATGACAGGGCCCAATCCTGTTCTCTGCCAGCTGCACTGATGCAGCTGCACCAAAAAAGGTGTGTGCTGCATTCAGCAGAGGGAGGGTGTGATCGATCGGAGGACAACCCCGAGCCCTGGGGTTGCTTATGGGTCTCCTTGGACATATATTACCACTTTTGGTGACGTATATCCGAGGAGAGGAAAGGACCAAGGATAATTGGAACAGGAGAATAGGGTTCAGCGCACTCCATTGACACTAAATCCACCCGTCCCACCTCCTTCCTGCTCGGGTTTCTCCCCTTTAACTGCCCATTTACTCCCTCAGTCCGCCCACTTCCTCCCCACCACTGACTTACCAGCTCTGGTGGCTGCAGCAAGGGCCAACAATGGAGCTCTGACACTGCTGCCTCTTGTGGCAGCATGTATGGAATGGATGCCATTAGCAGTCCATTTTACAACAGCAGAAGTGATTTCTGCTGTCGTAACTCTGACTGCCTGGCAGCCAATCCTGGATCTCATTGGGAGGTTAGACTATCAAGTTACATGTGGTCCTCAGTTGTGCTCATGTTTGATAATTTTTTTTAAACAAGTGTACAAAGCCTAAGCCCTTTCTCCTATTCATCCTTTGGTGCTCTTGCCTCTCTATGTCCCTTTTGATTTCCTCCCTCCTTCTCCACTATCAAATGTACATTACAAGTGGAGCAAGGACTTGTCTTTTTCCTTATGTAACTCTGTAAAGCCGCATGTTTACTGAGGGTGCTCTGTAAAAACCACTCTGATAGCACAATCCTATGCATGCCAACTCAGAAGTAGTCCCAATGAATTCAGGGTAAGCATGTAATTACAGCCAGAGGCGTTTCTACAGGGATGGCAAAGCTCTAAGTTTTGCAAGAAGCCTTACCCTGTCATGTAAATCCCTCCTCTCCCTTGCTGCTGTAGCCAGTAAGCAACGCCAAGATTGGCTAAAACGGTGCAGGAGAGGAGTGATTTCCACTGCAAGGTAAGGCTTCTTGCAAAACCTAGAGCTTTGCCATCCCTGTAGAAACGCCACTGATTACAGCCTAAGGCTGCAGTCCTATTATATACATGGCTTCCCAGGAGTACCCAATTGGACTTATTGCTGAGTAGACATGCTTAGGACTGCACTGCTCATTTGGCTACAGAACAATGCTTTTCTTCCAACAAGTCTCCCCATCTCCACTCTCCTTTTTAAGTTTGGCTTATGCCACAGCTAAAGCACCCTTGGCAAACACTGACCTTGGCTTCCCGTTCAGCATCTATAATACCCCCCGTTTGCTCTTGCAGTAATGCATAAGCTCTCTGCAGGGCCTGATACTCCTTCGTTAGTTGTCGAAATCGCAGCTCTGATTCTTCAGCTGCTAAGCTCTGCAAGAGAAGAAATAAAGTTTTGGGTGCACAGAGGATGCAGGAATGTGTAAAAAAAAAATGTGGAATGCCAAAGAGTGGCTTAGGATGGGCATTCACCATGGCAGAAGCCACATAAATTTGTACTTGTGGTGTTTGGGACTGAACAGTTACAGATTTTAATTGAAAAAGAGTGATTGCTTTCAAACACTGCCATCAAAAAACATTTTTAAAGAAGCCTCCTAGACATTGTTTAAATTAAAGGAAGGCATTGTAAATTTAGCAAGATGCGTGTAAGCCACAAGGAACATTTTTGCAGCATGTGTTCTTTTCTTGATGTTTTTTTAAAGCCTCATTAAAGCATGCGACGACAGCGTATCTAAATCTCAGATACAAGAGACAGACAAACAAGAATTCCAAATGTACTTTTTCCATAACTCAGCATTTATACCAGCTCAGGGCCCAATTCCATCTACTTTCCAGAGCTGATGCAGCTGCAATGCAGCCCCAAAGTAAGGGAACAAATGTTACCTTGAGGAGGCCTCCATGACTGCCCCCCACCACCACAGGATGCAATGTGTGCCCTTTTGGCGTGGCTGCACTGGTGCTGGAAAACTGGATAGGATTGGGCCCCTACTCTATATTTTGAGGGTGAAGCAATAGCAAATGGTCACCTCTGAATGAATGCTTTGTCACCACAGCTGTTTCACACCTCACCGTTTTAAAGAAAAGACACAAGAGGCCTTCTGTTTCAAGAAGAGCCTCAGCGGGTCTAAGAATGGCTCAGTGAAAACCAGAAGTTGCATTTTTTGGGGTCTAAAATGGCAATTCCAAGGCCCTCTGAGACCATAGGCACCCCCCTGCAGCCTCAGCAGGCCTCAAAAGAGCCCCTGGAGGCAACCAGAGCACAGTTCCTGTTGCTTTCAGAGGCTTCAGGTTGGGCCGAATCTGGCTCAATGCAGGTCCAGGGGACTCGCGTTGAGCCAAGTTCGCAGATATAAAATCTGCTGATAATTAGGCTTGACCTATATAGAACAATCACAACTACTATGTTAAAACACTGTTAGACATGTGGGTTTGCGTTGATTTGTGTCATGACCCTAACTGTTCCTTTAAAAAAAATTCAGATCAGTAACCGAAGGATTGTTTTTAACTGTTAGGATGCCTGTACAGCGATCCTGGTTCTACCTCTTCACGCTCTACAGTTTCCATGCAAAAGATCTTACTTCATCCAGGTCCTCATCCGGAGTTGCTGGTGTTCTGTCTGTCCTGAATGAAGCCATGGAGGAGGTTTCAGAGTCCATGGAGTCATCGTCACCACCGTAAACTGTATCCAATATATGCCTCTAAAGAAAGTGTAAAAACAACAATAACGTGAAGGTATACTCCCATGGTATGGGCAATATTCAGTTGTGGGTAAAAGCCCAGCAGTTATGTTGTATCTCTAGGAACACAAAGGCAGTTTGACTGTATTCTGGCATTGATTGTATTCTGATGGATGACGCCACTGAATCAAGACAGAGAATTGGAGCGCAATCCTAAACTGGAGTTAGGCCAGCATAAGCTAAACCTAACTGGAGTTAGGCCAGCATAAGTTTGGCCAGCACAAGGACCACCATAAAGCGTGTTTGGACAACTCACGGAGTCAGGGAGGATGGCACATGTCTGTGTGCTGTCTGACTCGGAGAGTGGTCCAAGCATACTTTACGGTGGCCCTTGTGCTGGCCAAATATTTGCTGGCTTAGTTTATGCCGGCCTAACTCAGTTTAGGATTGCGCCCTTGCTGTGATTACTGGGCCTGATCTGCAGTGGACAGAGTGATGTCACTAAATCAAGTATTCTTTAACCTGTGGGTCGGGACCCCAAAAGAGCCACAAAGCCTCATTGGGAGGTCATGACAACCGTTCAGAAGCCTGTGCAAGGCAGGGCTTGGATTCAGTCTAGTAATGGTACTGCCTTATCAAAATTGAGTTCTTCATATAATGCTGCTTGGCCTCTTCTTGCTGTCTTGCCCAGCAGTTCCTAAGGCTGCCACTGTCCAAGCGGAATCAAGGGGTTGTTATGAGGACACAAGAGGTAGGGGAAATGGGGAGGGGGTGGATTTGGTCCAGGTGGGGAGTGGGGAGGCAGATCGGCCATGGATCTTCAATCTCATACGTTATTTTTTGTGGAGGTTGTGGACTGACAAATGTTGAGGACCGCTACACTAGTGGGTCTTCTCTGACTTTACAGACATACAGTGTACTCCATAATTGCTTCTCCCACACCCCATTCTACCCAAAGTGAGGCAATTTTTTGATGCTGATACAGCTCCATGGTCTGCTGTCCATCTCACTAAAATCAGTGCAAGCAAACACTGCGTTCCAGTTTGCCACCTTACAGAATCTGTCATTCAAAGCCAGTTTTTTAACTTCATGCTTCCTTCACGCTTCCTAATGGTATTAAAATAAAATGAATAGAAAATATGAGGCATGCCCTAAGTTGACACAGCTGCTTCATCAGTGGGTTTGGATAGTGAAGCACAGATTTCAACATTTAGTACTTGCCAAAGAAATTGAAATAATCATGCAGACAGGTTGATCAATGAGAATTTAAGGCACACACATATTCCAGTATGAGTATTCCCACATAAAAGGTCACAGGAGTGCAATGCACATGGGATGTCCATAGTCAGCTGACAGCCTGATTTTTTTGGGCAGGGATTTTGCAACTCCAGACCAGATTTGCTTGGCAAGCAAAGCAGCGGATTCAAAAGTCACTGCTGTTTTTACTTGGCTCCACATACCCACAGCCGCATCCTGGATTTACTGCCATGTGTGCACATGGACTGCCTCTTTGTTACACACAATCACTGCAAAGCCTAGTGCGTGTCCTACTGAAATGGCTGGGATGATGGGGGCTGAACAGGGAATTTCTACTGGATTTGAGATTAGAATAGGGAAAACAAATGGACATCCAAAGCCTTTGCATACTTACCTTAATTGGCTTTGAACTTCTTTTATGCTTCCTACGCCGAATCAGTTTCTCTCTGTCCTGCATAAAAAGATGAAGTAACAGTTACAGCAAAAGGCAAAATTTTTCAGAAGTCAACATTGATTGTAAGCAGCAAACCACCCAAAACCACCTAAATCCTCCCCACTGATGCACCCACGCCAATGGAAGACATACTGCAACTGCAGAATGGGGACAGTCGGAAAGGTCTCCTTAGGGTAAGTGAACCTTTGTTCACTTACACCAGGAAAAGCCTCTACTGCTTTTCTAAAATGGATCTAAAATGGAAGGGGTTCGTATATTGGAGCACACGAGTGTTGTTGACTCCGCCCTGCTCCACTTCCCTCCCTGCCCCCTGCCCTACTTGAGAACTTCCCTGTTACACCCAACCCACATCACTTCCAGTGTTGTCAAACGCTACTGCTCAGGCCCCTGCGATCCCCTGGACCCCTCGCAAGGCACACCACTGCACTCTCAGAAATGCTAAATATTATTGTAACATACCTCGTCTTCAATTGATTTATAGAACAATGAGCTTACCCTAACTTTCCTTTGAAATGCTTGCCAGCTTGCATTGACTGGGCATAAGCTGTGCCTCCTGCCCCACCTTGTCCTCTGACTATTGGCTAGGAAGGGTCAGAGCAGATTCTTTGTGGTTGCCCCAAAGTCATATAACATGCTGTATAGTGAGATTGTCAGAATCTGACCCAGTTCTAATTGGAATTTGAGAATGTTTGGCATTACAAACAAAATCCTTGGATCCAGCCTGTGAGACATGTTTCCTTATTTATTCATTGTCCACCATTCACATTCTGCCTGCTTTATGATGAAGCCTTCCATTAGCTATTGCTTTGTTTTTAGTTCTTTATAAATGACAACCTACCCTTGTCAGCTCATCAATTATGTTCTGTTGTTCTATAACCTGAAGCTTCAAAAATTCAGTTTCTTGCTCATCATTAGCTTGATCCAAGTCATTGAGAGATTTTAATTTCTTCAGAGGATGATGTGATGTCATTTTTTCTTTCTGTGCAACAAACCATAACATAACATAAATAATAAACAATATAATAAAAATAATAGCTTGTTAACATTACATTTACTTAATATCCCAGATTATTACTTTTCAATTTATGCATTTTTGCCTCCTAGTGTAAATTTCCACAAATTACTGGGGTTGTTAAACTAACCCTTTAACAACCCCAATAATTTGTGGAAATCTACACTAGGAGGCAAAAACCTGGATTTAGGCCAGCACAGTTAGGCCAGTAATGTTTGGCTGGCATAAAGGACACCGTAAAGTATGTTTGGACCACTCTCGGAGTCAGAGAGGCCAGCACACAGACATGTACCATCCTCCCTGACTCAGAGAGTGATCTAAACTCGCTTTATGGTGACCCTCATGCCAGCCAAACCTTGCTAGCCTAACTGTGTCAGCCTAACGCCACGTTAGGATTGCTCCTTAAGTGATATCTTCAGGGCTCAAGCATTAAGGGGGAATGAAAGGGAACAATTTACCCAGGCCTGTAGGTCCTGGGGCTCAAGGTGGGCTGCTAGCCCATTACTATGTGGGAAAAATGAAGCTCACTCATAGATCATGCTAGACTATGCTTGTGCAAACCCATTTCCCTATATTTCTCTGGAGTATCCAGATTTTGATTTGCAGAAGCTGCTCAGAAGCCGTGTAAGTATAGGCACCCTTCACTGAGTGCAGGGGATATATTCTTGAAAATCAGCATGTATTTCAAAAATGTATCAATTCAAAATCGAACACACCCAAAGCCAGCTTGGTGTACAAGGAGGAGTACCAGGAAATGTTATTGTATTATTTTGAAGACTACAATATGTGTAAATTAGGTTTCAGCATTCATTTTCAAAGTGATCTGCTTTGAAAAACACACACATTTAGATCAACACATGTAAAACAGGAGGTACTGTCAATCCCTGGCATATGTGAATTTGCTAGTCACACGCCCACAAGGAGCAAGGTTGAGACCACCTCGTGCCATTTGCAAAGTGGATCTCGCTTTCCACAATCTTTGTTGCCTCTGTAAAGTCTCTGCTGACCAGCAGAAACAGCAGAGACATTTAAAATGACTAGTGCGCAACACTTTGAAATGGGCAGGGAAAGCTTCTGAGGCTTTCCCTGGCCATTTCAAAGTGCTCTGTGCTGATTGTGGGTGCCATTCTGAATGTCTCTGCTACACACAGGAACTGTGCAATCAGCACAGAGCACTTTGAAATGGCCGGGGAAAGAAGCTTCCCCCAGCCACTTCGAAGGAGTCAGCAGGGAAGACACCCCCAACCCCCTAAACTGCTGGTATGGAACCCCATTAATCCCACAGGATCAATGGTTCCATACCCGTGAATTTGCTACCCATGGAGTTTTGCTTAACCCCCACAGATACTGGGGATTGAGGGTACTTGTACATAATGCGCACCATTCTAAACAGTAAGCTATTGGCCCAGGTCTTCTTCCAGAACAGAGAGAGAGAGAGTGTGTGTATACAAAACTCTGAGATGTGCAGCTTGAAAGTCAGAGACATACATCTCACACTGTATTACATGTTCTCTCAATCAGGAACACTGCAATCTTCCCAGGTTAGTGGGAACAAGGGTTGCAGATCAAATTTTCAGAAGTCAGAACGTATGTGAGCAAATAAGTTAGGCCTCTGGTTTCCAGACCAGGTAGTACTTTGGCTACCATCTCAGCCAGCCCATTACAGGATTAGGGGCATGCAGGAGTCTGTCCCATTCGCTTCCCAGCATGCCTCTCCCATGAGGCACATGGTGACAGATCAGGGGCGGCTACACAGGCAGGACTGGAGGCTGGATCTGGGGCAACAGAGTGTCATGGTGGCAGATCAAGAAGCAGCCGGTCATATCACAATAGGTGCATGCAGGAGGAAACACAAGACAGATTCCCACATCAGGATAGGGCAAATTGCTCTTAATTAGATTAAAAACATTAACATCTCTTTCTGCCCCTCTTTCTTTTCAAGCATTTAAGTGTAAAAATGCATGCATGCTGCTGCTGCTCTCCTCACCCCCACTGTGGTCTGTATCCCCATTTCTGGTTTTGAAAAACAAGTCACAGTATGTACACAGTATGTCTTGTTTGTGTCCAGAAAAGCAAGCAAAACTGTATCTCTGGAGTTGAAAAAACACAGCATCCTAGTGTGGGCGTTGCATACTCAGTCTGTTTTCTAAAATGTGTATTTATATTAAAACAGATTACTCCTATAAACTTTAATCTCTGGAGAATTAGTCATCCGGCTTTGCTTGCAGGAAGGAATGAAAATGAATCCCAGCTCATTTACTGGCAGACTAGGATTGACTGAACAGATCTTTCAATGTAGGCTGAAACCAAGCTTTGTTTAGTTCTCTCAATTTAAGAAAAATGCAGCGGTGTGTAAGGGGTGATGCAGAGAAAATGCGGGGGGGGGGGGGTGATTTATGTCTTGTTTTTGTCCCAGGCTCTTGTTTCTCAATTTCCATTTGCACAACAACAGTAAAAAAATTGGAAGTGGGCCTTATCCCTTTAAAAATGGAGGACATCGTTTAAGAAGGGTTCTGACTCTAGTGGGTCAGTAATCTCCTACGTGCGATGTGGTGTGGAGTCATTAATGGGATAATCCCTTCCCACCATTGTACAGTAGGAATCTTGTACACGTATATTGTACAGTAGGAATCAGCAGTGGGTGCTGTTATTTGTAAGTTCTCTTCTGCTGCACTCAGTACAAACCATTTCTAGGTTTTCTTTTGCGATTGCTTTGAGTTTATCCTCCATGCGCTGCAACGATTGCATGAGTTCATCGTTTCTCTTGGAGAGGCACTTATTTCTTTCCAGGAGAGGTTTGCATTGTTTTTCAGCTTCCCGAACACGTTTCAACTGCAATAATAATAATAATAATAATAATAATAATAATAATAATAATAATAATGCCTTTCTTCAGCATTCAATCATTGCCCAATGATTATTTACAAGACTAATAACATAGTAAATTCTAGGCTATCTTTGTCCAAAGGCAAACAGTAGTTTTGATTTGCTCCAGCATTGTCATTCATCCGGAACGCTGGGCGGGAGGAACGAGTGAGCGGCAGCCCGCCCGTTGCATTCCGGTCCGTTTTGCCATCTTCCCCGCCCCCGCCGTTCCTCCCGCCCAGCGTTCCGGCTGAATGACAACACTGATTTGCGCCTTCAGCGTGCTGAAGATAATTTGAAAGAGGGCTTGCTGTCTATGGTGTGAACACGCACCACATTTTTGCCTCTGGTTTGCAGGGTTTACTTACATACACAAAAAATTGCAAAACCTGTTTGATCAGAGGCAGCAGCAGAAGCAAAGAAACATGTGTCGACATGGAAAGCGATGCCCTTCTCAAATCACAAGAAGAGCCCTGCTGGATTAGGCCAAAGTCCCATCTATTCCAGCTTCCTGTATCTCTCAGGACTTAAGGGAGCTCAGTAGACAACAAGATGCTTGCCACTCCCCTGCACCCGACATTCTGAAGAAGCCCACTATTAATGTAAGGAGGTTGCAAAAACCATCATGTCCTATAGCCCGCATTGGACTTTTCCTCCAGAAATCTGTCGTCCCCTTTTAAAGGCATCTAGGCTAGATGCCATAACCACCTCCTGTGGCAAGGAGTTAAGTACCTGCAGGTACTTAAGTACATAGCTTAAGTACCTGCTAGTAAAAAATTAATTCTTTTTATCTGTTTTAACGCTTCCAACACTTAATTTCAGTGGATGCCCCCTGGTTCTGGTATTGTGAGTGAGGGAAAAGAACATCCCTCTATTGACTCTATCCCTCCCGTGCATAATTTTGTATGTCTCAATCATGTCCCCGCTCAAGTGCCTTTTTTCCAGACTGAAGAGCCCCAAATGCTGCAGCCTTTCTTCTTAAGGGAAGTGCCCCAGCTCCTTAATCATTTTTGTCGCTCTCTTCTGCACCTTCTCCACTATGTCCTTTTTGAGATGTGGTGACCAGAACTGTATCAATATTCCAGATGTGGCCTTACCATCAATTTGTACAATGGCATAATAACGTTGGCCGTTTTATTCTCAACCCCTTTTTTAATTACCCCAAGCATGGAATTGGCCTTCTTAATTGCTGCTGCACACTGGGTTGACACCTTCATCGAGCTGTCCACCAGCACCCCAAGATCTCTCTCCTGAGCTGTCACAGACAGCTCAGAACCCATTAGCTTATAGGTGAAGTTTTGGGTTTTTGCCCCAATGTGCATCACTTTACACTTGTCTATGTTGAAACGCATCTGCCATTTGGCTGCCAATTCCCCCAACCTGGAGAGATCCTTCTGGAGCTCTTCACAATACTTTCTGGTTTTCACCACCCGGAAAAGTTTTGTGTCATCCACAAACTTGGCCACCTCACTACTTATCCCTGTCTCCAGCTCATTTATGAACAAGTTGAAAAGCACCGGCCCCAAGACAGATCCCTGGGGCACTCCGCTTTTCACCTCTCTCCATTGTGAAAATTGCCCATTGACAATTTTCTCTCTGTTTCCTGGCCCTCAACCAATTCTGAATCCATAAGAGGACCTGCCCTCTTATTCCCTGACTGTGAAGTTTCTTCAGCACCCTTTGGTGGGGAACTGTGTCAAACGCCTTCTGAAACATTGAACTTTCAACTGTCTTAAAAACAAGAAATAATTTAAGATATTTATATCCCATAGTGAAGCTTATAAAATTATGCATGTTGTGTTCAGAGAATGGAGGGAGACAGTTGACTTCATTTAGGCTCAATTCAGGCAGTTCACTTGAATGGGAAAATAGAATTTATACCACCATCCACGGAAGTTAAAAAAGTAGACTTTCCCGATTTCCTCTAGCTTTTAAATCCAGCAATATAGGATTTACTAGTACAAGCCACCGCCCCAGTAAGCATGTTCTCTTTGAAATCTTTGTCTTTTTTTGCAACGCAGCCTCTCCAGATATCATTCCAAAATGGCAAAGTGCACACACCAGTTCATTCCGTTCATCCACAAGCAGCGTGTTCCTGTCCTCCAGTTTCCGTATAGTAGCATTGAGTTCTGCCATCCTTTTCTGGTTTCTACGAAGGTCCTGAAAAGAAAGAAACGTTTGATCATTTCATACCAGAGTGGCCAACGGGCAAACAGCTAGTAACACACACACACACACACACACACACACACACACACACACACACACACTATTTTCCCATGAGACACTTTTAAATGTTGTAGTTCTGCCATGGGAACATCTTATCTGTGGGTTCTGGCCATGGCATGGTTGTAATAATAGAATGGAGTTGGAAGTGACCCACAAGGTCATCTAATCCAACCTCCTGCCTGTACCGGGAAATCCTCCTAGAGCTTCTCCAGCAGGTGTCTGCCGAGCCTCTGCTTGAAGGTCTCCAGTGAGGGAGAATCCACCACCTCCCTCAGCAATCTGTTCCACTGTTGAACCGCCCTTACAGTCAGGAATTTCTTCCTGATGTCCAACCGGTTTGTAAACATTGATCTTAAAGACCAATCATTGGACTGGAAGTATTCCACATGAAATCATTCTTTCTGATCCTGGCCAGACAACCCTGCACCAGCCAGCCCCTTTGGCCCTTGAGGAGCAGCAGTGGCATCGGTGCCAAATGCTGAAGAGCTGAGAAATGCTGTCTTGATTCCGGCTTCGTGAGGCTTGTTATTGGGAAGGAGTGCCCTAAAAGGGCTGCCCCAGATGAGGCAAGGGTAGTAAGGTGAGCAGAAAAAGAGAAGTGACAAGAGGTTGGAGAGAGAAGGATTGCTGAAAGAAGGAACAAGTGGAAGAAAAGGATGAGGTCAAGGAAGATGAGATGCCCACAGGGGCACAGAAGACCATTTATCACTCACACATTCACATAACAAAGCAAGTAAATTATCCATCAGTAAATGATGATTTTCAATTGAAGTATCGTATAAGCACCTTTGCGAGGTCTCCTTTTCTTTCCCCTCTTATGTATGTTTGGTACCTTCTTTCTTTCTTTTAAATGTTCAATTTTGCTATGTCATTGCCCAACACTTTAGTATTGTCCTTGTATGTGAGAAAGTTCTGCCAGTGTGGGGGCTTGGGAGGCATGGGGAAAGTGGGAGGGAGGCAGAACGGGGCTCGGCCCCATGGGCGGGCTGGCCTGGGGAGAGGGGCGGAGTCCAGATCTGGCCATTTGGTCGGATCCTAGTCCCCATCTCTAGTCCGTGTGGCCTCAATCGAGACTGCTCAGACCTGCACCAGCTTTTTCTTAGCGCAGATCTGAGCAGCTCCATAGGGCTGCCTGGAGCTTATACCGAGGCAAGGGGACAAATGCTCCCTTGCCCCGTGGGGAGCTCCAGATGCCTCCTACCCTAAGATGCAGCGCAGGCCAGCTGGCCTGCCTGCTCCCACACAGGTTAGGATTGGGCTGTGTGGGAAGTAGAAGGTAGCGGTGATTCAATTGTATTGGATTATTAAGCTCTGTACAGCAACCAGGGTCTTTACTGGGGTTAGCTGAAGGAACTGCTTAACACACCAGTCTTAAATGTGCTGAGTTGTTTTGCACTTGGACTGCTTACAAGAAAGTTCCTTGATAGGAATGACAGATTCCAGGGAAGGCAAAATGCATCGCTTCCATCCTTAGGCAAGTCACTCCCTCTGAGCCTCAACCCTTATGAATAATAACAGTGACCATGCTGAATTGTTCCAGGTGTTCTTGTGCTAACACAAATTAAGTGCTTTGAACATTTTCATGTGCAACATAAATACTAAGCATTACTCCTCTGTAACAATTGTAATAGTAGTGGCAGTTGTACTACGGGATTGTGCTCAGCATTGTAATTAGTACACTGAAATACATCCCTAAACCCACCACAAGAGGGCACTTTTTATACATCACAAATGGATGCTTCAGCAGGAAAATGATGCAATAAGTGGGCAAAGCAGTTACTATCAAAGCCTGGATGTCTCTGTGATGAAATAGAAACTCCTGCTTACAGGACTGCTGCAGTGTTCAGAGCCATCTCCTGCTCTGCCTGGGATCTCTCTTTTGGGACTGCTCATGTTACATTCAGCCTCCTTGACTAGGAAAAGTTGCTCATCCAAAGCCTCTTTCTGCAGCTGAAGCTTCTGAACATAGCCAGTCTGGGTCTCCAGTTCTTTCTCCAAGGAAAAGATGATTCTGTCCTTCGCTTTGATTTCATCCATCTGAATCAAGACATAGGAAGACCGTGTTATTTCATGAGTACAGCAATGAGGGGACATGTTTATATACAATTTCCAAGAGAATCCCTTTAGGAGGTTTCATTTATTGTGATGGTTCCGACGCTCCAAAGCTCCAGAGCATAAAGTATCTGAGCATAAAGCACACTAAGATTAACTGGTCTACGTTCAAATGCAGATTTGATCTACTCTTACACATTTAGAGGTCAATCCTAACCGACTTTCCAGCACTGACATCGCTGTGCCAGTGGGGCATGTGCTGCATCCTGTAATGGAACAGTAGTCACAGAGGCCTCCTCAATGTACGGGAATGTTCGTTCCCTTACTCGAAGCTGCATTGCCCTTATGCCAGTGGTGGGAAGTTGGTTAAGACTGCGCCCTTAGTCAACTGCTTCTGCCTATCCATTTGCACTCCTGTGGTTGTCACTTTTGATGATAGAGTCCAAGTTGTGCCTTGAATGGCTGCATGACGGGCCTAAGTACATAATGCAAAACTGGCCTTGTTACTTCATCATGCTGCTTGGAAAAACAGTAGCTATCGGCTTTCTGATTGTCATGACCTCTTACACACTGCTAGGTGGCACCCTTCCCTTCCTTCCACACAATAACTAAAGAGCTTACGAAAATATTTTCCTTGATGAAGATGATGGATTGAACCTACTGTTGTGCTCAGGATTTAAGGGCCATTCATAAGACAGTGTGTGGCAACCTTGTGGTGGAGCTACCCAAAATTAAATTATTGGGCAGGGCAATCCATCCCCCCTTCAGCTGATGTAAATCACTTGTAGGGCAGGGGGAGGGTGTTCCGGTGGGTGGGACAGCTCAGGGAGGGGCATGACTGTGGCTGTTAGGTTGCATCCAAGCCCCTGTCCCCTTGCACTTGCGCCTGCTAAACAGCAGGTGCTGATCTGATCAGGCCCATCGGGGCAGCTGGCACCTCCCCAGGGGTAAGGGGATGAACGTGGGGGCTTGTGCCGGCCTAACGTCAGGTTAGGATTGTGCTCTAAGGGATTTACTGACCAGATCTGCCTCCCTCAGATAGGGGCTGTGGTTGGTGCATCAGTCGAAGATTTGGGAAGGTGCTCCTGGGTGCGGCTGTGAGAAGCACCCCCAAATGGCGAGCCTGACTTTTCACGGGGTGTGGTGCCCCATCTAGGACAGACTGTCCACCCAAATCCAAGTTGGCTCTCCTGCAATACTTCCAATTTATTTGGAATGACTCTCAGGGTGCAATCCTATGCAGCGCCGGAATGGCGAGGCTGATGTGGCAGTGCCATATCCGACACTACATAGGAGAGGCCGGAGCCCCCCCAACCACGGCAAATGGGCGTTTGCCCCCTTACTGTAGGAGAGGCTCCAGCCTCCCCTATGTGCTCCTTGGATCTGCGCCTGCTAAAGAGCGGGTGCAGATCCAAGGAGACCGCGTGGCCTGAATCTGGGCCTCACGGCCGGGCTTAGGAGGTAGCCACCTCCCAAACCCACCCACGTCCCGCCCCCTGCCTCCCTCTAATCCCCGTGCCTCCTTGGCATGGAGCCTCCCTCGTGCCAACAGGCTTCGGTCAGTGCAAGAGAGGCTCAGCGAGGGTGTAGCAGGGCCAGTGCTGCCTGCAGTGCCGGTCCTGTTGCTCGAGCGCTGACGCGGGGGTGCAGATCGGCGCCCCCGTGTCAGCGCTCTGCCCCTTGCGTCAACGCAATGACATAGCGTTGACGCAAGGGGCGCAATAGGATTGCGCTGTCAGTTTATTAGCCCACACACAGTCCCATCACTGAGCTCAGTTTCTAGTGCAGGTCTTCCGTGGCTTCCCCAGAATCAGATGCAAAAGGGAGGAATATCTGGGTGTCATCAGCATCAGCATACTGATGATATCTCAGCCCCAACTCCCATCTGCGGGATGTGTGGAGGAGGGGGGGCATCTTAAGTAACACTACCCAGATTTTACAGCCAATACGCTCCTACGCCTTCACTATGCACCTGTGACTGAAGGCTTCACATTGGGATAAACCCATTAAAATATTAAGCAAATCAGCTCCTCTAAGCCGCTTGGTATCGAAGTCAAGTACTAACCAGCCTGCGGATATCTCTTTCACTCTCCCATTTGATCTTGGAGATTGCTTCCTGGTGGGATTGGTGCTCACTCCGAAGATCCCCGGCTTTGATCTTATCAGCCTGGATCATGTTGTTAAGAGCTTCGTCCACCTGCTTTTTGGCAGACTTCAGTTCCGTGATTTCCTGCAAAAGTTTAAGGCGCTCAGAGTCAAATTGTTTCCTGGCCTCTTCGCGAGCCTCAATGGTCAGTGCTGTCCGTACTTTGTCGCTGCTCCCTTCCCGCAATGCATACAGTGCGGACTTGAGCCTCTGAATTTCACTGTCTCTGATTTTCATGGTCCGTGCCATTTCTTGCTCATGCTGTTTGATGAGATTTTCCCGCACAGCCTGGAGTTCCTTCATCTTCTCCTCGTGGAGCTTCGCTTTCAGTTCAGTGATCTGCACCGTTTGCTTGCGTTGCTCCAGCTCCCGGATCCGCTTTGTTTCTTGGGTTTTCTCCCTTTCAAGCTTATTTACCTACAGAATAAGAAAATTCAAAAAAGCAAGAAATTAGTTGCAACCAAACTATAATAATAATAATAATAATAATAATAATAATAATAATAATAATAAT
>JAJKFI010000005.1:26986584-26998315 GCA_029204185.1 Lerista edwardsae
TATATAGATTATTATTATTTATTTTAAGGAATTTATATCCCACTGTTCCAGTTAATAACTGCATAAGGTGGCTTACAATAAAAGCAAACATAAAGCCCAGAATTGCAACCCACCTCAAGAGTTTGGGATGAAATGATCAAGATCTTTAAATAGAGTATAATCACTTTCAAAGCAGAAATAAGCGGCAAGGAGACGAAAACTCTAGTAAAGAACTTTAATTTTTTTGTTGTATAGTTTTAGCAGGCTGTGGCTATGGTGGTGTGTCGTGACAAGCTTCTGTGCTTCAAAATTTACCATGACACCACCATTGATGAGTGGGTCATAGCCTCAACAGCAATAACATTTAAACTGACAATGGCTGTACTGTACAGTAGTGCACTGTAGTAATAGGGGGGAAAGAGGATAGAATATTTCCTAATATGCATCCCTCTGTTTTATAACTAATTCTTTGTTGGCTTCAGCCAGGACTCTCCTCTTGAGGTTGTTCTCCTGCTAGCCTCAGCTTTAAAATATTTTATAGCAGTGGTTCTCAAACTTTTTAGCACTAGGACCCACTTATTAGAATCTGCCCAGGACACACCGGAGGAGATGGCACGGCTGAAAGTGCCGCCACTGTGACACCAGAGTCTGCTGCTATCCTGAGAATGCAGCAATAAATATTTCTCAGCCATTTTCCAACAGGAAAGTGCATCAGAAAAGGAAAAAAAAGCCTATTTAATAGGCTAATAAAAAATAAAAAGCCTAATAGCAAAGTGCATCAGAAAAAAAACACATATTTACAACCTTGACACAAGCAAAACAAGCATACAGCCCTCCCCCTTTCTAGATCCCATCTTCCCATATTGTCAATATCACAACCCTAGGTGTTTTGTGACTCACGTGAAATTGGCTCGCAATCCACTGGTGGGTCTCGACCCACAGTTTAGGAATTATTGCTTTACAGAATACAGTAGTGCCATTTTAGGAGGACGGAGGGGCTGTCACCCACCCCTGGGTGATTAATGTCCAGAAGCAACCACATCCCCACTATTATGAAGAATAAAAAGTAAGGCCAGCAAAGATTGTCAATCCTGTCCTCCTTAAAATCTCTTCGGCCTCTGCTGCTGAAACCAGTGAACTTAGACTTCACTGTCTTATGTGCAAAGCTTGCCTGCAAATAAAACATGTTTGGTTCTTTCTTTAACAAAGCAAGCTTAAGTAGCCTGCAGCAAATGGGGGGAGGGGAGGGGGGAGACAGAACGAAGTGGCAATTGTCAGTACAAATCCCCTTATCTTCCAGGTTTTTGGCAATTAGCCCACAGTTCCTAAGTGAACCGAACTGCTAATTTTTGTTTGAGTGCTAAAGCATCCGTGCCAAACACTTAAAAAGAAAAAAAAAATGCTGTCTGTCATGACTGAAAAAATGGTACTACTGCACATGCTGCATTGATGAGGAAAGTTGGAATTCCGCCTAGAGTTACACATGGATAAGTTCCATTGACCTGAGTGGGTCTTCAGTGCATAACTTGTGGGCAGGCCTGCAGCCAAGGAAGGCCTGCATAGCTTTCCTTTCCTTCAAAATTCTTCTCTGTTCAGATTGACTGCAAATTAATGCCTATAAATCTCACTGGAGTGTGTGAGGAGAAATCCTCCAGAGAATGCTACCCGGCCAGATAAGAATGCAGCCTAGAAGTCTCTCTTTCATCCCAGCCATCCTGCAATTAAAGAAACTGATTTTCACAGAGTTGGCTGATGGTCCTCTGGGGTTAATAGAAACCTTGATGTATGGACAACCCAGGAAAGTTTTCATGAAAAACAACCGCATGTAAGTTTAAAACACGGCTGCTTAATTATGGAATGTGGTGGCAGCTAAGATTTGTTTTGCCCAAGGCAATGTTCATAGTGGGAGAATTAGAAAGTCGAGGTCATAGGCGTTAAGTACAGCTATTGAGAGAGAGGGAGAGGGAGAGGGAGGGAAATAAAGGCTGTGGTGCAACAATGGGCTACTCAGATCGGCACCAATGAAACCACAGTAAATTCTGTGTAAGGCTGACTCTGTGTTTACAACATGCCTGGGCCAGCACAAGGGACTAGCATTGGCTGAGCATGCAGTTTGGATTGTGCTCTCAGGAGCAAATCTTCAGCCCACATGAGGAGAAAAAAAAGGCATGCTTTGCCATTTGTAATTTGACTTGTCTTCTTTTGAATCACCTCTCCTTTACATCCAATTCTCTACTCACCTTAGACTTCTCCTGATGAAGTTCGATCTGAATGTCTGTTAGCTTGGTCCTGAGATCTTCATTGGCCGCTTGTAAGGACATAATCAGTGCCTCGGGCTTTTCAGCCTTGCTGCGTCCTTTTTTTGACATGGCTGTTGGCTATTGCAAGTCTGTGCGTGAGAATCTGTTTTCAAATAGGAACGGCCATTTTTGATGTCTTTCCATCCAAGTTGTCCCAGCACCTACTGTGTGACGTTCCTAAAGGTTCCCTCATCAGCTCTCAGGGCAGTCCTGTGAGAAAGAAGATGGCATGGTATTTGTGACGTCGGTCTGGCAATACAAAGTAAAGACAATCCAGAAGCTGAAAAAGGATGGTAATTCATTCATGACCAAGTTCCAAGTATGTTGCCCACTTCTGCTAACTTTTACTGCAAGGACATCAGGATGATGCAAAGCTCATACTGTGTGCATAGGCATGCATTGCACCCACCAGTGGTGAGGCTGGAGAACAAGGTGCTAGAAAGAATGTTTTATTCCTAATACAAATGGGTTCCCAAGAGCAGCACTTCCATTTCCCCCAAAGGTATGATCGGCAGAATATCACGCCACAGGAAAACTAAGCTCCTCTCATTACGCAGGACAGGGTGGAGGAAAGGTGCCAAGGGAAGAGGCGAGCACGGTGGGCGCTAGCTGTGGCAGGGCACAGCAGCATGGAAAAACCCGCCCGCTTTTCAGCCTCCCACCCTCCCTTGCAGTTGGATCACTCCTTAATGGAGCAATTTAGGGTGCAGGGAGGTGTGGCTGGGCGATGCTTAAGGGCGGAACAGCCGCCATGGGGGAACGGTGATTTTGCCCCACCTCAGGCACGCTGTGAGCCAAGAATGGCTCTGACAACATTATAACACACAACCACTGCTGCACAAGCAATAGCCTAAATTTTAGTCCTCACAACTGAAAGAGAAAAAAAAAGCAGCATTGCTGATGCCTGGAAAAACACATAAGCATTCAAGGACCCATATTTTTATTCAGCAGCACTATTTATGACCCAATCCTATTGGATCCAGCCGCCAGCAGGACCCGGATCCTGCGAGTGGCAACTGCTGCACAGCAGCGGTAAAGGGTGTTCCAGCAATATCCAGGACATCCTGTGCATGGCGGTGGATTACTCGCCACCTCCCAGAGCAGGTAGAACCGCAGGGGAAGCTAGAGAGGGTGGGGAAGCGAGAAACAGGGAGGGGAGGGGCAAAACGGCAAGGGCAGATTGGGGAAGGGAGGCTGCAGGATTGGGTGGATCTGGTGCTGATGGTACGTGCAGTCTCCCTACTCCCTTTCTCTCCTTGGATTTACGCCAGTGAAATTGCTGGTGCAGGTCATTGTGCCATTACAGGTGGCTTATGGAAGTCTAAGAGGATTCAAATAGTCTTTCCCCCCACCAAGACCATGTCCGCAACCCCCTGCTAGATACAGCATGCCAGTTTTGGGCGCAGGTACACAGTGGGGAGGGGAAGGGATAGGATTGGGCTATTAGTGTCACAAATGAAATTATCATTATTTTGTGCTTCTCTCCTCATGCTCTTTCAATCTAATCTCAACAATATAATCATAACATGCTCATAGCAGCTATGAAACATTTCTCTGTAAGTATTATGCAATCTCCTGGAAATCAAAGCACATTCTCACTGGCAAGTTAAGAATCTGATGACTACATCCACCTCTGTTTAGTGGACTCTCAACTCCAGGGTAACCTTTCAGCCCAATATGGCTTCCTGGGATCAGTGGATAGAAGCACTTTTTTCAATCAGAGCTTTTCCATTTACATAATGGCCTTAGGATGTCATTTCTCCGTTTCAGCTGAGTTTCATTTAGCATCGGTAATTGATGTGTTAACTGATTAATAGCTTAACTACAAATTAAAAACAGATCTGTGATTAAGTAGAAACCAGCCACATTTTATAACCATTTTCAGGATCTGTGCAGCTTTTCTGCCATCTTGATTTCAAGCCGTCTGTCTACGTGATTGAAGGAGCCTCCCAGAGGGTGCCTATATGAACTGTACAGAAGACACAAGAATGGGACAAGAGGAGAAGAAGGGAGGCAAACACTATTTGAACGCTTTTCTTGTCCTCTCTGGATGTGCTTTTCTACATATTTGCTGATATGGCTCAAGATTGATTCATAGGAGTCAAGTTACCGAATTACAAACTGGGGATCTGCTCTAATCCTTTAAAATGATGTAGCTACAGTGTCGTCTTTCCATTTTTTCCTGTCCTTTTGCCCGTACTCACCCCACCCTTCTGCTGTAACATGCAGGACCCCAGAGAAAGGAAAGGACAGGGGATGTCTTGATAGGGGACAGCCAGAATGGATCTGCAACTGGCAGTTGTATCTATACTAGGACTTTCCTAACATGGAAGCGACATAGCATAAGGGGCCACACCACTTACTGGCCAATCCTACCAGGGCCTTACTGCGGCAACCTGCCACCAAAACTCCTGAAACAATGGTGCAAAATTTGCTCCATTGTTCACCGGGCTGGGCATGCCCTTGTAGCCTATATGGCAGTCCCAAAGCCCAATACAGTTATCTTCCAGTACTGTGGTCTATACAATTGGACCTGTAGCTGTTGATCACAGAAAAGTATGGCCTGAAATTTCTTTATGACGGCATGTGCAATGGATTTAATTGTAAGCAGTACAAACATTCAAATTAAGGGAAAGGGGAAGGAAAGAGAACTAGAGTCAAATTTATTTCACAAGACACGTAGGGCTCACTTCTATGGGCCTTACCATGGGTGGTACACTCATACTGCCCAGGCAAATTTTGCTGTAAAATGCCTCCAATGCCATAATCGTAAGTCATAAGAACATAAGAAGAGCCCTGCTGGATCAGGCCAAAGGCCCATCTAGTCCAGCTTCCTGTATCTCACAGCGGCCCACCAGCGGCCCACCCCAGGGAGGCATGAGACAACAAGATGCTTGGATCCTGTTGCCACTCCCTTGCACCTGGTACTCTGAAGTAGCCTACTACTAATGTAAGGAGGTTACAACCCATCATTGCCTATAGCCCATGATGGACTTTTCTTCCAGAAATCTGTCCAATCCCCTCTTAAAGGCATTATCGCTGGCAGCAGAGCAGCACCGCTCGCCGGTGATGTGGCCTTTCTGAGAGGAGTGGGAGGACATTCTGGGGCGGGAGAGGGGTGGACGGGGGCAGGACCAGCAGCAACTCGTACTACTGGTTCCCGACCTCTGTAAGGCTGCATGGCCTTTCACGGAGGCCCTTGCTTCTGTGCTGCTAAATAGCTGGAGAAGAAGTGAATAGACTGTTTGCCACCTTGCACCCTTACCGTGGGGAAAAAGGACAAAAGCCCCTGGCTACCGCTGTGCTCCCGGGTGGTCGGACACCATAGGATTGGGCTGTTATTTAAAGCATGGATTCTAATGAACAGCTTGAGCTATAGAATGGAATTCCTTTAGAGCAGGGGTGTCTGCCTTCCTTGGCTGCAGGTTACTCCACAATTTGAACTCTCTAATAACACTGCAGATGACACACATCACTGACTGCAGCCCTGCAGTCTGAGCGTTGCTCCCTGTGCGGGATGCACTGTTATGGAGGAGCAGTGGCCCATAAAAGATGGATGCTTGTGCTTCCGAAATAAGATACCCTGGCTGTTTATGCCTGAAAGCATAAAGCAGTATGATTAAACATCATGCCTACACAGATGGAATGTCTCAATGCTACCCAGATAGCATGGAGACAAGGGAGAGGGGATCATATTGCCATGGTCAGCTGCTGCAGGAAGGCTCGTTTCTGTGAAGACACAGGAAAAAGATGAAAGAAAGGGAGAAGGGGTGTATGAAGAGGTGCAGGAAATGAGTTTGGAGATGCCTTCAAAAGGGCTTGCTTATTTCCTTTTGGTTTATCAGGTATAAAGAGTAGATTGCTTTCCTTCTGTAGACAGATATTTGTTTGGCACATGCATTTAACTTGCAAATGTATGCAGGCAGCCTCGACACACTGCACTAGTGAGATAACAAGCTTTAGCATTAATGCATTGGCCAGGCTTGGGAGCCAGCCTTAGAATGTGCTGACTTGGCATTCTTGATAGCCATAGGGGTGAGTTGCTTGGTGCTCTTAATAGTAATTAATATAAATATTAGGATTTTGAATTAGGTCTATAAGAACCAAGTGAAGGAGCAAAAGAACACACCAAGATTCCAGCGCACAACATAAAACATAACTAACCTGAACAATTTACAAATAGTCGTAGCTGGAGTCCGCGCTCCAGTTTTGTAGTGCAGACATGCACCAATTAATCTAGATGAGTGTGGTAAAAGTGAAAACAGAGTATACAGCAACCAGTGAAGGTAATCAGCGATTCAAAGTGATCTGAAGCAAGAGTTCAGCGGATGCATGTAAGGAGGGCAGAATATTCAGTGAGTAATTAGGGTGCAATCCCACTTCAGAGTGCAAATTAACCTCAGAGGGAGTTATAGATGATAATGATGATTTATACTGTGCAATCAATGTACATGGCTCTGTTCAACATTTCATTTTTTTTTAAAAGGCAGATCCCTGTATTCAAGGAGCTTAGACTGCATTCTTAAAGGTTAAAATAGATTAGAACTACAGGCATGTCCAGGTATCCACTGGGGCTCTGTTCCAGACCCCTGCTCCCCATGGATACCTGAAACCGTGGATACTGGGGATTTTTTAAAGATAGGGGGAACATCAATGGTTTTGCTGCAACAAGCCCAGAGCCCGGGGCCTTTGTGCCCCCTGCGCCCCTCCTTAGGTCCCCCCTCAGGTGATGTATGGTATTTAGTCAGGGCCTGAATAGAGAGTTTGTTAGCTGCTTAACAGGGATTAAAAATACAGACTTCACCTGCAGACATGACTCATAAAGAAAGGGTCAAGGAAATAGAAGTGGTAGAGGAAGCAAATTATATGAGGAGAGAAGGCTGTGGGGAGAGGAGCCTTTAATCTCATCCTGAGGGTAAAGATGAGTGTGGCATAGATGTCAGGGAGAGACCATCCCAGTAATATGGGGAAAAACATGAAAGCTGGAGGTTGATGCCAGACAGGTGAAGACTGTAAGATAAAATACGCAGGAGGGAGATAAGCCACTCTTCAGGTAATAGAGGCACTTGAAGGGTAATTGGAGAAGCTTGATCATGGGTGGAAGATGGTACTAAGACAGAGAAGGGGTCTCAAAACTACGGCCCGGAGGCAAATCCAACCCCCCCCACAAGATTTTAAATAGCCCTGAACAACTATTTTTTGTCAGAGCATTTGCTAATATTTGACATTTTTACTCATTATATATCATTTTTTAATTTAAGCATGGCATTGTTTCTTTGTAATTGTCACATTTCTCTTTAGTTCTGAATCATATTGTGCTGATTACAAAAAGAAGATCCAAGTAAAACTTATTCATTTATAAAACTGATTTTTTTTCCAGCATGCAAAAATGTGTAAAATACACAATGTGGCCCCCATACAGAAAGGTTTGGAGACCCCTGGGGTAGAGGAAGCTAAGGAATGACACATGGGAGTGGAAGAGACTCTACATACAGTACATGAATTGGTGTGCTAATGTTTGTCCCATTTTGTTTCAATTTGACATATCTTAACTCTCTATCATCGATATCCTTCTCAAGTGCTATGCAGTGACTGGCTGTACTGCCCTAAAGCCACAGAAAAGAGGAACAGACAAAGGCTGCAATTGGATGACTTTCTGATCCTTGAGCAGCAGGGGAGGCAAAATAGACTTCTAGGGAAGGAGTGGATGGAAGAAGCAGGTTCCTAAGAAAGCAGGGCACAAAAGGAAGCAGGCCCAGGAAAACAGAAATAGATGGACTATGAAAGTAAACGAATGAAAAGAAAAAGGCCAATGGGAGGAGAAGGAAAATAGGGAGAGAGAATGGGCAGTGGTGAGAGTTGCTTGCAGCCAAAAGTTGCAGCGATGCAGAAGGCAGAGTTCATGTATTGATTTAACACTAACAGCCAAATCTTTGACTGGAAGCCTCTAGTTTTAGAATCCGAATAACAGTCTCTTTCTCTGCAGCAAATACTCAGCAGCTAGAAGATATACCTTAATATATCAGCTTTTTCATTCCAAAGAACAAATACCGTACTGTATACAGGTTCCATTAAAAAATAAGTCACCTCCAAAGGTGCCCTAACATCTCATCAACCATCTCTCCCTGGCAGTTTGAAACTAATGATATAGGATGTAGACCCATGCCTAAGTACATACTTAAGGCCAAAGCCTTTAATAAGTGGAAGTTGAAGCCAATTTCATCCGAAGGCACCAACACTTGAAAAAAAAAATTGAATAAGGTATATCCATTTTTTGATCCTGATAACCTATATATAGAGGTGTTTGAAAATAGTGTTGTTTGTTTTACTCAGAAGTAAGCCCATTGTGTTCACGGGGAAAAAACACCTCTACCTATAAACCTGTATTCCTGATTATTGAATAAGAATACATTGGTAAGTAAGAGTGATATGAAAATGCTGTTACAGCACAATGCTTTTCTAACACTAGAAGCAATGTGTTTGGCATAACAGTTCAGCGCAGGTATAGATTTATTGGACATTAAATTCTGCAACCATCTAATCGTGAAAAGTGGTTACAGCTATGTTGTGTAGCTGCAGATGATCCTGCGGCTAGACTGTCTGTCTACAGCTGCACTTAAAATCTGCACCACAAAATGTGAATCTGGTTAAAACTGACCTTGCAAGAACAAAGGCATGACTTAGGTGAAGGCATGTGGTTCTGTGCCAGAGAAGAAACGAGCTCTCCTACCACTCAATATTTTACTGCATGATCCTTGCAGGTATCCTTATTGTCACTACCGCAACACTATGCTGTGAAATAGGCATGCTGTCATATTCCTTATTCAAGAGCACTTTAGGCAGTGGAGTGGAGCATTCAGTAACACAGATGCATGTATAAACCATCCTGTGTTAAATAAGCAATCTTCATTGAGAAAGTAAAAGAATGAGTGGGGAAGAATTTTCCTAATGTTACTCAAAGTTTGAAATTTTCTTGCTTTGTTAGCTTTTATTTACCTTTACAAACTCATTGTTCAAGAGACATCATAGTTGTAATCAAGATCCATAGGAAACCTTTGCAACTGCACCCCCCCCCCATGCAGCAGTAGTACTTTTAGTATTGCTGAATTTTTTTTTTTACAATAGTAATTGGTAATTTACAGTGCATATGCATGGCTACTAAGAAGCATGCCTCATTGAGGACAATGGGTCTTACTCCCAGGTGAGGGTGAAAAGGAGCCTTAGAATTCCACTGACTAATACAGTATATACCAGTTATTGAGCGGCTGAACTTCATGATTGCACAAGAGATTCAGTGTGATGACCTCTGCATATTAGCCGCCTCAGACATCACATATACATTCTTCCCCCTCAGATCACCTGGGCAGTAGGATGCAATTTACAGTCTTGGCTAACCCATACTTCTCCTGAGAGATTAAAGGCCACAAAATGACACTAGGCGGTCTGTTATCATCTCACATTGTTACAATCTCACACCTGAATGCCTCTCGCTAAAAGGGCTCCACATATTTCCATTACTAAACCATTTCGTGAGGGCAAAAACTGTTTATGGTACTATTTCTATCAGGTCAGTCAACTACATCCTGGATAACCATTAAATCCTGGATTAAACGATCCAGCTGAAGAGTTTTGAAAATGCCTGGGCTCCAGGCAAAGAAGAAGAAATGCTTCCATCAAGCCCTGCTTACTTGGGGTTTCCTGACTTGACCATCTCTCTTTTAAAAACTGCTACGTTACTAATATAGGAGTGTTGTGACACAAGCCTTCCTTTCCCCAAGAGTCTTGAAACATGCCTTAAGTCTATTTTTTATCCTGAAAGCTTCCCCCACCCAGACTCTTTGTAGCTGAAGCTGCCTTGTGACCTTTCTGCCCCTTCCTCATGGGCTACAAGGCTCTTCCAGCCATTGTTGTTAAAACACTGCTGTGGTGTTTGGAGTTTGTGCAGAAACCCAGTACATTCATTTCAGTTCTGAGAGAAAATTAGAATGGAGAAAACCAGGGTTGAGATTATGCCCAATGTTCTGATGGATTTTCAGGGCATGCTTCAAATGCTTCCTTCTCCATAAAGGACATGCTATTGAGCCAATTCATGAGCATCTTTTTTTTTTTTTTTTTTAAGTATTTCAGCCATTGTGCTCAGATATGCAGAATGTGACTTCTCACTAGTGTGTGTCATTTTTTCCTCTGCGGAAGAATGAGAGCTATAAGCAGACACACACATACAGCGCACACAGAGCCAATATCAGTGGGTAATAGAATCATGGGTGGTGCTATGTATTATATTAGAAAAATCAAATAATTACAAAAATAAAATATGAGTAAACCAAACTCCGTTGTTGTCATGTGTTGGTGAATGCTGACTTGTCACCCAAGTTTGTGGCATGTCACAGGTTTGCCGTCACTGGATTAGAAGGTGTCTGGTATTATATAGACAGATGCTTGCGAAGATGCTTGGAGCTGTCCACCAAGTTGTGTTGCTGAAGGCTTGTGCAAGTTTGGAAAGAAGTCTCTAACTCCAACCCAAGATACATAGTCATGATCCAGAGTTAACGTTATTTCTCTTGAATGGATAAGCAAGTACAAGTTCTTCTGCAGGAGAACTGTTCAGCAGAGGAATTTAGGTTGACGTGATTTTGGATATGAATTGAATATGAATTTGAATTGGATAACCTGCTTCTATTATCTGCTTCTATTATCTATTAACAAATATCTGCATTTTTAAGGCTTCTAAACATTCAGACCAAGTGTTTTATTGCTTCAGGAGTCATCTTCAAACTGGTTTCACATTATGGGATGGCTGTGAAGTCCGTGGCTGAGGAAAGGATATGTACTATTTTTTTACCAGAGGTAGGATTGAAAATCTAAACAATAGTTCTGTGCCTTGTGGTGGTGATTTAGGGCGCAATCATAACCAACTTTCCAGCACTGACATAGCAGCGCCAATGGGGCATATTCTGCAATCTGCAGTGGAGTAGTAGTCATGGAGGCCTCCTCAAGGTAAGGGAATGTTTACCTTATGTTTTTCCTGGTACTGGAAAGTTGGTTAGGATTAATGCCTCCGTTTGCCTGAAGATAAGAGCTGAAGATCTGAAGGTCGCCAGTTCGGGACAGCCGGAAGCCTCTGTGAGCGGCAGACCTCATTAATTGCGACTGATTAACAGCTGAGCTTCGGCTGCCTTGTGTGAGGGGGAGTTGTGCTGAAGTTCAGCCGCTTCTCTGGTGGGAGCAGGGAAGCCGTTTATCAGCCAGCAAGAAGACAAACGGGTGGCCAGAAAGAAGGACTAAATCCAGAAAGATCCATCTGTATGTGTGTAGTTCTTGAAAGATAGAACATTTCTGTAAAAACTGTAAAAACCTTCAGGTTTCTGAATAAAGTCTGCCTATGTAAACCGCCTTGAGTTATAGTCATTAGAGAAATCTGGTGACCTAAGAAAGGCGGTATATAAATCCAA
>JAJKFI010000005.1:26998325-27026588 GCA_029204185.1 Lerista edwardsae
ATTATTATTATTATTATTATTATTATTATTATTATTATTATTATTATTATTGCGCTCTTATTGAAGCAGCTTTCAAATTGTCCTTTTCTCTTTACCATTGTAAGGATCCATGGTAAGGCTATTTAGGAGTGGTAAAATTCCAGTGCGAAGTGCATACTTTGACATCACATCGACTACTGTTGAAGTTCAGTATGAATGAGGTTGCCTTCTCATTTGGTTTAGGGAAAGCAGCCTTTTCAGTGATCAAAAGAAATGTAACTGGTTTACAATGAGAAAAAATGTCCTTGGATAGGAAAGGCAGTTAGGAGGGCTGTTTGGGCCTAAGGTACATCTCCTTTTCAGTACTTCAAATGATCCTAATATCCCTATCACACTGTGGCTCTTCCTAGAAGCAGCTGTCATCATTTCTGGCAACATATGTGGGAGGAGGAGAGGGGAGGTTCATGCACATTTTAAAATGCCACTGAATAGTCATAAAGCATAGGCTGTGGTGCCACACTCTTCTTTATGGCTTTGAATTTAAATGGCTCTAAAGTATCTTCATTATTTTAACTATGAAGCTGCATGAGGCTCAAAATGCATAAAATGAGTGATTTCGCCATCTATGGCAGTGAAAAATTAATGCAAATTTCCACGTTCTAAAGCCTTTGTTTGAGCATCTTGCTGTGCAGTTGGTTTGCCGGCTGCTTATTAATGGGCTATGCTTTTATTAAGCCATGTGAATAGCATTCTTAAACACAAACCTGAGATATTTGTCAAGCGAGATGTGTAACGAAATATTTGCCTAAAGAAAGTCTTAAATCATTGGGAGTGAGAACTGGAAAGTAGCTACTGCATTGCGGCTGGTGGGTGAGATGGTGAGGAAAACCCAGAATTGGCGGGCACCCCAATTAAATGGGTGCCTCAAAATCACTGCAGCAGTCAAGGTCTGGGGGAACCCAAACAATTTACAAGGAGATGGGTGTTCAATTTTTAGCCCAACCAGAGGAACTCGCAAGTGTAAATAATCATAGTTTTCCTTTACTATTTTCCCTTACTATTTGTTTATGCCATGCCCTTGCATTATCATCATAAAATGGACAATGTGAAGCTGCTTTGATGGAACTCTGAAACTTAGGCCAAGCCTCAAAGCCCCTTCCAAGTCACTCACCCTGGGAGGAAGAAAATCACATTTGTGCAACTTCTGTTTCCACTGAATGCAATCGTGTAGCCAGGTGGGCAGAGGCAGATCTAAATGAG
Organism: Lerista edwardsae; assembly: GCA_029204185.1. Lineage (NCBI taxonomy): Eukaryota > Metazoa > Chordata > Lepidosauria > Squamata > Scincidae > Lerista > Lerista edwardsae. Next base: position 26,999,565 of record JAJKFI010000005.1, read on the forward strand.
GGCAGAGCTCTAAGTTTTGCAAGAAGCCTTACCTTGCAGTGGAAATCACTCCTCTCCTGCACCGTTTTAGCCAATCCTCACAGGGAAAAGCAACATCTTGGCGTTGCTTACTGGCTACAGCAGCAAGGGAGAGGAGGGATTTACATGACAGGGTAAGGCTCCTTGCAAAACTTAGAGCTCTGCCCTCCCTGTAGATCCGCCTCTGCAGGTGGGAGCCCTGGAAACCAGCCAGGCGAGCTGCAGAATCCCCATGAAAAAACCACTGCCCTGTACAGGATTGTAGCCCTAATGGGGAGCTGTGGCCAATGGCCCAGTAGCCAAGGGAGCTGCAAGTTGAAAAAAGTTGGGATGCGCCTCCTCGTCTGCATTGTCTCCATTAAGGGCAACCACTCTATGTAATCATTATCTCTTGCCTGCAGCTCTGTATCTTGACCTGCTGTGGTTGCCTCAACCTTTCAACAGAATCACTGCATCCTGCTTGTATCCCTCTACCTACTGAGAAATGTGTTTTCTATGTTTGGAGACACATCTGCATTTCACCTGTTTCCATTGTAATCCTGCCGGATCAATCCATTGAGCAGCCTCCTTCCGTGGCAGGATTAAGGCAGTAAATGCTGGCTTCAAGTGGCTGAAATTGCCTCATTGTGCATTGCTCTTGTTTTGGTGTATAAATTATCCAAAGTTTATGCCTTAACTGCATCGCTTTGCTTGAATACGGCAAACTTTAATTGAAGCTTTTGTGCTGCTTTTTTGACATACTGCTGCATGATATTGCCCATGTTGCATGGTCAGCATATTTGGGACAGTTTGACAATTCAACATTCCATTTTCATCTCCTGTCATTCCTTGTAGTTTTTTTTATCCATAAATAAATGGCACTGAGTGTCATTTGAGCAAGCTGCTGAGGAATATATCAGGCAGAAGCTCTAGAGGAAGCAGGAATGAACATACCCTTCTTAGTTTGACAAACAATGCACATTTTAATCTTATTTCTCCTTGAACTGCCTAGAGTGGAAAAGGCCAAATTCCAAGGGAGCGAGGTGCCAGAATGGGGCCTGCTAGGAAAGCAGAACTTCCCATTCTGCTGCTTCATCAGCTGCCAAAGATGTCCTCTGTTTTCTAGAGGGACTCCAGGACTGACAAGCTTTAAACATATATCTCCTTCCCCTGAAGTCACAATAGCACTGCCTTTTCCTTTTGATTCTCTGCTAAGAACACAAGACATCCACTGAAATTCATACAGCAGTGCTTTCCAACTGTTTTGCCAATTAAATCTACAAGTTATATTTTGTCTTTTGTTTTTCCTTGTGATCTATCAGTGTGTCCTGCTTCCTTTCTTTTTCTTCCCTTTGTCTACACCCACTTGTCTGGCATTATACCCAAAACACTTGCCAGTGTCTGCTATCCTACACTTGAACTACTGGGAAGTCCTGACCCATTTATGAATCACTGCCACAGCTGCTACAGAAGCATACCCACTACTAGGCCAATTCATCAACCCACATGTGTTGACATTGTTCAGCTGGCATCATGGTCCAATGTTGTGAATGGTTCAGCATGAGTCTACATTGTGAAAGAATGAAGTTGCTTAAATGTGCTTGCTTTGTTTTTTCAAAAGGTGGGCTGAGAGAATAAGATTGATTGCTTTTGGGCATACGCTGCAGAATTCACATGACAGATTGAAGAGTCACTTTGGAAACTGTTTAGGATCCTGGGTTTCATGCTGGAGGCAGGCAAGGAACTGAGGATCTTGTGTTATGGCATCTCAGGGTGAGAGCTGTCATCATGCTGCCCTACTTGTCTTCAAAGTACAGGTGCAACCTTTGTATCCAGGGAAATTTATCCATGGCAATGGGCTGCAGCCATTCTCCAGGGGCTTAGAGCAATTGGTATCCATTAGCTGAGATAAGACCTTTTCCCTTCGCCCTGGAACAAGGCGAAAAACGCAAAACAGAAATGATTATTCACACTTCCTGGGATGAGGTCATCTCAGAGCTATTGAGATTGGCTACAGAAAGCTTTTTAAAAAATACTTTTTTAACCACTTAATTAACAGCACATGTTTGTTCACCAAAGAGCCCTTCTCTTCTGTGGTTGCACTGAGTGCACAATCGTAACCTGGGGTTAGGCCAGCACAAGTTAAATCAGCAAACATGACTGTGTGCTGGGCTCCCTGACTCCAAGAGGGGTCCAAACATGCTTTATGGTGGCCCTTGTGCCAGCCAAATTTTGCAGGCCTCACTATGCCAGGCTAACTCCAGGTGAGGATTGCGCCATGAGTCAAATCAGCAGATGGGAAAACCATAAGAAAGCTCCAACTGTATGCCTGACCACCATTTTTTGAAGTCTCAAGAGTTTTTAGAGAAGCCAATTTTGCATTTCTCTTTCTGTTCATTTTTTGAACGAACCTGTTTACAGACATTTTTATCATGATTGTATTGTTGTCTGGGTACTGTATTATTGTAATATGTCACCATGAGTCTGTTGGAAGCATGCATACATAGTATAGTACTCCATACATGAAATTACAGCAGATCACTAGTACATTTCACCCACATACAGTATTTTTCAAGTGTGACTTTATACTATATTAAGATTTTAAAAAGCTTCCGAAAAGGATTGCTTGAAATTTCAGACAAAAAAAATCTGAAAATCTATTTTGGGATGCAGTTGACTTACATGAATTCAAGTATACACACTTGCCCGCCCCCACAATACAGAGAAATACAAATAGTGCAAGAAATTGTGCCAGATATTCAATTTTTTTCTGGGTTGGCCTCCTGGAATGATTTTAGAATGAGTTAGAATTTTTCCCATTGAAATTAATGTAGCAATTGTACTCATTATCCAGATTTTCATTATGGGGGCTGTTTCCAAGAATGGATTAGCAGGGCTAACTTTAGGAGCTGTGGGGCCCGATGCAATAGATTGTCGCACACCCACCCATGAATGTCCCCTACTTACTGGGACAAATGGCAGATGCACCCAGGACCAGTGATGCCTCCTGCAATGTGCCTAACCCAGAAGTAGGTGGTGGTGGTGATGGTATCACTGCCAACAGTTCCCAGAGGACATACTTCATGCCACATGGTCACAGAGGCAGGCTGTCACAGCCAATCAGCAGCAATGCTCTGCTTGCCTCACTGACAGGTGAGGTGCTAGCTGTGGCAGTGAGCAATCTGCGCAGGACCCCCTCATGTGCAGGGCCCCCAGTTTTGGGCAAAATTGGTGAAACAGCCTTAGGGCAGGCCCTGCGAATTAGGTACATATACAGAAGGAAGGGTGCATGTGATTTTGGGTTTTCATGCTGAAGCACAGATCGTAGTGCTAATGTAAGATATGGACCAACTGTACTTGCATCCATAGAATTTCTTCTACTTTTTAAAAGGCCTTTCATGAAATTTGGATTCAGGCAAGCACTGAAAGGAAAGGCGATGCACAAAATCCAAGGACAACCTTGAAAACATTTCTAAAAATAGGGAGCTTGCAAACAAAGCACCCAAACAAATGATTTATTCAGCACACACACTCCACACACACACACAGTGATTTATGCATGCACACACTCCAAACTCAGCAGTGGGTCCATATCTGACCAACAGATATTTTAGCTTTTGGTCAATTTCATTTATCATAGTGATTTTTTTTGTTTGCTTCTCTTAGAAACCCCGCTCCATACTCACATACATTATTGCATAGTAAAGATAATCAATAATCTTGAAGGAAAGAGAAACAGGGAAAAATATAAAAAAACAAGCCTCATTTGATGCTTGTCAATATCCACCCTGAAATCAAATTTCATCATTAGTTTTCCACTTTGTTAGGTGTGCATGTGTAAATATGGTGCATCAAGTTTGCACTTGGAGAATGAATACAACCCTGTACATGCATTTATGATGCCTGCAACATAAATTTTGCAGGATTTGAGGTCTCCAAATATTGATGTTAACAAGTATGTTTGTATGTTTCACTTGAGAGTTGATAATCCAAAAAGGAAGAAAAATACTGTAAGTAACAAAGCTTGGCACAACATTCCTTTTATATGCATTCAAGATGAGACCTGGTCTTGCTTCAGTAATGAAAGCCATTCCAGGGAAAGGCAGCTGGGCTATTAGATGCTGAGTCACCAGGGTATGCAAGCCTAACCTTTTCAACGCAGAGATGCAGCATATTGAATGAATGATTATTTGAGCATCTCTTGTGCCAAAGTAAATGAAAATTGTTCCAAAGTAAATGAAATACATGGCTATTTCCTGCATTCATACAGACAAATACTGCTATACGGGAAAAGCTGCCTTTTTCAAATTTCCCTTATAAAACCTTGGTGTTACAAAAAAAAAAAAAAGGCACTGATATTCTGTATCCCCTCAGTATTAAAGTTATTTCCTTCAGCAAGAAATTAGGAAAGGGAATAGAAATTACTGCTATCCCATGGGGATACAAGTATAGACAGGATGAGGGCTCAAATGGAGCCTGTCCCCAACCCAGCCACAGTTGTAGGCATGTTATAGAGTGGATGGAGAACCATGGAGGCATTAAAAAGCCAAACTAAATTGCATTTATACTTTTGGAGAGCACAATCCTAACCTGGAGTTGGTTTGGCCAGCAAAGTTTGGCTGGCACAAGGGACACTGTAAAGTAAATTGGATCACTAGGGCTTGAAAATCGGGTAGGATTTAGCCCTTAAATTGTCTGGCCCCACCATAAGCCTCCTGCTCTGCAGTGGGTCTCCTTGGATCTGCACTTGCGTTAATTCCTTAGCTAATGCCTTAACTCAGTGGTATTTAAGCTTTTTGGACCAAGACCCACTTTTTAGATTGGCACTCATGTCGGGACCCACCGGAAGTGATGTCATTAACCTGGAAGTGATGTTGTGGCAGGAAGTGACATCAACAAGCAGGAAGTGCTGTCATTTTAACATAATAAAATGATACTCCTGAAATGCAAATGGGCATTCTTGGACTGCACCAATTGTACAACCATGAAACATCCCTGACAGAAAGCAAGATTAGGACAAAATATTATGTAAAAGCAGTGAACTAATTTTTTAAAAAAAACCTCTCTTTAAAATGTATTTATTTATAGGATTTTTATCCCGCCTTTCTACCCCATGGGCACCCAAGGAGGCTTACAATATCAAAATTATCACATTAAATTCAAACTGTTAACACTGTTATCACTCACAATATAGCAAAAATAAGGTCTGCAGCTTCCAAGATGGCTGCTCCCAGTTTTCCGCGACCCACCTGACATCAGGTCGCAACTCACCAAGTGGGTCCCAACCCACAGTTTGAATGACACTGCCTTAGCTAGTGCAAGTCCAAGGAGAGAAAGGTGGTGGGGAGGTTGCAAAATCACACCAACTAGTATAAGTTACTACCACAGTAGTATAAGATATTACCACAGGGGTAGACCTGTGCTGGTTGTAGTTTTGCTAGCGAGAAACATGGCAGTGGAACTTATGGCATATTGGACAATTGGCAGGTGCCAACCGTGGCCTACTGAGTCATGGATACACACAGCTGTTCTTCATCAACCAGAATAAACAGCCTGCCTCAATGGGTCCTAAATCTTCTTACTTCGACACCACAGTCAATAACCAACTGCCATTTCTGAAGCAGTAGCAATAAATATTTTTGCCTTTGATTAGAGTCTGTACAGCAGAGTACTGTACACTGACAAATGACTGCCAACTGACACCTACAGAGTGGGTGTCCTTAGAAGTACAATTGGTAAACCTGTCTGCCAGGCACAGGGGCGAGCTGCTTCAAAGTTGGATTCTGCATATACTGAAAAGCAAAGCTATACAACCAGTTCCTCCATTGGTGGTTATGAATTTTTTCCTTCCAAGGAGATGGCACTGGAATGCAAAGAATGACTGGAAAGAATGAGTCCAAAGGGACAAACCAGAGTTTTGGGATAATCAGAACTGAACTGTACCAGAAAAACAACAGTCCCAGATTTTTTCCAAATGATCACATAGCCCTCACTTCAACTACTTTGTGCTTGGGCTAGAACTTCAAATGCAGCTACAGTTCTTTGAAGCTCTTGCTATAAAAGCCCTGCTGGATCATACCAAAGGTCCATCTAGTCCAGCTTTCTGCTTCTAATAGGAGACAACCAAATACCCCTCGGAACTCTTGTAAGAAGGAGTTGGAGGCAAGTAACACTGACCTGCTGTTGCTTCCCAGAAACTGGCATTCAGAGGTACTCACTTTAGACTAATCCCCTTAACCATCTAAGCCAGGGGTTCTCAAACGCTTTAGCACCACGTTTTAGACTGACAATCTGTCCAGGACCCACCAGAAGTGATGTTATGGCCGGAAATGCCATCATTGTGACTCCAGAGCCTGCTGCTTTCCTGACAATGCAGCAATAAGTTGAGTTATTTCTCAGTCATTTTCCAATAGCAAAGTGAATCAGAAAGAAAAAAGTCTATTTACAACCTTGACACAAGCAAAACAGCCACACATCCCTGCCCCTTTCCAGCATCCCATCTTTTCAATATGGCTTCCCTAGGTGCTTCTCAACCCACCTGAAACTGACTCGCGACCCACTGGTGGGTCCCAACTCACAGTTTGGGAGCCACTGATCAAAGCCATCACTACGTCTTGTGGCAGTAAATTTGGTAGCCGCTCCTGCTATCAAAGAAGCAAGCCAGTGTTCGGTGTAAACACACACATATCTTCAGCTATTATGCTGCTGCAGATAATTCCCCAGTGGAACTTGTTTATTCATTAATGGAACAACAAAATTCAGGGCAATGCAAAGCCTTTTGTTCTTCTTGGGACAGTTTAGGTCTTACTAAAAGAAACAGACAATGAGCAGCAAAAGGGGGAAGGAAAATGGGTAAAGAAGAGTTAAAGGTGGGAATAATATATGATGTAATGGGGGAGTGATGTGGTAAAATTAGCTTACAAAGGAAAAAGGAAGAGTAAAGAAGGGGGACGTGGTGGTGCAGCGGGTTAAACCGCTGCTGCTGGGCTTTCCGACCGGAAGGTTGGCAGTTCAAGACTGCGTGATGGAGTGAGCTCCCATTGCTCGTCCCAGCTCCTGCCAACCTAGCAGTTCAAAAGCACCTAAATGCAAGTAGATAAATAGGGACCACTTCAGTGGGAAGGTAACGGCGTTCCATGTGCTACGGCGAATAGTCATGCTGGCCACATGACCACGGAAGCTTGTCCTCGGACAAACGCTGGCTCTTCGGCTTAGAAACAGAGATGAGCACTGCCCCTACAGTTAGTCACGACTAGACCATTCAGTCGTGGGGAAACCTTTACCTTTACCTTTAAAGAAGAGAGACAGGGATGGAAAAGGAATAAAAAGGAACAAAATTGAAAAGGATGGCCTTCGGAAACTTAAGATTTCCATTACTAAATTTTCATTACGCATTACTAAACGTAAGATTTTCATAACTACATTTGTAAATCTTTCCTGGCATAATAATTAAGGCAGATCATATTGATAGACTGTCAGATGGATCAGCAGTATTAAATGAAAAAGGTGTTTGACAGCCGAATTCTATTCCCTGCCAGTCCATTGCACACAGTACTAATTTCAGAGCATGCACTTTATTTGAAGAATTTATACCCCGCCTTTCCCATGCCCAAGCAAATGCTCAAGGCAGCCTACAGAAAACAACAAAATATAATGTAACTATAATAAGTAAAACACATTAAAACAACAATATTAAACATTTAACAGGAACACAGAGAAGGTACAAGAATGAAGTTAGATCCAATTCTCCATATCAGGCCCTTTGGAGGGTGGGAAAACAATTGACCAGGGGAATAAACAAACTATGACAATATTCCAGAAGGACAGAGGGCAGACAGCCAACCATCATTCAAAGACCAGATGAAATAGGTATGATTTGAGCCCTCTCTTGAAAGGCCACGAGAGAGTGTATAGTGCTTAATTCTTCTAGAAGAGAATTCTAGAGAAGGCTCGCCCCCGAGCTGCCATCCCTTTAACTTGGGACAGAGGGGGCACTTGAAGGAGAGCCCCTTTACATGATCTAAGAGAGCAAACTGGTATGTATGGGAGAAGGCTGTCTTTTAGGGAAGCTGGGCCTAAAAGGGCCTTAAAGGTCAGTACCATCATCTTGAGATCGGAAGTGAATGGGCAGCTACTGCAGCTGCTGAAGGAGTGGTCTTACTGAGTCAAACTGTCTAGCCCCTGTAACCACCAGGGCTGCTGCATTTTGTACTAACTGTAGCTTCCGAATTGTTCTTGAGGGAAGCCCTACATACAGTGAATTACAGCAGTCCAGCCTTGAAGATGGCTCAAAGGAGAGATAAGTAAAGATCTTCCTTACTTCCATATAAGCTTCCTGCCTACTAGTGCGTCGCCTCTGACCTACGCCAGCTATTTAGTTCAGGGGGCATAGCGAGTCAGGGGGGAAAAGGGGATAGGATCTTGTCATACATAGCTGCCACCGAGATTAACCCCTCTCTCACCCTGCTTGGCTCATGTCCTGCCCCGATCTGCCCATGATTCTTCCCTGACCATTCCTGCCACACACCTGTCTGCTCCATCAGGACACTGGGAAGCTGCTGTCATGCGCATGGAGCTTCCAGCCTTTTGAAAGCCCAGCCGCTGGACCAGGACTTATGGTGGAGGATCATGAGATTCGCCACTGTAAACCCTGGATTGGATTAGGATGTTAGAGAGTAATTATTGTTTTTATTCAAGTAGTGGATTTACAGTAATTTCTTCAAGATGTGGCTTTACAGTCAGTCATTTTAGTACATGCTTATATCATTTAAGTCTTATGTTACAGTAGACTATAGTAACTCTGATCGTAATTATTTATAAATCAGTTAAAACTGCATATTTATAGCTGTAATTTGAGTTCGTTACTATGTTAATCAGATAAATATTGGTGGTCAATTATGGTATGCCGTTTAGCATTTCATTTCTTTTTTGAAAAATTCATATTTGGGGGCTTTGGTGTGTCTTTTGTATATATAATATGCTTTCCTAGCTCTGTAACAAGAGTTGAATGGTTGTTTTTTCTTGTGCTGTTTATAGGCCCTAAAATGAATTGTTCTGCCCTTTCTTGGGAGCCACACACTTCTTCTCCCTTGGTGGCAACCAACTGAACTGCTGAGTGATGACTTTGGAAGGAATCATGGCGGCGAGCCATAAAATATTTAAGCTTTTAATAAAAGGATGAAATATAGCAACTTCAAGTTTTCATAGGAGTTGAGCAGCACCAAAGGTAGATGTACATTTCAACATCGAAAGGATTGAATATAATGCTAATAAAACTGCCACTCACAGAAAGGCCTGGAAAATGCAATTTATGATTAAAGCCTGCCTGCTCTTATTTCTCTTGGCTTTCTAACCATGCTCCCATCTGCCTATGTATCACTGCAAATTGTTTATATTAGTGAATGCCTTTTCATCAGGTTAGCATAGAATAGTCCAGTCTGTTGATGACAAGGTATTTCACAAACCTGTTTCGCTCAAGTGGAACTTTCTTAATACCAATTGTTTGTTTGTAGGGTTTTTCTACCACTTTTCCAAAATTACAAAGTGGTGTACAAAATATTGAAACATTAAAATTAACATATTAAAGTTGAAACAATTAAAACCATTAAAGCAATTAGAGCAATACTAAAATGGCAGGTTGGCATAAAATCATGTAAGCAACATAAAAGTTAAACAGTTAAGAAGGGGTCCCTAGGGAGTATCGCCCTTCCCCAAAGCCAGGCAAAACAGGTGGGTCTTTAAACCCTGCTGGAAACCATATACTGAAGAAGCTGCCCACAGGTCTTCCGGCAGCTGGTTCCAGAGGTGTGGTGCCACAACTGAGAAAGCCCTACTCCTTGCCGCCACCCCCCTGGCTTCAGATGGTGATGGAATCCTAAGAAAAGCCCTCTCTGATGACTGCAAGGGATGTGGGGGAAGATATGGGGGGAAGGGTCTTTGAGGTATCCTGATCCTATGCCATATAGGGCTTTATAGGTCATCACTAACACCTTGAATTGGGCTCAGAAAGGAATGAGCAGCCAGTGTAGCTGCCAGAGCAACAACATAGCAGATTTGGCACACCCAGTGACCAACAGAGCCACCACATTCTGCACTAGCTGCAATTTTCAAATTGTCTTCAGGGGTAGCCCCACGTAGGTGCATTACAGTAGGCTAACTGAAATGCCACTAGGCCATGGATCGTCATTGCCAAATCCGACTGACACAGGTACGGCTGCAGCCGGCTCACCAGCTGAAGCTAGGCAAAAACGCTCCTGGCCACAGATGCCACCTGGGTAGCCAGGGACAGCTGTGGGTCCAGGACAACTCTCAGGTTGCAGCCCTGCTCTTTCAGAGGAGCGGAAGCAAGTTGTGGGTCTAATATCTGTATAGCCGCCTTCTGGATTAGGAAGACCTCTATCTGATCTGGATTTAATTTCATCTTATTAGCCGGGCCCCAACTGCATCCAGGCAGTGCCCGGAACTTCAAGAGTCCCCTTTGAACTTGTATTGGTGGAAAAGAGTGATAGAGCTGGGTGCAATCTGCATATTGGTGGCACCGAGCTCCAAATTCCTGGATGATCTCCCCCAGCAGCTTCATGAAGATGTTAAACAACATGTTAAACGACATGTTAAACAACACGAGTGTGATCCCCTGGGTGAAGTGGCTTGGGCAAAGAACTCTTTGGCTTTTGCCCTTCAGCTCACACCAGGCTTTCCTGAGGGGAGAGAATGAATGAAGCCGTGAGAGCCAGTCCTGGCCCACAGCAGAACTGTTTCAATCACCAATGGGGCTTCCAGCCATGTGAAAATCCAGCTGTTGGTCCAGGACTTATGGTGGTGGATCGTGAAATTTGCCACTGTATGCCTTAGCCTGTATGATTCAGCTATTAGAGAGTAAATGTTTATGTTCAAGTAGTGGATTTGCAGTAGTAGTGGATTTACAGTAATTTATTCAAGAAGTGGATTTACAGTCATTTATTTATTTATTTATTTATTTATCAAACCATGATCCTTTTTGTATAGGTCCCCTTGATCCAGAAGAAATAAACTCTTACTTGCAATAAAACAAACATGCTTCATCATTGTTGGGCAGAATGCATGCTAACTTGGGCTGCACTCCTATACACATTTACCTGGGAGTCAGTTCCATCGAACTCAATGGGACTTCCAAGTAAACAGGCATAGGACAACATTGTAAAAAACTGAAATGAACGAGGAAGAATAGTCCAAGGGTGGAATCTGACCCATAACAGAAGAGTCTAATATTTAGTGGCCATGTTACTAGATCCCTGTTATACTGTGTACATAGCAGGTCTAAAGATTAAGTGCACAATACCTGGACAGTGTCATTTGATTCCACTGGAATATGCATTGCAAGCTAAATGCCGAAGTAACTACAGCTAAAAAGGCTCAAGTGAGTGGGTCTGAAATGTATCTGTGCTATCTAAAATGGCAACACTTCATATCTGCTTCCCTATAACCTTTGCACATAGACAGATCGGCTCCTTATCATGATCACATTTATGAAAGAGTTTAACAATACACCATGGCCACGCTCAGAAGAGGTAACATAGGCAGATCCACAAGTATGACATCTGCAATCATGGCTTCGCTTCAGGCTCTCTCTGCAGCAGTGTTGGTTTTTTTAAAAAAACTTTTTCCTTGTTATTAAAAATAAATGCGATGATTGTGGAATGCAACGACGACGTGTTTTATTCAGCCACACTGAAAGTGCAATTCAAGGAGCGCCCTAGGGCCAACGCAAGCTGCTTGCATTGGCCCTGTACACGCAGCGCTGGTGCAAGAGCGCCGTCCAGGACCCCCTAGTTTGGCTGGTGCAGGAGCAATTTTGGGTGGCGCGAAGGAGGGCGGGAAGGCCTTTCCAGGCAGGGGTGGGCAGGCCGGGAGGCGGGTGGAATTTGGCTGCGGCCATTAGGCCACATGCACACTCCCGTCCTGGGCTGTACGCTGGCGCCTACCCTGGAGTAAGGGCACGAATGCTGTGACACTCAGATCGAGGCATCAAATGGCTGTGACTGTAGCATTCCCCAGAGTATCCACCAAGCACTTTAGGAAGAACATTAACATGGGGCTTCAGAGCATTTACCAGCAAGGGGTTATGACTACATTTCATTACAGTTGCATGTATTAAAAGACACATTTGCATCCCAGGCGCTTCCTGAATCAGCTCTGGCTCAGCTGTGTAATCCTGAGAGGCAGGGGAAATTTATTTTTATTCTCCCTCTCAGAGGTCGGAGGCAAATATTAGTTCCGCAGCATGGCGAGCAGCAAATATGTAGATAGCACTGTGCCAAGGCAGAGCGAGCCATAAAAAGCGCAAGCGCCTGCGGCAAAGGACATTGTCATCTTCAGCATCTCATGATAAGCAGTAAGTGCAGCTGGCTGGGCAAATCCACGGAATCCCCTCTGTAAGCCTCCCTTCCTCTCCCATTCTAGCAGCTTTTCTTCTTAATTCTGGTTCCTGTTCTTTGGGGGTTATTTTTTAATCAGACTTACTCTGTTTTAAGGTCCTGTTTGTCTTTTTCCAGTTAGGCTATGTAAAGGATAAGACACAGGCGCGTTGCTATCAGGTGAAAAGATCTATCCCAAAGCTGGACTTCCTGGACCATAGTCAGGAAAGTCAGATTCTTCCCTCCGCTTACTTGAATCCTCCAAATCTCAGGACAATACTGGCTGCTTCGTTCTTCATGGCATCTGACCACTGGGACACATCACTATTTTTCAGCCTGATCCGATGGGCCCTTTATTATCAGTGGGTGGCCAGTGGCTCCGTGTGCCAGACTCACCCAGATGCTCTGCTGGCCCAGATAAGATGATGGAGGAGGCAGGGGGAGAGAGAGGGCTGGAGTGGGTGCATCTTGGCAGCGAAGGTGCAAGCCAGATCCCATCCCTGATTTTTCAATGCACCCTCTGCCTCTTAGACTTATTCCAGTAAGTTGAAGGAGAGGAAGATGGTGGGGTTGTTGGGGAAAAAAATCAGGGATGGGATCTGGCATGCACCTTTTTCACCAAGATCCACTCTCTCCAGCCACTGAGCTGACCTAGAAGTAATTGCAGTAACGTGATGACATCACCACATTTATTTATTTATTTAAGAGATTTCTATTGGAGGGGGAGGGGAAACAAAAAGTACAGTACACAAAAAAGAACAAATAAAAAATATATATATAAAGAACGTGTGTGTGTGTGTGTGTGTGTGTGTGTGCGTGCGTGCGCGCGCGCGCACGCCGCATAAGCTCCGCAACGCCTGGACCGATCAACATGAAACTTGGCACACGCGTGCCTTGCGGCCTGGCGACAAACACTGCAGGGGGCAGACCCCGCTAGCGCCCCCAGGGGTGGGGGTACACAGGGGTCCCTGTGTGAAAATGATCCTAACCCTAACCCTGCTGGAATGCCTGGAGTGATGCGCACCAAACCTGGCACGCACGTGCCTTGTGGCTTGGTGACAAACACTGCGGGGGTCACGCCTCCTAGAGCCCTCGGGGTGGGGGTGCGAAGGGGGCGCCACGTGAAAACGGTCTAAAATGGCCAAAATCGGCATTGAATCCACAGTTTCCAGGGTTGCCGGGGCGAGCGGCGACGCTCCCAATGCCGTTGGAGTCTGGGTTCAGCCCCCCCTCGGCGTGGGGGGCAAAATACAACATCCACCATGCCCTGCTGGAACGCCTGGACCAATCGACACAAAACCTGGCACACATACACCTTGCAGCATGGCGACAAACACTGCGGGGGTCAGGTCCCCCTAGCGCCCCCGGGGGTGGGGGAATGGGGGGGTCCCTGCGTGAAGATGGTCGAAAACGGCCAAAATCGGTGTCAAATCCATAGTTTCCGGGGTTGCCGTGTCGAACGGCGATGCTCCTGATGCCATTGGAGTCCGGGTTCGGCCCCCCCTCAGTCTGGGGGGCAAGAAGGGGTGCGAAACAAGACGCCCGCCATGCCCTGCTGGAACGCCTGGAGCAATGCGCACCAAACCCGGCATGTGCATGCCTTGAGGCCTGGCAACAAACGCTGCGGGGGTCAGGCCCCCCCAGCACCCCTGGGGGTGGGGGTGCATGCGGGTCCTGTGTGAAAACGGTTGAAAACGGCCGAAATAGGCGTCGAATCCGTAGTTTCCTCGTTTGAGACGAGCGGCAATGCTCCCAACACCATTGGAGTCCAGGTTGCACCCCCTCAACATGGGGGGTGAGAAGGGGCGTGAAACAAAACGTCTGCCATGCCCTGCTGGAACGCCTGGCGCGATTGGCACCAAACTCGGCACATGCACGACTTGCGGCCTGGCGACAAACACTGGGGGGTCTGACCCCCCCAGCACCCCCAGGGGTGGGGGTGCGAAGGGGGCGCCGTGTGAAAACAACCAAAAACGGCCGAAATCGGCATCAAATCCACAGTTTCTGGGGGCGCCGAGATGAGTGGCGATGCTCCCAACGCCGTTGGAGTCCGGGTTCGCCCCCCTCGGCGTGGGGGGCGAGAAGGGGTGCGAGATAAAACGTCCGCCATGCCCTGCTAGAACGCCTGGAGCAATTGGCACCAGACTTGGCACACGCATGCCTTGCAGCCTGGCGACAAACACTGCGGGGGTCAGGCTCCCCTAGAGCCCCCAGGGGTGGGGGTGTGCAGGGGGCCCCACATGAAAATGGTCGAAAATGGCCGATCTCAGCATCGAATCTGTAGTTTCTGGGGTCGCCGAGATGAGCGGCAATGCTCCCGATGCCGCTGGAGTCCAGGCTCAGCCCCACCTCAGTGTGGGGGGCGAGAAGGGGTGCGAAATAAAACGTCTGCCATGCCCTGCTGGAATGCCTGGAGTGATATGCACCAAACCTGGCACGCACGTGCCTTGCGGCTTGGTGACAAACACTGTGGGGGTCACGCCCTCCTAGAGCCCTCGGGGTGGGGGTGCGAAGGGGGCGCCATGTGAAAACAGACAAAAACGGCCAAAATCGGCGTCAAATCCGTAGTTTCTGAGGTTGCCGAGGCAAGCAGCAACACTCCCGATGTGGTTGGAGTCCGGGTTCAGCCCCCGTCAGCGTGGGGGGCGAGAAGGGGTGCAAAACTCATCAACTCTGGAAGATCATTTTGTTACCTGGGCAATGCCTGGTAACAAAAAGCTAGTAGGCAATAAAATAGGCAATAAAAATATTTAAAAACAGGGTGAAAAGAATAGTTGGAGAGGGGCAAAGCTATTTACAATGCATGTTTTGATGCAGAGGTACAAGAGACAGACACATCAAAATCGAACACTAGATGAAACAGAAAAGTCCTGAGCCCTTGCCAAAATGCCACAAGGGAGGAGGAGGATCTTAGTTCTCCCAATAGGGAGTTCCATAACTGCGGTGCCACTACTGAGAAGGCCCGTCCCTGTGCCGCCAACTCCCTAACTTGGGAGAAAGGTGGCACTTGTAGGAAGGACCCCTCAGATGATCTAAGAGGGCGGGCTGGATTGTAAGGGTGAAGGCGGACCCTTAGGTAACCTGGACCTGAACCGTGAAAGGCTTTAAAGGTCAAAACCAGCACTATTGCAGCGCTCAGAGCGAAGCCAGTTGCTTCTTTGGAAGCGGCTGAATTCGCTCTGATGAACCATGCCAAGAATGACTGCGGGGGTGAGCAGGAGAACCTGCCTGCCCCTGCAGTCAGTCTCAGTGCAGTTGCACACCACTCCTAGCGGGCAGCCCCGCTCTGAGCGACTCGCCTGCAAGTGAGGATAGCAGGATCTGTGACTCCTGTAACCCCCTCAACTATGCAACTGACTACCTCCAGCCCTCTTCTTGCCTCTCTGCCCCCAAACTCTCCTGCCTCTGCCCCTGACTTACCTCTTCTGGTGCAGCCCAAGCAGGCTGTTCGTGCGCATGGGAAGTTACAAGCAGTGTCCACTGCCAGCTGCCTCGCACTTGGCAGCCGTGCACCATTTACAGTGGAGCTCACAATTTACAACAGCCAAAAGCAATTTCTGCTATTGGTAGCGCATGATAGGACTGCGCTGCTTGTGAATTTATTCTGAATGTAGAACTCCAACCCTCTTTAGTACGGTGTTGCTTAGATGCTCTATTGGTTTTGAAAGGCATGTGTGGGTCTGCTAGGGCAGCAAGTGCCTCTCTGCTCAACTGCATAAAAAGGGACACATCATTCCATAGATTTAAGCCGCAAGACAAGAAACCTAGGAAATATGATCACC
Source organism: Lerista edwardsae (assembly GCA_029204185.1). Taxonomy (NCBI): domain Eukaryota; kingdom Metazoa; phylum Chordata; class Lepidosauria; order Squamata; family Scincidae; genus Lerista; species Lerista edwardsae. The sequence goes on from JAJKFI010000005.1 coordinate 27,015,736, forward strand.
ATAGACAGGTTTGCAAGGCAGAATTCTAACTGCATTGAAGCGACTGAGGGTACAATCCTAACCTGGAGTTAGGCCGGCACAAGTTAGGCCAGCAAAGTTTGGCGGGCAGAAGGGCCACTGTAAAGCGCATTTGGACCACTCTCGGAGTCAGGGAGGATGGCGCCCGTCTGTGTGCCGGCCTCTCTGACTCCGAGAGTGATCCACACGTACTTTACAATGTCCCTTGTGCCAGCCAAACTTTCCTGGCCTAACTGTGCCGGCCTAACACCAGGTTAGGATTGCGCTCTGAGGCAACAAGTGTTGTATTTCATTCTTGGTTAACAAGCAAGTTATTTTGGTTGTTGCTATTTTTTAATTTAAACTTGAATCAGAATAATTCCCCAACTTACAAAAATGCAACTCCTTTACATAGCTGCATTTCAAGAGGAACGAAAAAAGAAAAGAAAAATGCAGAGTGACGTCCAGCGACTGGCTGTTCTTTTCCATTTTGCCCTGGCCAGGTTTTCTGTGTTCGACCATTGCCAGTATCTTAAATTATTCATGTCCTGCCTTGTGTTTTATGGGAACCATGATTAATAAATCATTATCAGAATAAAGATGGATGGAAACCAGGAACTGGGACAAAGGCTAAAGAACGAGCAGAGTTCAAATTGGCAACTTTCAAATCTGGCAACTTTCAAATCCAGGCTTTACTTTGAGTTCATCTTTTGTGAGTCTACCATGCAAGCTTCTACCAGTCCTGGTTTCCCCCAAGGAATTCTGGAATTACAGATTAGTGAAGCGCCTGCCAGGACAGTGGAATGAGTAGGTGGGTCTCAAATCTGGTTTCCTAAAAGCCATTGTTCCACACCACTCATATTCTGGTCCGTCAGCAAGCTGGGGGGATCAAAGCTTCATGGACTGCTTCTTGGGAGCAGGCCTGGCTGGGCACTGTCAGCTGACTTTGGGCTGTTTAGAGTCATTTGAGTCCTGGCAACCTGAGCAGTTTACAGCTTACCTGAGCAGCCTTGCTTTACATGACTGATTCTCCTGATACTCTTCTCAGCCCAGCCCCATCTGTGCGTTCTGTCTTTGGCTCTCTGTTTTACTGCAACCTGGTGTTTCATCTGGCCTGTTCCTAACTGCATTTTCTGCCTCTCCACTTCCTGCTTTCCTGTGCCTGAAGTTTCTCCACTTCTTGCTTTCCTGTGCCTCCCTAGCTGAGATGTTGCGTTGCTAGACAATCAAACCCTAGTGTAGATATACGTCCACAAATGCTCCGAGCGACTTGGCGTTTATGCCTACTTCTTGTGAATGAATGTTCAGCACAGATGCATGGGAGGTCTTCGAGCTGCTTGTAAGTTGTTTGTGTGAGCAGCTCCTCACATGATTCAAGTTGATTTTAACCATGTCATAGCAACCGCTCAATTTCACCAAGCATGTTATAATCAAGCTCTGGAAGGCTGTTAGGCCAGCAAAGCACTGTCAAGTACTGGCACTGTAAAGCATGTTTGGACCACTCTCGGTGTCAGAGAGGCCAGCACACAGATGTGCGCCATCCTCCCTGACTCCGAGAGTGGTCCAAACGAGCTTTACGGTGGGCCTTGTGCTGGCCAAACTTTGCTGGCCTAACTGTGCCACCCTAATTCCAGGTTAGGATTGTGTCCTAAATGAGTAATGACCTACTTGCTATCATAGACACAAAAACAAAAAATGGAATGGTGAACAGATAATCTTTTAGCAAGTCACCATACTATGAAATTCCTCATGATATAAAACCTAATGTACTCAGGTTATGAACTGATCTTGTACATCTTTACCTGGGTGGGAGTCCAATTCAATGTAGTGATATTTACTTCTGAATAAACACATATAGGATTGCTCCACATATCTGACTTGCCTTTGCAGCCTGCACAGTTGGTTGGTTTATTTATAGAGGTTGGTCTGTTTTAGACTCAATATCGACCATCAATAAGTATGAAGCCAGGAATAGCACTGATAAAACTGCAGAATAAGAGGAACAAAAGAAAATGCAAGCACCATTTTCTGTTTTATCCCTACAAAAGTGAACCACCGAGAGCAAGAGAGTAATTGCCAACAACATTGTGGATGCTTCAATGAACATTGTTTCTTTGTATTGAAATGTAATCTAATTGTTAATTAAACCCTAGTCACAAAAGCAGATACCCATGAAAATGACTGTATTCAATACAATGTACCATGTATCCCAACTATCTACAGCAATTCTTGGGATCACAGGCCAATTCATATGCTGAAAATGATTACAACAAAGAAAAACATATCATGTACACATCACCTTACAAGATTTATTTATTTATTTGAAGAATTTATATCCCGCCTTTCCCATGCTGAAGCAAATGCCCAAGACGGCTTTCAAGACCGTCAATAAGTAAAACATTAAGAAAAGAAGGGAAAAAAAACATTAAACATTTAATGGGACCACAGAGAATGTTCAAGAATGAAACTAGACCCAATTCTCCTCGTCAGGCCCTTTGGCGGGTGGGAAAACAATTGACCAGAGGAATTAACAACTATGACAGTATTACAGAGGGCAGACAGCCAACTATCATCCAAAGGCCAGACTAAATAGGTATGATTTGAGTCCTCTCCGAAAGGCCATGAGGGAGTGTGTAGTTCTTAATTCTTCTGGAAGGGAATTCCATATTTGTGGAGCCGTTACGGAGAAGGCTCGCTCCCGAGCTGCCATCCCTTTAACTTGGGACAGAGGGGGCACTTGAAGGAGAGCCCCTTTAGAAGATGCACCCTAACTCCTGATACTGGTTTGAAAAGTTGATGTAAGGTACAGTATCTCTATCTGAGCATTAATATTCATCACTATAGTGGAATATTACTTCTTGACTGTATACTTAAGTGTTTTAAATTTCCAACAATTATCAACCCAGAACGAGCGATTCTTGGAGACAGCTTTAAGACACATGTATGGGGCCTTCCTAAAGATTAAGACAAAGCAAAGAAGCAAACAGTAATAAGGCAGACAAATTAAAGGAAAGGGGACAGATCAGATACTTAGTGACTGGACAAAAAGAGACCCAAAATAGGAAGCCACTGCATTGCCCCTCGGTGTTGTGGGCTCTCCCTTTGAATTCGTCACCTCCCTCCTCCTACCCCTCTCACTTCAGAGCCTGGTTTGAAAGCCTGAAGTACAATAGCCTTACTGTGCCTGGATGGAAGATGTTCAAGGAATTCCAGTGCACGCTCCTTTGAATTCCTTTGACAAAAAAAAAAAAAAAATTAAAAGGCAACTGATAGCCGATCTAAACATGCATTAAAGCTGGCAAAAGTCCCTTGTGCTGGCGTTTGAATGTCAAAAACATGCTGTAAACCAGTTTGCACCATTTTCAGAAGAGACCGGCCAGCACCAGGACCCAGAGGCCCGAAGGTAAGGCCAGTCTTGCAAGGCTGGCACAGGGGTTCCGGGCAGGCAGTGGGGAGGCAGAAAGGGCTGAACGGGGCAGAGAGAGGGCAGGGCATGGGCAGGCTGGCCCGGGGAAGGGGTTGAGGCAGGATCTGGCCTTCGGGCTGGATACTAACCTCTGTTCTCAGCCCAGGCAGTCCCCATTCAGCCACATGCAATTGTGCTGCTGGTTTTTGTGGCGCAGCTCTAAGCAGCCCCATCCAGGCCGCTGCATGCTATCCAGGAGAGGAACATTTTCCCCTTTCCCCGGGTGGCAGCACATCCCAGCCCCAGGCCTACTGCCGTCCAGCCAGGTTTGGACTGCACTCTTGACAGATCAGCAGCCTATATTGCCCAAGATTTCTAATCTAACTCTGAAAACATTGGTCAGGGATTGAAATGTGGGTTGTATGCAAAGCATGAGCAAGAAGGCCTTAACAGTACTTAAAACAGCAAAAAGATCACTCTCGACAATCCCTTTCCCTGCCACATCATGTGTGGCATTTCCCCTACATGCCACATTATTTTACATGCCATCTGTCATGCGGACAGCTCCATGACTTACAGACATACATAATCAGGGTAAAAAGGACACACTAATCCTTCCAAGATAATGGAAGATATGCATGCATATTATCTTCTCTGAGATAATTATCTGTATAAGAACAACATTATACAAGAAGGGGCTTTCAGCTATATGCATATGAGACTCCATATAATATATATTCCATTTTTAATTCAAATGTCCAGTTGAATGCTGATGGGCTAGTCTTGATCTCCTCCCCATACCCTACATCTTGTTGCAGTTTCACATCTCACAGTCCAGAACTGGTTGAAACTGGCATTCCGTCTCTGCTTCTCCAGATCAGATAGACACCTGTGAGTCCTTGAGCTGGTCAGCTTCCCAAGCTTGTTAGGGCAACTAGCTTTACTCCCTTTCCGATAGTGTAATGAAAGCAGGCAATTTCACACGGGAAGAGCTGGCTACAAACACTTTGCTTTCTCATGAGATCATAGTGTCCAAAGGGGCACCTCATTGGGTAAAATGGGGCACAAGGGTCTTCAGGTATCCACCTACCAGATATACTCTGGTTGCATCCTTTTGTTCTTGTGTAGAAGAATTTTCTCACTGTGTGTGCACTAAGATGTAAAACCGCACTGAAGAGCCGCCTGCGCGCGGCACTGCCTTCGCCGGCTTTCCTAACCGGCAGCTTGAACTTTTTCACCTTTCACACTTTCGCTACTGAAACCAATAAAGACTTTGACATTGAAATGTAGCGATCGTTTCGTTCCTTCGCTCCGGAGCGCTAAGGCAAGCGCTAGAATGGGTCCGCAAGCCCCCAACTCTGCTCTAACCAACACAAATCCACAACAGGTTATGGAGACTTCAGCCGTAACCCTGCAGGGGCGCGCCACGGACCCGATCCAAGGAGCGGATGCTGAACTGTGAATGCGGCTGCACCCTTCAACTCACGGACACCCTAACAGATGTCTGACGAAGAAGGGGCTATCGGTGGAGTCAAGGAGGAAGACCTCGGGAACGGATCCGAGGAAGAGGAGGTTGGCGAATCCGGGGAAAGCGAGGAGGACGAAGTGGAAGACGTCGCTCCCGCACCGCCGCCGCCACCACCTCAAGCCCCTCAACTCCCGCCGTTGCAGCCCGCTGCGCCCGGGATCGTGATGGCGCAGCAACCGCCCGCCGCCGTCACCCAGACGGCGCCTTTTGGCATTCAAGTTCCACTTCTAAACGACAGCAATTATGTGCAGTGGGCACATAAAATGCAATTGCTGTTGGAACGAGAAGACCTGTGGCAACGCACTCAAGCGCTTCCTGCAGCCGCAGACGCCGCAGCAGCGGCCGCCGACAGGAAGGCGAAAGCGACCATCGGTCTGGCCATCTCGGAAGACCTTTTAGTTTATGTGCGGGATCTTCAACACGCTAAGGAGTATTGGGACACTTTGAAGGAGCTGTTTGCCCGTGCATCGCTGACTTCCAGCATGGTTCTGACACGCAAGCTGTGGAGAACGCGCCTAGACCCGGGAGGAGACTTGCGAGTCCATCTCAGAGCGATGCAGCAGAACCTCAAAGACCTTGAAGCTATCGGGGAACGTGTGGAGGAGAGGCTCAAAGTGTTTGCGATCCTCAACTCCCTGGATGAAACGTGGGATATGTTTACCCTAACTTTGGAATCCATCCCAGCAGCGCAACTGACGGTCACCCTCGTAGTCGCACGGCTTCTAGAGGAAGCGGACAAAAGGGCTGACAATCAAAGAGAGCGTGAATTCCGAAAAGGGAAGAACAACAATTCTGGGAAAAAGCAGCAGCAGCAACCCAGGAATGAGTCCCAGACGCAAGTGTGCGCCAGTGTGCGACAATGTTACGTCTGTGGATCCACCCATCATCTTGCACTCCAATGTCCCAAGAAAAAGGGAGGCTCCAAGAAGAAGAAAAAGCCCCAAAGTGAGCAGAGCACTGGACCAGGGCAACACAAAGCGAGCATCGCGTTTGTCAGCTCAGCAGAAGGTGGGCGCACCCGAGAATCCTGGTTGCTCGACTCGGGAGCAAGCCATCACATTGTGACATCTGCAGACTTACTCACGAGTAGACGCGAGACAGATCGAGAAACCGTTGCTCTCGCAAATGGGAAAACAGCGCCTGTGAAATGCGCTGGAGAGGTCTTTCTGCCACAACTGCAGATCACCTTAAAAAATGTGCTATGTGTGCCAACGATGTCCAGGAATCTACTCAGCCTTGGCACCCTCCAGGAAGATGGATTTAAAGTGACTTTCCAAGACAACGTCTGCACACTTGAGAGGGGGAATCTTTGTGTGGCTATTCCCCGAGTGTACCGGCTGTTTGTGCTTGGAGCGCAGGCAACACAGAATCAACAGGCAAGTGCGTACTTCAATCAACCAAAGCACCGATTCTGTGGACATTTCTGGCATCTTCGATTAGGACATTTAAACCATGAGTACGTGAAGAAAACAGCTGAACTTGTGCGTGGAATGGACTTGAAAGATTGTGATGCATTTGTAGACTGTGAGGTGTGTAAACTCACTAAATCGCATCGCGCAAGCATCCCGAAGTTCAGCACACGCCAGACCCAAACTCCCTTCCAGCTGGCGCATATGGACTTGATTGGGCCATTGAAAAAGACAGCTGGGGGGGCACAATATGTTCTTACCGTTGTGGACGACGCTACAAGGTATTGTTTTGCATATTTATTGCGTCAAAAGTCTGAGGCGTTTAATAAAATTCGCAATTGGGTCAGGTGGGTGGAAAGACGGTTTGGGCATCCCGTAGTAGCGATCCAAACTGACCGGGGAGGTGAATTTCTCAGTGGAGAAATGTCTCAATGGTTGGAGAAGCAGGGCATCACTCATAGGCTCACCGCACCCCGCACCCCAGAGCATAACGGGGTAGCGGAGAGGAAAAATGGGGAGCTCCAGACAATGGTCAGGGCACTGCTGGAACAATCAAAACTGCCCAAAGGGTTGTGGGGAGAGGCGATGAGATATGCTGTGTTCATCTCAAATCGCGTGTACCACCGTCCGATTGACGGGGTACCCTACACCAAGCTATTCGGCAAACCACCCGATCTTGCATTTCTAAGGATATTTGGGTCATATGCCTTCGTGCATGCAGATCGGGAAACACGCAGAAAAGGTGCACCGCGAGCCAAGCGGCTGCAATTCATTGGAGTAGAGTCAAATTGCAAAGCGCTCAAATTTCTCAATCCTGACCACAGAACGGTCACAATTTCCAATTCTTACGATTTCTCTGAGCAAAGTATGCTGCCAGATCATGCTGACCAAACAGTCAGCATCCCCACACAAGCTGCTGAAAATGGGGGGGAGGCAAGAGGAGACAGCAGTCCCGATCAGCCAGCAGCATCATCTCAGAGAACTCCACAAAGACAGCGACAACTTACTGTCACACCAGCAAGCTCTAACAGGCTGCTGGAAGAGGGGGGAGCGGGGGAATCCAGTCCAGGCTTGGGCACAAGCACTTCCTCAGAGGAAGCCACACCGGAGCAGGAAGCTCCGACCAGGCGCATCCTTCCTCCGAGGACCTTGCGTGGGGTTCCACCCCAGAGACTAACCTACCAGGTAGAGGCAGGTTACACAGAGGTACCCCAGACATACCAAGATGTCATGGAGTTACCACAAGCCCAGAAGGAAGGGTGGCTGAAAGCTATTCGGGCTGAATTAAAGGCAATGCACGACTTGGGGGTCTTTGAACCAGCAAAATTACCAGCTGGAAAACATGCAATTGATTCCAGATGGGTGTTTGTTCTAAAAGATCAGGAAGGTGCTGAGCCCTTAAAGAAAGCCCGTTTAGTAGTTCGTGGCTGTAAGCAAATCCCAGGTGTAGATTTCGAGGAAATTTACTCCCCCACGCTCTCAGCCACAACGCTTCGAGCAGCGCTTGCTGTCGCAGCTAGCAGAGGTTTCCAAGTGCATCACTTTGATGTTGGAACAGCGTATCTGCACGCAAACCTGCAGGAAGAAGTGTACATCACAATTCCCCCAGGTGTGCAATGCAATGAGTCACACTTTCGTCTCAGGAAATCTATTTACGGGTTGAAACAGAGTGGACGAAATTGGCACTTATGCCTTAAGGAGCAGCTGCAAAAATTGGGGTTCACCCCCTCCACAGCTGATCCATGCCTTTTCAGAAAAGGAAAAGGAGAAAAATTGTGTGTTCTTCTGTGTTTCGTTGATGATCTGCTGGTCCTTGCAAGGACGGAACAACAGATCAATCAGATCACACAACAGCTGAAAAAGGCATTCACTCTTAAGTGTCTTGGTCCTGTCAATCGCTACCTGGGAGTGGAGATCGAACGCACAGCTGACAGTGCAGGTTTTCTCCTCAGTCAGGAGAGTAAGATTCATGCCCTACTCCGGGAATGGAACATGCAGGACTGCAAGAGTGTCGCAACTCCAATGGTTGTGGGAAGGGGGGAAAAGGCAGAAGTATCTGCACCATTTCCAAACCAGAATATGTACCTCTCACTATTGGGTTCACTCACACACCTTGCGTGCTGGACGCGCCCAGACATTGGCGCTGCTGTCAATCACCTGAGCAGAAAGGCTGCAAATCCCACTCAGACAGATTGGATAGCCTTAAAGCGCATTCTCCGGTACTTGAAAGGGACAAGCACCCATAAGTACCACATCATCCCGAAAGGGGCACTGCAATTAGAGGTTTTTGCAGACAGTGACTTTGGGGGAGATGACACCAGGAGATCTACAACAGGCTATGCCATACGTCTTGGGAATTGCGTAGTAGAATGGGGGTCACAAAAACAAAAGACCGTTGCGTGTTCGACTCTGGAGAGTGAATACACAGCCTTGAGTCATGTGACCAACTACCTTTACACGCTCAGGCAATTGATGTCGGATTTGGATGCTACACAGGTAAATCCAATCCGAATCTGGATGGACAATCAGTCTGCCATCCAGATTGCTGGATCAGAACGAGTCCGGATGCACTCTAAACATGTTGACATAAAGCACAAACATGTCAGAGAAGCCGTTCAGAATGGGGACATTGAAGTGCTTTATTGTCCATCGCAAGGGAACATAGCAGACATTTTAACCAAAGCTCTTCCTGCTCCACAATTCAAAGAAGCAGTTCAGATGTTGGATTTGGCGCCAAAGGAAGAACTCAGAGACGGAATGCCAGTTTCAACCAGTTCTGGACTGGCCAGTTCTGGACTGACCAGTTCTGGACATGCCTGGTTGCAGGCATGGCTGCCATTCCAGAGCATAGCAAATGGGGGGAAAAAGATGACACAGCTGCATTTGATTTGCTCATTCACTAGAGACAGACCTGAATAAACCCAGAGCTCATAGTGCATTAACAGCCACAGTTCTCGCTCTCACGCTCTCTGCATACTGTATTTGTATGATACACCTGCCTTCAGTGTGTCTTCTTGACAGACTCATCCCTTTGTATCATGTTTCTGCTGTGTGCTCAGAAGCATCCTGATTACTTCAGTCTGCCTGGCTTAGAAGAAGGTTGAAGAAGATGAATTGTAATTGCAGGAATGCTTTGACAGCTTTGGTAGAAGCAAACATAAATAGTTCTGTGGTGCAAAGAATAATCTTCATTTAAAAAAACAAAAACAAAACAGCCCCCACCAAGGAGAGCACAAGAATATGAGATCCAAGCCCTGCCAAAGCTGCATCCTTATCTAACAATAGAGGAACTTGCAGGTCAAAGGACTAGACATGGAAATGCAGAAATTAATTAATACAAGTGGTGCCTGTAAACATCTTATGTTTTCAAGATGATGGAGATTAAATGGTCCCCAAATGCAAACTACTTTTAAATTTGCAGAGTCAGCCCATCCATGAAGCCAACTGACGTGGTTGCCCCAGGCATCGAGCTAGCAGGAGGCACCCACCTCTGATTAACTGTCTTCACTGTTCTGCTTTCTCCTCCCTATTCCTGGATTGGAATAGTCTGGGACACTCTAGCCCACCACTCTTCTCTCCCCTCTTTCTCTCCAGTCCTCTCAACTCCAAATAAGGTAATGGAAGGAACATCATCAGGTAAGGGGGAGCAACATGTGGCACACTGCCTCAGGCCGCTATGTGAGTGGTAGAAGTTGAGATCTAAGAGTCCAATCCTATCAGGTGCAGTGTCTGCACTCTGGTTCCGTGGCCGGCGCTGGGTGTCGAAAGGCAGTACAACTCTGGTGTGAGACACACAAATCCTGTGCAAGCAGAAAGGCTAGCACCAGTTGGCAATGGGCCTCAGCACTGAGAATTCATAGGATGGGAGCACCAAGTGGTACGTTTCCCTGCTAAGTGGAGGGGAGGCTTTTCAAGGTCGGGGGGAAGGCAGAGAGGGGGGCAGAAATGGGTGGAATGCAGAAAGGATCAGGCCAGGAGGGGGGTTGGGACAACGGCAGATGCTGCAGCCAAATCTTATGCCCCCTCCCCTGCCTAAAAGCCCAACACGAGCCTCCTCATCTGGGCCCAGTGGATTCCCTTACCCCCAAGGAGACTCCGGCAGCTGTTGTGGCCCTGCAGGATACAGCTGTTCCACTTAGTTCCAGGGCAGCTTAAGATTGGGCTTCGCATAGACCAATGGAGTTAGGAAGCTACTTCTTCATTTTTCAGGCCTGGTCATTCACTTTGTTCAACACAGACCAGCACACCACCGCAACAACCCTAATCTAATTTTTGTAACCACACATTCATTCAGTTTAAGATATTTTTTATCCTGTAAAGGACTGTAAAGGAAGCTGAAGGCAGCTTACAGAGTTAAAAACAAAAATAAATCAATATCAGTGCAATTAAAATAACAATAGCTAAAACATAATAAGTATAAGCACATAGCGAAGAAAGATTAACCAATGGTTCAAATAAAAAGGTCTACACACACACACACACACACACACACACACACACACACTATCCAAAA